>CM060687.1:127003328-128203328 GCA_030686995.1 Artemisia argyi
AAAATAGTTATTATCAAGTAACATAGAAAATTGATAAGCATGAGTTCACCTTATTTCAAACTTGTAATATACTAATAATCAAAACATAGGTGGTTTGTGTGTGTAATTGATGGAATTAAGAAGAAGACTAGAGAGAGAAATAAGTTGGGAGGAATTCCTAGAGATAGAAAGTGAAGAGAGAAATGAGAATGTTATATTGAAATGAAAGGAAGCTCTAACCCTTTCCCATGGGTGGGAAAGAGTATTTATAGTGTTACATAAAACGCCCACTTACGGGCTGTGGATCCGGTGTACAGTGGGTAAAGACCCGTCCGTCCTCAACAAATACTATTCTAGTTAACTACGTACTAACTAATATTACAATAACTAAACTAATAGTAATAAGCCTACGAGCTACATAAATGCTAAGTAGATACTCGGGGTGACCGAGTCTTTCATATGAATATTTATATTCCTAACAATCTCCCCCTAAGGGAGGTCACCCCGGAAATTAAAACTTGAATTCTAGCATCATATTCTTTGAAGTAAGCTTCGTAGCTCGTAGTCTTTAATTCTTCATAGTTGTGGAGTTTGTTAGACTCCTTGGAATCGTTTTGAGCACTATGGTTAAACAATAACAATGATAATAACATGCAGCGGAATAAAACAAATCAAAGTTATTGACAACAAGGTTTTTCCCAATCACCTCCAATTATTATTTGATCATAATAATAACGTGTTACCTAACTATAACATGGATCTAAGACACCTCAGACCTTGAAGGATACGAACTAACACTAACCAAATCTAGTCTAGGCATTTATATTTTACGCCCTAGACACACACACTTTTCTTAGTCGATTACATTGTGAAAGACATATGAAAACCTGTACCTTGCCTCTCTTTATATAATAGAGAATGCTAGGGTTTACAAAGAGATAAGACTAAATAATACAAAATCGTTTCTATATAATAAGAATATTTCCTATATATTTATTCTTTGTAGCTTTCTCTCTTTGTCATTTTAGCCCTTCTTGTTTCATTCTTTTATCTATTTTGTCACATCAAATCTAGAATCCCAATAATAGTCTTTAATCTTTGTGCTTCTAGCAGTGGACTTTTGATGACTTGTTTTATATCTTGGATGATCTTTGAAGATTCTCTGTGTTTATCATCCAAATGTGTGTCTCCAAGTCATCTTTGTGCAGTATCGTCTCCATGTGACGTGGACATCTTTGTAACGGCATGCACACACTTTTCAAGATCATGATTTTTAGCATCAGAGTTGCAGAAGAATAGCTGAAGGCCTTTCAGTTATCATGATTACTTTAATTCTGATGTCGAAGTTTGAGCATGTGGTGATGGATCAGCATCCTCTCAGCAATTCAACAGCAACCGTCAGAAATTCCTGCAAGCAAACAGTTAGCATCAAATCATCTGGCACTTACAGGTTCAGACTTCGAGATTGTTAACAACATAGTGTGAAAACTTTCTCTAATCCCTACCAAGGCCGTTCCCAATCGGATACCCCCGAGAGGGCTTATCAGATCTACTTAAGTAGATCAACGATTAGGTGAGTCGCTAGAGATCACTCCATGATTGTAGACCATTTTGAAACCGCCATGATCACTAAGTGTAATCAACAAGAGATTACCGAAGTGACCTGCTTTTAGGGCTATTTGATGTTGACCATAGCAGGAGTTTCCATTCAATCACTGGGAACTACATAAGTAGATTCCCTCATAAATGTTCTGGCAGATTGCTAAGATCTGCGTAGGACTCATAAGTATACAACTGGTGTCCTTAATGTTGAACAACTAGTGTAGAAGTAACTGTTGGTTTTTGAGATCCTGCTGCTCAGGATTTATCTAAGTGTCAAACAGTTGCTGCTGAGAATCTGCTGCTAGTATAATGAAATTGCTACCAGTGTAAACAAACTGCTGCTAGGTGAATCTGCTGCTGAAGACTATGCTGCTTAAGAGATAACCTTGTATACACGGATGGATAATTATGGAATAGATAGTATGTATATCTTATACGATTAGAAAGATATTATCTTGTGTAGAAAGTTATTGTAAACCTAATAGGACTCCTTGGCCTACAAAAGGAGGTGCCCAGGGTTAGAATATGTATGTATCATTGTTAAGTTCGATTTCACTTCAAGGTTGTAAACCCTAGCATTATTGAGTGCTCGTATATTATCAATATACTGAAGTGTTGAAGATTTATATGGTTTCTTCTTAAGTTAAGCTATAATATTCCGTGTTATTGCTTAAGTCATAATCTTTGTCAACTTCTATAAGATCATTTGCTCAATTGGGATCAACAAGTGGTATTAGAGCTTGTGATCTAGAAGTTGTAATCAAGAAGAACTCTTTGCTTACAAAAATCTGTTCCTAATCAACTACTGAAGTTATGGGTGACGACACACACATGGTAACTGCTTTAAAGGTTCCCATGCTCAAGCAGGGAGAGTATGAGCTATGGAAGATGAGGATTTGATAGTATATTCGAATGATTGACTTCAACATGTGGAATGTCATTCTGAATGGTGATTCTCTACCACAAAAGGTCCTGATGGGAAAAAATTCCTATCAAAACTGCTGAAGAAAATACTGTAAGAAAGATAGAGATCAAGGCCCATAGTATTCTCATGATGGGAATATTGAATGAATTTCAATTGGACTTTGATGGTTGTGAAACTACAAAGGACCTGATGAATGCTGTAGAAATCAGATTTGGAGGTAATGATGCCACCAAGAAGTCAAGGAAGAACATGTTGAAACACCAGTTTGAAAACTTCAATGCCTCAAGTGGAGAAAAGTTGGATGGTACTTATAACAGGCTTAACCAACTGGTTAGTCACTTAAAGCTTGTTGGGTATATTGTTCCTCAAGAAGATGTAAATCTCAAGTTTCTCAGAAGCCTAGCACCTGAGTGGAACATGCATACAGTTGTATGGAGAAATAAGCCTGATTTTGAAACTATGAAGTTGGAAAGCCTCCATAACAACTTGAAGGTGTATGAATCAGAGATGAATTCTACAACTACTTCATCCTCTGCTACTCAAAACCTTGCATTTGTGTCTTCAAAGAACAAAGGATCTTAAGAATCCCATTCTACTGCTTATGGGGTATCTGCTGCTACTACTGATGGATCTGCTGTTGGTTCTACTGACAACAATTCCATCAGTGATGCTGCTATATGTGCATTCTTGGCTGATCTGACAACGAACACAAACAAACAGGTTCTCAATCAAGATATGGATCATATTGATCCTGATGATCTTGAAGAAATTGATCTTAAGTGGCAGATGGCAATGTTAACCTTAAGAGCAAGAAGATTCTTGAAGAGGACAGGAAGAGAAGTCAAGTACAGGGCTAAGGAAAATATGGGTTTTGATAAGTCAAAGATGGAGTGCTTCAATTACAATAGGAAAGGCCACTTCGCCAAGGAATGCAGGGCTCCAAAGAAGAATGCTGAGAATCCAAAGAAGGCTACTGAAGAATCAAAGAACACCACAACTGCATTGGTGTCTTGTGATGGGTTGGGTGACTATGAATGGTGTGATATGGCTGAGGAAGAACCCAACTACTCTCTTGTGGCTAAAGTTCAACCAAAAGTGCATAACTTTGCACTTATGGCCTATGCATCATCATCTTCTGGATCTGACTCTGAGGTCTCCAATGATTCTGATATGTCTGTTTGTTCTTTTAAATCATGTGCTGACACTGTTGAAGAACTTAAGTCTAGGAATGAGAGTCTTAGGTTAGAAGTTGAACACCTAAAACTTGATAACTTAGGTTACAAAGTAGGTATTCAAAATGTTGAAAGAAGACTAGAATATCTTAAACAATGTGAGCTTGAATATGTGGATAGAATTAACCAACATGATGTAGAGATCTTTAAGAAAAACAGTGAAATTAATGTTCTTAAGAAACAGTTGTGTTGGGAATAGACTTTATTATTTCAAGTGTCGGTCATTGAATTTTGTTATAGGTTGCATTATTTAGTTAATACGTTAGTTATTTTATGTGTTTTATAAAGTTTTATGCTAAGTTTATAGGTTTGGATAAAGTCTAAGGGCTAAGTTTGTAATATTGTCAAAGTGTGGTGAATCCCTAATCCTTACCTATAAATAGTCATGTAACACCTCATTTGAGGTGGTTGGTTAACCTAGTAATATCATTAAGGGTTCCTTCCACTCTCTCTCTCTACCTACTTTCTCTCTCTAGATATTTTAGTGCTTATGTTGTAAAATGGTGACCTAACAAGTGGTATCATTCGCCAAGGGATAATATAGGTTGATTTAGGTTTGATTTGGTAGAAAAACTAGGCTTTTTAAATTGATTTTTGTGCTTAACTGTTACTGTTCATCGCCTAACTTTCGAGTTTGGGTGTTTCTATCGAGTTAGGATATCGAGCTTGGAATTAGTCTTACCGAGTTTGGATCCTAGCGAGTTAGGATAATCAATCTTATCGAGTTAGGATATTTAGTCTTATCGAGTTAGGATATTTAAGACATACCGAGTTTGGACTCAAGTTTGGCGAGTTAACCTTTTACCTTATCGTTCTTCGGGTAAGGTTATTTGTGGCAACTTACTAGGGGAAACTCTGCTCAAATTTATTCAACATACCGAGTTTGAGTTTGAAATCTATTCTTACTTACCGAGTTTGGGATTCATCCTTACTTACCGAGTTTGAAATCTATTCTTACTTACCGAGTTTGGGATTCATCCTTACTTACCGAGTTTGAAATCTACTCTTACTTACCGAGTTTGACCTATATCCGAACATACCGAGTTTGAAAACATATCTTAACATACCGAGTTACAGAACATACCGAGTTTGATATCAAGTTTTTCAAATCTAATTACAACCTTTATTTATCTTTAACGATCTAAGTTTACCATAATCACGAAAGATGTCTCAACCACCCAATTACTTTTTTTCTCATCCTTTGCAACATCAGTATCTGCAGTATCAACAATCGTATCAACAACCGCAACAATCGTATCAACAACCGCAACAATCATATCAACAACCTTTACAATCACACTTTCATCAACAACCGTTTAATCCACAACCACAATATCTCATGATGCAACAACATCAAATCATTCCTCAACAACAACCATATCAAATGACACAGCAAAACACTCAGTTTTCCTCCAAACAACCTCCCTGGTTTGATAGAATGTGTGAAGTTATTACAACTCAACAATCCAGACATGAGGCGGGATCACTTGAAACACCTCCAATGCTAACACCTGGGAACTATGTTCAATGGTCAAGTCGATTCTTACGATTTCTTGAACTAAATAAACCTCATGGGAAATTCTTGAAACAAGTGATACTTGAAGGACCATTTGAGTGGCCAACAAGATTTGAAATTGGTGATCTAACTGCTGATCCTCCACGTGCTCCTGCAGAGCGACCTCTTCCAGAATCTCAACTCACAGAAGAACAGAAATTACATCGTGAAGCTGATGAGTATGCAATGGCCTATATACTTCAAGGTATACCTAATCCTATTTATCGAAGTGTCGATGCTCAGAAAACAGCCAAAGCTATGTGGGAACATGTTCATCTCCTTATGGAAGGCACTCAATTGAACAAAGATGATATGGAATCTAAACTCTACATGGAATACACTGACATCACAATTGAACCAGGAGAGTCACTTGAATCCTACTATCACTGTTTCACTAATGTGGTTAATGATTTGGAACGACACAAAATAACAGTACCAAGGATCGCAGTGAACTCCAAATTCATTGGTAGTCTTGGACCGGATTGGCATAAATATGTGACATTCGTTCGACAAACCAAAAATTTTCATGATGCACCATATGGATTGTTGTATGATTTTATGAAACATCATGAACCTGAAGTGGAAAAAGATCGAGCTCTTCGAGGAGGATACTTACCATCACCAACACCAAATTCTTTGGCACTCGTAGCTCAATCTAACTATGCTCCACCACCAATGTCAAATCATGCATATGTTCAAGAGCAAAACTACTTCAGTTATCCACAATCTTCTACCCCAAACCAAATGGTTCCTTATGATTCATCTCAACATAATACTTCTACTCAACTTGTTCCATACAACAACAATGATGCAGTGTACTACTCGAACTCCAATGAAGATGATGATGAGGAGTTTAATACGTTGAATCAGGGACTTGCTCTTATTGCTCGTGCTTTTAGCAAATTCTCCAACAAAACAAACAACCGTCAACGTTCATCTTCTAACACAAGGAATCAAGCTGTTGTAAATGATGGAAGGGTAGAAATTCAGAATCGTAACTCGGGACGATCTGGTTCAGGACGTTCTTCAGGAAATTTTGGGAATGGTCAGAGGTTTAACAACAATGGAGGGTTCATGAACAACTCAGGTCCTTCTCAGCAAAGGTCTGAACCAGTTGAAACTAGGAACTCAAACTCTGGGAATGCAGTGTGGTGTTATAACTGTAATGAAAAAGGTCATATAGCGACTGCATGTCCTAAACCGAGAACTCGGGGTAGTAAGTTTCACAAGCAGGCATTACTTATGGCTCTCCAAGATGAAAAAGATGGACATTTCACAGAGCAGGAGAACAATTTCATGGCAAATGTGAACCATGATGATGACATGGAAGATCTCGAAGCTAATGCAGCTGTGATGCTTATGGCCAATATGCAGGAACTTCAGTTTAATGATTCAGGTCCAGTGTATGACACTGACGGCTTGTCTCAGGTACATGACCTTAATGCATGCCTAATACATGACATAGCCTCACCTTCTGCTTCTGAATCAGATATGGCGCAAGTTGTTCCATCTGACTCATCTTCATCTTCTCAAGCAGATGAACAAATAAGCACAGTTGTCATATTTGATGATGACACAGTTGTTTCATTTGATGATCCTATCGAGAATGATACACATGATCATATAGAACAACATGAACCATCATTTGATCCAGACCCTAACCTCATATTGTTATCCAAACAACTTAATGCTCAACAATTGCAAATCATAAAATGCAACGAGAAAAACAAAGCCTTAAAAGAAACAAATGCGTCACTTGTAAGAGATATTGAGTGTTATAAAATACAACTTTCAAATCAGGAAGACAAGGTTAAACACGCAAAAAGTTTTGAAAAAGCTTTTCAAGAATCTTACAACAAAGAGCAAGATCTTCAAAGTAAAATGCAAGATTTAATTGAGTAAAACGAAAAGTTGGTTTCAAAACTTGAAAGTGAAAAGTGTGAACTAAAAGTAAAAGTTGAACAACTTCAAAAAGTACTTTCAAACACAGAAACTGAATTGTCAATTTGCAAAAAGGATTTTTGTGAACATAAAATACGAAAAAGGAAGTATATAGATAACTTAATCGGTGAGATTGTTGATCTTGAAAAACAACTCAAAGAATTTCGTAATATTGTTTACAAAACCGGGGGCTCTGTCACAACAATTCAGAAATTTACTTTAAAACCGAGACCCGATAAAGGATTTGCACTTGGTGATTTCAGATCTATGTTTCTTCACACAGCATTCAAAGAAATCCGTAAAATTTACAGTATTGACCATTTGCTTGATAATACGATTGTGTGTACTGTTGTTTATGATACTGAGGAAGAGGAAGAACTTGAAGACGAGAGTCGATAAAAAATGAGTCAAGTTGAAAATTGGACACCATATGATTATTCAAAAGCTCCTCATATTTCTAAATCTTTTGTTACTCAAAAGGACTTACCTGAGAAATCATGGTATGTCACCGAGTCATATGTTTCATCGTCTAATGCGGCCCCTGTCCAAACTGTAGCACAAATAAATGGTCCTTTACCATCCTCTGGTGAAGTTACACCTTTACCAAAAAGTTGTCGTGTCTTAAATTATTACAAAACTTTTATGGAAGACATCGAAATTTTGGAGGAAACAATTGAACGTAATTCTAAAATAAAAATTGAAACTTTTCAATCTGCTTACGAGCAAGAAAAGAGAGATATTTTTCAAAAACAAATGTTGCCAATTGTCAAACACCTCCGTCTCTGTGCTACACGTTGGGAACAGGAACTTCAAAACGAGGTCAAAACAATGATAAACGTTTTCAACTCAACTGAAAATGCGATTTTGGTTCAAAAGCAAAGAAATCGAATTTTAAAAGATGATGCTGATCGACTCTTGGAACAAGTTCTCAATGCTGATATTTTGTCTGTTATCATGAATGATCTCTATAAATCTGGTACTTCTATGCTTATGGATGATCTTTGTGTTGATAATAATTTGCTGAATGTGGAAATAGAGACACTTAAACATGAAAATGACATGCTGAGAACAAAGAATGATGATGTGACAAAAGAATTTTCAAAAGAAATTTGTCTACTCAAACAAAGGCTTGAATGGTGTCAAGCTCAAAGTATTGAAATGGAATTGAAACTTCAAAGTCAAAACAATTCAAACTCGTGTCAGCTTTGCAAAAACAATGAGTCTTTAAAAAGTCTGTGTCTCAAATACAAGAAAGAAATTGCGGATTTAAAAATTGAAAATGTCAAATGGCAACAAAACCGCGATGACATTAATTATTGCAACGTGAAACTTGAGTCTGAAATTCAGGATAAAAATCACATCATCATTGAGTTAAAAGAGAAAATTAAGCTACTCCAAAAAGGAAAGTTTGTTGACACTACGGTGATAGCACCAGGATTGTATCAATTAAAAAAAACTACTAAAGGAAATTTTCTTCAAAACACTAATGTTGATAACTCCACTTCCACAGGACTAGTCTCCACTAATAGCGTTAGCAGACCCAAGCGAAAAAGTAACAAGAGGAATAGGTTCTGGCAACGTAAAAGAGGACAACTAGAAGCTCAAGAAGTAGAAGATCAACTTAGGACTTTGAATAAAACTCATGTTACATCAGATTTAGATTCTAATCTGGCAAATTGTAATCAAAATCTAAATGTAACGAATGATAAATCTTTGAATGTTTTGAATATTAATGCATCTTGTGTGTTTTGTTGTAAAAGCGTATCATCTGGTGTTCACACAAAATGTATAGCTAATTCTCTTCTTAATCGTCATAAGAAACGTAGGACAAGCATTCCTTCTAGGCCCACTACTGCCTCTAAGTCTATATTAGGAAAGCCGCTTTCTACGGTTTCTAATGAAGTTGAAGTTACCCCCATAAGTGAAGAGAACAAATCTAGGAACAAGCCCATTACTAGTGAATTCACCAAAAAGAAAGCAAGAACTAGTTGGAATTGGCAAGGTTGGTTACAATATAAACCAGACTTTAAATGGATTCCTAAATTGTTGAATACATGTGCTTCTAACCAACAGGAACCCGCACTTTCTTTGGGTTCCACCCTTACTTCTGTTCCATCCTTGTCATCTTCTTGTGATGCAGGTGGTACAGATTGTTCTCTGGATTGTTGATAGCGGATGCACCCGACATATGACAGGCAATCTCAAACTATTAAACAACTTTGTTTCAAAGTTCATTGGTACTGTCAGATTCGGGAATGATCATTACACTTTAATCATGGGATATGGTGACTATGTCAGTGGGAACATTGAAATCAGTTGTGTTTATTATGTGGAAGGCCTTGGACACAACCTTTTCTCTGTTGGTCAATTTTGTGATGGGGATCTAGAAGTTGCATTTCGTGAGAAAACTTGTTTCGTTCGTGACTTACAAGGAAACGATCTAATGTCAGATATGATTGCTACATCTCCGACATGTCTTCTCTCCAAAGCAGAATCGACTAAATCTTGGTTATGGCTCAAACGTCTTTCGCACTTGAATTTCAAAACTATGACTGAACTTGTTAGGTCACCATTTTGTAAACACAAGTATGATATTGATAGAAATGAGATGAGGAAAGAGATGGTTGATTTTGAGAACAAGTGAAAAGTGAAAGAGCAAGAGTTTCCTTAAAGATATTCAAATAACCAACAAATGAAAAGGTTACATAAGCCTAGTATTTATAGGAGGAGGAGTAGGGCAACACTCCCTTCCTCCCTCCATTCATTTGGACGTGGGCTTTAAGGCCCATAGGGCTTTAACACTTAAGCCTTGTAACATAAAACTTAATGAAATAAATACCAAAGCAACCTATTACAAAATGTAATGACCGAGACTTGACTAAATACAAAAGTATGATCCTAACAATCTCCCCCTAAGGGTCGGTCATCACGGTTGCTTGATGTCTTCATCTTTTGTCGTTGACTTGTGACATGTAAAACTCTAGACGTCTTCAAAATGGTTGAATGATAATGAATATACTTCACTCTGCGTCTTTGTTCTTTGGTGATGATGTAGTGATTGTGTTATGAAGTAGTCTGCCATTCGTCACTCCTGCGTCTGTGGTGGTTGTCCGCCATTCCAACATACTCATACATCTTTGGACTTAGACTTTCACGTACAAGAAGTTCCTTTGCATACACTAAGATCTTTAGTCTTTATACTTTGTAGATTCTCCTTATTGATGTAGAATCTTTCTTTGAACTTTGTGTTGTTAAGATCTTTGGGGGAGCTATCATATGCTTCAAGATGTATGTATGAGCATGTTGGAATCTACCATCATGAAAGTGAAGTACCTGCGAGTAAACAGTTAGCAATAAAACAACCGGTACTTACAGATAAGGAATTAGAGCTCATCAACAGCATATTGTGAAGACTCCTTCTAATCCTTATCCAGGCCGTTCCCATATCAGATACTCCCGAAGGAGCTTACGAGACCTACTAAGTAGCTCAATGACTGGGTGAGTCGCTGGGGATCACTCCACGACTGTAGACCGCTATGGAACCACCGCAAACACTAAGCGTAACCCTTGTGGAGTTACCGAAGTGACCTGCTGTCAGGGCTGTTTGATGTTGACCCTGGCAGGATTTCCGTTCAATCATTGAGAAATACATAAGTAATCCTCTCATAAATGTTCTCGGCAGATTGCTAAGATCTGCGAAGGACTCGATAATTCACAGCTGGTGCCCATTGTTGTAGAACACCAGTTGTAGAAATACTAAGTGTTCCTAAGAGATCTTTGATGTATCTCGAGGCGCTAGACTTAATAAGTGCACACTTAGGTTTCCTATGCGGAGACTAGGGAGGGGTCTCCTGCTTCAATATCAACCGTCTCTAAGAGATAGGTCGATAGATTACACTGGTTCCCCATGAGAATGAAACAAGCTCTTTTAAGAGAACTTGAGTGGTTAAGAAGGTTTAGTGCATTGCGTCACTGGGTTCATGACGACTTAATCTTCAATACCGGTGTTGTCATTTGCAACAGCCAGTAGCATACGTATTGAACCCGGTGTCTGCCCTAAGGTTGAATCATATGGAGGGCTATTTTTTTTCACCCTTTACTTTACTTTTCTTTTTAATTCTTCAACTCCTTCTTTCCCTTTCATTCTTTTCTCCTTTTTTCGTATCATACCTAAGGACTTCTAATTCTAACTATGGGAGATGTCCTTGGGTAGATCCCTCTGGCTCTGGCGGATCATAGGACGGATATTCCTATCTTAATCACCTTATAACTCCGACAGTAGCCAAGAAACCTTTGATTGAAAATCTCTCAAAGTGTTTGTGATAATCAAACTTTTGGTTAACACTTTGAGAGTTTTGTGTACACTTTTGAAGGGCTCTCCCTGCACATGTGCTCATAAGTATTTAATAAATTTGCACATGCAGGAGGAGCAAGCATTTTGAATTGATCCACTTTCCGTGAACAAGACCGATTCGAGACACGCTTACATCACTAGTTAAACTAGCTTGAAGTTATTACCCGGCCTGATCTAGTCCACAGAAAGTTTCTCGAGACGGTACATTTCTACTAAGACTAATCCTTTTCGAGACACGCTTACGTGGTTGGTTAAAGAGATACATTGTCAGCTTTTAGGTGACAACTAGCTCTAGTAACTAACTTGATGTTATTACCCGTCGAGGATAAGTCTTTTCGATTTTACTAACTTTTATTGTCTCGTCAATTCCTGGGTGAATCTGAGTCTAGCTCGCACAAGATACAACTTTCAGCTTTTACTTCATATATTTTAATCACTTTTATATTTTCTCCCCCTCAAAAATAGCATATGAGATGTTGTTTTTGTTAAACTTTTGATTAAAATATGCTTTTTGAGTCTTATGGGGAGATTCACCAAGAACTTTTGATTTTGAACAAAGTATTTTGTTTTGACAAGTGCTCCCCCTCAACAAGTGATTAGGTCTTATTGAGGTGAAATACTTATCCTTTTGAGCAGAATTATGAAAATCATAACACATTTGATTAATTCTACTCAAAAGTAAGAAGCCTTCGCTCCTTATATTAGGATTGAGGCACTGAAGTGTACCTCAGGGTCCTTTCTTTACAAGTTCGGGTTGTGCACTGTATGCGTGCACAAGCCATTATGAAGTATAAAATTGACAAATCAAATCAACTCTTACAACTTTCTACCAATCAGGTCTCTGAAATGTCAACACCGGAAATTTTGTTCTTCCTCCAACATAGCTTTCCAATCTCCTGAACTGATCCCTGCGCTTCAACCGGTTCTCAATCCTTGTAATGAATCTGCGTGCATCCCTGGTCTCATCGGTGTTCCATCTTTTGGATTTCCGCAGTGCTATGTCATTGATTCTGCTTTTGATTCCATCTCTGACGAACTTCAAGGTTTCATCACAGAACTTATGTAATTCTTTGTAGCCCATGAAGCAGTTTCGACCGTTGACACTGCGGTAAGTGAACCCAAATGCTGGATGCCTGATCAAGGTGTATTGAGGTAGATGTTGAAGGTCGGGGATGTCGAACATGTTGGGTTTGGTGAGATTGAGCTTGTTCTGATAACTTTCCACTCCCAATTGAAGATCTTCAACTCTTTCTCTAATGACAATCTGCCTGATGAAGATTAGGAGAGCTTGGATAAAGGCAAGCTGCATTTCTTTAGGCAAGCCACAGAGTTTTCCTTGAACTTTGAGCAGGTACATGTCTTCGATGTCATTGAGAAGTAGTCGTGGAAAGTCTGACTCGGAAATATCGTACTCCTTTTCATCAAGTCTTTTCAGTGTGATTTTGCTGAGGAAGGGGTACCCAAAGCGAGTGACAGTCGAAATGAACTAAATCGAGACTATCTTCAACTCACTTGTCACTTCGCCCATCGTTTGATTGAGTCTGCTGCTTCGATAGTACTGTGCCCGGTTGTATGGCCAATGATGTATACCGTAAAGTGCGTTCCGGTCATATTCAACAACTTTGTCAACGAATAATGCTGAAGCTTCTTCTTCGATGGCATTGTTGAGATATCGAGCTGCAGGGAGAAAGGCGAGTGATGTAACGTACTTCTTCTCAATCTTGCTGCCAAGTTTCAGATATTCCAAGTCTGTGTTGAAGAAGAACTTGTACGGGATCTTCGGTTCCTTAGGCTTCCCAATCATCGGTAATGGTTTGGACCAATCAGTAATGTAAGGTGCGGTTTTCTTTGTGAGTGGATCGACATAAGATTCAGGATTGATCCAGTCAATATTGCTTGACATAGCTCGAGCAATATTTTCCAGATGGTACTCAAGCTCGATTGAGTTAGCAGACCGATCTTTCAGAAGATTGAATGCATCATTCTTGATTCTTAGCAGCTCTTTCTTATTCATCTTTTTCATTTTAAACTTTTGCTGAATCAATTGAGCATATTCCACCGTTCGACCATCTTGAGGTTCATGATTGTCTTCAAGAGGTGGTTGCGAATTGATCATCTTCTCAAACCAGGAGTATTCGGCACTATCGTCTTGGTCTAGCCAGTTGAGGACGGTTTTCGGTTTCTTTGGCTTTGTGCCTTTTGATGAGGTGTCCGGTTTGGGTTGATGATGTTTTCCTTTCCTTTCTTTCTAATTCTTAGAGGACGGTTCTGGAACTTCATCGGGTTGAGGAATCTCGTCACCACCGATGTATACAAAGTGGTCGTGTGCTTTGGGAGCGGAACCTGATGCCTTCGGTTGTTGTGAGGACGTTGTTGTTGTTGGAGGGACGACCGGTGTTTTTGATTGAGATGAGGGTCCTTCAGCTTGTTTCTGTTTCTTTGCCTGAGAATTCGGATCCCTGTCTTCATCATCTCTTTGACGCTTCAGTTTATCGGCCTCTGTGCTGCAAGTCTCTTTGTTCATCTTGTCTTTCAACGCTACCAGGATTTTGGCTTCTTCAGGAGACAATGTGAACTTGCTTGCCAGCTTGTCCAAGAGTTGAGCTTCCAATGCGTCCATAGATAGTCCTGGTAGTGGAACAGTAGACTTGTCAGCTCGAAGAGTAAATGTGGTCGATCGGATCACTTTCTTGACAGCTTGTTCTGCGAACTTGGTGAGTTCATCTCTTATGGGTGCCAGCAGATCTTTCAACTCAGCAACTAAGTGTTGTGCCATGTATTCTTGTGATTGAGCAACCAATGTGGCTTCCAAGTTCTCTTGTACGTCTTTAGCTAAGAAAGTATCAACTTTATCTTGCAGCTCTTAGACGTTCGAATTCAGCTTTGTCAATTCAGCAACTTGGGTTACTAATGTTGCAACCTGATCTTCCAGTCTGCTTCTCTTCTTTTCATGTTCTCTTTTGAATGCTGACTTTAGCAACTTTGATGCAACAAAGGCTTTGGTGCTTGGTTTCTTGATTGATTTGTCATGAGTTGATTCGGATGCAGGAGGTGATGACTGTGAGGATTCAATAATGGTGGTAAGGTCTTTGTCATCTCCTCTTCGTGGTTCGGGTTGTTCAACTTTTGTAGCTTTAGCTGCTTCCTCTTTCAATCTCTATTCTTCAGCCAGTCTTTCAGCCTCGGTATTAAGCCTTAATTCTTCTCCAAGTCTGGCTTCTTCTTTCAACTTTTCTTCTGCCAGCTTGGCTGCCTCTTCAGCCTTCCTACTTTCTTCCATTCGGATAGTTTCCTCCAGTTTGGCTTGTGCAAGCTGCTCAAGCCTAGCTTCTTCAGCTTCCTGTTTTCTCTTTAATTCCTCTTCCTGAGCCCTTTCTCTAAGCTCCATTTCTTCTACAGTCATCAACCGTGGAGCATCAGTATCCATGGGATCTTCCTCTTCTTCTTCTCCCGTTGCTGAAGCATTAGTCATTTCAATGTCTGTGGGAGATACCGAAGGATTGTCGTAGGCAACTAAGTCAGTGTTGACCCCTATGGCAGAATCAGGAATGCTGCTTGATCCGCCAGCTTTGGTAGTTTGAGAGAATACTGGAGGTGGAGGAGGTAGATCAACATTGAATGTATCTATCTTGCTGTGGAGGAGACCCAGATTAAGAGCTCTTTCATTTTCCTCTTCAACTGAAAGGCCTACATTAGTTTGAGCAGACTCTTGTTCGGTAGTCATAGGTTCCTTCATCTTCTCTCTCCTGATCCTTTCTTCTTCCAGGATTGTCTGTGCTTCAGTGAACGGTCTCTGATTGAGATATGCTGGGTATATAGCATTATCAGCAAACTCATCAATGTTATTCTCCCAATCTTCGAAAGTCAAGTCTTTATCATCAATGTCTTCAAGATTGACATTTTTGGTGATATTGGCAAAGGCCGCCTTGTAAACTGGACCTTCGTCAGATTCGATTTCTGAGTCAGATGGTTGTGTAGGTTCAGGAGTGGATTCGGGCTTCTTGACAGGAGTTCTTCGCTTGAGAGTACCCTTCTTCTTCTTAGACTGAGTGGAACTGCCGGAGCTCCCAGTCTTGCTACCTTTCTTTCCTTTCTTCTGCATCAACGAAGGTAGAACAACTTCGTCCAGGAAACCAACTTTTTCAGCTTCAAGAGCTTGAAGGTAGTACTTGAAGTTCGGGCAAAGCTTCACTTTGTCATTCAAGAGACAGTCGCGAAACTTCTTTCCTTGCTTGCGAGTGCTGGTGTCAAGTCTCTTGATGACCTTGAGAGTATCTTCATTTCTGAAAGTATTCTTATCTTTGTCATCAAGTCTCTGTGGGATATCATCATATTCACGAAGGAAGCTTTCGATGAGTAGTTTTGTGAAGCGGACAAAGGGAATGTTAGTGGTCTTGTGTTGAATGTGCCACACAAGGTCTTCCCAGATAATGCTAGCATAATCAACTTTCTTCACATTAGCCACTGCCCAGAAGAGTTTGAGGTGTTGGAGCTTTGGGTGTTCGTGGCCAGTGTCTCTGCCAGACAAAGACTTGGCAATCAGAATGTATAGGGTTCTCCATGGTTGTGGAAGATACCTAATGTTGACCCTAGAATGTCTTGTAGTAACTTCTTCTGATTCGTCATAGCCAATATCCCGTAACCACTCAATCAGCTCTTCTTCGGTGGGTACTTGAACATATTCTTCATCTGGGCCGAGTTCTGGTAACCCAAGAACATTCCTAAGCAAGTCAATGTCCACAGTGACCTGACGGTTATGAAGCATACAGGTGAAGGAAGCCTCCCCAAGATCTAGCTGGAGCGTATGCCAAAACTGGTGGATGTAGAAGCAGGATACTGAGGCAGACTTGGTGAACAACAGCTTATTGGGGTGATATAGAAGAGCATCTACTGCAACAATACATGAGGACTCGTTGCAAGTGATTTTGTTGAAGTTGATTTGGAGGTTTTTCTTTCCAATCTTCCTGGTGTAATCATCTGGGAATGTCTCTTCCCATGAAAGCTTAGGTTCGGGTTCTGGTCCGTATGGAACGTCATTGTGTTCTGCCATCTGAATTGATCATAAACAAACACAAACATGGCAATGGTTTACGGTGTTAGCTCATACATAAGATTACATGATTTGCATATTATACATTGATCAGTGGGTGTTTGTGTGTGTGAAAACTTTTGATATATGACAAACTTGTGTTTTATCACATGGTAGAAACTTATAACAATTAAGTTACAACATGAGTTTATCATTACAAGAGGTTACACTTTGTAAATTTTACAACACTTAGAAAAATTCTTGATTTGGACAAGTTTACGCGTAACATGAAAAATCTACGCGTAACATGACATAAGCGTAAGAAGTGAAATTAGGCGTAAGTGCAAAAGCTACGCGTAAACTTATATGTTACGCGTAAGGTGAATCTTATGCGTAGGATCAATCTTACGCGTAGGATAAAATCTTAGGCGTAGGAATTGAGCTTATGCAAAGGATTACACTTAAGCGTAATATATAACTTATGCGTAGGTTATGACTTATGCGTAAGTTCAAGAATTGTGCGTAAGGTCAAAACTTATGCGTAAGATTTATCATTTAAGCGTAAACCTTGTCTTATCCAAGACAAAGTTTGTCCACGTGTCGAATCTTACGCGTAAGATTCAATCTTACGCGTAGGATGAACAACTTGCGCGTAAAAATGCCATTTTCCAGAAAAATCACCTTGAGTAATTAGTGTTGTTTGATTCCTGAAAGTGTACAAAACATTACCACTGATCAATATTCATTCCTACACACTTATTATGCATTATTATGCGTAAACATGCCATAATCCATAGTTACGCGTAGAAACGCATGAACACTCAATCATAAACACATTCAATCATGTTTCTGGGTTGAAATGAACTTAGGGCAAGTGTTCCTTACATCCTTAGGATCATATGGTCCAAGTTATAACAAGAATTGACCACAAAATCATGAGATCACAACTGTCATGCATACGAACCCTAAATCTTTAAAACATGATTAATTCAAGTAATTGAAACAATTAAACCTTAATAACATGATCCTAGGCACATAACAACACAAACCCCATCATCAATTTCAAGTATTACACACAGAATCAAGAACCCCTATTTGACTCGTATGAACCCTAATTTCAAATCGATCGATTAGTGTATCTGGGTACGATTGGGGTATAGAATCATGTATAATATCATTCAAGGATCAAAACCCACAAACAATTTTAACCATTAACATCACAAATTTCTGGGTACATGATTACGCATAACCCTAGATCTAATTAAGCGATTGACACAGATTAAATCGTTGGATTAATGTGAAACTCAAAAACCCTCGTTAGTAATGATGATCAAATCGTATAACAACTTACAGATTCGAAGATTGATGCACAGATTGTTCAAGTGATTGTGGATCGTAGATGATGGTTGGTGAAATATAAATTGTGTGTAAGTAATTTTTTCAGGTGCAGTTAATGTGTGGGTCAAATGGGTTTTGACCAAGAGTAAAACATGTTTCACATATTGACAAGTATGGCCCCTTAACCTCATTTTACTTACACACCTAATGCCTAAACTCACTAACTCATTTAACTTTCGTTAATAACACCAAGTTACGATAAGAACAACTTGTGGTACTCCCCCTCGACCTTAGACCATAGTCAAAAAAATACTGAAAAATTTATTATATTGGTCAAGGAGAGTAACCCGAAACACTTTTTGAATCAACACTTTTGATAAAACGTATTTATTTTTGGTAAAATGCAAGTATAAAAGTTAATATTTTTGTTGAACATTTTAAAATACTTTTCCTCCCCATCAACACTTGTTTTTAATAATTTAACGACATTTGTATAAAAATAGTGTTGAAAGAGGTGGTTTATACTTGTTTTTTTTTTTTTTTTTTTTTTTTTTTTTTTTTTATAATTTTTTTTTGAAAAATATTTACAAAGATAGTTTTGATGTTTGACGATCAATTGTGTTTTAAAAACTTTTCCAGATCCTCTGGAGTCAAACATCGCATACCAATTTGGTGAACTAGACTAGCAAACCTTGATGGTGCTAAGGATTTAGTCAGTAAGTCCGCCAATTGGTACTCAGTCCCAACAAAATAAAGTTCAACGGTACCCTTTTCCACATGCTCTTTGATGAAGTGATATCGGAGATCGATGTGTTTGGATTTGCAATGATGTACTGTGTTGCAGGAGATAGCAATTGCACTTTTGGAATCACAGTAGATAGGAATCTTGTTGAATAGGTAGCCATAATCCTTAAGTTGTGATCTCATCCAAATGACTTGAGCACAACAAGCGGACATGGCTACATATTCAGATTCTGTTGACGACAGTGATGTGCAGTCCTGCTTCTTTGATTGCCATGACACAAGTTTGTCTCCGAGAAATTGTAATCCACCAGATGTACTTTTGCGTGTGTCTAAACATCCTGCATGGTCAGCATCTGAAAAAGCAATTAGTTCAAAACCGGAATCCTTCGGATACCAGATTCCCATGTTAATGGTTCCCTTTATGTATCGAAGGATTCTTTTAACCTCACTGAGGTATTTTTCAGTTGGTTTGGACTGATAGCGAGAGCACATGTAGACAGCAAATACTATATCAGGTCTACTAGCTGTGAGATACATGAGTGACCCAATCATACTTCGGTATTTGGTAGGGTCAACAGGAGTCCCATGTAAATCAGCATCTAGTTTTGTGGTATAGCCCATTGGTATATTATAAGTATCACTGGTCATCATTCCATGTTTCTTTAATATTTCAAGAGCATATTTGGACTGATTTATAAAAATTCCACGGGGTGATTGATGAACTTGTAGTCCTAGAAAGAACGAAAGTTCACCCATCATGGACATTTCAAAATTATCTTTCATTAATTTTGCAAAATCATTAGAGTAACTTCTTTTTGTTGAAGCAAAAATAATGTCATCGACATATATTTGAACAACAAGTAAGTCCTCCCCGTAGGTTTTTGTAAATAGTGTTGGATCCACTGATCCTTTTGAAAATTTATTGGCCAGCAAGAAAGTGGACAGTTTGTCATACCACGCCCGTGGGGCTTGCTTAAGTCCGTAGAGTGCCTTTTTGAGTCGGTAAACGTGGTTAGGACGCTCAGGATCAACGAAGCCGTCTGGTTGGCTCACATACACTTCTTGACGGAGTTCTCCATTAAGAAATGCGGTTTTCACACCCATTTGGTAAACAACCATGTTCCTGTGTGCAGCATAGGCCAAAAAGATCCGAATAGCTTCATGTCTAGCCACTGGAGCAAAGGATTCAGCAAAATCAAGTCCTTCCAGTTGAGAGTATCCTTTCGCTACCAGGCGTGATTTGTTACGTATGACAGTTCCTTCAGCATCAAGCTTATTCTTCCAAATCCATTTTAACCCGATGACAAGACTCCGTCAGGTCTTTCAAATAATTCCCAGACTTCTAATCTTATGAATTGCTGAAATTCCTCTTGCATAGATTCAATCCAGTTGTCATAAGTCATTGCTTCTTTAATGTTCTTAGGTTCTTCGTGACAAACTGTGAGTGCATAGATACAAGTTTCTCCATCCATGTGAAGTCGTTGTCTTGTCATAACAGGTGCATCTGGATGGCCAATAATATGAACTAGTGGATGGTCTCGAGTCCATTTGTGTGTTGAAGGGTGTAGTTGATAGGTATCGCGCATGTTAGCAGGATCCAAATTGCGTGTTGACGACTCAGCTATATCAGGAAAGGTAGGAGCCGGTGCAAATGGGTTAAAGAACGCATCAGGATCATGCTCTGCGGGTTGTGGAACTGATTGTGGTGTGGGATCTGCAACTTAATGGTGGGAGTTAGAAACAGTTTGTTCTGCTGTAGATGGTGATGCAATTGGAGGACCGTTTCTCTCAACACTTGTAGTAGTTTGTTGAGGTGAGTCTGGTACTGGAATGTTTTCAGGTTGAGCAGCGGAATTAGGTGAGACCTCAGTAGAACGGTATTCAATTGTATCATCAAATAGTGGAGCAAACAAGGTTTCCAATTCTTTGCGGTTGAGTGGCAATGGTTCAGCCGAAGATTCCGGAGAGTGAAGACGGTTGAATTCGGGTCCTAAGCTGTGTTGCTCAGAAGCCATTTGTGTGAGTTCATCAAAATTAGCGTGAATGGTTTCTTGAATTTCCCTTGTTCGACGATTCCATATCCGAAAACCTTTAGAATTTTCACAGTATCCAACGAACACTCCTATGTCAGCCTTTGCTTTAAGTTTACCTAAATCATCACGATCATTTTTCGGATAACAAAGTGCTCCAAATACATGAAAGTAATCGATATTCGGCTTTCTTTTGTGAACAATTTGATAAGGTGTTTTGCGATGGCGTTTTGTTATCATGGAACGGTTTTGGGAATAACATGCGGTTGAGACACCTTCCGCCCATAAGTAATCTGTTAATTGAGCATTAATCAACATAGTTCTAGCAGCTTCCACTAACGTCCTGTTGCGTCTTTCAACAACTCCATTCTGTTCTGGGCTTCTAGGAATAGATGTTTGATGTTCAATCCCCACTTTCTCAAAATATGACCGAAGTGTCTGATTCTTAAATTCAGTTCCATTGTCAGTTCTGACTATTCGTACCGTATTGCGTAGCTGAACTTGAATTTTAGTGAGAAAGGTGATGATCATTGAAGGAGCCTGATCTTTACTTCGTAAGAAATAAACCCAAGTCCATCTGGAGAAGTCATCCACAATTACAAGTATGTAGCGTTTACCGTTGATACTTTGAACACGCATCGGTCTACACAAATCCATATGAAGTAGTTGTAAAACATGATTCGTACTTTGCTCAGGTTTTGAAGGAAAATGAGCTCGAGCACTTTTTCCTTGTTCACAGGCTGGGCATATCTTTGGTAAATCGAAATCTTGGAAATCCATCAACAAGTTTGTGACGAGCAAGGTCAGTCATTGTTTTGAAATTCAAGTGTGAAAGACGTTTGTGCCATAACCAAGATTTAGTCGATTCTGCTTTGGAAAGAAGACATATCGGAGATGTAGCAATCACATCTGACATTGAAATTGTATAAAGATTAGAACCACGTGAGCCAGACATTAGATCGTTTCCTTGTAAGTCACGAACGAAACAGGTTTTCTCACGAAATGCAACTTCTAGATCTCCATCACAAAATTGACCGACTGAGAAAAGGTTGTGTCCAAGGCCTTCCACATAATAAACACGACTGATTTCAATGTTCCCACTGATATAGTCACCATATCCCATGATTAAAGCGTAATGATCATTCCCGAATCTGACAGTACCAATGAACTTTGAGACAAAGTTGTGTAACAGTTTGAGATTGCCTGTCATATGTCGGGTGCATCCGCTATCAACAATCCAGAGAACAATCTGTACCACCTGCATCACAAGCAGAAGACACATATGGAACAGAAGTAAGGGTGGAACCCAAAGAATGTGCGGGTTCCTGTTGGTTAGAAGCACATGTATTCAACAATTTAGGAATCCATTTAAAGTTTGGTTTGTGTTGTAACCAACGTTGCCAATTCCAACTAGTTCTTGCTTTCTTAATGTTAAATGCACTAGTAGGTGGCTCATTCCTAGATTTGTTCTCGGCACCTATGGGGGTAACTTCAACATCATTAGAAATCGTAGAAGGCGGCTTTCCTAAGTTAGACTTAGAGGCAGTAGTGGGCCTAGAAGGAATGCGTGTCCTACGTTTCTTATGACGATTAATGAGAGAATTAGCTATACATTTTGTATGAACACCAGATGATACGCTTTTACGACAAAACACACAAGATGCATTAATATTTAAAACATTCAAAGGTTCATCATTCGTTACATTTAGATTTTGATTACAATTTGCCAGATTAGAATCTAAATCTGATGCAACATGAGTTTTATTCAATTTCCTAAGTTGATCTTCTACTCCTTGAGCTTCTAGTGATCCTCTTTTACGTTGCCAGAGCCTATTCTTCTTTTTACTTTTTCGCTTGGGTCTGCTAACGCTATTAGTGGAGACTAGTCCTGTAGAAGTGGAGTTACCAACATTAGTATTTTGAACAACATTCCCTTTAGAAGTATTGTCTAATTGATACATTCCTGGTGCTATCACCGTGGTGTCAACCATTTTTCCTTTTTGAAGTAGCTTAATTTTCTCTTTCAAATCGATGATGATGTGATTTTTATCCTGAATTTCAGACTCAAGTTTCATATTTCAGTAATTAATGTCATCGCGGTTTTGTTGCCATTCGAAATTTTCAATTTTTAAATCCGCAATTTCTTTCTCATATTTGAGACATAGACTTTTTAAAGACCCATTGTTTTTGCAAAGCTGACAAGAGTTTGAAACATTTTGACTTTGAAGTTTCAATTCCATTTCAAGACTTTGAGCTTGACACCATTCAAGCCTTTGTTTGAGTTGACAAATTTCTTTTGAAAATTGTTTTGTCACATCATCATTCTTAATTCTCAGCTTCTCATTCTCATGATTCAGTGTCTCAATTTCCACATTCAACGAGTTATTATCAACACAAAGATCATCCACAAGCATAGAATTACCAGATTTATAGAGATCACTCATGATAATAGAATAAATATCAGCATTGAGAATTTGTTCCAAGAGTCGATCAGCATCATTTTTTAAAACTCTATTTCTTTGCTTTTGAACCAAAATCTCATTTTCAGTAGAGTTGAAAACGTTTATCATATTTTTCACCTCGTTTTAAAGTTCCTGATCCCAATGTGTAGTACAGAGACGGAGGTGTTTGACAATTGGCAACATTTGTTTTTGAAAAATATCTCTTTTTTCTCGCTCGTAAGCGGATTGAAAAGTTTCAATTTTTATTTCAGAATTACGTGCAATTGTTTCCTCCACAATTTCGATGTCTTCCATGAAAGTTTTGAAATAATTTAAGACACGACAAGTTTTTGGTAATGGTGTAAGTTCACCGGATGATGGTAAAGGACCATTTATTTGTGCTACAGTTTGGACAGGGGCCGCATTAGAGGATGAAACATATGACTGTTCGACAAACCATGATTTCTCAGGTATTTCCTTTTGAGTAACAAAAGATTTAGAAAGAGGTGGAGCTTTTGAATAGTCATATGGTGTCCAATATTGAACATAATTCATTTTTGATCGACTATCGTCTTCAAGTTCTTCTTCTTCCTCAGTATCAAAAACAACAGCACGCACAATCGTATTATCAAGCAAATGGTCCATACTGTAAATTTTAGGAATTTCTTTGAAAGCCGTGTGAAGAAACATTGAGTTGTAATCGCCAAGAGCAAATCCTTTATTGGGTCTCGGTTTTAAAGTAAATTTCTTAATAGTTGTGACTGAGTTCCCGTGTTTGTAAACAATATTACGAAATTCTTTGAGTTGTTTTTCAAGATCAACAATATCACCGAGTAAATCATTTATATACTTCCTTTTTCATATTTTATGTTCACAAAACTCCTTTTTGCAATTGGACAATTCTGTTTCTGTTTTTGAAAGGTCTATTTGAAGACGTTCAACTTGCATTTTCAGTTCACATTTTTCACTTTCAAGTTTAGAAATCAACTTTCCGTTTTTCTGAATTAGATCTTGCATCTTGTGCTGAAGATCTTGTTCTTTGTTGTAAGATTCTTGAAAAGCTTTTTCAAAACTTTTTGTATGTTTAATATTTTCTTGCTGATTTGAAAGTTGTATTTTATAACACTCAATATCTCTTGCAAGTGCCGCATTTGTTTCTTTTAAAACTTTGTTTTTCTAGTTGCATTTTGCAATTAGCAATTGTTGATCATTCAGTTGTTTAGATAACATTATGAGGTCAGGGTCTGGATCAAATGATGGTTCATGTTGTTCGAAATGATCATGTTTATCATTCTCAATAGGATCATCAAATGAAACAACTGTGTCATCATCAAATATGACAACTGTGCTTATTTGTTCATCTGTTTGAGAAGATGAAGATGATTTAGATGGAACAACTTGCGCCATATCTGATTCAGAAGCAGAAGGTGAGGTTATTTCATGTATTAGGCATGCTTTTTGATCATGTACCTGAGACAAGCCGTCAGTGTCATACACTGGACCTGAATCATTAAACTGAAGTTCCTGCATGTTGGCCATAAGCATCACAGCTGCATTGGCTTCCAGATCTTCCATGTCATCATCATTGTTAACATTTGCCATGAAGTTGTTATCCTGTTCAGGGAAATGTCCATCTTTTTCATCTTGAAGAGCCATGAGTAATGCCTGCTTGTGAAACTTACTACCCCAAGTTCTCGGTTTGGGACATGCTGTCGCTATATGACCTTGTTCATTACAATTGTAGCACCACATTGCATTCCCTGAGTTGGAGTTCCTTGTTGCAACTGGTTCAGACCTTTGCTGAGAAGACCCTGAGTTGTTCCTGAACCCTCCATTGTTACTAAACCTCTGACCATTCCCAAAATTTCCTGAAGAACTTCCTGAACCAGATCGACCATAGCTACGATTCTGAATTTCCACTCTTCCATCATTGACAACAGCTTGATTCCTTGTGTTAGAAGATGAACGTTGACGGTTTTTTGTTTTGTTGGAGAATTTGCTGAAAGCACGAGCAATAAGAGAAAGTCCCTGATTCAACGTATTAAAGTCATCATCGTCATCGTCATTGGAATTTGAGTAATACACTGCATCATTGTTGTTTAATGGAACAAGTTGAGTAGAAGCATTCTATGGAGATGAATCATAAGGGACCATTTGGTTCGAGGTGGAAGATTGTGGATAACTGAAGTAGTTCTGCTCTTGAACATATGCATGATTTGACATTGGTGGTGGAGCATAGGGAGATTGAGCTACGAGAGCCAAAGAATTTGGTGTTGGTGTTGGTGTGTATCCTCCTCGTAGAGCTCTATCTTTTTCCACTTCAGGTTCATGGTGTTTCAGAAAATCATACAACAAACCATATGGTGCATCATGTAGATTTTTGGTTTGACGTACAAATGTCACATATTTATGCCAATCTGGACCAAGACTACCGACGAATTTGGAGTTCACTGCTATCCTTGGTACTGTGATTTTGTGACATTCCAGATCATTGACCACATTTGTGAAATGATGATAGTAGGATTCAAGTGACTCTCCTGGTTCAATTGTGATGTCTGTGTATTCCATGTAAAGTTTGGATTCCATATCATCTTTGTTCAATTGAGTGCCTTCCATAAGGAGATGAACGTGTTCCCACATAGCTTTGGCTGTTTTTCTGAGCATTGACACTGCGATAAATTGGATTAGGTATACCTTGAAGTATATAAGCCATTGCATACTCATCAGCTTCAAGATGTAATTTTTGTTCTTTAGTGAGTGCAGTTTCTGGAAGAGGTCTATCACCAGGAGGACGTGGAGGATCAGCAGTAGGATCACCAGCTTCAAATCTTGTTGGTCACTCAAATGGTCCTTCAAGTATTACTTGTTTCAAGAATTTCCCATGAGGTTTCTTTAGTTCAAGAAATCGTAAGAATCGACCTGACCATTGAACATAGTTCCCAGGTGTTAGCATTGGAGGTGTTTCAAGTGATCCTGCCTCATGTCTGGATTGTTGAGTTGTAATAACTTCACACATCCTATCAAACCAGTGAGGTTGTTTTGAGGAAAACTGATTGTTATGTTGTGACATTTGATGTGGTTGTTGTTGAGGAATGATTTAATGTTGTTGCATCATTAGGTAATGATGTAGTGGATTAAACGGTTGTTGTTGAACGTGTGATTGTGAAGGTTGTTGATACGGTTGTTGCTGATGGTATTGTTGTTGCTGATACTGCTGATGTTGCTGTTGCTGAGGATGAGGGAAGTAGTAATTAGGTGGTTGAGACATTTTTTAACACTTGTGTAATAATGGATCTTGTAGAAGATTGAAATGCACGTTCCTTTGATTAAGTCCAAAATCCTTGGGGTAAGTTGAAATTTTACGCGTAACAATAGTTCTTACGCGTAAACTTTAGGTTAGGCGTAAAGAGTAGTTTAGGCGTAAACAATAAGTTTATGCGTAAGTTTTCTCTTTACGCGTAAGCTTTGGCTTTATGCGTAAGTTTAGACTTATGCGTAAGGTTTAAACAACCAAACAAATCTTCCAAACTTATCCAAGCTTGAAAGATATCCGAAGTCGAAGTATTCCACTAACTTATCCAAGCTAGGGAAGTACTGAGTCACCGTAGAACGAAGATAGAACCTTGGATGATAACTGAAACTTACGCGTAAGATAGACTTATGCGTAAAGCTTAGGCGTAGGATCTGTCTTCAGCGTAGGAAACACCACTTACGCGTAGAAATTGAACTTTACTCGTAGGTTTTAGGCGTAGACTTCCAAGTTACTCGTAAGAACAGGGTTTTGACCTTAGTTACTCGTAAGAAAAGGGTTTTAGCCAAATGTTACTCGTAGAAAGGACAAAAAGTACTGTTTACAGCTTTTGAATCATACTGTTCACTAAAGTTACGCGTAAACAGGTCAGAAACTTGAAAAATCTCAAATTTTTGAAGAAAAAATGCTTAGAAATAAGGTACTTTTGATCAAATAACTTCACCAATACTTAGAAAACACTAACTATTGAAGATTTTGCTACTAAAAACTAGTTTTCCAATATCAAAGAAGCTATAAAACCTTAAAAAACCTTAAAAATCACAACTTTATGCAAAAACTAAGCTTCAAATCACTATATCAACCTTGAAACTTATCCAAGCTTCAAGATTTGAGTGAAAGAAACAAAGAAAAATGCAAAAAAATGAAGAATAAGCACTCAAACCCCACGTTAAAACCAAGAACACCACTTCAATCTCTATTAGGCGAATGATACCACTTGTTAGGTCACCATTTTGTAAACACAAGTATGATATTGATAGAAATGAGATGAGAAAAGAGATGGTTGATTATGAGAACAAGTGAAAAGTGAAAGAGCAAGAGTTTCCTTAAAGATATTCAAATAACCAACAAATGAAAAGGTTACATAAGCCTAGTATTTATAGGAGGAGGAGTAGGGCAACACTCCCTTCCTCCCTCCATTCATTTGGACGTGGGCTTTAAGGCCCATAGGGCTTTAACACTTAAGCCTTGTAACATAAAACTTAATGAAATAAATACCAAAGCAACCTATTACAAAATGTAATGACCGAGACTTGACTAAATACAAAAGTATGATCCCAACAGAACTTGCTCGTCACAAACTTGTTGATGGATTTCCAAGATTCCGTTTTACCAAAGATCACTTATGTTCAGCCTGTGAACTAGGTAAAAGTACTCGGGCTCATTTTCCTTCTAAATCTAAGCACAGTACGAATCATGTTTTACAATTGCTTCATATGGATTTGTGTGGACCGATGCGTGTTCAAAGTATCAACGGTAAACGCTACATAGTTGTAATTGTGGATGATTACTCCAGATGGACTTGGGTTTATTTTCTACGAAGTAATGATCAGGCTCCTTCAATGATCATCACCTTTCTCACTAAAATTCATGTTCAGTTACGCAACACAGTACGAATGGATAGAAGTGACAATGGAACAGAATTTAAAAATCAGTCACTTCGGTCATATTATGAGAAAGTGGGAATTGAACATCAAACATCTATTCCTAGAAGCCCAGAACGGAATGGAGTTGTTGAAAGACGAAATAGGACGTTAGTGGAAGCTGCTAGAACCATGTTGATTAATGCTCAATTACCAGATTACTTATGGGCGGAAGCTGTTTCAACCGCATGTTATACCCAAAACCGTTGCATGATCACAAAACGCCATCGCAAAACACCTTATCAAATTGTTCACAAAAGAAAACCAAACATCGATTACTTTCATGTATTTGGAGCACTTTGTTATCCGAAAAATGATCGTGATGATTTAGGTAAACTTAAAGCAAAGGCTGACATCGGAGTGTTCGTTGGATACTGTGAAAATTCTAAAGGTTTTCAGATATGGAATCGTCGAACAAGAGAAATTGAAGAAACCATTCATGCTAATTTTGATGAACTCACACAGATGGCTTCTGAGCAACACAACTTAGGACCCGAATTCAACCGTCTTAACTCTCCGGAATCTTCGGCTTAACCATTGCCCCTCAACCGCAAAGAATTGGAAACCTTGTTTGCTCCACTGTTTGATGATACAATTGAATACCGCTCTACTGAGGTCTCACCCAATTCCGCTGCTCAACCTGAAAATTTTCAAGTACCTGATTCACCTCAACAAACTACAACAACTGTTGAGAAAGACGGTCCTCCAATTGCATCACCATTTACAGCAGAACAAACTGCTTCCAACTCACGATAATCAGCTGAAGCTCCTACACCACAATCAGTTCCACAACCCGCAGAGTATGACCCTAATGCGTTCTTTAACCCGTTTGCACTGGCTCCAACATTTCCTGAAGTTGCTGAGTCGTCCACACGCAATTTGGATCCTGCTAACATGCGAGATAATTATCAACTACACCCTTCGACACACAAATGGACTCGAGATCATCCCCTAGTTCATATTATTTGCCATCCAGATGCACCTGTAATGACAAGACAACGACTTCACACTGATGGAGAAACTTGTATCTATGCACTCACAGTTTGTCAAGAAGAACCTAAGAACATTAATGAAGCAATGCCTTATGACAACTGGATTGAATCTATGCAAGAGGAATTTCAACAATTCATACGATTAAAAGTCTGGGAATTAGTTGAAAGACCTGACGGAGTCTATGTCATCGGGTTAAAATGGATTTGGAAAAATAAGCTAGATGCAGAAGACACTGTCATACATAACAAATCACGCTTGGTAGCGAAAGGATACTCCCAACTAGAAGGAATTGATTTTGCAGAATCCTTTGCTCCAGTGGCTAGACATGAAGCTGTCCGGATCTTTCTGGCTTATGCAGTACATCGGAACATGGTTGTTTATCAAATGGATGTGAAAACAACATTTCTTAATGGAGAACTCCGTGAAGAAGTTTATGTAAGCCAACCAGACGGCTTCGTTGATCCTGAGCGTCCCAATCACGTTTACCGATTGAAAAAGGCACTCTACGGACTTAAGCAAGCCCCAAGGGCGTGGTATGACAAACTATCTACTTTCTTGCTGGCCAATAAATTTTCTAAAGGTTCGGTGGATCCAACATTTTTTACAAAAACCTATGGGGTGGACTTACTAGTTTTTCAAATCTATGTCGATGACATTATTTTTGCTTCAACAAAAAGAAGTTACTCTAATGATTTTGCAAAATTAATGAAAGATAATTTTGAAATGTCCATGATGGGTGAACTTTCGTTCTTTCTAGGACTACAAGTTCATCAATCACCCCGTGGAATTTTTATAAATCAGTCCAAATATACTCTAGAAATTTTAAAGAAACATGGAATGATGAGTTGTGATACCTACAATACACCAATGGGCTATACCACAAAACTAGATACTGACTTACATGGGACACCTGTTGACCCTACCAAATACCGAAGTATGATTGGGTCACTCATGTATCTCACAGCTAGTAGACCTGATATAGTATTTGCTGTCTACATGTGCTCTCGCTATCAGTCTAAACCAACTAAAAAACACCTCAGTGAGGTTAAAAGAATCCTTCGATACATAAAGGGAACCATTAACTTAGGAATCAGGTATCCGAAGGATTCTGGTTTTGAACTAATTGCTTTTTCAGACGCTGACCATGCAGGATGCTTAGACACGCGAAAAAGTACATCTGGTGGATTACAGTTCTTGGAAGACAAACTGGTGTCTTGGCAATCTAAAAAGCAGGACTGCACATCACTGTCGTTAACAGAATCTGAATACGTAGCTATGTCTGCTTGTTGTGCTCAAGTCATCTGGATGAGATCACAACTTAAAGACTATGGCTACCTATTCAATAAGATTCCGATCTACTGTGAATCCAAAAGTGCCATTGCCATCTCCTGCAACACCGTTCATCATTGCAAATCTAAACACATCGATCTCCGCTATCATTTCATCAAGGAGCATGTCGAAAAGGGTACAATTGAATTATATTTTGTTGGAACTGAGTACCAATTGGCGGACTTACTTACCAAAGCCTTAGCACCATCAAGGTTTGCAAGTCTAGTTCACCAAATTGGTATGCGATGTTTGACTCCAGAAGATCTGGAAAAGTTTTTAAAACATTAATGATCGTCAAACATCAATAATATCTTTGTAAATATTCATTTAAAAAAAAAAAGTTTCCTTGTTCAAGATATGTCGTTCACAACGCTTTTCTAAAAACATTATTAAATGCATATCTTGAGGGGGAGACAGAAATCCTTTTTTCAACTTCTTTATTTCAAATCTTTCTCATCACAATAAATTTTTTTTTCGATACCTCGTGAACCATTCATTATACTCATAACATTTTTCACGGTCTCATAAGACATTTAGTTCTTTAAAACTTTAGGGGCTAGATGTGATTTATTGGTTTATACTTTGATTGGTAATACAAGTATAGGGACCAAATGTGTAAATTCACCATAGTCTCTAGCATATCATGTGTTTTTCAAAACCTGCTTCTTCTTTTCACGATTTCAAAGAAAACCTAACGCTTCAAAATTTTTTTTTCTTTTTTCATAATCAAGATTGTCAAGTGTTCTACGATTTTCAGTGATTGCGAGGGTTCATGTTTATCATTCTCTTACTCGTTACACTCGCTTGAATGGTCTTTAATCAATATCTGGTTAGATTTGGTACTAATCGAATTTTTATGGTTCATCATCACTGTAATTAAGTGTTTTTATGATGGATTGTTTTAGGGTAATTGATTGTTATGGCCAATTGCGGCATGTCCTTATGAACCTATATCCACCTTTGCCTTGATTATCATTGCCACATTCTAGCAGTTATTAGGTGTTTTAGGATTCATAAGCTCGAATATTTTCTATGAATCCACTAGGTCTTGTGCTTAATGATTAATAGGTTTGTTAGGAAGTTGCTTTGTTTATATATGATGTGCTTATCGAGTTAAAGGGACTATATCTTTGCCACTTTCATATTTTTGTTTTTTTTTCAAAGTTTGAATCACTGGCTGCTTATCGAGTTTGAAATGCTTATCGAGTTAGATACTAAAGGTTTTCGAGTTTGAAACTTTCTGTGGCTATCGAGTTAGATGTTAGAATACTTATCGAGTTTGAGAGTTATCGAGTTTGAAACTTTTGAATGTTATCGAGTTTGAATATTGAGAAGTTATCGAGTTTGAAACTTGAGAGGTTATCGAGTTTGAAACTTTTATGGTTATCGAGTTTGAAACTTGTGAATGTTATCGAGTTTGGATTTTCTTTTCCATGCTTATCAAGTTACAACTAATTTTCAAAATTATGAATTTATTTTTGAGGATTGATCTTGTTTCATGGATTTTCACTTCGAGTCAGGAGTTTCAAAATGGAACCATCACGTATGGGTTCTAGTTTTTCCTTTTTTATGAAAAGAAATGCTGCCGATTTTTTTTAAAAAAATATCCATCAAGTTATGAGTATTTTTTTGACTTAGAAGGAAATCTGTTCGAGTTACATGATTATCTAAGTGTTGTGGTTATTTTTATGTGGCTCTTGGTTTGATTTATCAAGTGTTGTAGATGTGATGATGGTTTTGTCTTAGATGTCTGATTTTATATCATGGTTCTCTAACACTAACGTGCTAATCACCACATGGAATTTGTTGGTTTATGAATCATTTCAGGTCTAAATATGGCAACGAAATCAACACCTAGACACGAATTTATTCAAGGAGATGAAAGAGTAATCGCTAAGACAAACCATAGGATAGATCTTGAGTCAATCACATGTCATCCTACTTGTGCTATCATCTTAGAATTACTTAAAAAACACTTCATTTATAACCTTCTCACCATCACCACTACAGTACCTGAAGTCTACTTAACACAGTTTTGGGAGACTATTGAAATTAGCAAAGATGAAAAGTCATTGGGTGTTCATCTTGAGCACAAACTTGTTGTGTTTGATGTACAAACTCTCCGCACTGTTATCAGTTTACCTAATGTCAAGAAATTCTCTCCTTTGCCATCATTATTAGATGTTATCAGACTTCTTCGAGAACTGCAGTATGATGAATCAATAATCCAACTCAAAAGTATATCCCACGTTGACAGGAAATACATTCCACAACCATGGCTCACACTTTACTCAATTCTCTCCAACAGTTTAATGGGCAAAGAAACTGGGCATGAACATCCTACTCTTGAATTGATGCAGATTTTCTGGGGGGTTGTCAAACAAGCTAAAATTGACTATGCTCAACTAATTTGGATGGACATGGTTAATCACGCAAGACAGTTTCACAAATCGTCTACCACAAGAATTCCATTCTACAGATTCACGAAGTGTCTCATTACTCATTTCATGGAGAAATACCCAGATATTGATCGTAGATCGGAAGATGAGAAACACACCCCCTCTGTGGATCATACATATTCTAAAACCAGGATTCAGAAGACAAACCCTCAAAAACAAGGAATGAGAATTCCTGATAATCTTATACCTGATGCAGTTCGTAACACTGAGGCATATATTTTATATGATGAAGCTCAAAGAATTGACAAAGTTGGTTTGACTGAGACGAAGAAAGGGAAAACTTCTAAAAGGAAAACTTCTAAAGTTGCAGCCACAATCAAAACAATTCCCAAGTCAAGAACAAAGAAAGTCACTGTAGAACCTAAGAAGAAACTAACAACTCTTCGGAATGAACCAACTGATGATGAAGGAGATGCTCAGAATGACACACAGACTGAAAAGCTTACAATGCCTAAGAAGAAAAAGGCAGAAAAGGGAAAGGCAAAAGAAACTCTAGAAGAATCAGTCACCTCACCAATGTCAGAATCCGAAGAAGATGTACAACTGCAACTAACCTTAAGAAAAAGCAAAGAATCGGAAGATGAAAGAATCGCAAAAGTTACAAAGAAAGGTGAAGGTTCTGGTACTCAGGAGCTGGTAAACCCAACTCCAGAATCAGAAAGAGATGATCAAACATCAGAAGAAACACATTCACAAACAGTATCATCCTCTGACCCAGGTGATGATAACTCTGAAGATGAAGCTGAGTCATCAAGTTCTGATCCAAAAGAATCTCTCGATAAACCGGCTGAAACTGAAGTTGAAGATGAAGCTTCAAAAGGCAAAGATGATGATGCATCCGAGAATGAAGAAAGTAGCGATGAGGAAGATAAGTCGGAAAGTGAAGAAGTTAATGATGAAGAAGATGTGAATGATGAAAGTGATGAGGAATCGGATGGTGAGGGAAAGGATGAGCTACTTGAAACTAGTCAAGATACCTCTATTGACATTGTAGGAATTGATGAAGGACCATCAACAGTTCAACCACAACAACAACCTTTATCACTTACACAAAGTCATCCTCCGCAAAACCCTGTTAATACAACTGTTGTTCACTCAAGCTTGTTGAGATCACTCCATGACCAATACAATGCGCTTCAAAAGCAAGTTAATGAACAAAAGCGTGATGTTGAAGCTTTCAAGATTTACAATGTTGATACAGCAGTTGAGGACTAGGTGAAACAGAGATTACCATGGGAAGTTCAGAAGTATGTTCAGGAGGCACTTCCTTCTGCTGTGAGACACTATGTCAAAAAGAATCTTGCAGAGATTGTTTCTCAAAGGTTTCAAACTACACCAATCACTGTTCAGACTCTACCTTCAAAACCTTCCGTAAGTGATCTCAAAGGCAAATTATTGGAAGCAATTGTGAATGATCCGGATGAAAATGATCTACGCAAGACACTTATCAAGTCTATCAAGAAAGCTGAAAAGAAAAGCGAATCCTGCAAAAAGACTATTGCTACTAAGCGTCGACATGATGATTCCGACCCAGATGATTAGCCACAACCAGAAAAGAGGAAGAAAGTGTCCGGTTCCACCTCCAGACCTCCAACTAAAACCGCAACTGTTAACGTTTCTGCTGATCCAAACCCTCCACAATCAACCGAGGATCCACACCCCTCACAATCAACCGAAGATGCTGATGTAGATATGGATGACATCCCTCCACTTATCACCAAAACCATTACGGAACCGCCCAAGGAAGCTCAATTAATTCCAGCTCCTGAATGGATTAACCCCGATGCTCCTTCTTTTAACTGGTTTGATGAAATGGTTGATGCTCACCCAGATGACACTGAAGCTGAAGAAATGACTGAAGGATCTATTATAAGCTTCACAAAAAGAATTAAAAAGGTGATGCAGACTCAAAGACTTCAGCTTTCTGATCTGGTTAAGATTCACAAAGCAGGGTTCACAGAGTTCAAAACATGCACAACAACTGAACTTGAGTTCGAATATAACGTGGATGAGGTTGCAAGAGCTCTGTCTGAAAACATTACATGGGAAAAGAGACCATCTTGGGGCAAATTCTATCATGGCACGGATCCCCTCGTTGATGAATTCAAATATCAAGATTTTTCTCAACCATTACCCCTCGTTGGTCCTCCAAGTGAACCAAAAATTCCCAAGCAATACTTCTTCAACAAAGATCTCCTGTATCTTATCCATGGGAACACTAATCCGAATTGATTAAATTGAGGTCCGCCGAATTGATGATCAACTGTATACATTCAGTGAAGCTGACTATCATCGATTGAACCTCAATGACATTGCTGACATATACTTACTCAAGGTACAAGGCAAACTTCAAAACTTGTCCGGTAGCCTTCAGTATGACATTGTCAACTCTATTCTGCTCTTCATGCGCCAAACCATTATCAAAGCAAGAGTCAAAGATGCACAACTCGGAGTCGAAAGTTATCAAAAGTCACTCAACTTTACTGCTCCACAATTATATCCTCCTAACATCCCGCATTTAAGACCTTTCATCTTCAACAACAAACCTTTTGGAGTGGTTTACCCGCACAATGATGGTTACAGTTTCATGAGATACGAAGAGGTTCATAAATTCGGGGATCAGAATCTCAGATTTGTCAGAATTAAGCTGAATGAAAAGCTCAAGGAACGTGATAGTGGGATTAATGTGGGATGAAATAATAGAGATGTGAAAGAAGCACTTAAGTTCTTGGCTAGGATTGATCAAAAGCTTAGGTTCAGGGAGTAGATACGCACTTTGGAGAGCTTAATTGGAGGAAGGGAACCAATTCTGAATATACTCACTTACCGCCGTCCAGATACTCCTCGAATATGATCATTTTGGTACTTTAATTATCTTGGTTTCATCATAATTTCTCTTCATCAATGACTATGGTTTGTGCACACATAACAATGTACAACCCGTGCTTGTAATTAAAGGACCCTGAGGTACGCATCAGTGCCTCAATCCTTATATAAGGAGCGAAGGCTTCTTACTTTTGAGTAGAATTAATCAAACATTTTCTGATTTTCATAATTCTGCTCAAAAGACAAGTATTTCCCCTCAATGAGTATTCACTTGTTGAGGGGGAGCACTTGAAAAACTCATCGTTCGAAAAAAACAAAAGTTCTTGTTGATATCTCCCCATAAGACTCAAAAAGCATATTTTAATCTAAAGTTTATCAAAAACAACATCTCATATGCTATTTTTGAGGGGGAGAAAAGTGAATGTGATTAAAATATGAAAGTTCAATGTTGCTTAAAAGTCAAATCTCATGCAAGCTAGACTCAGATTCACCCAAGAATTGACGAAACATAAAAGTTAATAATCGAAAGGACTTATCCTTGACGGGTAATAACATCAAGTTAGTTACTAGAGCTAGTTGTCACCTAAAAGCTGACAATGGAACTCTTTAACTAGCCACGTAAGCGTGTCTCGAAAAGGATATGTCTTAGTAGAAATGTACCATTTCGAGAAACTTTTTTTGGATTTGACCAGGCCGGGTAGTAACTTCAAGCTAGTTTAACTAGTGATGTAAGCGTGTCTCGAATAGGTCTTGTTCACTGAAAGTGGATCAATTCAAAAGTGCTTGCTCCTCCCGCATGTGCAAATTTATTTAATACTTATGAGCACATGTGAAGGGGGAGCCCTTCAAAAGTTAACACAAAACTCTCAAAGTGTTAAACCAAATGTTTGATAATTACAAACACTTTGAGAGATTTTCAAAGGTTTCTTGGCTATTGTCGGATAATCATGGAGTTATAAGGTGATTAAGATAGGAAAAACCGTCCTATGATCCGCCAGAGCCGGAGGGATCTACCCAAGGACATCTCCAATAGTTAGATTTAGAAGGCCTTAGGTATGATACGAAAAAAGGAGAAAAGAATGAAAGGGAAAAGAAGGAGTTGAAGAATTAAAAAGAAAAGTAAAGAAAAGGGTGAAAAGAAATAGCCCTCCATATGTTCAACCTTAGGGCAGACACCGGGTTCAATTCATATGCTACTGGTTGTTGCTAAGGAAACACCAGTATTGAAGATAAAGTCGTCATGGACCCAGTGACGCAATGCACTAAACCTTCTTAACCACTCAAGTTCTCTTAAAAGAGCTTGTTTCATTCTCACGAGGAACCAGTGTAATCTATCGACTTATCTCTTAGAGATAGTTGATATTGAACCAGGAGACCCCTCCCTAGTCTCCATATAGGAAACCTAAGTGAGCACTTATCGAGTCTAGAGCCATGAGATACATCAAAGATCTCTTAGGAACACTTAGTATTTCTACAACTGGTGTTCTACATCAATGGACACCAGCTGTAAATTATCGAGTCCTTCGCAGATCTTAGCAATCTGCCGAGAACGTTTATGAGAGAATTACATATGTATTTCTCAATGATTGAACGGAAATTCCTGCCAGGGTCAACATCAAACAGCCATGATAGCAGGTCACTTCGGTAACCCCACAAGGGTTACGCTTAGTGTTCGCGGTGGTTCTTTAGCGGTCTACAGTCGTGGAGTGATCCCCAGCGACTCACCCAGTCATTGAGCTACTTAGTAGGTCTCGTAAGCTCCTTCAGGAGTATCTGATATGGGAACGGCCTGGATAAGGATTAGAAGGAGTTTTCACAATATGCTGTTGACGAGCTCTAATTCCTTATTTGTAAGTACCGGTTGATTATTGCTAACTGTTTATCTGCAGGTACATCTCCTCCATGATGGTAGATTCCAGCATGCTCATACATACATCTTGAAGCAAATGAAAGCTCCCCCAAAGATCTTAGCACAACAAAGTTCAAAGAAAGATTCTACGCTAAAAAGAAGAATCTACAAAGTATAAAGACTAAAAATCAAAGTGTATGCAAAGGAACTTCATGCTTTCGAAATTCAGAGTCCTAAGATGTATGAGCATGTTGGAATGGCGGACAACCACCACAGACACAGAAGTGACGATCGACAGACAACTTCATAACATGATCACCATCACATCAACAAAGAACGAAGTACAAAGAACGATGAAAGATTTTGCTAAACTATTTTTGTGGACGTCATCTACAAAGTCAAAGTATAGATGATGACGACGTCGAGCAACCTTTGATGACCAACACTTAGGGGGAGATTGTTGGGAATAGACTTTGTTATTTCAAGTGTCGGTCATTGAATTTTGTTATAGGTTGCATTATTTAGTTAATACGTTAGTTATTTTATGTGTTTTATAAAGTTTTATGCTAAGTTTATAGGTTTGGATAAAGTCTAAGGGCTAAGTTTGTAATATTGACAAAGTGTGGTGAAGCCCTAATCCTTACCTATAAATAGTCATGTAACACCTTATTTGAGGTGGTTGGTTAACCTAGTAATATCATTAGTCTTTCATTTCTTATTAAGGGTTCCTTCCACTCTCTCTCTCTACCTACTTTCTCTCTCTAGATATCTTAGTGCTTATGTTGTAAAATGGTGACCTAACAAGTTGGAAGAAGCAGAACAGGAAAGAGACTTAGCTCTTACAGAAAAAGAAAATCATATGGTAAGAGTTAATAAACAACAATTTGCTTATGATTTAGTCAATAAATCAATTGAGAGTCTTTTGATGAGAAAAGGTAGTGGAATAGGCTATAATGAAGTTGCTCCCCCAGTTAAGAGTGCCTATTCTCCACCAGGAAAAGAGTTGTCCTTCATAAATGAGTTAGATATTGAAAAACCTGTAGGTGAGACTAGTAATAGTGTAAATGAAACAACAAGGGTTAATGAGTGGAAGTTTCCCGATGGTCCTATTATTGAAGACTGGGAATCAGATAGTGATGAGGAATAGGTTGAACCAATACAAAGTGTTAAAAGGGAAGTCTACAAGAGTTGAACCTAAAATTGAACAAGTTAAGTTTGTGAGACCTGTGTTGGGTAAGAATATCTCTAGGAAAATGGTAGATTAGCATGAGGTACCTAGAAATTAGATGGAAAGTTTTTATAATAAGCCTAGGGGAAATCAGAGAAACTTTAAAAACCTAGTTTCAAACAAATTAGGTAATGAGTTTCAATTAAATAAAATGTCTTGTTATAAGTGTGGTAGCTTTGAGCATTTGATTTATAATTGTGAAAACCACCAAAAGCCTGTTTGGAATCAATACTCAAGGGTGAATCATAAATATTTTTCAAAAAATACTCACCCTCGTCCAAATAGAAATATGGTTCCAAGGGCTATGTTGCTAAGATCTGGTGCAACTATATTTATTTTTGCTGCTAAAACATATGGGGCTTTTAAAACTACAACTGGTTCTACTACTAGTAAGCACTCTGCTGCTAGCACAAATGTTTCTACTTCTGGGCCAAAAGTTATAACTGACACAGTTGTTGGAAATCAATTTTATGTTGTTAAGGGCTCAGCTTGCTGGACTTGGAAATCTAAATCAAATGTTTCAAATCATGTTTCCAAAAACAGCAGTGCATCAATAGACTTAAAGAAATTTGACTATGTTGATGCACAAGGCAGATCCAAGTCAGTAATGGCTTGGGTCCCCAAGAGAAACTAATTTCTCTACTTTCATGTACAGGGTAATCTAAGGGAAGAATTAAAAGATAGAGTTATTGTTGATAGTGGATGCTCTGGACATATGAAGGGTGAGGAGTCCCAACTTGAAGATTTTGAAGGTGGATATGTTGCTTTTAGGAATGATCCTCAAGGAAGAAAGATTATTGGCAGAGGTACACTAAAAACATGAAATTTGGACTTTGAGAAAGTATACCTTGTGAAAGGACTTAAATTTAATCTCTTTAGTGTCTCACAAATATGTGACAAAAAGAACTTTGTTCTTTTTACAGACACTGAATGTATGATCCTTTCTCCTAATTTTCAGTTGCCAAATGATAAATTTGTGCTATTGAGAGTCCCTCGAACTGAAAATATATACAGTGACCATATTAAGAACATAGTTCCCAAAAGAGCTTTGACTTGCCTAATTGCAAAGGCCACTCTTGATGAGTCCAAATTATGGCATAGAAGGCTTGGACATCTGAACGTCAAGACTATGAACAAATTGGTGAAAGGGAATCTTGTGAAAGGGCTGCCCACAAAGGTGTTTGAAAATTGTGAAACTTGTGTTGCCTGTCAAAAGGGTAAACATCACAGAGTTTCATTCAAGTTCAAGACAGTGAACACAATTACTAAGCCCTTACATTTACTTCACATGGATTTATTTGGACCTGTTTTTGTGAACAATTTGAACAAGAAGTCTTATTGCCTAGTTGTCACAGATGATTTTAGTAGGTTTACTTGGGTATTCTTTCTAGCTTCTAAAGATGAAACTCCATAGATTCTTAAGGAATTCATAACTAGAGTTGAAAACCTGATAAATCATAAGGTTAAGATAATCAGATGTGACAATGGTACTGAGTTCAAGAATAGTGTGATGAATCAATTCTGTGTGGGCAAGGGTATTCTAAGACAGTATAGTGTTGCTAGAACTCCACAACAGAATGGTGTTGCAGAAAGAAGAAATAGAACATTGATTGAGGCTGCAAGAACAATGTTGTCTGATTCTAAATTACCTATACCTTTTTGGACTGAAGCTGTGAATACTGCATGTTTTGTGCTAAATAGAAGTAAGGTAGTTAAGCCTCACAACAAGACTCCATATGAGTTATTTCATGGAAGGAAACCTATGATTGATTTCTTTGAACCATTTGGATGTCCTGTAACTATCTTGAACACCAAGGATCAGTTAGGCAAGTTTAAAGAGAAAGCTGATGAAGGATATTTTGTTGGTTACTCTATAAATAGTAGAGCTTTCAGGTTTTATAATAAGAAAACTAAACAGGAAGCAGAGAATTTGCACATCAAGTTTAGTGATATTTCATCTAATGGTGTAGGGAAAGGACCAGAATGGCTATTTAATATTGATATTCTAACCAAGACTATGAATTATGAGCCAGTTATTGCAAGTGCAGACACTGAAAATATTGCAGGTACAAAAACAAATGATTTTGCAGCTACCAATGCTGAAGTGTCAACACCTCAAGAAGAGTTTGTTTTGGTTGGGAAATTGAAGATTGGTCCAACTATAATTCCCATTCAGAAGGTTCTCACTCCACAAGAAGATAATGTTACTCATGAGAAACCCAAAGAAGCTGAAGAAGGTATTGAGATACATGTTTGATACGTGGGAATTGCGCCCTCGCAACAGGTTTTACCTCTCAAGGGATCTTGAGAAGCTTACAACCCCCACCAGGCAGTGTACCTGATCGTTGTAGTATAGTATAGTGACAAGCATCAGGGGATTGATCGTTCAACTTAGGAATAGTGTCGCTAGGATTAGAAAGCCTACTAAACTAGGTCTAGAGGTGAGGGATGATTCTTTTTGTATTTTTATATTTTCTAGAAAGCAAGTAAAATCTCGGGTTTTGAAGGAGTGGGCGGAATTAGTTGCTAGCCAACTAACCCAATTAACTAAGATGCAATCAAAATAAAATAAAAGAAATGAAAATTAAACTAATTTACTAATGTGGTGGAAACGATAATGAGAAAAGTTGTTTTTACTTAGATTTCATTACTCCCTAGATATCTTATACCGGTTGATTAGCTTGTTACAATTGAATGGATGACAGGTTATATTCCTTAATACTAGTCGTAGGGCCGTGTACAATATTCCCTAACTCTATAAGATCCTACTTCACTCCTATATCGAGCCGTTAAAAGCTCCTAACATGGGATCATTAGAATTCACTTATGCATTAAATACAACCAAAAATTGTAGTAAATTCCGATCATGTTTCTAAGACGTTCAAGCAAGTTACCAATGGAAGTCTGCCAGTTTTCTTAAGCCTAACATCGAATACAATCATCCGTAATAATTATGAACAAACAATCAACCAATAATCAACATCTAGGTTTCACTATATCTAAGCAAACACAATAAAAGCCTAGCCTAACATGTTAAAAGAAAGATACACATAAGATAGAATCAAACAATACATAGACATATTGAATGATTATTGAAGTACTTATCTTTATTCAAACATGGAAGAAAGAAGGGTTTGAAACCCCTTCAAGATGCAGGAAATTCGACCTAGGGTTTTTACAAAACTTGTTCCCCAAAAGTTCCACACTTTACAATGAAAAATTAGAAAAATATATATAGACTATGCATCCTAACGGCGTCATGTGTTAACCTCTGACGCCTTCAACTCGCCGCCAAGTTGAAATTCGTATTGCCTAGATCCACTTCTGACACCGTCATGTAGAAAAACACTCTAGGCCGTCACATGTATTTGGACCCTGACGGCGTGCCGTCAGGCCAATAACAAAGAAAATGTTCTGGGCCGTCACGTTATAAGTTCCACATCCACCTATTTTGCCACTCTTGACGCCATCACTAGCAAACCCTTGATGTCGTCAGGTACTGTTCCAACAAGGAATTTTGAGACTTTGCCGTTTTCTTCACTTTTATGCTCCAAAAACGTCCAAAATGCTTCCTTTTCCAGATTTCTCCTCAAAAGTACCTAAAATGACAAAAGGAACGATTTAGGGCAATAATTGATCAAATAATCTCGAATTCGGGCTTAAATGACCCCTTAAAAGCGGTACACTTTTCGTCTCATCAAATACCCTTACACTTGAGATTTGCTTGTCCTCAAGAAAATGCGCTTTTATTTTAATCAAAATACAAGTTAGGGGTCATTTAACACTAATATAAAAGTAATTACAACAAATAATCATTCCACTAAAAACCAAAAACAAGCACGGAGGTCATACACTAGCACCTCACAAATAGTGTTTAGATACTCACACCTCTCGGGTGTAATAAAAAATATAACATAATATGGAAATGGAAAACATCTCTCACTACCTGTCATAGCAAATAGATTACCATAGGCTTGGGAAAGGATCAAACCTCCACCACTTGGCGTAAGCACCTAGGATAAACTATCAAAGAGGTCTTTTGAAGGGTTATAACGTTAGGTGTAGGGATATGGAAAACACGGTTTTGTTGGATAAAGGCAATATTTACTGGTGGCGAGTTAATCATCTTGGTTAATTACATGTACAGTATGGCATTTCTAAGCCAAGACTAGACTCGACTTAAGCTAATGAATCAAAAATAATGAAAACATAAAACAAACATAGAATGAAACGGGATGGTAGTCCGTATGTTTTTTTCTCTTTTCGTTTTTCTATATTTTTTTACTTTTTCTTGATTTTTTTTTTCATACACTCTTACCCTACCATCCAAAATACTACATCATAGGGGATGTACATTCCCCTTACAATTGAATTTTTACATACTTTACAATAAACTACTCTAATGACTTGAATCAAGATAATCAAAACACTTGGAGTACTTTTTAAGATTAATGCACATATGGGGGTAATAATTTGATGTTCTTCCCCATTACTTCAAAACACATGTACTTTACCCATGAGTCCCAATCGTCCCAAAATAATATGTACAAGATATGACTCGACTTAGCAACCATGTAATCAATTAGATAATTAACTAAGGGTTTAAACAGGTAACAATAATGCACTAAAGATGAGTGCATACAAGGAAGGCTAAGGCGATTTGGTTGCACATTTGGGTGGTTTGTAACAAATTCTTCCTTTAAGTAAAATGCTTAAAGTTAGAAACGAAAAGATAGGCTCAGAGGGGTGTACTAGGGGTATCATGTACTAAACATGAGTACAACGCTAAGGTGTAGGAAAAATTAATTGACTTTACTAGTCAAGTAATATGACTTAAATGGTCAAATAATTACGATACGGGTTTAACACAAGGATGATCCTAAGGCCTCTTATCATGTAGTAAATCATACTACACGAATGTAGTCTCACTAGCGGTCTCGGGATGCATCACTAACGAAAGTTCTAGAATCTAAATGCTACCGGTACACTCATAAGCACTAATAATGAATGCCTTTCCTATCAAATCTAAAGGCGAACCTCACATATTTGGGTGGAAAATTTTTCTGAATGGTACGGTTTTGTGCTAGTTATACAACTCCTATCCATGAGACGCTTGTTAAGGCAAAAGTTTCACTCCTAAATGTTGTAAAAAAATTTAAATTTGGTGCTAAAATTACACTAACAAGTATTTCTCTTAGTTTTATTACACACCTACTATCAAACAAACAAACTCAAGTGCAATTGTATCCTATAAGGTATCATCATTTACCCTCCCCTTACACTTTGGATGAACATTGTCCCCAATGTTCAATTAAAGGATGTAAAAATAAAATGGGTAAAAGAATGAAAACAAATACTCCCTTGATTCGTTCGATGTAGATAGTGTGTCAACAAGGTTAGATCTTCCTCAAAGAAAATGAACGTTCAAAGCTTCCCTCTAGAAATATAAATCATCTTCTTGTCATATATAATCTGTTAAACCTGAGAAAACAATCAAGGCAACCTCGCGTAAAATCGGTGGCAATTTATATATACTAACAAATCCTAGAAAGCAATTTAAGATATAATGCTTGAGGAATGAATGTTTGCAGATTTCCTGGAGTTTATAAAACTAAAGAATCAACAAAAACTTTAAGACTCCGGTTTAAACAAAACTCGCAAAATTTATCAGAATTTTGGTACCTAACGCCATCAGGTTTTAACTCCTGATGCCGTCAGAATGTTCCTGCAAAAATCTCATGTTAAGTTTCCGGAAAATTTCTGGAAAAACTTATGCCTTATTTTCTGGAAATCCTACTGATGCGTGGGAATTGCACCAGGCTTTACCTCTCGAGGGATCTCAAGAAGCTTACAACCCCCACCAGGCAGTGTACCTGATCGTTGTAGTATAGTATAGTGACAAGTACCGGGGGATTGATCGTTCAACTCAGGAATAGTGTCGCTAGGGTTAGAAAGCCTAAAAACTAGGTCTAGAGGTGAGGGATGATTCTTTTTGTATTTTTATATTTTTATGAAAGCAAGTAAAATCTCGGGTTTTGGAAGAGTGGACGGAATTAGTTGCTAATCAACTAACCCAATAACTAAGATGCAATCAAAATAAAATAACAGAAATGTAAATAAAGCTAATTAAACTAGTGTGGTATGAACAATAGATGGGAGAATTGTGTTTACTTAGATTTCACTACTCCCTAGATATCTTTTACAGGTTAATTGTTTGTTACAGTTGCGTGGATGACGGGTTATATTCCTTAATACCAATCGTGGGGTGGCGTACGTACTTCCCCAACTCTATAAGCTCCTACTTCACTGCTATGTCGACCCTGCAAGAAGCTCCTAACATGGGATCACTAGAATTCGCTCATGCATTAAATACAACCATAAAAACTTAGTACGCATTGGTTCATGTTTCTTAAGACGTTTCAGCAAGTTACACAATGGAGATCTGCCAGTTTTCTTAAGCCTAACATCGAAATCATTCATCCATTACAACTATAAACAAGCAATCAACCTATAATCAACATCTAGGTTTCATTACATCTAAGCAAACACACAAGAGATCTAGCCTAGCATGTTAAAATCAAGACAAGCGTAAGATATATTCAAACAACTCATAGACATATTGAATGAATTGAAAGGATACTTATCTCAATTGAACATGAAAGGTTTCAAGGGGTGAAAACCCTTGAAAAATACTGTAAAAGTCGTGCTAGGGTTTATTAAGTTCGACCCTCAAATTCTCCTCTCTTTAGAATGAAAATTACAAAGAGTATATATAGATTTTCTAAGGTGACGGCGTCAAGAAGAAACTTCTGACGCCGTCAACCCGCCACCCATATTATTCTCGGACTGTCTAGATCCAGATCTGACGCCGTCATGTGTAATGTTTTTCTGGGCCGTCACCACTTTTACTCTTGACGCCGTCATCAAATTGCTCTTGACGCCGTCAGGTACTGTTTCCAGCAAGGAAAATTAAGACTTTGCTGTTTTCTTCACTTTTATGCTCCAAAAACGTCCAAAATGCTTCCTTTTCCAGAATTCACTCCAAAAGTACCTAAAATCACAAAAGGAACGATTTAGGGCAATATTTGATCAAATAAATTCCAATTCCTGCTTAAATGACCCCCTAAAAACGGATCATTTTTCACCTCATCATATACCCTTACACTTGAGATTTGCTTGTCCTCAAGCAAATGCACTTTTATTCTAGTCAAAATACAAGTTAGGGATCATTTAACACTAATATAAAAGTAATTACAACAAATAATCGTTCCAGTAAAGACCAAAGACAAGCACGGAGGTCATACACTAGCACCTCACAAATAGTGTTTAGATACTCACATCTCCCGGGTGTAATAAAGTATATATCACAATATGGAAATGGAAAACATCTCTCACTACCTGCCATGCAAAATAGATTACCATAGGCTTGGGAAAGGATCAAACCTCCACCACATGGCATAAGCACATAGGATAAACTATCAAAGAGGTCTTCTAAAGGGTTATAACGTTAGATGTAGGGATATGGAATACACGGTTTTGTTGGATATAGGCAATCTTTACTGGTGGCGAGTTAATCATCTTGGTTAATTACATATACAATATGGCGTTGCTAAGCCAAGACTAGACTCGACTTAAGCTAATAAATGAAAAATAACAAAAACATAAAATAAACATAGAATGAAACGTGATGGTAGTCCGTATGTTTTTTCTCTTTTTCTTTTTCTATATATTTTTTTTCTTTTCCTTAATTTTTTCGATTTTTTTTTTTTTTTTTTTTTTTTTTTTTTTTTTTTTTGCATACACTCTTACCCAACCATCCAAAATAATACATCATAGGGAATGAACATTCCCCTTACACTTGAATTTTTACATACTTTACAATAAACTAATCTAATGACTCGAATTAAGAAAATCAAAACGCTTGGAGTACTTTTAAGATTAACGTACATATGGGGGTAATAAAATGATGTTCTTCCCCATTACTCCATAACATAAGTACTTTACCCATAAGTCCCAATTGTCCCAAAAGAATATGTACAAGGATATGACTCGACTTAACAACCATGTAATCAATTAGATAATTAACTAAGGGTTTAAACAAATAACAATAATGCACTAAAGATGAGTTCATATACGGAAGGCTAAGGCGATTTGGTTGCACATTTAAGTGGGGTGTAACAAATTCTTCCTTTAAGTAAGATGCTAAAAGTTAGCAACAAAAAGATAGGCTCGGAGGGGTGTACTAGGGGTTTCGTGTACTAAAAATAAGTACGCTAAGGTGTGGGAAAAATTAGTTGACTTTACTAGCCAAGTAATATGACTTAAATGGTCAAGTAATTATGATACGGGTTTAACACAAGGGTGATCCTAATGCCTCTTATCATGTAGTAAATCCTACTACACGAATGTAGTCTCACTAGCGGTCTCGGGATGCATCACTAACGCAAGTTCTAGAATCTAAATGCTACCAGTACACTCATAAGCACTAATAGTAAATGCTTTTCCTATCAAATCTAAAGGCGAACCTCACATATTTGGGTGGAAAATTTTTCTGAATGGTACAGTTTTGTGCTAGTCATACGACTCCTATCCATGAGACGCTTTCTAAGGCTAAAGTTTCACTCCTAAATGTTGTAAAAAAATTTTAATTTGGCGCTAAAATTACACTAACAAGTATTTCTCATAGTTTTATTACACACCTACCATCAAACAAACAAACTTAAGTGCAAGTTTATCTATAAGGTATCATCATTTTACCCTCCCCTTACACATAGGATGAACATTGTCCCCAATGTTCAATTAAAGAATGTAAAAGTAAAACAGGTAAAAGAATGAAATCAAATACTCCCCTGATTCGCTCGATATGGATAGTGTGGTAACAAGGTTAGATCTTCCTCCAAGAAAATGAACAATCAATGCTTCCCTTCTAGAATATAAATCATCTTCTTGTCAAACATAACCTGTTAAACCTGAGAAAACAAACAAGGCAACCTCGCGTAAAATCGGCGGCAATCTATATATGCTAACAAATCCTAGAAAGCAAAGTAAGATATAATGCTTGTGGAATGAATGTTTGTAGATTTCCTGGAGATTATAAAACTAAATATTCAACAAAAACTTTAAGACTCCGTTAGAAAAACAAAACTAGCAAAATTTCCAGATTTTTACACGTGACGCCGTCAGGAATTTCTTCCTGACGCCGTCAGAAGTGACTTGCAGAAATCTTTATGTTAAGTTTCCAGAAAATTTCTGGAAAAACTTTGTCCTACTTCCCGGAAAATCCTGCAAAACATCATTATGACTCGATACAAGCATTTGACTCTAACAAATACAAATATATATGTCCATTTAATATTGTGGAGAATCATGATCGGTTTTGTTTCTTAAAAACATATTTGGGGTTTCCCCTTACACTTATCTTTTGCGAAATACCTTTGGATGAAGTTAAGACTAAGCTAAACGACAAAATAAAGTATTTTCACCATTTTAGTTTGAAATATGATCTACCAACAATAAAAATAAAGCATGCATATGGAAACAAATAACAATCAAACAAATAAAAATCACACAAAGCATGGGTTGCCTCCCAAGAAACGCTTTTCTTTATTTACGAGTCTTGTAGCTAGACTCAAGGTCATGGGTTATTACGTGACCTCATCGTTGGTTTCACTCTCTAGGTCATCTCCTATATTAGTTTTGTTTTCTGGACCTTGTTGCAAACATTCTTTGTAAAAACCAAGTATCCTATTCATAACATATTCAACTCCTCTACGTCTATCCTCATCATTCCTATAGTAAACCGCTTGTTTGTGTTCCTTTTCTATGTTCGATAGGAGGCGGTATTGTTCAATCTTATAGGGCATTTGGTAAGCAATCTCATCATTCTCTTACTTGAATCTAACTATCCCTAGAGTCGGATCATAACTCATCTTAGAGGCCTCAACGAACGGTTTTCCAAACACTACTTGACTTGAGCAATCATCTATCACCGGATGAGTATCCTCCACTATCACAAAGTCGGTCTCATAAGTGAAGTTTCCAACAATCACATGCAATCCTTTCACTCTTCCTACAAAATTACTTATTAGATTCTTATTGGGTATCATCCTATAACCAAGTTGTTTCTTCATTACCCAATTATAATAAGTCATAGTCATGATGTTTATAGGGGACCTAGGATCGATATAAGCTTTCCATACATGCATATGCCCAATGTTGCATGGTATGTTGATGTTAGAGGGATCACCTACTTTAATAAGGGGTGAACCAAGGATATATGGTGTCTCGGGATCATCAAATAAATCCTTGTGATATTCCCGTTCTTCCTTGGTGGGCAACTTATCAAAGTATTCTTCTATGTTTTCTACTTCCTCTAACTTCTCTCCCTTATCAACCTCAACTTCCTTAATTTTATCCCTAGTCTCGGTTTCTACTCCAACTTCATCCTTGTCACTTTCTTCTATATCCTCATCTATTGGCTTAATGGTGACAACATTGACAAAGTGGACGCGTTTGGATGACGAGGGGTCCTTAGTTTGGATTCCGCTATTGGCGTTCCTAGTGTCCTTCCTAGGTTTAGTTAACGCTTGGTTGTTGAGGGCTTTCAACAAGTTGTCAATCTTATTGGTCATCTCCGTTTGTTGTTGATTGAAGTCGGTTTCAAACTTAGCTATGCGAGCTTCTTGAGATGCCATAAACTTGGACATCAATCCTTCAAGATTGTTGGTACTAGCATAGTTATTAGAAGGATTGTTGTTGAAAGTACGGTTGGAGGGTGGGCCGTTTGGTTGGTAACGATTAGGCGGATTGGAAGAATTATTTTGGTTTTGTTTCCACATAAGGTTCGGGTGATTTTTCTAGGAGGGGTTGTAGGAATCACCGTAAGGGTTTGGCTCGGGTTTGAAAGTGTACCACTTATATCCCGCTTCGTCAGTATGCGAGGATGCGTAGTCCGTAAAAGTTGTTCCGGGGAGTTCCACGCAATCACGAGTGTCATGGGGACCACTACATAATTCGCATGAAGAAGTGATTTTATTCACTTGGCTTGAAGGCTTAGGAGCTTCGTAAGATTTCATGAGAAACTTGACTTGGTCCTCAAGTTCCATGATCCTACGGTCGGGAGTGCTAGAATTGTTCGAAGGCAAAGATATTGCCTTGACCGTTTTGTTCAAATCACGGGGATCATCCCAACTTTCGTTGTCATAGAGAGCAAGATCTTATATGAGTTCCCATGATTCTTCCGCACTTAGATCACGTAGCTTACCACCGGCCGATTGGTCAATGGTTCGCCTTGTGGAGAGATCGATATGGTCATAGAAGATTTGGACTTGGAGCCAAAGATCTATGCCATGATGAGGGACGTTTTGGAGTAAGTCCTTGAAACGAGTCCATGCTTCATATAGAGTTTCACCTTGACGTTGTTGGAACATCAAGATATCATTTCCAAGCTTGGTAGTTCTCCCCGGTGGGAAAAATTGAGCAAGGAAACGAGTGGTGAGATCATCCCATGAGGTGATGGATCCCGCTGGTAAACGTTCAAGCCATTGACTAGCTTGATCACGTAGAGAGAATTGGAATAGGTGTAATCGGATCGTCTCTCTAGTTTTAACATCAAGGTCTATAGAATCTACGATTTTAAGGAAGTCCTTGAGATGTTGATTAGGATCTTCGGAATGAAGTCCATGGAATGCACATCCGCTTTGCGCCAACCGGATGGTGTCGGATCGCAAGGGAGACACATTGGCTCCTTGGGTGAGCTCAATAGTGTTTTGATAGCCTTGGTGGCTAGGTCGGGAATACTCTCCTAGGTTTCGGGGCCTAAGAGGTTGGTTAGCTAGTGGTGGGTTTTGTGGGTGGTCTTGTTGTGGTGGGTTGATGGGTTCAAAGATGTTACCACCTTCCATGATATCGGATGGTAAAGATTACGAGCAAAGGCACGAAGAAATAAGATAGACTAAAGAAAACCTAAAAATAAAAATAAAATCTTACTAGAAAGGAATCTAGCAAGTAGACCTAATAAAAAGAAATCCTAACCTAGACAATAACTCTTCCCCGGGCTGCGGCGCCAAAAACTTGATGCGTGGGAATTGCACCAGGCTTTACCTCTCGAGGGATCTCGAGAAGCTTACAACCCCCACCAGGCAGTGTACCTGATCGTTGTAGTACAGTATAGTGACAAGTACCGGGGGATTGATCGTTCAACTCAGGAATAGTGTCGCTAGGGTTAGAAAGCCTAAAAACTAGGTCTAAAGGTGAAGGATGATTCTTTTTGTATTTTTATATTTTTATGAAAGCAAGTAAAAATCTCGGTTTTTTTGGAAGAGTGGACGAAATTAGTTGCTAGTCAACTAACCCAATAACTAAGATGCAATCAAAATAAAATAATAGAAATGTAAATTAAACTAATTACTAATGTGGTGTGAACAATAGATGGGAGAATTGTGTTTACTTAGATTTCACTACTCCCTAGATATCTTCTACAGGTTAATTGTTTGTTACAGTTGCGTGGATGACGGGTTATATTCCTTAATACCAATCGTGGGGTGGCGTACGTACTTCCCCAACTCTATAAGCTCCTACTTCACTTTTATGTCGAGCCTGCAAGAAGCTCCTAACATGGATCACTAGAATTCGCTCATGCATTAAATACAACCATAAAAACCTAGTACGCATTGGTTCATGTTTCTTAAGACGTTCAAGCAAGTTACACAATGGAGATCTGCCAGTTTTCTTAAGCCTAACATCGAAATCATTCATCCATTACAACTATAAACAAGCAATCAACCTATAATCAACATCTAGGTTTCATTACATCTAAGCAAATACACAAGATATCTAGCCTAGCATGTTAAAATCAAGACAAGCGTAAGATATATTCAAACAACACATAGACATTTTGAATGAATTGAAAGGATACTTATCTGAACATGAAAGGTTTCAAGGGGTGAAAACCCTTGAAAAATACTGTAAAAGTCGTGCTAGGGTTTATTAAGTTCGACCCTTAAATTCTCCTCTCTTTAGAATGAAAATTACAAAGAGTATATATAGATTTCCTAAGGTGACAGCGTCAAGAAGAAACTTCTGACGCCGTCAACCCGCCGCCCATATTAATCTCGGACTGCCTAGATCCAGATCTGACACTGTCATGTGTAATGTTGTTCTGGGCCGTCACCACTTTTACTCTTGACGCCGTCATCAAATTGCTCTTGACGCCGTCAGGTACTGTTCCAAGCAAGGAAAATTAAGACTTTGTCGTTTTCTTCACTTTTATGCTCCAAAAACGTCCAAAATGCTTCCTTTTTCAGTATTCACTCCAAAAGTACCTAAAATCACAAAAGGAACGATTTAGGGCAATATTTGATCAAATAAATTCCAATTCCTGCTTAAATGACCCCCTAAAAACGGATCATTTTTCGCCTCATCACCTACAAAACATCATTATGACTCGATACAAGCATTTGACTCAAACAAATACTAATATGCATCTTCATTTAATATTGTGGCGAATCATGATCATTTTCGTTCTTATAAACAAATTTGGGGTTTCCCCTTACACTTAGCTTTTGCAAAATACCTTTATATGAAGTTAAGACAAAGTTAAACAACAAGATAAAGCATTTTCAAAATTTAATTTGAAACATGATCTACCAACAATAAAAATAAAACACGCATACGGAAACAAATAACATCAAACAAATAAAAATCAAACAAATAAAAACACACAAAACATGGGTTGCCTCCCAAGAAGCGCTTTTCTTTATTTACGAGTCTTGTAGCTAGACTCAAGGTCATGGGTTATTATGTGACCTCGTCATTGGTCTCATTCTCTAGGTCATCCTCAATCTTAGTTTTGTATTCCGGACCTAATTGCAAACGTTCTTTATAAAGACCAACCACCTTTTTGTCAATTGCTCCTATAATCCTATTGGCAAATTCCCTATCAACTTTATATTTTGGCCCTAGAGTTAAGCAATCCTTATAGAAAAGGCTCTTCTTCTCCCATACATAGTCCATGCCCTTTTTCTTATCCTCTTCATTGATGTCCTCAAAAGCACCAATGTTATCCATATCAAATCGAGGCACAAAACGGAATTCCTTCATTCTATTAGGCATCCTATATTTGATCCTATCAGTTTTACTAGTAAATCGGATCGTCCCTTCTATCCCATCATATTCTAATTTGGATTCTTCAACAAATGGCTTACCTAATACAACATGGGATAAGCGAAAATCAATAACACTAGCTAAGTCTTCAACAACCATAAAGTCAATGATATAAGTAAAGTTCCCAACGAAGACATGTAGACCTTTAATTCTCCCGACAAAGTTACAAACTCCACCGGGATATTTGGTATCTTTTCTAGGTCCGAGCCTTATTTTCACTATATCATTATAAACACTTGAGGACATAATGTTGATTGGGGATTCAAAATCAATGTAAGCGTTGTCAATGTACTTATACCCAATCATACATGGTATCTTAACATTCTTAGGATCACCTATCTTTATCTTAGGGTCAATTCTAGCAAACGGAGGTCGAGGATTATCAACAAGATTATTATGGTACGCAGTCTCCTCCTTAGTGGGATATAGATTGAAATAATCATCTGGTTTCGGATCTATCTCCCCTTCCTTAAGTTCCTTCACATCCTCAACAACATCCTCAAAATCGTTAGATCCTAGGTCCTTATTTGAATACAAGGCGGTCGCTAGGTCACTAAATGCATGATCGAGCTCAACATTAATTAACCTATTAAGCTCCCTAAGTTGCCTAATCTCATTCTCAATCTGTTCACGCAACAGAGCCACTTCACTAGGGGAAAGGGGTGGATTCGCGTTCTCCATAATGGCCAACGAAAAAGTCAATGAATTTAATTTACTAACAAAGGCACGAAGAAAAAGATAGATTAAAGGAAACCTAAAAATAAAAATAAAAATCTTACTAGAACGGAATCTAGCAAGTAGACCTAATGAAAAGAAATTCTAACCTAGACAATAACTATTCCCCGGCAACGGCGCCAAAAACTTGATACGTGGGAATTGTGCCCTCGCAACAGGTTTTACCTCTCAAGGGATCTTGAGAAGCTTACAACCCCCACCAGGCAGTGTACCTGATCATTGTAGTATAGTATAGTGACAAGTACCGGGGGATTGATCGTTCAACTCAAGAATAGTGTCGCTAGGATTAGAAAGCCTACTAAACTAGGTCTAGAGGTGAGGGATGATTCTTTTTGTATTTTTATATTTTATGGAAAGCAAGTAAAATCTCGGGTTTGAAGGAGTGGGCGGAATTAGTTGCTAGCCAACTAACCCAATTAACTAAGATGCAATCAAAATAAAATAAAAGAAATGAAAATTAAACTAATTTACTAATGTGGTGGAAACGATAATGAGAAAAGTTGTGTTTACTTAGATTTCATTACTCCCTAGATATCTTTTACCGGTTGATTAGCTTGTTACAATTGCATGGATGACATGTTATATTCCTTAATACTAGTCATAGGGCCGTGTACAATATTCCCTAACTCTATAAGATCCTACTTCACTCCTATGTCGAGCCATTAAAAGCTCCTAACATGGGATCATTAGAATTCACTTATGCATTAAATACAACCAAAAATTGTAGTACACCTCCAATCATGTTTCTTAAGACGTTCAAGCAAGTTACCAATGGAAGTCTGCCAGTTTTCTTAAGCCTAACATCGAATACAATCATCCGTAACAATTATGAACAAATAATCAACCAATAATCAACATCTAGGTTTCACTACATCTAAGCAAACACAATAAAAGCCTAGCGTAACATGTTAAAAGAAAGATACACATAAGATAGAATCAAACAATACATAGACATATTGAATGATTATTGAAGTACTTATCTTTATTCAAACATGGAAGAAAGAAGGGTTTGAAACCCCTTCAAGATGCAGGAAATTCGACATAGGGTTTTTACAAAACTTGTTCCCCAAAAGTTCTACACATTACAATGAAAAATTGGAAAAGTATATATAGACTATGCATCCTAACGGCGTCATGTGTTAACCTCTGACGCCTTCAACTCGCCGCCAAGTTCAAATTCGTATTGCCTAGATCCACTTCTGACGCCGTCATGTAGAAAAACACTCTGGGCCGTCACATGTATTTGGACCCTGACGGCCTTGGTGACGCCGTTAGGCCAATAATAAAGAAAATGTTCTGGGCCGTCACGTTATAAGTTCCACATCCACCTCTTTTGCCACTCTTGACGCCGTCACTAGTAAACCCTTGACGTCGTCAGGTACTGTTCCAGCAAGGAATCTTGAGACTTTGCCGTTTTCTTCACTTTTATGCTCTAAAAATGTCCAAAATGCTTCCTTTTCCAGATTTCTCCTCAAAAGTACCTAAAATGAAAAAAAGGAACGATTTAGGGCAATAATTGATCAAATAATCTCGAATTCGGGCTTAAATGACCCCTTAAAAGCGGTACACTTTTCGCCTCATCACTGTTGATCCTGAAAAGGTAGCTAATGAAGTACCTAAAGTTGTTGAAGAAGACTCTACTGCCAGGCCAAAGCAGTCTACTGCTGCACCAGAAGATTCTACTGCCAGGCTAAAGCAGCCTACTGCTACACCAGAAGACTCTACTGCTGCACCAGAAAACTCTACTGCTAGGCCAAAACACACAACTACTGCTTCAAAAGACTCTGCTGCTAAACCAATAGATTCTACTTCTTCACCAAAGTTTCCTTCTGTGGATATCCTGGGTAGATCTTTTGCTGATCCAAACTACCCTGATGATCCAAACATGTCTCCTCTACAGAATATTTACTATGACACTAATGATGAAGTTTTTGATGGTACAATGTTTGGAGCAGGGGCTGATATTAATAACATGGAACTTAATATTCCTGTTAGTCCTACACGTACTACAAGAGTCCATAAGAATCATCCCAAAGATCAAATTCTTAGTGACCCATCATCAACTGTTCAAACAAGAAGGATGAAAAAAGAGCAGAAAGATATACTACATCAAAGTTACTTTGCAAGATCTCTTCATCAAAGAAATAGTCATAAAGATCTTCAAAATTGTTTATTTGCGTGTTTTCTATCTCAAATAGAACCTATGAATACTTATAAAGCATTACAAGATCCAAGCTGGGTGGAAGCAATGCAAGATGAGCTTCTGCAATTTAAACTACAGGAAGTATGGACTTTGGTTGATTTGCCAAATGGGCAAAGGGTGATTGGAACTAAATGGGTTTTTAGATGCAAAAGAGATGAAAGCGGAATTGTAATAAAAAAACAAAGAAAGATTAGTTGTACAAGAATACACACAACTAGAAGGCATTGACTATGATGAATTATTTGCACCTGTGGCAAGGATTGAGGCCATTAGATTATTTCTGGCTTATGCTTCATATAAAGACTTTGTGGTGTATCAAATGGATGTTAAAAGTGCTTTTCTGTATGGGACAATCACTGAAGAAGTTTATGTGTCTCAACCACCTGGTTTTGAAGATCTTGATTTTCCTGACAAATTTTACAAGGTGAAAAGAGCAATGTATGGTTTACATCAAGCTCCTAGAGCTTGGTATGACATTTTGTCAACATACTTGCTGGAATCTGGGTTTAGTAGAGGGAAAATTGACCAAACTTTGTTTCTCAAAAGAAACAAGGATGATATTCTGCTAGTTCAAAGTTATGTTGATGACATCATCTTTGGTTCTACAAACAAAGCTATCTGTGTTGAGTTTGAGAAGCTTATGAAGGATAAGTTTTCTATGAGTTCAATGTGGGAACTCACCTTCTTTTTAGGTATGCAAGTTACACAAAAGGAAGATGGCATATTTATCAGTCAAGATAAGTATGTTAATGATATTTTAAAGAAGTTTGGATTTGAAGATGCTAAGCCTGCTAAGATAACCATGGAAACCAATAAACCAATAAATCATCAATTTGAATTTATCCTGCAAAATTTTAATGGTGCAAATAAATCATCAATTTGATTTGAAGATGCTAAGCCTGCTAAGACAACCATAGAATGATGATTTTTAAGACAACCAGCAACATTGTGGTGTTGGACTAATATTTTGCAGGATAAATTCAAATTGATGATTTTTGTTGTTTCTACAAGAATCTAATGAAAACGGAACAGTAAAATTTCATTCATTTCAATGGTGCAAATTACAAAATATTGTTTCTCCATAACAAGAAAATGATTACATCAAAAGACTACTGCCAAACTATGCATATCCTCTGGCTTGCATATCTTGTGTATTTGGGTTAGGCATCTGCTTGTGTACACCTCTGGCTTGCATATCCTTATCCTACAACTTTTCACAAGCAAGCCCTACCACAACTTTGAGAGGAGGTGGACGTGATGGAAAAGATGGCTCTGGCACTGGTATCTTCTTTAATGATGACAAAGCTTGTCCTAAAGCCTCTACAAGAGCGTTTGGTAGCTTCTTGGAAAGATCATTTGTTTCTTCTTCATCAGAAGAACTAGGGGTCATCACACCTTTCCTTTTCGAAGTGCTTTGTTTCTCTAAAGGATTAAACAGATCTTTGAAGACATTGATGTCATGTTTTATTTTACGGGCTTGTTCTTTAGTTCCTCATCCATTCCTTTGAGGACAAAAGGGTGGAACATATGTTGGAAAAGGTGTTGTATCTACTGATGAATCAGAAGAATCAGAAGAGATTTCTACAATCTCGGGTTTGGAAGACATGATTGATTTGATTGTGTGTTGTTTTTGGAAGCAATTAAGGTTATTGGATGATGAATTAGGAAAAGATTAGATCCCATTTTATATTGACTGAGGAGAGTTAATACTTGGTTGGCGATTGGTATTAATTATGGTAAACGGGATCCAAGCACTAGAAACTTTGACTTTTGACTTTTTGACCAAGAAAATATCAAGTGTAGTCAACTCTGCTGCTGGCAAATCATTCTACTGCTAGTTATAATACTCTGCTGCTGGTTCTGCTGCTACACAGGGCTATGTTTGAAAGTGCAAGGGTGGCTATGTAACTTCCTCAAATCAGTTTAAAAACCTAATTGGATATCACAATTAGTTTTTACGCGCTCCAAATTGAAGTTTAATCAAACGCTAACACTCAATTATCATCAAAGTAAAAAAAATCCCCAAATTCTCAACCCTAATTCATGGAATCGTCACATACATGGGCTGAAAATCACAACAATGTTGCACTATTGGATGAATCAATGGTACCTGAAGGTTTCATAGACATGGTTAAATTCATCAATGCTACCTCCATTAGGTATGCATTAACTATGAATCCTACTATATATACTTCCTACATTAAACAGTTTTGGTTTACTACTAAAATCAATACTATTAATGGGGAAAAACAGATTGTGGCCAAGGTAGATGGTCAACAAGTACTTTTCACTTAATCCTCTATAAGAGAAACTCTTCTCTTTGATGATGAAACAGAGACTAAGTGTCTTGCTAACACTGCCATTTTTGAGGGTTTAAAAGCTTTGGGATATGAGAAGCAAAATGATGGTTTAAAATTTCAAAAAGGACTTCTCTGTTCTCACTATAAGTTTTTGGTTCATAATCTTTTGCATTGTTTGAGTCCTAAAACATCTGGGTGGAATGAGTTCAGTGCTACCATAGCATCTGCTATGATATGCTTGAGCAAAGGAGGCCCACTCAATTTTTCAAACAGGATTTTGGAAGGGATGGTAAAAAGTATTAAAGAGTCAGGAACATACTTACTTTATCCTAGGTTTGTTCAACTCTTTGTGGAAAACCAAATTTCAAAAGTAAGAACACATAAAGCTATTTATAAATCGCCAAAGTTGGTTCCTAAAATGTTTACATTCTTGCTTAAAAATGAAAAAGGTTTTTCAGGCAACTATACATCACTTTTACCATACATGGTGCAACTTGTGCAACAAATTCAGGGTGAACGTTTAGGAACTCCCACTGATACCCAACACATACCCAATTTTGCAGCTACTATTACACAACCCAAAATACTCTATACCAGTAGGAAAGCCAAAAAGAACACTGAGCTACCTCAGGCTAGTGTTAGGATGAATGTACTAGATGAGGTTGTCCTCGGTGATGGAGAGGACATGTTGGCAAGGGCTGTCACTATTGCTACTAGCTTAGAAGCAGATCAGGGTAGTGATAACATAAGTAAGACCCAAACCAAGGCAACATCTAGTAAGGAAGGTTCTGATGAATCTGAATCTAATGATGGTAACCCTAGCCACATGGCAAATACAGGGGGCTCATATGATCAAACTAGGTTTAATACTGAGTTTTTGTCCCAAGATTCACCTCTCAGACCACGTCACACAGGTCGAAGTGATGAGGACAGATCTGTAACAAATGAATTGATGGATGACTATGTATAAAATGACAATGTCAATGATTCACCTCTCGGACCAGGTAATACAGGTCGAAGTGATGAGACTAGTATGAAACTCTTAAATAAATTGATGGATAAATGTACCAACTAGGAGCTGAAATGTGATACTTTGGAGGAAAAAGTTCTTGATCTTAAAACTCTATCTGCTGCTCAGGCATAGAAAATTACAAAGCTACAGAGGAAGATAAAAATGTTAAAGAAATCAAGATCTTCAACCTCCTTCAAAAGATTGAAGAAAGTAGGCACATCTCAGGTAGTTAGTTCTCCTGACCATACTACTGATTTGGAAGAGGATGCTTCCAAACAGGGGAGGAATGAAGAAATGGATTCAGGGGAGGCTAATGTGGTTAATGATGATGCTGCTGGGTTGGATGCTGGGTTAGACACAAGTAAGGTTTTAGTGGAGGTTCTAAAGAATGATGCTATGGAGACTGGTATGGAAGTTGAAAGTCCTCAAGATAAGGGTGGATTTGTGGTTATTGATAAACAGGGTAATGAAGCTGTAATGGAGGAGTTGATTTGTGTTCAATAGAGTGTGGTGGAAAAGCTCAAAACTTTGGGGCCTGAGCAATTACTAAAGGCTACAGGGTTGATGGGTGAAGCTTTCCAAAGTCTACGTGATTCTGTTGCTAAGGATATGGACTCTGCTATTCAAGATGCTGCTAAGAATGTGGATTCTGCTGACAAGATTAATGACTCTGCTGCTCAGGATTCTACTGCTCATGTAACTGGTGTTGATCCTGCTACTAGTGAGAAACTGAATTCTACTGATGCACAAGGTTCTACTGCTGGATCTAGTGATAAAGCTGTTGCTGAGTCTATGGTTTTGTTAAGCAAAAAAACATCAGAAGTTCAATCTGAATCACAATCTCAAACATTACAACAACCATCACAACCAAGTCAACCACAACCATAACAACCAAAATCCACAAGACCACCTGTGAAAGGAGTAGTAATCAGAGAACCTACTGTTTCAAAGAGACAAATAAGTTCAATCTCATCATTTTTTGCTATTGATAAGGGAAAAGGCAAGGTTATTGAAGAACCTATGCTAGACTCAGATGATGAAGGAATAGATTATAGACAGATTCCTTTTCAGCATTGGCCTAAAGAGAAGCAGATTGAGCATGATTCAGTTGTAGCCAGGGAGGAACAAGAAAAGGAGGACATGCTTGAACAACAACTGCTTGAACAACAAAAACAAGAGGCTGAAAAGGAAGTTGAGGACATGAAAAGGTATGAGGAGTTGAAGGAAGAAAAGATAAGAATAGATGCTGATATTGAATTGTCCAAGTTAGTAAAGAATAAAGAACAAGAAGTTCCCGAATTTGATGTTATGGCTTGGATGAAAGAATTTACAGCACAGAAAAAGAAAGAAGCTGCTGCTATCAGAAAGAAAAAGAAAATTCTCAGAGGACCAACTCCACTACAACAAAGGAAAGAGCATGAGAGGTATCTTAAAAATATGAAGGATTGGAAATTGGTACAACTAAAAGACAAAACAGATCAAGAAGTTTTCAACTTGTATCAACAAGCTAAAAAGGAAATAAATACCTTCTTTCCTATGGGTTCTGAAAGAGATGAAGAACACATTGCTCATTTGAATAAAAGAGTGGCATCTTAGAAAGTTATTGAAGCAGAGCTTAAAGAAGCAGAGGTTATTGAAGAACAAAAGACTTCTTCTAGCAAAGGTACAAAAAGAAAGAGTGTAAGAAGGAAGAATTTTGCTAGGAAAAAGCAGAATGTAGCAGTACAGAACAATTTAGAATTTGAGGATAATGAGAAAGATGATAGTGGATCTGAAGAAGAGAAACAGAGAGTAATGGCTCTCACATTTGTTTCACCACACATAGAACCAGAAGTCATAAATGCTAAACCTCTAAGTGTCAAACATCCTTTATTGTAATACACTGTGGGGCTTAGAAGCTATAAAGAGAAGAATAAGCTTATGTGGGCATTTGAAAGAACAAATGGCTTATGGACTCATTTCATATCCTTTGAACAGATGTTATATCATATAGATAGAGATGATGTGTGTACTCTCTGGAAGTGTTACAAAGAAAAGTATGGTGAGATTAGAACAGAAAAGGCTTATGAAAGGGTTATCTACTATTATTTGAAAGTTATGTTTGAACCATGTGATGCTGACTTGGAATGGAGAATACTGAAGGCTGGAAATGTTCAAAGATGGTACTTCTATCAGTCTTGTGGTGTTCATGCATTAACAGTTACAGGGTCAGGTATCTACATGCTTGCTGATAAGGATTATCAAGTACTTAAGTTTCATACAGCTATTATTCATCAAATATTGAAGCCTAAAATGTTACACTTACAATATGAGTTTGATGTACAAGCTTATAAATTGATAATTAAGTATGAGAAGATTCTTAAGGGAAGTGGTAAAGTCAAGAAGTAAGTGTTTGGAAGCATCCTCCTAGCATTTATTCAAGCTTTGAAGAAACTTAATGATTTAGAGGTAAATATTAAGTTTAGGGGAGGATTGTTGGGTTTTGAGATCTTGTTGCTCAAGATTTATCTAAGTGTCAAACTACTGCTGCTAAGAATCTGCTGCTAGTATAATGAAACTACTGCGAGTGTAAACAAACTGCTGCTAGGTGAATCTGCTACTGAAGACTATGCTTCTTAAGAGATAACCTTGTATACATGGATGGATAATTATGGAATAGATAGTATGTATATCTTATACGATTAGAAAGATATTATATTGTGTAGAAATTTATTGTAAACCTAATAGGACTCCTTGGCATATAAAAGGAGGTGCCTAGGGTTAGAATATGTACGTATCATTGTTTAGTTCGATTTCACTTCAAGGTTGTAAAGCCTAGCATTATTGAGTGCTCGTATATTATCAATATATTAAAGTGTTGAAGATTTATATTGTTTCTTCTTAAGTTAAGCTATAATATTCCACGTTATTGCTTAAGTCATAATTTTTATCAACTTCTATAAAATCGTTTGCTCAACTGGGATCAACAGTAACACGTGTTCCTATGAGATATTTTGATGCATCTCGTGGCTCTAGACTCAATTAAGTGCATGATTTGGTAGTCGGAGACTGGAGCGGTGTCTCCTGTTTCAATAACAACATAGCTCGTAATGAGCGGTCGATAGATTATGCAGGGTTCCCCGTGAGAATGAAACAAGTCCTTTTAAGAGAACTTGACTGGCTAGAAGGTTTAGTGAAGTGCGTCACTGGGTCCATGACGTCTTGTCTTCAATACTGGTGTTACCTTAGTAACCACCTTGTAGCATATGAATTGAACCCAGATTCAGCCCTAAGGTTGAATAATAGGAGGGCTATTTCTTTTCACCCTTTCTTATTTCATTTCTTTTTAATTCTTCAACCCCTTGTTTCCCCTTTCTCACATTACTCCTTTTTTTCATAATCATACCTAAGGACTTTCTAATACTATCTAATCGGTATTGTCCTTGGGTAGATCCCTCTGGCTCTGGCGGATCATAGGACCGTTTTCCTAACCTTAGCCACCTTATAACTTCATGACTATCCTATGTTGCCATCAACCAAATCATTGAAAATTCTCTCAAAGTGTTTATGATTGAAGAAACACATTTTACTAACACTTTGAGAGTTTTATACTTTTCAAATGCTCCCCCTTAACATGTGCTCAGATGTTTTAATTATAAATTTGCACATGTCAGGTAAAGTTGCACTTTTGAATTGATCCACCTTCAGTGATCATGAACAGGCATTCGAGACACTCTTACACCACTAGTTAGACTAGCTTGAAGTTATTACTTGGCCTGATCAAGTCCATAGAAGGTTTCTCGAAACGGTAAACTCTACTTAGACAAGTCCTCTTCGAGACACGCTTACATCACTAGTTAAACTAGCTTGAAGTTATTACCTGTCCAGGACAAGTCCATTCAATTAAGGACAATTATTGTTTCGTCAATTCATTGGTTAAGTCTGAGTCATGCTCACATGTGATGCCACATCCTTTTTAGTCACCACAAACCATTTGCTCCCCCTCAATATGTGCATTGATATACAAAAGAGTTTAACACATATGGGAGAGCGTTTGTATAAGTCCAAAACAATCACATTCTTATCAGATTTCATATTTAAATCATATTTTCTCCCTCGATCAAAACTTTCAAACCATTTGAGATTTGTGATCCCAAGTGATTTAAATAAGTTAGATAAATTTGGGAGAAAACTGTGGTCTGATTAAAGATATTCTGATCATTAGACGATTCATTACTCCCCCTCAATCCTTGAAGGAGCCTGTTATGTGTCATAAATGATGAGTTTATAAATGGTTTAGAGTTTAACGAGAAACTCATGAAAAATTCATAATCTAACACATAACAATCACCTTTTATTCACTGCTTGTTATTAACAAAGATCTTGCTTTGATGATATAGATTTTTGAAATCATTGACTCATTTTCAATTTATCATTTTACTGAAAAGTTTAATCATTTAGCATCGATTGAGTGGCAAATTTTATACAAAATTTCATGTCTGTTTGATTGACAAAAATCATGGTACCACCAAGTTTGAATACAATTACTTTCCTGAAGAATCATAGATGGGAAAGTATTTGCAACGTAAAGAAGACTTCTCTTATTATGCAAGAAATGATGCACTGAAACGTACATCAAGTCGAGGAAACATGGATATAAAGTAATCCATGCCCGGGTGAACTTCACCCAGTAAGAGGAACAACCGTCTTTTTGGCGACATGTTTTCCCCATCTAGAGGTGCAGGTTGCTATCTGAAGTAATAGCAAGCCATAAGTTTAAATCCAGGTTACAGTCTGAAATAACTGCAAGCCATTTGACATGTTTTAACTGTTTAGTTTAACTTCTGCGCGAGCTTCATTTAAAGTCCCGTGTCATTATTGAATGACATTTCTAGGACCGTAAATGTTATCGATAAATAGAAGACATGCCTAGAACAACTATTTTTGGTATTTTCTAAATTTTCTGATTTTTATGGTTTTTATAGGTTTTATATTTTTCTATTTACAATTTGGTATAATGTATGTACAAAGTATATTATATAATGTAAGAAGATAATGACGTGAATACAGAATTGAGGATATGTTCTGTTATAGAAATCAGTAGAAAACATCTTCTTAAACTATCACTACCAAAGCTTTTGAGGCTCCTGAATAATCATCTGAACTTGATCCTTCTCAAAGTGAGGCTTCCCCCCAAACCGACAATCATCTTCTTGAGACCACTTCCCCAAGTAGTTGAAGTGATGCAAAAAGTCTCATTGAATGAAGCTCAAAAACACGAATAAAACGATAACACCGAAGTAACAGGGTGAAACACGGATCATATCTGTAATTATCAATCCCAGAATATATGATTAAGCCCGATCTCATGACCCTGTTGTGCATCCAAGATATATACATTACTTTGTGGTTTTGAATAGTTGTCTATTCAGGGGAATAATATATCAACATCTTCATTTCACCAGATGCATTCCAGTTATCTTTCACATAGTAAATAAGCCCATAGTGTACACATGTTCCCAACCAAAGTCGAAACGATGACACCAAAGTAACAGGTTGAAGCACTGATCATCTCTGTGGTGTTTAATACCAGAATAGAAGATTAAGGCCGATCACGTGAACCTATTGTGATCCCTGATGTACACATATCTCTCCCCTGATGGTTGCAATCACATCGGAATCATCCTAACAATGTGTACATGAAGCATTAACCAGAAGCACTTTACCATAAATCATATCAGCACGTATGAAGATGTCGATAAGCAATATCATCTCACGCTCCAACTGTTCTTCTCATATTTTTTCCCACTGAAAGTTGCAGTAATACATACCACAAGTATCAGAAGACCACTTCCCTCACGTAGTTGGAATGATTCACCAAACGCCACAAGTTAATACACTGATATTCTCTACGATTATGACATTTGTCTTCCCGGGATAACTTCAATTAAGAAGAAGTATTAAGTTCATCACATGTACTCATTATGCATTCAGATGTATGTCTCCTTCCCCCTTGCTGGTTTTGATACCTCAGAATCAACAACACATTATAGGCACATCTTCTTGAAATCTTGTGAGAAGAACAAAATTGGCTTAAATGTAACTGGTGAGAATCAACTACTATAGAAACTCTCACTAATTGGGTTAGTACACCCTCCCAATTAGTAATCCCATTAGTGTACTTGATCCCTCCCAAACTGACGACCCGTTTGAAATAACCTTGATGCTTGTTGAAGAAGTATCTCTCAATTCTGCCCAAATTGTCTTCAGTCTCTTATCTTGTCATGCACAACAGGAAATGGATCATAAACTGATAGTCTGTAACTTCTTCATGGGTTTGTTTGGGGAACGTCATTTCGACATTTTCAGCTCACCTAGAATGCTTCCAGTTCTTCGATAAAAGCCCTGATGTACACATTTCTCCCTCCATTATGATGACGATCTATCGGAATCATCATAACTATGTGTACATAAACATAACAAACTGGAAGCAACGTACAAATCAATACCCCATGAGTAAATGTCGATGACAATTCTCTTCAACAATTCTCTGTTGATCAACCCCTAATTAAACCTATTTTCACTTCCACTGGCTAATAGTAAATGACCACGTATGGAGAAAAACCCGATATACCAAACTTGAAATTGAAGTAGAGTTCCCCGCTCTTGTGTCTTAAGCTTGCACTAATGTTGGAAGAATGGTGTAGAGAATTTGTGCTCCAAGCAAATGTCTAAGTACTCACTACCCAACCAAAGCATGAGACATTACCGCCTCTTGCGATTATCCAAAACGACATCGGCGTGTGACACTGAGTACTACATCGTAACTCCTTAAAGTGATATTTAACCAAGTATTCAACCATCCACCTCGACTGCTGGTAACTAGATAAACCAAGTCTGCAACTTAAATCTCAAGCACGAGCAAGTTATCGTTGAAAGTCATTCATCCAACCAACCCCGAATTCAAGATAAACTAAGATCACGCCTTTGTGAAAGTCAACTTCAATCTCAAATACATGATACCCAATCAACTCCGTAGTCACAATTAGTCATCCTTAGTTAGTGGAACATTAGGTGTTGGAGGAGAGGAGAGTCATTTCAAGCATCAATCAACATGTATTTTATTCACACTTCTCCCCCTTAAATATTGCATATGAGGATGCGATTTTTGATTGAACAAGTGAATAGAAATACATGTAGTTTATTCACACTTCTCCCCCTCAAAAATTGCATAAGAGGTTGATCCACTATTCACACTTCTCCCCTTCAAAAATTGCATTTGAAGATGCCATTTTTGATAGAGTGAATAAAAAATACAATTTGATGAAAGTAATCCACTTGATGACTGAACGAGCGTGGAACAAATATGAAGTTTGTTGATGAGAATGGTCAGAAGCAAGAACATTTCACTTCTTTAGAAGATAAAGCGCACTCAAGCATACACTTTTCTTTCCTTTGAGGAAACGGTGCCTGAAGTGTTGTCAGCAGACACCATAATGTTGACAATGAGGACCGAGGCTTGAACTGATTTGTTCAAATGTCATAGTCGTTGAAGAACGAGGCCTGAACTAATGTGAACAGACATCATAGGCTCACATACATCAACATTGAGTACCCAGACCTCCAGAAGCAGGAGATATGCTTGCTTTAGGCCTCCAGACTGTTGACATAAATAATGCATAAAAACGTTATTTATATTTTTCGGTATCTCTATGTTCTGATGATCACAAAATGTAAAATCATCAAACATAAGATTACTACGTAAACAAGTATTAAGCTAGTTTATATCAATTTATCCAATTTAATCACTAAGGTATTAATAAACAAGTGCTTAATACATCTCATGATCAAAGGGGTATTTAAATTAATTAATACAAAGTTTATTTAATTATATAAACATATTATATATTTTTGAAAAACAATTTTGGTAATAAAGAAAAATGTTTTAATCATACTCAACATATGAATTCAAATTTTTAACCAAAATCAGTTAGTTTTTCACCAAATAAACTTTCCCCACTAAATGATAATTTTTCTGGCCGTTACAGCTGGGCGGCCCCCTTAATTATAAGGGGCGGTCCTCTTAAAATTAAGGGGACCGGCCATGAATTAAGGGGACCGGCCAGGCTCCTGTGTCAGAATTTGTCAGAATTTTTCCCCTATAAATACCACCTTAAATCTGGAATTTTTCCTCACCTTTTGCCTGAAAATTTCAGATCTCAAACTCTCTAAACATCTTCCAAAACCCTTTGATCATTAGAATACTAATCCTTGTTTCAAGTGATTCAATCCCTTCTCATCCATCCTCATCCAAAGTGCAAAAGAAGAATACTCTTTCTACATCTAAGTTCAAGAAATATTGAAGAGTAGTTGTGTATATTGTGTATATTATTTGTGAAGTTGTGTAGTGCTTGTAATAAGTAGTTTAGGAGAAATAGAAGTTGTTTAGGGAGAAGAAGTTGTTTTGTAGTGAAGTAGTGTAGGTGTGAAGAAGATAGGTGTGAAGTAGATTGGTGTGAAGAATATTGGTGTGAAGAAGATAGGTGTGAAGAAGATAGGTGTGAAATAGATTGGTGTGAAGAAGCTGTGTAGAAGTTGTGACGAAGTTGTGGTGTGTACATTGATGTGTAAGGTTTTCTCCGCCATAAGGGAGTTTGTTGACATAGTGAAGAAAACTCTCGAGTAGGTGACTCGGGGAGTGGAATAGGAACAAGGAAGGTGACGTTGTAGCCGAACCACTATAAATCCTTGTGTTGTGGTTTGATCTTTCCAACTCTTTTCATTTCTTACTTATTTACTTATACAATATTAGCTTAGTTAGTTAGTTACTATATAATTGTTCATATAGTGCAAGTATTGAGATCACATAAACTAGAATCGAAGTTTTTAAAACAAAATAGTTTTCATAAATTTTTAAAAAAGGACGTAAAACTATTCAACCCCCCCCTTATAGTTTTCCACAATTGGTATCAGAGCCAGGTTTTGCAAGATCTTTAAAATATATTGTATTTTAAAACTTGTAACGATCTATGGAATCTGAAAAATATTTAGAAGGGCAATCTATGCAAAGACCACCACTATTTGAAAGTGATAGATTTTTATATTGGAAAAATCGATTCGAAACTTATGTGAAATCAAAAGATCTAGATCTTTGGCATGTTATTACAAATGGTGATTTTTTACCTACTCAAAATAACCCCGAAACAAAGAAAGATGAAATCGTACCTTTTGAAAAACAAAATGATGATTTAAAAAGAAAACTTGCTAATAATAATGAAGCAAAAATGGTTATTTATAATGCGCTACCACGTAAAGAGTACGAAAGGATCTTTATGTGTGAAACCGCAAAAGAAATTTGGAACTCTTTATTAATAACTCACCAAGATAATAATCAAGTCAAAGATAATAAAATAGATCTACTTGTCCAACAATATGAGCAATTCACGATTCCGGAAGAGGAATCAATTGATAATGCTTTCGCTAGATTTAACACTATCATCACAAGTTTAAAAGCACTTGATGAGAACTTTTCTAGTAAGAATTTTGTTAGGAAGTTTCTTAGGGCTCTTCATCCAAAATGGTGAGCTAAAGTGACGGCTATTGAAGAATCCAAGAATTTGTCAACGTTGCAACTTGACGAATTAATTGGAAATTTGAAAGTCTATAAAGCAATTATAAAGAAGGACTCCGAAATGGACAAAGGAAAACGAGAGCAAAGCAAGTCAATCGCCTTGAAAGCTAGAAAGGAATCCAACAACGAAGATAGCTCATCTTCCGAAAGTGATGACGAAGAATATGCCATGGCCGTAAGAGATTTCAAGAAATTCTTCAAAAGGCGAGGAAGATTCGTTAGACAACCACACGATGAAAGAAGAGCATCTCAAAAGAATAAAGATGATAAGTATAGCAAGAATGAGAGAAAGTGCTTCAAGTGTGGTGATCCGAATCACCTCATTGGAAAATGTCCAATGATGACGAGAGATCAAAATCAAAGAGCATTTGTTGGAGGAGCTTGGAGTGATAGCGATGAAGATGAGAAAGAAACGACAATGGAAGAAAAGTGTCTCGTGGCTAAGACATCAAGTGAGGTACGTTCCGAAACCGAATACTTTAGTGATGAAAACTTATCATTAGATGAAAAAGATTTAGATAGTGAATATAATAGATTATGCAAACTAGGACAACAAGTAATGATTAAAAATAAATCACTAAAATACATAAACAACCAATTGAAAAATGAAGTAATAGACCTAAAAACTAAAATACATCAACTTGAAAAAGGTAAGAAGATTTTTGAAGAATGTAAATCATGTCAAGAGCTTAAAGATGAAAACAAAATACTCAAGGAAGAAATTCGCAAACTTGATAAATTTGAAAATAGTAGTCAATCACTTGGTAAAATAATAAGTATTCAAAGAGCATCCGGAGATGAAACCAGTTTAGGATTTAACTCAACCGAAGCTTGAACAAGTGAAATTAAAAATGTCAAATTTGAAAGTGAACTCAATGAACTAAAACTTCTAAATTCTAATCCTAAGTATATACTCATAAATGATAAGAAAATACCTCTCACTAGTGATGAAGAAATAAAACCGTTTTATAAACCATCTTTAAAAACGATGTAGGATCATCTAAACCTAAAACAAGATCTAAAACTCCACCACCTAGGAAACCAAATAATTCTTACCCTAGATCTAAAACACCTCAACCAAGAGTAAATCAAAATAGACGAAACATTAACAATAATCAACAAATGTGGAACTTCAATCCGTGGGGAATGTTTCCACCATATATACACCCAAGTCAAATACAAAACATGTTCGGATCAAATAACTTTGGTCAAATGAGACAATGGGGACCAACGTAGAAAATTCGCCATTCAAACATGGAAATTTTAGTCGTCACCTCTTGTTCGTACTATTCCTTAAAGACTTTGAAGATAAACGCATTGAAGACGTAAGGTACACATTTCCTTTTATTTCCTTGTCAATAAATGCATGCTTAGTTTAGTCTCTAGTTTTTATGTGATTTTGTTTGGCTTATTGTTTCCTCTAGATTATATATATATATATATATATATATATATATATATATATATATATATATATATATATATATATATATATATATATATATATAATGGTATTTGGCGGAACCATCTCAAGTCCGTGTACCTTTTTGGTACCGAGCCTCCCACCCAACAAGGAAGGCATATCCCGGTAAATTACCTAGGCAACACTAGCTGACCAAGTTGGAGTCCGGATTAGAACCCCCGCCTTTAAGCTTTGACTTGGTCAACTGCGCGCTTTTGCGGTAGTTGGTGGCCAACTGCCCTAAGGCAGCTGGTTATATATATACACTTAGCTATATCTAGGATCTTATAACCTAGAAAATTCATTTGTTAATTTTCTAGAACTACAAATTATTCGTTTACGAACCTTTTCTTTCCCCCCATTTGCCTTTTTGAACTTCAATGTTCAACAAACTCCTGTCTTCCGTTGCATACGTCTCCCTCTTATATATATATATATATATATATATATATATATATATATATATATATACTTATAAACCTTCCACAACTCTCTCGTCCACTTGACAACTTGATAAATTTCATCCGAAATTATCAAGAAATTTTAATTGACGAAATGTCAAGTAAAAGCATCAAGTAATTCCTTTTGTGCGAATACTCTCCAACGTATTTTTGATTAAATATAAATCTAATATATATATATATATATATATATATATATATATATATATATATATATATATATATATATATATATATATATATATATATATATATATATTTTCTTGTTCTTCCCAGAAACCAAAACCACGAAAACTCAAATTTTGGAGGGCGGCCCCCTTAATGTTTAAGGGGACCGGCAGTCAAATGAAGGGCGGCCCTTTAATGTTTAAGGGGGCCAGCCATCTAATAGTCCCAACCCGTTTTTCCTCTTGTTTCTTTTGCCAAACACTCCACTTTTCAAACACCTCTTCCATTTACTGCTGCTGTGACGAATCCTAAACCCCAAAAACTCAAAAACCAACCTCTAATTCACTTAATTCGTGTTATTTCGCAAAGGGAAAATTCATCTAACACAATCACCATTGCATATTGTAAGTTTTTCATAACACATTTCATCTAATTCCATCCAATTTGATCAAACTCAAGATTATGCATGTTTTAATAATTTTTTCAAATTCATAATTTCTTTCGAATTGGGTCAAAATTTTCCATAACTAAATGCTTCCCTTAGGATTAGGATGCTTATTTAATGCTAGAAAATAATAATTACAAACGCTCGTGTCGAAAATTTTAGAAAAATTTCATACACTCCTTTTCAAAAATTTTGGTAAACACATTGTTGAATAATGCTATAAAAACTTGTTAAAACTAATCATACTATGTTTTTGCAACTTGTAAAACATGAAACTATATTTTTCGACCAAGTAAAAATATTTGTGTAAACGATTATAAGGTGTTTAGATTATGTCCAAACAATGTCCAAATTAAGTCGTTGTAATTTTTATAAAACGTTGTTAAGATTATAAACCTAAAACTTGTAATTCGGACTGTCAAGATATATAATTCATATATATATTGACATACTAGTAGTGTAAGTGGCTAGTAAAGGAAGCGTTTGGTTTAGTACTAAATATGACATTTTTGAGTCAAAATATAAACCATCCTTTTCGAAAACAAATCACATGCATAAGAAACTCGTAAGAAATAGCTAGTTATACAACCTAAAGTTAATCTAGCAAATTTCATGATATATTTAGATGTTTAAAAGGGTGTTTGGATTTGTCCATAACTACTTGCTAAACATCATAAAATATATCTAAAACGAGTTAAAATTAAAAATAAGGAACATGGTAAACTACTTCTTAGGATTATCGTCTTAGAGTCGAAGTATGTTTACGTTCCAACATAAGTCTTAAAAATATATACATTTTTATTCTTCTTTATATTTATTTTGGTCTTTTGTATTGTTGTTGTGTTTAGGTGAAAATGCCAAAAGCGACTACCGAAGATCTTTCCCACACTAAAAACTACATTCCTAAAGTTTCCCAACTCCCTACTACATCTCCTTCCATTGGACGTATATATCGACAAATTGAAGATAGAAACGTTCATGAGGGACGTGTAGTAGATCTAGCTTTTGCTCAATCCGACTACATTAATCGCTTGTTTACAAGCATCAACTTCAATTGCCTATTTGAAATCAATGAACCCATCGTTCCTCGTTTCATAGTCGATTTCTATAGCCAAGTCACCGTTCAAACCAATGATCTTGGTGCCATCACCATCTCCTTCATGATCCAAAATGAATTTATCACCTTAACTCTCGAACAATTTGGTCAAATCCTCCAAATTCCTTTTAGAGGTCAAGCCATTTTCACAAACGAGTGGGACCTCGAATCTCTACATCGTTGTCGACCAACCTTTGGTCCTTATCTCTCCGACATCCCTCATCCCGATGAAATTCGTCAAGTCCTTCGTGTGGAGCGTGCCACTACAACTCGAAAAATAAAATCCAAAAACGTCCAAATCTCTTCATACCAACTTCTCCTCAAGGAATTAGGCCCCCACATGAAGCGTTGGGAAGAACTCATTCGTGAGAATGCGTTCGGTACTGGAGGTCACCGGGACCATCTCCCGGCGTGCCTTGCTCACATGTTGTATTGTATCGCTGTCGAAAAGCCATACAATCTGGCCTACTTCTTTATCAAACGGATTGAGTGTGCTAGAAAAACTCCCAAAGCTAATCTTCCATATGGAATGTTTCTTACTCGTCTCTATCGTCATGTTATCGAGTACTACCCCGATCTTGACAATAGCATCTATGAGTCCATCTATCCCACCTTACGTCCTCTCGCTCTAAAACAAGCTCGACGAACTCGAAGTGACAAGGGAAAATCTCATCGTCATAGCTTTCATGGTTCATCTTCTTGACAAGACGATGACGATAAGGAGGAAAACATCTATGATGCTAGTACCCCTTCGTTTTTCGAGTTCGTTGATAATCTAGAGGATCTCGACTATCTCGAGTATTCAACCCCATCTCCTAGCGATCAAAACGACGAAGTACTTCAGGAGCAAACAACCGAGGTGCTTAGACGACAAAAGAGTTTGCATGAAGAAGTTAGAGGTGGCTTCAAATCCATCGGAAAGACGTTGAAGGGTATCTTCGGGAAGAAAAGGAGATGATGTGTTTAACTTATGTTTGTTGAACAATATTTATTTTTATGTCTCTTGACCATGAATTTTTTTTTGTGTGCTATTTGTCCGAATTATATTTGGAAGTACTTGTATTTCTTTTGGATAATTTGTTGGGAACGTATTTTTACTATTTATCAAGTCTCGGTCATTTACTTGTAATAGGTTGCTAAGGCTTGTATGTTTATTATAACTTAAGGCTTATGTAGCAAGCCCATGAGCCATAAGCCCATTTCGTTTTCTAGAAAGGAAGGAAGGGAGTGTTGCCCTACTCCTTCCCTATAAGTACTAGTCATATGTAACTAGAAAACTAGTTGGTTATTTGAATATCTTAAAGAAACTCTTGTTCTTTCACTCTTCATAATCTTATAATCAACCATCTCTTATTCTCATCTTATTTCTTATACTTGTGTTTACAAAATGGTGACCTAACAAGTGGTATCATTCGCCTAATAGAGATTGAAGTATTGTTCTTAGTGTTAACGTGGGGTTCTCATCATATTTCTTCATCTTTTTTGCTTTTTTCTTTGTTTCTTTCACTCAAATCTTGAAACTTGGACAAGTTTTAAGGTTGATATAGTGATTAGAAGCTTAGATTTTGCATAAAGTATTGATCTTTTAAGGTTTTATTACTTATTCTTCTAGTTTATTGAGTTTTGTAGCTTCTTTAATATTAGAAAACTTGTTTTTGGTAGCAAAATCTTTCATATTTAGTGTTTTCTAAGTGTTGGTGAAGTTACTTGATCAAAAGAACCTTATTTCTATGCATTTTTCTTCAAAAAGTTGAGATTTTTCAAGATTCTGGTCATCTTACGCGTAACTTTTACGTACTGCCCAAGTTTTGAGCTTAAAATTGTATTTTTTGGTACTTTTACGCGTAAGTTTTAGCAAAAAACCCCTTTCCTACGCATAACCTTGAATCCTACGCATAACTTTAAGCAAAAAACCCCTTTTCTACGCATAACCTTGAATCCTACGCATAAGTTTTGGCAGAAAACCCACTTTCTACACTTAACTTCATTTCCTACACGTAAGTTGGGAATCCTACGCCTAAGTCTAATTCCTACGCAGAAGTTGATTTCCTACGCCTAAGTTTCTACGCATAAGATTAAATCTTACGCATAAGTTTCAGAATTCTACTCATAAGTTTCTTCAACGGTCTTCTCTTCGTGCAACGGTGACTCAGTACTTCCCTAGCTTGGATAAGTTAGTGGAATACTTCGACTAAGGATATCTTTCAAGCTTGGACAAGTTTGAAAGATTTGTTTGGTTCGTTAACCTTACGCAAAACTTGAATCTTACGCATAAGCTTAATCTTACGCGTAAAGGAGAATCTTACGCATAAACTTATTGTTTACGCATAACATCCTCTCTTACGCATAACATTTAAGTCTACGCATAAGTCAATTGTTACGCGTAAGATTTCATGTTATCCCAAGGATTTTAACTTTAACCAAAGGAACTTTCATTTCAATCTTCTACAAGATCCATCATTCACACAAGTCTCTTTCTACTATCTTCTAACTTATTTTCAAAAAAAAAAAATAAATAAAAAAAAATTCAAATTTGAGTAAAATTTGATTTTTACAGGAGACCAAACTTTTTGGCGGGAAAATTTGGCGGGAAAATTTAATTTTTACAGGAGATCCATCATTCACACAAGTCTCTTTCTACTATCTTTTTGGCGGGAAAATTTGTGTAAAATTTAATTTTTACAGGAGACCAAACTTTCAATTTTTACGCGAAATTTAAATTTTGGTATAAGGGTGAAAATTTTGGCCCAAAATTCAAATTTTTAGGTCAAAATTCAAATTTTTTCGGTAAAATTTGGCGGCAAAATTTTTAAAAACTCAAATTTTTTCTATAACCTTAGAATTGCATTTTAAAGTGATTTTCTAAATTTTGGAAGAGAAAATTTTTCAAATTATTTTGGAGGGAAAACCAGAAATCACTATTTCGACCTTGAGTGAGACATCTTGTTTGATTATTTCAATTAAGTCGCAACAATCAAGGGGAGTAAAATGTCATCTACAATGTCTCAATCACCTTCTTCCAACTACCTTCCTCACCAATATTCTCATCAGCAACAGTCATCAGCAACTGTACCTTCTTCCAACTACCTTCCTCACCAATATCCTCATCAGCAACAGTCATCAGCAACTGTACCTTCTTCCAACTACCTTCCTCACCAATATCCTCATCAGCAACAGTCAACAACAACTGTACCTTCTTCCAACTACATTCCTCACCAATATTCTCATCAGCAACAGTATCATCAACAACAAAGTCACAACTCCCTCATTCGTCATATTCTGATCTTTGGCGATGAATCAAGGCCTCCAATGTTACTACCAGGAACATATACTGTTTGGAAACGGAGATTTCTTCAATGGCTCACATATCGTCCTGCTGCAGATCTCATGCTTAAATCCATTAGAGAAGGTCCTTACAAAATGATATTTCTTGCTGACTCAACTAGGATTATCAGACTACAAATTAATGAAGATTTGAATCCTTGTAAACTCGCTCAGTACGATGCTGATCAGCAGGCTGTATGGTTCATAACATTGGCACTTCCCAACTCAATTTACATGAATATGGACTTTCAAGCCAGTGCTTATGAAATGTGGAAATATCTTGAAGCTATGCATCGTACAGAAGAACTTCATCACATCAGAATGAAGCAAATTCTTGAATCTTGGTTGAATCCACTGAAGACCATTCTCCCTTCTCCACCATCTCCAGCTGTTGACCATGGATCCTTAATTTACACTCCAAATGGTCTCTTCTTCATTCCTCCGAATGTACCTGATCCTTTCTTCATTCCTCAGTACCATCCTGCTACACTACATAATAATGTGCAATGTCTTCTGCAAAATCTAGTGAAGCTTAGTCAAGTATCTACTAAGAAAGGAAATGGCGCTATGACTTCAACTTCCGTATGCTTAAACACAATGAAAGATACTAATGATGAAGAAGATCTTATCGAACCAAGCATGGCATTCTTAGCATATACGGAAAATATTGCAGACGTGGAAGCTCAAGATTATGATTCAACCTCACTCTCTGACGATAATGTTGAATACAATGCCACACTTAGTCAAATGGAAGTTGAAGGGGGTAATCTCAATGCAGTTTTGCAAAGTGTCATGGGAGTTATTCCTTCTGATGATGAATATGCAGATTTGGAATCCAATACAGCAGATTTGGAAACCGATACAACAGATGTGATGTTAATGGCAAACATGCTGGAATTTCACATGATAAATACTGGCTCAGAGTATGATTCTGATGATTCTAAAGATCCTTTTGTGAAATTAAACCAAGAGAAACACCTGACATCTTTAAGATTACTTTATTCACACCTTAAGCTTCTCTCAAACAAAGACTTAGCAGAAACTCATTCCGAGTATGGATTCAAATGGGTATTTCCAGACCTGTTTGGAGAAATAGTTGATATTTTCACTACTACAATGTTCGACAACGTGAATCAACTTGAAAAGCAACTTGAAACTGAAGAATTTCACGAGAGTGAATCCAATGCCGCCTTCACAGTGCTCAAGAAACAGTTTCAACATTTCATCAATTATGACTGTTAAATGGTAAGCGAGTATTTTTTAGAATACACTCGAATTGAGGCTCAAACCTTCAAAGATATATTGCTCCAACACCTGGATGCTATTGAAAAGTAAATTGTTGAAAGAGTACTTCACAGACTAGAGTATGACAAAAGGAGGAAGTTGCAGATTCAAGAAGAGTTAATTCATAAAGTTGATGCATTGGATGCTAATTTGGTTGTCATGGAAAGCAATGGGACAGAATTAAAAGAGCAGGATGACAGCAGTAGATTAGGGAATGATACAGATGCAGACTGTGCAGAGATCAGACCCTCCTATGACTCAGAACCCAACTTTGACAAAGAACAAATGGATGAGGAAGATGTCATACCCATCTATGACACAGAACCTAACTTTGACAAAGAGCAAACGGTTGAGGTACAATCTACTGTTGATCATATTATGCTTGCAAATGAGATACAACAATCTGAGCAACCTAACTTCAGTAATGAAGGAGGTTGACCAGAATGTTGTTCAATGTCCTGACAATTGTTCTGAGTCTATGTCCTTACCTGATAATCTTATAACTGATACATCATACCAAACTCTTGAGTGTGAAAACATTCTTCTCAAAAAGACCATTGCCCAGTTTCATAAAGATTTTTCAAAACTGGAGGCACATTGCATCTCACTAGAACTCAAATTGCAAAACGAATCTCTAAATTCGGGCAACAATGGTCAATCTTTGAATTAACAAAGTAAACGTGTGGATACATTAGTTAAAGAAAATGAGCTTTTAAAAGGTCAAATTCAAGCAAAGGTGTTTGCACATGCTGCATTGCAAAACAAATTAAGAAGACTGACTGGTCAGAGTGTGGATACTAAGTTTGCAAAACCATCAATCTTGGGGAAACCGCCTTCTCATACAAATAGAAAACAATCAGTGGTTAGACAACCAACAGCATTTAAATCTGAAAGACCTAAATCTTCAAAATCTCGGTTTGCCTCCCAAGTTGTTGAGAAAAACAATTTGACAAAACTAGTCACTCCACATTCTTGGCCTAAGGAAAATGCGTCTGTGTCTGCTAAATCTCAACACGTGATTATACCTGGCTCATCTAGGATTAGTTCAAAAACAGTGTCAAAAACAAGCATTAAAAGTAAAGATTCTTATGGAAAATATAACGTGTACAAGAACTTTGATCTAGAAAAGGCTAGGAAAAAGGCGCTACTTCAAAAGGATGGAATTCTAGGTTCAAAACCTCGTGTGATACCTTCCACTGTAGTACTGAACACTGCTAGTAGTAGCAAACCAAAACCTAAGAGTACTCAATGAACTATTATGAATTGGCTAGCATCTAAGAGTAGTTGCGTAAATAATCATGATGTTTGTGCTTTAAAATATCTTCAAAAAGGAAATTCACTTGAAAAGGCTCAATCGACTAAGACAAACAAACCCGTTGAACCAAAAGTCATAAGTCGGAAACCTAAGAAGTGGATCAATATAGGACGTAGGTTTTCTCAACCAAGTGATGCTCCCACTGCATCTAAAAGGAAAACATCTCCTAGATCTAACATTAGGTGGGTACCCACGGGTAGAATTTTCAAATCAATTGGTCTTAGGTGGATTCCTACAGGAAAGATTTTGACATTTGCACCAAAACTAATGTGTAATCCACAACATCTATCCCTGAGGCGAGAAAGGAAATCATTGATATAGTATGTTCGAGTGTCAAGAAGATAATTGACACTACATCTTTATGCTTCTAACATCCGGAACCCAATTACACTTGGGGATCCATATTCTCTGTTTTGTCTCTTCTTTCTTCTTTTCAGATATAACAGCAATGGCTTCGGAACAAATCAGTTTCGGACCCGAGCTTAATGTTATGGCTTTTGAGCAAAACAGCTAAGGACCCGCATCCAACCGTCTAAACTTTCCGGAATCTTCGGCTGAACCATTGTCTCTCTCCCGTAAAGAAGTGGAAACCTTGTTTGCTCCATTGTTTGATGATACGATTGAAAACCGTCTTTCTGAGGTCTCACCAATTTCCGCTGCACATCTTGATCACCATCAAGTACCTGGTTCACCTCAACAAACAACAACAACTGTTGGGAGAGACGGTCCTCCAATTGCATCTCCAACAACCACAGAACAAACCGGGTCCAACTCACGATAATCAGTTGGAGAATCCATACCTAAATCAGTTCCACAAACCGCAGAGCATGACCCAGAGGCGTTCTTTAACCCGTTTACACCGACTTAACTCATTCCTGAAATTGCTGAGTCGTCTACACGCAATTTGGATCCTGCTAACATGCGAGATAATTACCAACTTTACCCTTCGACACACAATTGGACTAGAGATCATCCCTTAGTTCAAAGATTCCGATCTACTGTGACTCCAAAAGTTCCATTCACAGCTTAAGGAGCATGTCGAAAAAGGTACCGTTGAATTAAATTTTGTGGGAACTGAATACCAATCGGCAGACTTGCTCACCAAAGCATTAACCTCCAACAAGTTGCTGATCTAGTCCACCAGATTGGTTTGAGGTGTTTAACTCCAGGTGATTTGCAAATTTTTCTTAAAAAAACTGAGAGAGTCAAACATCAAACTCATTTTATATTTAAAAAAAAAAAAAAAAATCTCTTTCTTTGTGTACAAACTTCAAATCTTCAAAACTATGTTCCTCCATTTAAACAAATTTTGCTTTTCTCTGTCAAAATGGAACATGTTTTGAGGGGGAGAAAACTTTTCACAATATCATGAAGTTTGGACACCTCATTTTTATTCATCAAGGATAAAATGTTTCTTCATCATTCGAATTTAAACTCATTTTCAAAAAGGTTCTACGATCTCTCGAATTAATATGTACAAAAAGGTTTCACAAAATATATGCAAATTCGAGGGGGAGAAAAGGAATTTTTTCTGCAACAATCCCAAATTAATCTAGTTTGGACTTCAAATGGAAAAGTAATTAACCTTTAATGAGTAAAGTTCACAAAAGTCTTAAACTCAAGTAAAAGGACCTTGCATGGAAAATAAAACAGGCTCTAATCAATGTTTTCACACATGTTCTCAAAAGTTGCACACATGATTAAAACCTCAACGAATCAGACTAACGATTTTTTCCTCGACTTTATCCACAATTGTGAGTTTCAAATTTCTTTATGGTTTTTGTCTAATCTTTCCCTAAATGTTTCAAGTGTTTTCAACGGTCAAAAAAGGCATAATCAGAAACTAAGGTTAATGTAATTATCGATCGGGGCATTTCCTTTTTTTTAGTCTAATTTATTATTTCATATTGCTTTAGAGAACACTAAAGTATGCTCGATTGGTGTGTTTGCACGATTAGAAACAACATAGGTTTGAAATCAAGTGATTTAGGGTTTAAGATTTTGATGTCTTTGCTGCTACTAGGATGTTTAATTTGTACAATATTCATGCATTATGATGCTAAAATGCGTGCAATGTCTCTAATCATAACCCCTAACCATTATCATAATTGGAAAATCTCGAGTGATAGGATGAGTTAATCTGTGATCTTGTGTGTTAATTAGAGAATTCTAAGCGTTTTGGTAGATTTAGAATGAGTTTCTTGATTCATCTGTATACTTGTTTGTGCCTGATGCATTTTCTCTGTGTGCAAGTACATGTCATCCCATTGAAAGTCAAAATTTCAACGTTCGACAAAATGTTTCTTATGGAACATATTTTGAGGTCAAATGGCAAAATGTGTTTAAAGGCTAAACTGGTAAATGGATTCAAAATGGTGAGAAACAAATTTTTCCAAACTCTACACTATTGTTTTACACCGGTAAAGCAAGTGTGAAGACCAAAGCAAAGTTGTCCTAAATTTTTCAAATTTTCATAATTTGGAATGCTTTGGCTACGATTAATGAATGACTCTGATTTGGGCATCCCAAATACCTGAAGTTTTCCATTCATCACAAAAACAAATCTTCAAAAAGAACCCATGAGGTTCAACTTTAAATGGAAATCTTCTTCTTCAAGATTTTAAAACTCAAAAGAGAGACTCCGGGTCTTAAACAACTTTCAACAGTAAAAGAGTTTTTTTTTTTTTTTTTTTTAAATTCTACCATTCTTTGTTGTATAATACTTGATTGTGTTTTCTAAAACCTTGAGTAGAATCATCTCACGAATTTTTCACAAAGTATTTCATAAATACGATTCAATATTCTGCTCAAGAAGACTATCTCTCGAATAAACTTCATTATTTGAGGGGGAGTATTTTGTTAAAAGAAAACTAATTTTGTATTAAAACAATGGCTTGTGCACACATATCAGTGTAGAACCCGTTCTTGTAAAGAAAGGACCCTGAGGTACGCTTCAGTGCCTCAATCCTAACAAAAGGAGCGAAGGCTTCTTACTTTTTGAGTAGAATTAATCAAACATTTTCTGATTTTCTTAATTCTGCTCAAAAGACAGGTATTTCACCTCAATGAGTATTCACTTGTTGAGGGGGAGCACTTGTAAACTCATCGTTCTGAAATTCAAAAGTTCTTGTTGATTTCTCCCCATAAGACTCAAAAAACATATTTTAATCAAACGTTTCTCAAAAACAACATATTATATGCAATTTTTGAGGGGGAGAAAAGAAAAGTGATTAAAATATGAACGTTAAAAGTTGTATCTCAAGCAAGCTAAACTCAAAATTGACTCAAGAATTGACGAAACAAAATGTTATCAATCGAAAAGACTTAACCTCGACGGGTTATGACATCAAGTTAGTTACTAGAGCTAGTTGTCACCTAAAAGCTGACAATGGAACTATTTAACTAACCACATAAGAGTGTCTCGAAAAGGATTTGTCAAAGTAGAAATGTACCATTTCGAGAAACTTTCAGTGAACTTGACCAGGCCGGGTAATAACTTCAAGCTAGTCTAACTAGTGATGTAAGCGTGTCTCGAATCGGTCTTGTTCACTAAAAGTGGATCAATTCAAAAGTGCTTGCTCCTCCCGCATGTGCAAATTTATTAATTACACATGAGCACATGTGAAGGGGGAGCCCTTCATAAGTAAACACAAAACTCTCAAAGTGCTAAACAAAATGTTTGATAATCACAAACACTTTGAGAGATTTTTCAAAGGTTTCAATGGCAATTATAGGATAGTCATGGAGTTATAAGGTAACTAAGATTAGGAAAAACCGTCCTATGATCCGCTAGAGCCGGAGGGATCTACCCAAGGACATCACCAATAGTTAGCACTAGAAGTCCTTAGGTATGATATGAAAAAAGGAGTAAAGAGTGAAAAGAGAAAGAAGGGGTTGAAGAATTAAAAAGAAAATTAAAAAAAAGGGTGAAAAGAAATAGCCCTCCATATGTTCAACCTTAGGGCAGACACCGGGTTCAATTCATATGCTACTGGTTGTTGCTAAGGTGTCACCAGTATTGAAGATAAAGTCGTCATGGACCCAGTGACGCAACGCACTAAACCTTCTTAAGCACTCAAGTTCTCTTAAAAGAGCTTGTTTCATTCTCACGGGGAACCAGTGTAATCTATCGACTTATCTCTTATAGATAGTTGATATTGAAGCAAGAGACCCCTCCCTAGTCTCCATATAGGAAACCTAAGTGTGCATTTATCGAGTCTAGAGCCATGAGATACATCAAAGATCTCTTAGGAACACTTAGTATTTCTACAACTGGTGTTCTACATCAATGGACACCAGCTGTATATTATCGAGTCCTTCACAGATCTTAGCAATCTGCCGAGACCGTTTATGAGAGAATTACAAATGTATTTCTCAATGATTGAACGGAAATTCCTGCCAGGGTCAACATCAAACAGCCCTGACAGCAGGTCACTTCGGTAACCCCACAAGGGTTACGCTTAGTGTTCGCGGTGGTTCTTTAGCGGTCTACAGTCGTGGAGTGATCCCCAGCGACTTACCCAGTCATTGAGCTACTTAGTAGGTCTCGTAAGCTCCTTCGGGAGTATCTAATATGGGAACGGCCTGGATAAGGATTAGAAGGAGTCTTCACAATATGCTGTTGACAAGCTCTAATTCCTTATCTGTAAGTACCGGTTGATTATTGCTAACTGTTTACCTGCAGGTACATATCACCTCCATGATGGTAGATTCCGGCATGCTCATGCATACATCTTGATATCAATGAAAGCTCCCTCAAAGATCAATGCAACACAAAGTTCAAAGAAAGATTATATGCCAAAAAGAAGAATCTACAAAGTTTTAAGACATAAGATCTAAGTGTATGAATGGGAACAATGTGCAAATGAAAGTCATAATCCAAAGATGTATGAGCATGTTGGAATGGCGGACAACCACCACAGACATAGAAGTGACGAACGGCAGAAAACTTCATAACTTGATCACTACACTATCACCAATGAACAAAGACTCAGAGCAAAGTACATTCTTCTCACAACATTTTTGAAGACGTCTAAAGTTATTCAAGTCTAAAGTCAAAGAAAAAGAAGAAGACGTCAAGCAATCGTGATGACCGACCCTTAGGGGGAGATTGTTGGGAACGTACTTTTATATTTATTCAAGTCTCGGTCATTACATTTTGTAATAAGATGATCACAACTACATCAACTAAGAACAAAGAACGATGAATGATTTAGAAGACGTCTAAAGCATTGAAAGTCAAAGATTAAGACGAAGACGTCAAGCAACCTTGATGACCGACCCTTAGGGGGAGATTGTTGGGAACGTAGTTTTACTATTTATCAAGTCTCGATCATTTACTTGTAATAGGTTGCTAAGGCTTGTATGTTTATTATAACTTAAGGCTTATGTAGCAAGCCCATGGGCCTTAAGCCCGTTTCGTTTTCTAGAAAGGAAGGAAGGGAGTGTTGCCCTACTCCTTCCCTATAAATACTAGTCATATGTAACTAGAAAACTAGTTGGTTATTTGAATATCTTAAAGAAACTCTTGTTCTTTCACTCTTCATAATCTTATAATCAACCATCTCTTATTCTCATCTTATTTCTTATACTTGTGTTTACAAAATAGTGACCTAACATAATTGTTTGGATACTTGACTAGGTTGATAACTTGCTTAATTATGTTCAATATATGCTTATGATTGCATGTTTTATCACTTAATCTATATATTTGCTTGCATGCTTAGTTTATATATATATATATATATATATATGTATAACATGCATGCTTTCTAATAGACCAAAACAAATTTGAAATGCCCAAATAGAGCTTGCTGCAAAAACAAAACAGAATATAACGTTTTTCCAGAAAAATTTTGAAAATTTTGAGTTCTGGGTCATCAGATGGGCGGCCCCCTTAATTCATAAGGGGCGGCCCCCTTAAATTTAAGGGGACCGGCCTCCATTTAAGGGGACCGGCCATCTGGAACAGTTTTTACACTGTTTTCTTTTGCAACTTGTGACCTCTTTTGCTAGTCCCAGCTACCATTTCCCTTAAAAACTAAACTGATTTTGGAATCTAACAATACAATTTCAAATTAATTCTATTTCTAAACATGTTTTGATACTATATAATCCCCATGCATGTTTAATTCACATTCCATCATCCTCAACCTTCATCAAACCTCATCCTTTTATCATGTCATCACCAAGAACCACCTATTCAAACAATGCCAAGAAACAAAAACTTGTCATTATTCCACGAAAACAACTATTCATTGACCTCACAAATGAAGATAACACCACCCCATCACCACCACCTCAATGCTCATCTCCTAGTGCTCCAAATGCACCTTCCAAAACACCATCAACTAATGGAACCTCTACTTCTTCCATACCATCCACTTCATCCATAAATGACTACATAAACACCCACTTGTCTCCTCCACCAATAGTTCAACCATCACAACCTACCAATGAAAACACAACTCTTGCACTAACCCTCTCATTATCACCATTAACACCTCTTGATGCACACTTCTCATCATCTCCTATCAATCCACCAACCTATAACCCCGTCCCATGGAGCTTACTAGAAGCTCATGGTGACACTTGCCTTTGTTGCATCCACAACCGAACAATTGTGTTCGGACTAAGAGATGAGATACAATACATGTTTTCACACATTGAAAACTTGTTGCATCAACTACCAACAACAAACACATCTCCTCCACCACCATCAACAAACACTCCTCCACCATCACCATCCATTCTACCCAATTAAACATACTTGGTACTTTGCAAATAAAATTGCCTTAAACCATTTTGGATAGCAAGCTCTAGAGAGGACCTTCATGTTAGAGCTATGGTTTATTTTAGTTATGATTGTAAGCCTTCAAGGTTTTTATTGTTTACACTGCGTGTTGATGTAATGCATGTTGTAACCTTTTAATTAATGATTATGGTTATATTTAGTATCTATTCTTGCATGCTATATATATGTGTGTTTCTTGTCCACTAAATATTTTTTGCAAGAATTCCATATCTCGATTTCTTTGTGACCTCAAAACGAGGGGGAGTATACATCAAGGGGGAGCTACAATAAAATCGGGATAACCTTTTTGATGCTAACAAAAAGGGGGAGAATTGATATAAACTCACAATAATACTTGTATATAAACTAATTTGTCGCTTAATAAGTTTAGATTTTGTAATCATCAAAAAGGGGGAGATTGTTGACATAAATAATGCATAAAAACGTTATTTATATTTTTCAATATCTCTATGTTTTGATGATCACAAAATGTAAAATCATCAAACGTAAGATTACTATATAAACAAGTATTAATCTAGTTTATATCAATTTATCCAATTTAATCACTAAGGTATGAATAAACAAGTGCGTAATACATCTCATGATCCAAGAGGTATTTAAATTAATTAATACAAAGTTTATTTAATTATATAAACATATTATATATTTTTGAAAAACAATTTTGGTAATAAAGAAAAATGTTTTAATCATACTTAATATATGAATTCAAATTTTTAACCAAAATCAGTTAGTTTTTCACCAAATAAACTTTCCCCACTAAATGACAAGTTTTCTGGCCGTTACAGCTGGGCGGCCCCCTTAATTATAAGGGGCGGTTCCCTTAAAATTAAGGGGACCGGCCATGAATTAAGGGGACCGACCAGGCTCCTGTGTCAGAATTTGTCAAAATTTTTCTCCTATAAATACCACCTTAAATCTGGAATTTTTCCCCACCTTTTGCACGAAAATTTCAGATCTCAAACTCTCTAAACATCTTCCAAAACCCTTTGATCATTAGAATACTAATCCTTGTTTCAAGTGATTCAATCCCTTCTCATTCATCCTCATCCAAAGTGCAAAAGAAGAATACTCCTTCTACAACTAAGTTCAAGAAGTACTGAAGAGTAGTTGTGTATATTGTGTATATTATTTGTGAAGTTGTGTAGTACTTGTAATAAGTAGTTTAGGAGAAATAGAAGTTGTGTAGGGAGAAGAAGTTGTTTTGTAGTGAAGTAGTGTAGGTGTGAAGAAGATAGGTGTGAAGTAGATTGGTGTGAAGAAGATTGGTGTGAAGAAGATAGGTGTGAAGAAGATAGGTGTGAAATAGATTGGTGTGAAGAAGTTGTGTAGAAGTTGTGATTAAGTTGTGACGAAGTTGTGGTGTGTACATTGGTGTGTAAGGTTTTCTCCGCCATAAGGGAGTTTGTTGACATAGTGAAGAAAACTCTCGAGTAGGTGACTCGGGGAGTGGAGTAGGAACAAGGAAGGTGACCTTGTAGCCGAACCACTATAAATCCTTGTGTTGTGGTTTGATCTTTCCAACTCTTTTCATTACTTACTTATTTACTTATACAATATTAGCTTGGTTAGTTAGTTACTATATAATTGTTCATATAGTGCAAGTATTGAGATCACATAAACTAGAATCAAAGTTTTTAAAACAAAATAGTTTTCATAAATTTTAAAAAAAGGACGTAAAACTATTCAAACCCCCCTTCTAGTTTTCCACACAGACTTTGAGTCTTCTCATGTAGTGAATGTTAGATATACCTACAACTGAGTAAGGACTACCTGCACTAACATTACAAACTTGATTGCATATATATAGGTTAGAGACATCAGTATCCAAACCCTTGGGGTTTTCACGGTCAACCATGGTTTGGCCATTGGTAAGAAGCTTTCCGGTAGGTTTCCACTTAAGTTCAACATTCTTAAAAATTCTACCAGTCGGTATCCACTTATGAAAAGGTCTAGGATTGTTAAGCTTCTCATGCATAGTGGAAGACTTATAGTGATTCCTAGTCTCCAAATATTTAGCAATATGTGTCCTCCTAGGAGAAGTTTTAGGTTTTTTTTGCTTCTTATGCAATGTAGATGACTTATTATAAATCCTAGACTTAACAAGTTGAACCATAGCAATGTTCCTCAATAAACTAGGAGGCATCATACGAGGTTGAGAACCTAAGATTCCATCCTTATGAAGTAGTGCCCTTTTCCTAGCCTTTTCTAGATCATAGTTCTTGTACAAGTCATTTATATCATAAGAGTTTTGAATCATAATGCTTGGTTTCGACACTATTTTTGAACTAATCCTAGAGGAGCTGGGAGCCAGAGTAGCTACATGTCGAGGTTTAACAGAACTAGAAGCAATTATCTTAGGCAAATAATGTGGAGTGACTGGTTTTGTCAAAACTTGTTTTGCATCAACTTGGGAGGCAAACCGTGTTTTTGAAAATTTTGGACGTTCAGATCTAAACGCAATCGGTTGTCTAACAACTGATTGGTTTCTATTCGATTGTAAAACTGGTTTCCCCAAGATTGATGGTTTTGCAAACTTAGTGTTCACACTATTCCCTGTTGCTTTTCTTAGCTCGTTCTTTAATGCTATAATTGTGAAACCCTTTTCTAGAAGTTGAGCTTTGAATTCATCATTTTTGGCAATCAAAGAGGTTATCTATTACATGGTCTCAGTTTTTGTTTCTTTGATTGAATCACACAAGTTTTTATAGAGAATTTTCAAAGTCTCATTTTCCTTAAGTAGCACAGCCACATTTTGTTCCAATTCAAAATTTCTAGTTGCAAAAGTCTCACTGTCATGATTATCCTTAACTTCATTACACATATAACACATCTCAGCAATACGTTTTTTCAGGTTGTTAATTGTCATGTTTTTGGTTTCTAGCTGTGAAGGATACTCAATAATAACATATATGGTTCTTGTGAGTAAGGATCAAATAGTAATAGGAGAAGTAGAGAGAGGAAGAAAGTTGGGAGGATTTCCTAGAGAGAGAAAGAGTAGAGAGAAAAATGAGAATGTTAGATTAAGGTGAATGGAAGCTCCAACCCTCTCCATATGTGGAGAGGGGTATTTATAGTTTCCTACAAAACGCCCACACCCGGGCTGTGGATCAGGCATACAGTGGGTAAAGACCCGTCCTTCTTCCACGGTGTTACTTAAACTAAACTAACTAATATATATAATTAACTAACTACGAGCTAACTAAAATGCTATTACATCAATTAGGTGACCGAGTATTCTATAGGAATAATTGTATGCCTAACAATCTCCCCCTAAGCGAGGTCACCATGGAAATTAAGCTCTTCGTTCTTCAAGCATTCTTTAGTCATCCCTGTAGCTCGTAGGATCTAATTCTTCACTTTACTTCACACCTTGTACTTCAAGCAAGCGAACTTGTGATTTGAATTCCTTTGTGATGTGTGATCTTTGAGCTTCTATGAGATCATCAGCCAAAGTAAATCTCCAAGCTCATCCATAGAAGTATCGCCTTCATGTGATGTAGTGACTATGGGACCATCATGCTCACACCCTTCTGGATTAGGAGACTTTACATTAGAGTTGTGGATCAGGAGACTTTTTCATCAGAGTTGCAAAAACGTTGTTGGTAGTCTCTCAACATTTGTTGTAGCAAGTCTCTCATCATCATTGATAATGAGTAGGATGTGTGAGCATGAGGTATGGATTGACCCAATTCAGCTGGAAATAGGAGCCATCAATGCTATCTTTATATGTGTCCCTGAAATATAACAGTTAGCAATAAAGATAGAGAATGAATATGGCTTTGTCATTCGTTCTGCGAGGACAGACTACCCTCCGGTTTTGTGAAAAACCGACCTGTGATCAGGTAGAGTCTCTTTTAAGGAAGGCTCTCCTTGACAGGAATTTCCAGCTTGTAGTAATGAATTTTCCAAAGAGTCCACTTCGGAATCTTCATACTTAGCATGTTCTCATACCGGAACGTCTCAAAGTAGACAGCACGATAGAGTGAATCGGTGAATAAATATTCACAGATTGATGAGAAATTGATTTATAGAAATCACTCGCGTGTCATATGATAAACATTTTGAGACACGATGAGAGTTTTAAGCTTTGAATCAAATTTCCATCAACAATACTTTTGTTTGAAATATTATACACAATCAATGTGCTCGAAAATTAGTTTGTGAGCACACTGAGAGGTTTTTGCAAAAGTATCCGTCAATCCATATCCTGGAACAAGTTTGATTTAATATTGAATCGCACCATTGTTGCTTTCCAGTTGTCACTTGATCATTGATCCAAGATGGATCTCACATGTCACCTACCAAGAGCTTGAAAGATGTTTGCTCTAGAAGGATTTCCATCGTCATTGTGAATATTTTCATATCACTCGGATGTTCTGGCAATACCACAAGGATAATGCGTAGGACTCTAAATATTTTATCTTATTTTCCACATTGTGTGAAACAATAAGCATATTTGGAAGTGTGTCCTAGTGAGATTTATGGATGATCTCATGGCTCTAGACTCAATAGTGCGTTTTGATCCGCTCCTGAAAACTGGGGAGGTGTCTCTTGTTTTAGGTATCAACATAGCTCGCAATGAGCGGTCGATACATTACACAAGGTTCCCCGAGAGATTGAAACAAGCTCTTGTAAGAGAACTTGAGTGGTTGGGAAGTTTGGTGCAGTGTGTCACTGGGTTCATGACGTCTTGTCTTCAATACCGGTGTTACCTTAGTAACCGCCAGTAGATTATGAATTGAACCCGGTTTCTGCCCTAAGGTTGAATATATGGAGGGCTATTTCTTTTCACCCTTTCACATTTCAATTCTTTTTAATTCTTCAACCCCTTCTGTGCTTACCGAGACTTCACCACTAGAACCTTGTTGGGTTTGTTCCAGTCCTAGCTCTATCTCAGTCCGCACTCTTCCCTTTCTCACTTTTCTCCTTTTTTCCAATCATTCCTAAGGGCTTCTAATCTATCTATGGATTGTCCCTGGGAAGATCCTTCCAGTTCTGGTCAATCATGGGAACTTATACCTAACCTTAACCATCCTTATAACTCCATGTATAAAGATAAATGGTCGGTCTTAGGTATTACTTCCACAAACGCCTTTTGCTCCCCCTCAATATGTGCATCGATATTCGAAAGTGTTTAGCACATATGCGGGAGCCTATTATTGAGTACAAAAGATCACTTTTGATTATCAGATTTCATATTTAAATCACATTCTCTCCCCCGATCAAAAATTTCAAATCTTTCGAGATTTTTGATCTCAATTGATTTAAATAATTTAGAAAACGTTTTTTGGGAGAGAAGTGCGGTCAATTTTAATATTTTCTTATAAAAGGAACTTTTTATGCTCCCCCTCAATCTGTGAGGGAGGTTGTTATGTGTCAAATTTGATGAGTTTCCAAAAGATTAGAAGTTTTAACGGAAACTCTTTGAAAATGTACTCATTCTGACACATAACCATCACAAATCGTTTTGTTACTTTTGTTTTGTACAAAGTGTGGGGAGTTTTGATGATACATAAAATTTTGAGAAATCACTCTCCCCCTCAATCAATGACGGATGTTAAAATTGAAATATTTTGCATAAAATATTAAAGTCATTGATTGAGTGAAAAATTTATCAAAACTTAGATTCTATTTGATTTACAAGCAAAAACTCATGGTACCACCAAGTTTTGCACAAATACTTTCCGGAAAAATCATAGAAGGGAAAGTATTTGGCGATAAAAAGAAGATTTCTCTTCTTTATCAAGAAATAATGCACTGAAGCGTACATTAGATCGTGGGTGCATGGATGTAAAGTAATCCATGCCCAGATGAACTTCACCCGGTAAAAGGAACAACCGTCTTTTAGGCGACGTATTTTCCCCATTTTAAAAAATGGGTTGCTATCTGAAGTAATAGCAAACCATAATATTGAAGTCCGGGTTGCAGCCTGAAATGACTACAAGCCATCAGTTTAAGCACGGGTTACAGCCTGAAATGACTGCAAGCCATGAGTTTAAGCGCGGGTTACAGCCTGAAATGACTGCAAGCCATATAGGCATGTTTTGAAAAACCTTTTGAACTTCTGTTCGAACTTCATTTAAAAACCCGTGTCATTATTGAATGACATTTCTAGGACCGTAAATGTTATCGATGCCAGAAGACATGCCTTAAAAAAACTATTTTTGGTATTTTCTAATTTTCTGATTTTTATGGGTTTTTTGTTGGTTTTATATATCTATATACATTTAGGTATAATATATGTACAAAGGATACTATTAAGTTTAAGAAGATGTTGACATGAATACCGAAATGAGGATTTCGTTCAGCTTATTGTAGAAACGTGTAGTCAACATCTCTTAAACATTCACCACAAAAGCATTCGAGGCTCATGAATAATCGTCTGAGTGTAGAGCCTTCTCGATGCGAACCTTTGGTAGCTTACCCCAAACCGACCATCATCTTCATGAGACCACTTTCCCCAAGTAGTTGAAGTGATGCAAAAAGTCTCATTGTATGAAGCTCGAAAACCCCGAAGAAAATGAAGACACCGAAGTAATAAGGTGAACCACGGATCATCTCTGCGGTAATCAATCCCGGAATGTATGATGAAGCCCGATCACATGACCCTGTTGTACATCCCCGATGTACACATTACTTCATGGTTTGGAGCAGTTGTCTATTCGGGGGAATAAGATATCAACATCTTCATTTCACCAAATACTTTCCAGTTATCTTACACATACCAACTCAATCCATATTTTACGCATGTATCCAACACAAGAAGAAACGATGACACCCAAGTAACAGGTTGAAGCACTGATCATCTATGCGGATATCACCTCCGGAATATATGATTAAGCCCGATCACGTGAACCTTTTGCGCGTCCTTGATGTACACAAATCTCTCTCCTGATGGTTGCGATCTCATCGGAATCATCATACCATTGTGTACATGAAGCGTTAACCAGAAGCACTTTGCCATAAATCATATCAGCACGAATGAAGATGTCAATAAGCAATATCATCTCACGCACCAACTGTTCTTCTCATATTTCTTCCTATTGAAGGCTGAAGTAATACATACCACAAGTATCAGAAGACCACTTCCCCCACGTAGTTAAAATCTTGTGAGAAGAACAGAATTGGTTTAGCTGGATCTGGTGAGAATCAACTGCTACAAAAACTCTCTCTGACTATCTTTACCAACCCTTATGTAGGCTATTTGAAGCGACCACTGATGAAGTAAACCCGATATACCAAAGTTGAAACTGAAGAAGAATTCTCCAAATCCGTAACTTAAGCTTTCACTGTTGTTGATTAAAGAACGATGTATAAGAATAAGTACAACACCTCTTGAGACTATCCACAATCGCATTTGCGTGTGAAACTGAGCACTACAATGTAACTCCTTGAAGTGATAGCCATAACCCGTGAGTACTACAATGTAACTCCTTCCATCGGGTATAACTAGATAATCCAAGTCCCAATCATAAACTTTAAGAGTTCACGCAAGTCATCAATCGATGCATGAAGTTTTGATGATGAAATAAGTAGACGCCCTTCGTAAAATACTCTTCAATCTCAATTAAGGGATGCTAAATAACCTCCATGATCACTTGACATTTCATGTCCAAGTTGTTAGCCGTTTTTGACATTTTAACCAACATTTTCCATAATGTTCTTCGGGTTGATTTACAAAGTGCACATTGGTAGGAACAACAATCCTTGATTTAAGAACGAAAGGACGGATCATTATTCATGTGTGCAACTTCAAAATCATGATAGTCATCATCAACACCTTGAGGAATAACTAGAGATTGGATTACTTGAGCAAGTGATCAATCATAATTCATAATACTTCTAGATGGTGCATCTTGATCAATCATCATTTGTTGAAGCTTGGAAGTAATCATCAAACATAAATCCCAGTCATCCTTAGTTAATAGAACATTAGGTGTTAGAGGAGAGTCGTATGACCATTCTACACTCATTAATCACCATGTGGTATATTCACACTTCTCCCCCTCAAAAATTGCAAGCGAGGTATGCCATTTTTGATTGAGCAAGTGAATAAGAATACATTCAATCATGTAGTTTATTCACCCTTCTCCCCCTCGAAAATTTCATACGAAGTTCGCCATTTTTGAAAGAGCAAGTGAATAAGAATACGAGCCACGATGAGTAAATCCACTTGATGATTGAATGAGCATTGAGAAAACATGAACCGTATTGTTGAGAATGGTCAAAACTAAGAAGATTTCTCTTCTTTCGAAGATAAGGCGCACTGAATCGTACACCTTTCTTTTCATTGATGAACGGGGCCTGAAGTGTTGTCAGCAGACACCATAATGATGACAATAAGGACCGAGGCTTGAACTGAAGTGTTCAAACGTCATAGTCATTGAAGAATGAGGCCTGAACTGATGTGAACAGACGTCATAGTCGTTGAAGTGCGAGGCCTGAATTGAATTGAACAGACGTCATAATGAGCATACACCAACATTGACCTTCTATACCTCCTAAAGTAGGAGATATATTTGCTTTAGGCCTCCAGACTTTGAGTCTTCTCGTGTGGTGAATGATTAATGTACCTGCAACTGAGTAAGGACTACCTGCACTAACATTACAAACTTGATTGCATATATATGGGTTAGTGACAAAAGTATCCAAACCCTTGGGGGTTTCACGGTCAACCAAGGTATTGCCATTGGTAAGTATCTTTCCGGTAGGTATCCACTTAAGTCCAGCGTCCTTAAAAATTCTACCAGTTGGAATCCACTTATGGAAAGGTCTAGGATTGTTAAGCTTCTTATTCACAGTGGAAGGCTTATCGATATTCCTAGTCTCCCAAAATTTAGCAGTTTGAATCCACCTAGGAGAAGTTATAGGTATGTTTTGCTTCTTATGCATTGTGGATGACCTACTGTAAATCCTAGACTTAACAGGTTGAACCTTAGCATTGTTCCTCAATATCCTAGGAGGGATCATACAAGGTTGTGAACCTAAGATTCCATCCTTACGAAGTAGTGCCCTTTTCCTAGCCTTTTCTAGATCATAGTTCTTGTGCAAGTCATTTATATCATAAGTGCTTTGAACCTTAATGCTAGTTTTCGACACTGTTTTAGAACTAGTCCTATAGGAGCTGGGTGTAGGAGTAACTACTTGTTGAGGCTTAGCAGAACTAGAGGCAATAATCTTAGGCCAATAATGTGTAGTGACTGGTTTTGTCAAAACTTTTACCGCATCAACTTGGGAGGCAAACCGAGTTTTTGAAAATTTTGGTCGTTCAGATCTAAAAGCACTCGGTTGTCTAACAACTGATTGGTTTTTATTGGATTGTACAATTGGTTTCCCCAAGATTGATGGTTTTGAAAACTTAGTGTTCACACTATTCCCTGTTGCTTTTCTTAGCTCGTTCGTTAATGCTGTAATTATGAACCCCTTTTCCAGAATTTGAGCTTTGAATTCATCATTTTTGGCAATCAAAGCAGTTATCTGTTCTATGGTCTTAGTTTTTGTTTCTTTGATTGAATCATACAAGTCTTTACAATGAATATTCAAAGTCTCATTTTCCTTAAGTAACTCGGCCACATATTGTTCCAATTCGAAATTTCTTGTTGCAAAAGTCTTACTGACATGATTATCCTCAACTTCATTACACACATCACACATCTCAGAAATACGGTTTTTCAGGTTGTTGATTGTCAAGTTTTTGGCTTCCAGCTGAGCTTTCAAATCATTTATCATAAAGAATCCGCGGAAGTCAGGAAGTTCCGGATTTTTACATGGTTGATTAGTTTGAAAACTTTCTTCCTTTTGTTGCATTGCAATTTCAAGTGAAATACAATGTTTTTCAAGGTGTGCAAATTTGTTTGAAAGTTCATTAAAAACTTCTTTATCAACCACATCATTTGATTTAAAAGACTCAGCAACAAACAAAGGATTAACACAATGTTTTTCAAGTTGTGCAAATTTGTTTGAAAGTTCATTAAAAACTTCTTTATCAACCACATCATGTGATTTAAAAGACTCAGCCATAAACAAAGAACTTGACACATCATCATGTTCAGCATCCTGATCACTTTCTCCCCCTTTATGATTCATATTTGTTGAATTAGAGATGGTATGGCTATCAGTCTTTTCCAACAAATATGAGTCATAAGTGGGCATAACTTGATCAGTATGCAGTCGTTCATCAGAAAGCACATTATGATGTTCAATTAGGGGTACCTCAGCACATGACACTTGTTCATTTACTGGTCTTAATTCAGTGCCCATGTCTGGAGTATCACTAGTCACTGAGTTGCAGGGTGTGTCAAGCTTATCAGTTACTGATTCTTTGCATATCGTGACACCTGACCCAACATCCGATGCTATACCTGAGTCACCAACATCATCACATGATTGTACCCTACATGCCTTCACGTTGTCATCATATGCAAGTATATGCTGTGCCTTTTCGTTAACGAATCTTTTCACTTTATCCATAAGCTGGACAAGTGTGTCTCTGAACGTGTCAACCTCAATTCCCGTGTGATCAGCAAAGCAATTTTTCGTCATCTCACTATAATGTTCATACTCCAGATTGAGTGTTAAGAATTAAATAAGCACAAGAATCAGAAGATTCAGCATAAAGGTTTAATGGAAATACGACAAGTATGATTCTGCTGATAAAGCACAAAGCGAGTTTCCACTGAAGGAGATTCTGCTGAAGACTATTTCCACTGAAGGTGATTCTGCTGCTGAATCCTACTGCTGATGAATACTGCTGCTTGATTCTGCTGCTGCTATGACTGTGCAGCTATGACTCATAACAAACAGCTGTGTAGATAAGAATGACTTATTCAACACTTGCATAATAAGATAATATCTTAGTTCTAGTCATCAAATTGAACACTCCAAGTGAGTTGTTTATCCTAGATACATGATGTATCTTGTATGACTAAGCTAGAATAGTGATTAGTCATAAGCTAGTTATTTGTTGAGTCATGTAGTTTGTAAAAGATATTTCCTTGGACTATAAAAGGAAAATCTTAGATATGTAGATAAGAGTGACAATGCCATACACAACTCTCATATACAGACAATAGAAAGAACAAACATAAGATTCAAGGTCTTTGTAACCCTAGTGATAAGCTAAAGATCACTCGTATTATTTTTTTTTGAATAATATTGAATCGTTTGGTGTTAACTATTCCATTTCCATAACAATAAACATAAATCTTCTAAGTGTGGTTAAGTAGATTCCGCATACTTAATCATATTCACACAAACATATCTCATACACAAAGAATGAAGGTTTAACCACCTTACCATGTAATCGACCCTCAACAAGTGGTATCAGAGATACAGGTTGATATTTTTGTTTTAGAAGAAGAAGTTAGAAATGAATGTTGAGTCTATTCAAACAAATGTTGCTGCTAAGTTACCAATGCTCAAACAGAATGAGTTTGAGATATGGAGGTTAAGAATAGAACAATATTTTCAAGTGCAAGATTATGCACTGTGGGAAATCATTGAAGATGGAGATTCTTACAAGCCTACAACCACTACATCAACAATTGATGGTAAGGAAGTTGATAAGCTGCAAACCAAGCCACAAACTGCAGAAGACAGAATTAAGAAGAAGAATGACCTAAAGGCCAGAAGCATGCTGATGATGACCATTCCAAATGATCAACTTATAAACTTTAGCAAATTCAAAGATGCAAAGTCACTATTTGAGGCCATTATTGCAAGGTATGGTGGGAATGAAGCCACCAAGAAGACCCAGAAGACTCTTCTTAAGCAACAGTTTGAAAATTTCACATCAACTAACCATGAATCTTTAGACCATATGTTCAACAGGCTACAGAATATTGTGAGTCAACTTGCTATTCTTGGAGTTGAAATACCTCAAGAAGATTTAAACTCAAAATTTCTGAGAAGCTTACCTGAAGAATGGGCTATGCATGTTGTTGTCTGGAAGAACAAGTCAGACATTGACACCATGGATCTTATGGATCTGTATAGCAACTTTAAGATTGTTGAGCAAGATTTGAAGAAAACTGGAGGTACTAGTTCAAGCACTGGGAACATGGCATTTATGTCATCTCCTAGTAATTCAGTTCCAGTTACTAATGAAAAAGTTCATGATGTTGCAAGTGCTGCAAGTTCATCAAGCAGTACTTTTGGAATTTTGGATGAGAAAACATGTTGTGCTTTCTTCACAAGCAAACATAATGGATCCATGTTAACTCATGAAGACCTTCAAGAGATCAATGATGATGATCTGGAGGAAATGGATCTAAAATGGAAAATTTCTCTTCTTAGCATGAGAGCTAAGAAATTCTATCAAAAGACGGGGAAGAAGATCACAATCAGTAGCAATGATCCTGCTGGTTATGACAAGTCAAAGATAGAATGCTACAACTGTCACAAGATGGGACACTTCTTAAGAGAATGTAGAAGGCCAAGACAGCAAGATAGCAGAAATAGAGATGTTGGAAGCAAATCCAATACAGGGGAGATGTCTGAACCAAAAGCTATGGTAGCAATTGATGGGTTAGGTTTTGATTGGAGCTTCATGGATGATGAAGAAATGGGTTCTTCACAGATGGCTCTTATGGCATTTACTGCACCTGAGGTACATGATCATAAAACCTGTTCAAATACTTGTACTGCTCTTAAAGACTTAAAAATCTTAATTAAACAGTATGATGACCAAAAGGTTCGATACGCCAAATCTGATCTAGATTGTTTCAATTATAAAAGTGGTTTAGAATCTGCAGAGAGGCAAATCCTACACTATAAAAGGAATGAACTTACCTTTACTGATGCTAAAACTTTACTTGAAAATGATAATCAATTTAAAGATCAAATCATTGAGGCTTTAAAAGAAGCATTGGATAGGGTTAAGACTGAAAAAGAAAACATTCAATTGACTAAAGAGAAGCTTGAACATGCTTCTAAAAATGTAAACAAAATAATAGACAGTCAAGTGAATAATAAAGTTAAGTCAGGATTAGGATATAATGCAGCCCTACCCCCTTATAGAGGTATCCCAAAACCCCAGGGATAGACCTAGAGCATTCAGGATTACCTGAATTTCAGCTACCTAAGTTACAATATGGAGTTCAACCAAACTCTAACATAGTAGCTGATGAGCCTAAGAAAGAAAGTAAATGTTCATGTAAAACATTACTTTTTCAGGACAAGGTGTCCTTTGTAAATAAACAGGTTATGTCTAAACCTGAAGTGGTTAAGAAAGCAAGAACAAAAGTTTCTAAGATAGTCAAACACAATACTGATAGGCCTAAAACCAATGAAAAATATGTTAGGCAACCAGTTAGATATTGTGAACAATATAGAACCACAAACAAGCCCAGAGGTAACCAAAGAAATTGGAATAACCTCAAGTCTTACCAACTAGGTGATGATTTTGCTTTTCACAATAAAGCTTGTTTCATTTGTGGTAGTTTTGACCATCTTGCAGCTTTCTGCAACCAATGGGTATCTGGGTATGAAAGTAATAGAGTGAACTACAAAAGGCAAACACCTAAATCTAATTTTCACTCTAATTCTAAAAGATCAAAACCCAAAACAGTCACAAAAACTGTTCCTGCTGAAAGGAAAATGGTTTCTGCTGAAAAACCATATATGATTGTTTACCTAAAATCAACAATTAAGGGTGCAAAAACAACTTTCAAACATGCATCTAATATTGTTCAAAGGCCCATTCAAACAAAAGCAGTGGTCCAAAAACAAGTTTGGAGACCAAAGGGTACAACTACAAAGCTAGCAGTTTCTTCTGCTAAGCATACTGCTGCTAAGGGTAATAAGGCAAATGCTGTTAAGGCCTCAGCATGTTGGATTCTTAAATCCAATGTTGCATCAACAGTCCTCAAGAGATTACATTTCATTGATGCAAGAGGCAGATCCAAGTCAGTGTTGGCTTGGATCCCCAAAGAAAACTAATTCTTTTAATTTGTGCAGGGACATTCACCAACAGATCATGAAGATCAAGGATATTCAGATAGTGGGTGTTCAAGGCACATGACAGGCAACATGTCTTATCTTTCCAACTTTCAATCAATTGATGGTGGATATGTTACCTTTTGAGGAGGAATTGGTGGAAAGATTACTGGTAAAGGTACTATCAAAACCAGTAAATTAGATTTTGAAGATGTGTTTTATGTGCAAGCGCTTAAGTATAATCTCTTTAGTGTCTCACAAATGTGTGACAGAAAGAATAATGTTCTTTTTACTGAGACTGAATGTCTTGTACTTTCTCCTGATTTTAAGATGCCTGATGAAAGTCAAGTACTTCTTAAAATTCCTAGGAAGGGCAATATGTACAGTGTTGATATGAATAACATTGTTTCTAAAGATGCTTTAACTTGTCTTGTTGCAAAAGCCACATTAGATGAATCTATGTTATGGCATAGGAGACTTGGTCATATTAATTTCAAAACCATAAATAAGATTGTTAAGAATGGTTTGGTAAGATGTTTACCTCAAAAACGTTTTGAAAATGATCAAACATGCATTGCTTGTCTTAAAGGCAAACACCACAAAGTCGCTTGTAAGCCCAAGATTTTTAACTCTATCAATCAATCATTGTTTATGCTTCATATGGACTTATTTGGACCTGTTTCAGTAAGTAGTATAATGCATAAGAGATTTTGTCTAGTTATTACTGATGACTATAGTAGATTTACATGGGTATTCTTTTTAGGTACTAAGGATGAGACATCAAACATCCTTAAGACTTTCATTACAGAGATAGAAAACCTAGTAAGCAAAAGAGTAAAAGTCATTAGATGTGATAATAGAACAGAATTCAAAAATAGAGTTATGGATGATTTCTGCAAAGAAAAAGGTATTAAAAGAGAATTTAGTGTTGCTAGAACTCCTCAACAGAATGGAGTAGCTGAAAGAAAGAATAGAACACTAATAGAAGCTGCTAGAACTATGTTAGCTGATTCAAAGTTGCCTATAACTTTTTGGGCCGAAGCAGTCAACACTGCTTGTTATGTTCAGAACAGAGTTTTAATAGTACAGCCTCACAATAAGACATCATATGAGCTTTTTAGAGGTAGAACTCCTGCAATAGGATTTCTTAGACCTTTTGGATGTCATGTGACAATTCTGAATACCTTAGACCATTTGAGAAAATTTGATGGTAAAGCAGATGAAGGTTTCTTTGTTGGATATTCTCTCAATAGCAAAGCTTTTAGAGTATACAACATAAGAACTAAGAGAGTAGAAGAGATTCTACATATAGAGTTCTTAGAGAACAAGTCTAACGTAGAAGGTCAAGGACCAAAATGGCTATTTGATCTTGAAACTCTAACCCATTCAATGAATTATGTGCCTGTTGTTGCAGAAACTAATGATTTTTCAGGTTCACAAGCAACAGATGAGGCAAGGTTAGACAAGAAGATACATCAAGATTATGTGATGATGCCAATATGGTCAAATACAAGTGTGGAATCAACTTCAACAAATGGTGAATCTTCTTCTGGCAAAGCTAAAGAAGATGTTGAAGATAAAATCAGAGAAGGAAGAACAGAAGAACAGCAAAATGTTCCTGCTGATGAGCAAAATGTTCCCGCTGATGATCAAACAATTCCTGCTGATAAGCAAATTGTCTCTGCTGATAGTCCTTCAGAAGAAACAAAATCAGACTTTTCAGAAGATGAGGTGGATTTGTGCAATATTCCATCTGATTATCAAGTTCCTTCCACTCCACAAACACGAATTCACAAAGTCCACTCCCTAGAAAATATGATTGGAGATGTACAATCTGGTGTGAAGACAAGACAACAATTGATGTCTTCAGATCAAAAAGGGATTCTTGATGCCCTTTATGCTTCAAAACAGCATGAGTTTTCAAACTCTTGTTTATTTGTATGTTTTCTCTTACAAGAAGAACCAAAGAATATTCATAAAGCCCTAGAGAATTCAAGCTGGTTAGAGGCTATACAAGAGGAGCTTCTTCAGTTCAAGATTCAATAGGTATGGGTGCTAGTTGATTTACCTAGTGGTGTAAGGGTAATTGGCACTAGATGGGTTTTTAGAAATAAAAGGGATGAAAGAGGCATAGTGATTAAAAATAAGGCTAGATTAGTAGCACAAGGGTACACACAAGAAGAAGGGATAGACTATGATGAGGTTTATGCTCCAGTAGCTCGAATTGAGGCAATTAGGCTTTTCTTAGCTTATGCTTCATTTATGAACTTCACAGTTTACCAAATGGATGTCAAGAGTGCATTTTTATATGGTTCAATTGAAGAAGAGGTGTATGTTACACAACCTCCAGGCTTCACTGATCCTGACCATCCAGACAAAGTGTACAAGGTAGTTAAAGCTCTATATGGCCTACATCAGGCACCAAGAGCTTGGTATGCAACACTAGCTTCCTATTTATTAGAGAATGGATTTCAAAGAGGAAAGATTGATCAGACACTTTTCATCAAACAGCACAAGAAAGATCTTCTGTTAGTACAGGTGTATGTGGATGACATTATCTTTGGATCTACAAGGAAGGAGATGTGTTTAGACTTTGAAAAACTTATGAAAGATAAGTTTCAGATGAGTTCTATGGGAGAACTTACATTCTTTTTGGGTCTGCAAGTTAAGCAATCATCTGAAGGCATATTTATTAGTCAAGACAAATATGTTGCTGAGATACTTAGAAAATTTCAATTTCCTGATTCAAAAATAGCAAGCACACCAATGGATCCTGAGAAGCCACTTCTTAAAGATGCAGATGGAGAAAATGTGGATGTACATACATACTGATCTATGATAGGTTCTTTGATGTATCTTACATCATCAAGACCTGATATCATGTTCTCTGTTTGTGCCTGTGCAAGATTTCAAGTAACTCCAAAGGTTTCTCATTTAACAGCAGTCAAAAGAATTTTTAGATATCTCAAAGGTCAACCAAGGTTGGGTTTATGGTATTCTAGAGAATCACCTTTTGATTTGATAGCATTCTCAGACAGTGACTATGCTGGTGCTAGCTTGGACAGAAAGTCAACAACCGAAGGATGTCAATTCCTTGGATGCAGACTTATCTCATGGCAGTGTAAGAAGCAAACAATTGTGGCAAATTCAACAACTGAAGCTGAATATGTAGCTGCTGCAAGTTGCTGTGGTCAAGTTCTATGGCTTCAAAACCAACTTCTTGATTATGGGTACAATTTCTTACATACCATTATACATATTGATAATAGTAGTACAATTTGCATTATTAAAAATCCAGTGCAACATTCTAAAACAAAACACATTGAAATAAGACATCATTTTATAAGAGATTGCAACGAGAAAAGGTTAATTCAAGTAATGAAAATTGCTTCAGATCAAAACTTTGCGGATCTTCTTACCAAAGCTTTTGATGTTGGTAGATTTCAGTACTTGGTAGCAAGTATTGGAATGCTTAATCTTTAAATTTTTCAATATAATGTGTTTTTGTATATAGATTTTGTTAATGCATCTAACTTTGTTATCTAAGTCTACTATTAACAATATTTGAAGTTATTCATACAGTTAGTTCTATGATTATTCTAATTCAAGACAAGTACTTTGTACTTTGTTCTCTTGGTTTTAGACTAACAATTTCAGGTATGAATATTTAAGCTGAAAGGTTATTTCAAGTGAAATCTGCTGATCAAAGCTGCTGATCATTGCTGCTGATATAATAGGTTCATGATAGAAAAAGTTTGGGACTTCAAAACTCCTTAAAACTTCTTTCTTGAAATCTGATTATGATGTTTCACATTGAATTGATAAATTAGTTGATCAATTAAAAACTGATACAACTCACTTTCTATCATTTTATACTCTCAAGTATAATGTGACTAATCTACGGATATCTGATAGAAAGAACAGCGAGCAACAGTGAATCTAACACTTGTGTTAGAGGTAACAAATGCCACGAGCTGGAAACCCTGTAAAGAAAGCCTTTTGAATAGGTTTATCTATACACAGGCGGTTATTTATAACTGAAAACATTGGTTCTCACACAACCAGAGGTTGCTTTAAACCGAAATTTTGATTGAGTGTCTGTTACACACTTAATCCTTTCAAACTGGTTGTAAGCAGTATGATTTTTCATAATAAAATCATATACATACTGCTAAGGCAAAAGTTTCTTAAAAGGATTTTCAAAAGATGACTTTAAAAACCATCAAATGATGGACCATAAGTCAAAAATGTCCATTGAATCACCTCTCATAGGAGTTAACACACCTAGAAGTGATGAGGACAGAATCTTAAACTCTTAAGGAATTGATGGCTTCATGTACAAATTATCTGAAAACATGGAAAAATGCTAGATCAGATGATGATGTTATGATTGTGAGAAAATCTTTCAAACAAGGGGAGGATATGAATATAAGATGTTATTTATATAAGATGTTATTTGAATCTCAGGGGAGGAAACAAACATCTCAGGGGAGGAAATACAAGCCCAGTTTAAGGAAGATTAACCAAAAGAAAAGACAAGATCATACAAGATGATGACATAGAGGTTGAAAATGACAAGAACATTCTTAAATGTTGTATTCAGAAAGGATGAAGCATTTCAAAGGAGAAAGTTCTATCTAGGTCAAAAAGTTGTAAAGATTCAATTTCAGTTCACTACGTTTGTTCATCACTTGTTGAAAGATCAGAAAGCAGATAAGTTCTAGAGAAAGATAAGTTCATTCACTTAGAAGAGAAGAAAGTTCAGATCAACCAAATCTGACAATGAAGTGTTTGAAAGATCTTCACAAAGTCCTCATTTAATTCAGAAAAACATGTTTGAATGTGATTCACATGTTTAGGGGAGGATTGTTAGGAATTAAATAAGCACAAGAATCAGAAGATTCAGCATAAAGGTTTAATGGAAATACGACAAGTATGATTCTGCTGATAAAGCACAAAGCGAGTTTCCACTGAAGGAGATTCTGCTAAAGACTATTTCCACTGAAGGTGATTCTGCTGCTGATGAATACTGCTGCTTGATTCTGCTGCTGCTATGACTGTGCAGCTATGACTCATAACAAACAGCTGTGTAGATACGAATGACTTATTCAACACTTGCATAATAAGATAATATCTTAGTTCTAGTCATCAAATTGAACACTCCAAGTGAGTTGTTTATCCTAGATACATGATGTATCTTGTATGACTAAGCTAGGATAGTGATTAGTCATAAGCTAGTTATTTGTTGAGTCATGTAGTTTGTAAAAGATATTTCCTTGGACTATAAAAGGAAAATCTTAGATATGTAGATAAGAGTGACAATGCCATACACAACTCTCATATACAGACAATAGAAAGAACAAACATAAGATTCAAGGTCTTTGTAACCCTAGTGATAAGCTAAAGATCACTCGTATTATTTTTTTTTTGAATAATATTGAATCGTTTGGTGTTAACTATTCCATTTCCATAACAATAAACATAAATCTTCTAAGTGTGGTTAAGTAGATTCCGCATACTTAATCATATTCACACAAACATATCTCATACACAAAGAACGAAGGTTTAACCACCTTACCGTGTAATCGACCCTCAACATTGAGTTTCCACTCAAAGAACACATGGAGTTGTTTGTTGATCACACAAAGGGCAGCCATGGATCCCATTTTGGAAAATTCTCCTTGGTCAAGTTGTTGTTGTAGTTGATCTAAGTTAAGAATCATTGTGCATGTGAAAGTCTGAACATCTTGACCAAAGAGTGTTGCAAATGCACGTTCGAATCCCATCTTGAATCCAGTTCCCTCTAAAAGTACCGAGATATGTGAATGAAGTTGTCGAAAACATTCTATGCAACTTTCATTTGCATTGTGAAGCACTTGTTGTGGCTGAAGCAACTCTCTCCCTTGCGAATTAGAGCACAACGATTCCATATTAGTAATATTAGAATCAAACACCTTTATTTTTTGTACAAGGTTGGAAGATTTGGACATGTTGTGATCGTTCACGGGATTTTACAATTCTATGATTTAAACCGAGAAATAATTTCTTTCGCGGGATTTTACAAAATCAAGAATAAACCGTGAGACTTCAAAGAATTGATTTGGTTGGTTGAAGTGAGTATTAGTGATGAATTAGACAAGTCACAATTAATTTCAGACAAAGTTCGTGTATCAAAGCCCGAAGAAAACTCCGTAGATATAACCAATAATCCCGAAAATGTCTCAACCCAAAGTAATTCACAATCGGATTAACAGAGCTCAATCAATCAAAGTTTGTGTTCCAAAAAAATGTTGTCTAAAGAAATATCACTCAACAAACAATTCACCTTAAAAAAATTCAACTCGTCCCTTGTGGTTATCAGTTTCCAACGAAACACATACAGGCCCACCACCAAATTCGTCCAGCCCAAGAGCAACACAATTCGTCCCTGGTGGAGATTTAGGCCCAATCACAAAATTAATGCAATCCCAAATCCTAAAACAAATAAGCACAAACACTAATCCACTACTAACCCTAAACCAAATCATTCACCATATAAATCCACTACCTTAATTGCACTCAACCCTAATCACTCTTACACAAAAAAGAACGCAGCCACAAAAAATTGTTCCTTTGATGAATCTGATCCGAACACCAACACAATACACTTTGTGGTTTTTTCTTCGTGGCAACAAGATTCAAGGTAGGTATCTATTTGTTTCGTTTTGCTTTAATCTTTAGAGCGAACGAATGAGATGATCAAAACAATTTTTGTTTTGGTAAGATCTTTAAAAGATTTGGTATATTTGAAAAGTTATAGATCGATGATGATTTAAAGTTCACACCCAAGAATCTTTTAAAAGATTGAAACGTGATGAGCAAAACTAAGATCACCTATGATTTTATCCTTGTCAAATTGAAACAAAAATAGGAATGAATTGGTAATGATTTGTTCCTGTTTTGAAGTTTCATATAGTAAGCGAGATTTTCTTCTCAGATGGATCGAGAACCCTTGTCACGTTTTCATATGTTATTATAACTTGAATGAACAACAGGAGACATGAACAATAGGAAACATGAAGTAATTCTGTTTTAACTTTTTCTTTGAATGGTTTGGATATCAGAAATTATCGTGTGGTACGTAACAGATCTATGATGGATAAACTCTTTGTGGGCCGTCTTATGGATGTGTCTTTGATTGGACAAAGAGTAATCTGAGATCCTTGATGATTTCAGAAAATTAACAAGATAGGATCAATGATGATGTCTCTTGTATGGTTTTCTTTTAAAGAAGAATCATATCTATTACTAAGAGATGAACTGAGATCTTATTGCTATGAATATGGAGACCGTTTTATCTTATTGTTCCTTTGCCTTTCTGATTATACTTTGTTGATTGAGGGTAGATGATAGAATCAGTTGATGTTGTTTGGATTGGGTTTGATATAGTTTTAGTACACAAGCAAATCGCAACTTTGATAGATCTTGTACTAATTGCTACTCTGATTTAATCGCTACCAAAAAGCCGACCAAAAGTTAATCGCTAAGAACGAGTTAATCGCAAAAAACTAGTTAATCGCTACCCATTAACGGAGTTAAACGCTATCTTGAAATTTAAACGCAATAGAAGTTAAACTCAATAGAAAGTTAACCGCTAAAAGCACCACTAAACGCAATATAGTGAACTGCAGTTTTCAAATACTGCCAAGAAGCAGTCCCTATCACTTTACTTATATGTTAGCATCCCACAAACTTCCAAACCAAGTGGCAGTACTTACAATATTCTTTTTTTCTATTGCCAATCGCTAGCATGAAACATGAGTTAACCGCAAGAAAGAACAAAGATATAAGAAACCACGAATAAAATCAAACACATCCAATGACCACAAGTGCCAGCCAAATCAGTCCTCAATCCACGCAACAATGACAAACTTACTCACAAAGGTAGCAACAAATGACGAATCAAACCACAAAATAGATAAAAGCAAGAGTATCCAAGTTACACACTTCGAATAAAAAACAAGACCAAGCCACAAATTTGAGCATGCCAAGTCCTAAGATGAAACCATGGCTCTTGATACCAATTGTAGGATACTCAATAATAACATATATGGTTCTTGTGATTAAGGATCAAATAGTAATAGGAGAAGTAGAGAGAGGAAGAAACTTGGGAGGATTTCCTAGAGAGAGAAAGAGTAGAGAGAAAAATGAGAATGTTAGATTAAGGTGAATGGAAGCTCCAACCCTCTCCACATGTGGAGAGGGGTATTTATAGTTTCCTACAAAACGCCCACACCCGGGCTGTGGATCAGGCATACAGTGGGTAAAGACCCGTCCTTCTTCCACGGTGTTACTTAAACTAAACTAACTAATATATATAATTAACTAACTACGAGCTAACTAAAATGCTATTACATCAATTAGGTGACCGAGTCTTCTATTGGAATAATTGTATTCCTAACAAGCTGAAATTTCAAATCATTAGTCATAAAGAATTCACGGAAATCAGGAAGTTCCGGATTTTTACATGGTTGGTTTGTTAGAAAACTTTCTTCCTTTTGTTGCATTGTGACTTCAAGTGAAATACAATGTTTTTCAAGTTGTAAAAATCTGTTTGAAAGTTCATTAAAAACATCTTTATCAACCATATCATTTGATTTTAATGTCTCAGCCGTAAACGAAGAACTTGACTCATCATCACGTTCTGCATCATGATCACTTTCTCCCCCTTTATGATTCATATTTGTTAAATTAGAAATGGTATTGCTATCAGTCTTTTTCAACAAATATGTGTCATAATTGGATTTAATTTGATCAGTATGCTGTCATTTATGAGAAAGCACATTATGTTGATCAGTGACATATACCTCAGCAGACGATACTTGATCATGTTCTAATCTGTGAATAGTGTCCATATCATGTCTGGTATAAGTCTCAGAAATGTCATTTGTATCCTCCTTATCAATCGTAGTATCACTGCATTGTTGATGATGTGCTTTGTCATGAATGAACCACTTCACATTATCCATGAGTTGGAGGAGAGTGTCTCTGAACATGTCAACCTTGATTCCCGTGTGATCAGCAAAACACATTTTCATCATCTGACTATCATAGTCATAATCCATAGTAAATTTCGAATCGATGAACACTTAGAGTTGTTTGTTGATCACACAAAGGGCAACCATGGATCCAATTTTGGAAGATTCTCCTTGGTCAAATTGTTGTTGTAGTTGATCTAAGTTAAAAATCATTGTGCATGTGAAAGGCTGAACATCTTGACCAAATAGTGTTGCAAATGCACGTTCGAATCACATCTTGAATCCAGTTCCCTCTAAAATTACCATGAGGTGTGAATGAAGTTGTCGAAAAGGTTCAATGCAACTACCCTTTGCATCGTGAAGCACTTGTTGTGGCTGTTGCACTTCTCTCTCATGTGAGTTAGAGCACAAAGATTCCATTTTAGTAGTTTCAGGTTCAAAACCAGTAGTCCATTGTACTATGCTGGAAATCTTATGTTCATCGATCACATCATACAGTTCGAGTATCTCAAAGATGACTAAATTTGAAGAATTTGACATGATGTGGACGTGCACGGGATTTTACACTTCTACGATTTAAACCGAGAAATAGAATATTTCGCGGGATTTTACAAAATCAAGAAGAAACCATGAGATGATGCTGAGTACCTTAGTGATTGAGTGTGAGATGATAAAATTTGCAAGGTATAGTAAGTAATCTAAGTCAAGTCACAACGAGTCAAATCACACCGAGGCAAATCAGAATTAGTCAAATTGCAAGAATCAACTCGCAATGTCATATTGTAATTTGACAAGTTGCAACAACTCAAATTGCAACAATTCTTAAATCACAGAAATATTCAACTTGCAGCGTATAGTCACCTCACAAAAACTTGATCACCTAGCAGTGAGTTATCAACCAGCAGTGTGATTAGGTTCGGTTGATGCAAGTTGCAATGGTGAAATTGTAGTCTAAAAACTTAAAACCTCAATAACTTCACTCCGGAGGTGATTTGGGCCTCGAAAATTTTTTTTCACAACTTCGTGTTGAAACCACACAATATTCAGCCTGTTCCAGTCGTTTTGACAGGTATTTCGCTTAAAATTGAGTAACGGTTCAAAAGTTATGGCCGTTTGAAGTTTTGACGTAAAAAGTCAACTTTGGTCAAACTGCAATTATGGCAAATCGCTAGGGCACAAATCTCTAGAACCAACTCGCTAGAACCAACTCGCTAGAACGAAATCTCTAGAACCAACTTGCTAGAACCAACTCGCTAGAACCAAATCTCTAGAAGCGACTCGCTAGAACCAAATCGCTAGAGCCAACTTGGTAGAACCAACTCGCTAGAATCTCAATTGTAACTCGCTAGATCTCAAATCGCTAGTTTAACAACTCGCTAACCAAATCAACTCGCTAGAGCAAATCGCTACGAAGCAACTAGCTGAAGAAGCAACTCGCTAAAGTCACCAACTCGCTAAAGTCACCAACTCGCTAGAATCACCAACTCGCTAAAGTCACCAACTCGCCAAAGTCACCAACTCGCTAAAGTCACCAACTCGCCAGAATCACCAACTCGCTAAAGTCACCAACTCGCTAACCCCACTACAGGACACGACTAACAACTCGTTGCTACAGTAGGACAAAACAGTCACTTTCTAGCGATTAGTCCTTTTATCCCAAAATAGTAAACAGGTAACTCGCTACTTCAACTCGCTACTAATCTGACCAACTCGCTACCACGAAATACAGTACGAGAGACAACTCGCTACCAAGAAAAAGGCCACGAATCTCTTCCAAAATCAAATCTATGAATGATACAACCTACCTAAGAGAAAAACTAAGAACCTAGAACACTTATACACATAAAAGTGCACTCAAAACACACAAACTAGCCACAAACAAGATCAAACCAAGGTGTTTTGTGTACTTTTCTTCAAACCACAACTAACCAACTAAACCACCTAAGAAATACGAGTATGCCCAATCCCTAGGATGAAACCATGGCTCTTGATACCAATTTTAATATTAATAATCAAAACATGGATGGTTTATGTGTTTAATGGATGAAATTAAGAAGAAAACTAGAAAGAGAAAGAAGTTGGGAGGAATTCCTAGAGAGAGAAAGTGAAGAGAGAAATGAGAATGTTAGATTGAAATGAAAGGAAGCTCCAACCCTTTCCCATGGGTGGGAAAAGGGTATTTATAGTGTTACATAAAATGCCCACCTACGGGCTGCGGATCGGGTGTACAGTGTGTTGGATCGATATACTCTGATCAAACGACTTTGTAGCTTGTAAGGTTTTAATAATCTTGAATAACTCAAAACTTATTAATAATGAAACACTGATGTTACTTTGTAAAGTAGGCGGAATCTACTAACACAAATCTAAGAAGAACTTTGAATTATATTAAAACCAACTTTAAACCAGCTTCTCTAAACACAGATTCACTAACAATCCCTAACTTTTCTAATATAGTATTCTAGTATTCGTTTTCTTGAATGCATACCTCTAATACCATCCTAAGGCTCCTTTTATAGACATAAGGAAAACCTTAACTCGGTTTACAATACTTGAACGACAAGTAAACTATCCCTAACTAATTCTAGAATATTCTGATAATATTACATAACAATCCCTTAAACAATATTGCATCTCAGTCCTTTATCTTAGAAGTACTTTGAATAATCATCATGCACGAGCAGTACTTTGACCTTGAATAGCACATTGATCTTTGAGCAGTACTTTGACATAGCAGTACTTTGAACTTCCATAAGTACTTTGATCTTCATATCCCAAAAATCCTCCCCTAACTTGAATTCTACTTGCTTGATTTCAAGTTTCTTTGTTATCTTTTTGATCTTCAGCATCTTTATCTTCAAGGAAAATTGTGTTCTTTAACTCTTATCTGACTTGTGTGTCAAAGTACTCTTTATCAGCTTCAGGTGATATCTTCACAACAACCAATCTTTTAAGAAACTCATCAATAATTTGACAAAGTGTACATCAAATCTTTAAAGTTTCATACTATTCTCATCACTTCCAGATGTGTAAACTTTTGTGCGAGGTGAATCATTGAAATTTAATGGATTTTGATGTCTCTTTACCAAAGCCATTAACTCTTGAGTAGTCAATGTTTAGGTTAGAACAACCATGGTACATTGATAACCATATGATTTTTAGCAAATCATCAGCTATCAACGGATTTGTTTAGTCTTTACCAAGAGCCGTTTGCTTTTGGACTAGTTAGTTCTTTTATCACAACCATGGTGAACTAATTACCATAAAATGGATTTTCCATAGCCTTTACCACAAGCCATTTTCTTGTAGGCTAGCCAACTCTTCACTTTTTACAGATATGGTGAGTTGAAACCATACAATTTTTAGTAAATTGGCAACTAAAAACGGATTTGATTATCACATCAGAGCCATACCCTCATGATGAGTCAAACTCTTTCTTGTCTGTTAAACATGGTGAGTTGATTACCATTTGCTGTGTAGTACAAGTACTAACACCATGTGTAACTTTTCAAAACCTTTATTGATATCATCTTATGCTTCACAAAATTTTCTTTTAAAACTTAATCAATATCAAAAGACTTTACTGGTTTTATGCAGCAAGCAGTACTTTGAGAAAGTACTGTTTGTCTAGCAGTACTTTGAATAAAGTACTTTATTATTCAAAAATATTTATACAATACAAATCATACCAGTACTTATGCAATATCATTCATCTGAAGTAGTCCATTGTATGAACAATTCAATCACCATTACTGCTACTTCAGTCTTATTCTCAACTTCTATACCATGATCTAACATTCTAACCATAATCTCCCTTATCAGAGGATATCTTCTCTCTGCAAACATATGAATCATGGCTCCATCTTCCATTTCAAGTGAGTGTACCCTTGATGACTCAAAGAATCTCCATCTTGTTATTTCCCAATTCTCTTGATCATTCCACAGAGCATCACTACTTGTTTCATTTGTCTCCCAGATGGTTAATAAATCACCCAATAAGATTAATACCACACCTTTTGGCTCAGTATATTCTCAAAGTAATCCTGCACCAGTAGATATAAATAGTATAAATCTTCTCTATCTATCTTGTGCAGTATATCCCATAGCATGTTGAATACTGTAAATCTTTCATCCTCTCTATCAAAAATGAGATAATCTCCATCAGATGCTTCTACCACAGAAAATGTAGAAATCTTGGACTTCTTCTCACCATTCTCTGTCTTCTTTGGATTCTCAAAATCCTAAACTCTAAGATAATTCCTCAGTTCATCAACAGTATCTGCTTTTAGCATCTTGAGCCTCTTTGATAACTGATCATCTTGAGTTGCTCTCTTCCTCTTTAACTTTCTTTTCTCAGCTTGTTCTTTCATAATATCTTCTAACTTCTTTTCTTTCTCAGAATCCATAGGCACAAAACTATCTAACTCTCTTTTGATTGACTCTAGAACACTGTCATATAGTTCTTTCACATGTGGATATCTCAATCTTTGTAGATTCTTATATCCTCTGCCTCTCAGAAAACTTATCTTGAGCTTTAGACAAGGGTCTTCTTGTTTCAACAACTGGCATTCTTGATTCCCTTAAGTAATCAACATCCAAATCAGCTTGATGCTTTCTAGCAGCTTCCTCATTCCTTGCTACTTCAAAAGCTCTTAGCTGTGCCAGAGTGAATTTCTTCTTCATCTTCTTTGATTCTTGCATAATCCCTTTTCCTTTATCCTTAGGATCTAATTCTTCAGATTCAGAAGAAGCTTGTGAGACTTGAGCTTGTTCAACACCAGTAATACTTATCCCTCTTGGTCTTGACATGTTAACCATAATCTCAGCAATAGTCTCATCATCACTGGCTGTATGCTCCTTTATTTCTTCTTGCTGAATTGAATTGGAAGGATCAACTTTATCATCAAAAATCCTTGTAGAAGGTCCAGCCATATCAACATTTAAGGCAGAAGTACCTTGATCATCTTGATCCAAAGTACTTTGCACACCAGTACTTTGAGGATCAGTACCTTGAGTATCTAATATGTTGATCAGCAGTACCTTAAATATCAGCACCTTCAACATCAGTACTTTGTGCTTTATTCTCTTCTGCAACAATTTGCTCAACTTCATCAAGTTTTCTTTCAGCAGTACCTTGAGGAATATCTTCAAAATCCATAGCATAAGCTTCTTCATATTGATCTTGAGGCACATCATTATCTTCATTCAGATTATCATCCTGATTCCTCCCTAATATGAATGATGATGACCTCTTCTTACTCTTCTTAGATTTTGAAGCCTTCTTCGATTTCTTAGCACTTCTCATCTTTTGCTTGACCCATAATCTGTGATTTTGAACAAGTGGCCAAACAAATCTCTTCAATCTCCTGAACTTATTCCTCGATCTCTTGATCTCATCAGCCTGTGCATTAATAACCTTCTTCATCCTTCTGAATTCCCTAGTCAAAGCATAAGTATCCAGATGTCCCACATCTCCTTCATCTCCTCCAGGTGTTTGAAACTCACCTGTGGAAGTATAATCATCAGTAGTTGGTGGTTTATCTTGGTCTGAAGCAGTACCTTACAGAGAAGTACTTTCCTTTGAAATAGGATGTTGAGAAGTACTTTCAATAGAAAGAGTCTTCTCTTTTAATTCATGAACTGGAACAGACAAAGAAGTAGTCCTTTCACTTGAAGCTACTAGCTGAGGTGATGCAAGAGGTGGTGTGGAAGTATGTTCTGATGCAGAATGCTCAGAGTGTGCATAATCACTTTCTTCATCATTAGCAGCATCCCTAACTGCTTGTGCTACTTCCAATATGTGAGCTGTCAAAGGTGTATTTTGGCCAGAAAACTTAACACCTTGGTGAGACATAAAAGTGAACACCATATGTGGAAGCACAATAGTAGGTATATAATCTTGAGGTTTTGAAACACCGTCAATTGGTTTGGTTAAGAATAACTGAACAAACCTAGGATACATCAAAAATGGTGAACCAGCTTTGATGTGTGCAATTATACCATCAAGAATCATATAGGAGAAATTAAATGGTTGATTGGTAGCTAACCCAACTAAAGCAGAGGCTATGGTATGTCAAAATTGATCCCAAGCAGTACTTTTGGGACTTAGACAATGAAGCAAAACATGGATAAGGTACTTCCAATGGGGACTTACCAGTGCCTTTTGAAAAGTAAGGTTATTTAGAGCACCTTCATAGCCTATCTCTCTAAGTTCATTCCAAACAACCTGCTTTTCAAATAAAACAGCACCTTCTTCATCATCAAACAATAAGATCTCCCTGATTGTTGCTTCAGTAATACGAATAGGCCTCCCTACAACTGTAGCATGAATAACATCTTCTCTTTCCTCCAAATCAGATCTAGCCGTAGCCCAAAACTCTTGAATCCAGGGACCAATGATTTCTGGATTGACCAAAAGTAAATAATTGATGGATGACCCAGTGAGAAAGTCAATGATGCCATGAAAATCAAGATTCTTCTGTGTCTTCTGCAAGTTAGCTATCATATTGTGTTTGCTAATTGCGGGACGGTTTGCCATTGTTTCTATTTGTGAAAGAGAATAATGAACGATAACAAATTTGTGAGTGTTTGATAGGTGAATAGGAACGAGATTGAGGGTTTATAAGAATGGAAAAGATAATCATAAGGAAGGATAATATACAAAAAATCACGGTTAATTAATGATCTTACCGTTACTTTTGGAATTTATCTTCCCCATATCTTTCGTAAAGTTGTTACCCCGTATTTCTGACCGTTGGAACAGTATCCTGACACGTCAGTACTTCCCATAAAGTACTTTGCGATATAACATGGAACAGTGCTTTCATTCCTTATGAAGCAGTACTTTAGCAAAAGTACTTTCCACCAAAATATCTAACAATGTTGACTGTTTGACCAAAATACCTTCTGAAAGTCAACCCGAGATAATAAATACATTCCATATTTACTCCCCAAAGCTACCAAAACAAGTAGGAGTTAATGGCCTTCATAAATAACCCTTGGGATTAACTTGCCTATAAAAAGAACTTGTATTAACACATAACTTCATCAAAATTTTGCTCCCATCATCACAGAAACCCTAGCAGCATCATGAGCCACTTTCCACTAATTTACATCTCATCAGATGACTCTTCTGACTCATAGATAAGCTACTACTCTGACTCTGATTTAGGATGGAGTGGCTATTTTCCACCAAGTGCATCAAGCTCAACCAACCTGAAACCTAATAAAAAGGTTTCTACTCCTGCTCCTTCTCTATCCCTATCCAGTGAGTTTCCACAAGCATTGACACAGGCTCTGGTATCTGCTTTGAAGAACATGAAGGGGCCTGCCCAGAAGAAGCCTGCAAGACCAGAAAGACCTCCAAAGCAAGTGCTTGGCCTTGCTTGCCCAAGGAAGAAATCATCTTTTAATGACAAGAGAAAGATTGCTCAGAAGGCAAAGCATGTCTATCAGGGAAAGGGAAAGAGGCCAATGGAGTAGTTGGTGTAGGATTTAGTTTGTTTAGGGTTTATGTTTGTTTGTTTTGATGATGTGTCTCTATCTTGTAACTCCTTTGATGAACATGAATAAAATTACCTTTCTTGTTTAATGATAAATGTAGCCTCCCCTCAAATAATGACTAGCTACTAATGCCTCCCCTCAAATATAGCTTAATTATTTATCATTCCAATACTCACCACTAAAAAGGTAAATCTTGAAACATCAAAGCCCTTTGTTAGTAAATCTGCTACATTATCATCTGTGTGAACTTTAACCACATTTATGAGTCTGTGCTCATAACAATCTCTGATAAAGTGATGCCTAATCTGAATATGCTTTGTCTTGGAATGATAGACAGGATTCTTCAGAATACAGATGGAACTCTCATTATCAATGTTGATAGGAGTATTCTTGAAGTTGAATCCATAGTCTAAAAGTTGATTTTGCAACCAAAGTACTTGTGCACAACAACTTGCAGCAGCCACATATTCTGCTTCTGTGGAAGAAGTTGCTGCAATTGTTTGCTTTTTGCATTGCCATGAAACTAATCTTCTTCCAAGATATTGGCATCCTCAAGTTGTTGATCTTCTGTCATAATTATCTCCAGCATAATCACTGTCTGAAAAGGCTTCCAAATGAAAAGGAGACTCCCTAGGATACCACAATCCTAGCTTAGGTTGTTGCCTAAGATACCTAAAAATCCTCTAAACTGCATTCAGATGTGAAACTTTGGGTTTGACCTGATGTCTTGCACATAAACACACAACAAAAGTAATGTCAGGTCTAGATGCAGTCAAATACATTAGACATCCAATCATAGATCTGTATAGCTTAACATCAACATCTTCCCCATCTTCATCTTTTCCCAATGGTTTGTTAGCATCAATGGGTGGATGCTGGCTTGACAGTGGTAAAGTTAAATCTCTTTAGAATGTCTGCAACATGCTTGTCTTGACTAATGAAAATTCCACTGCTTGATTGTTGAACTTGAAGCCCCAAAAAGAATGTTAATTCACCCATGGAACTCATTTGAAACTCTTTTTGCATAAGCTCCTCAAACTCGTTCACCATTGAGTGTCTTGTAGCTCTAAAGATAATGTCATCCACATACACTTGGACAAGCATAATATCCTTTTTGTCTCTTTTCATAAACAAAGTCTTATCTATGGCACCTCTCCTGTAACCATGTTGCAATAGAAAAGTGGAGAGTCTTTCATACCAAGCTATAAGGGCTTGATGGAGGCCATACAGAGCCTTAATAACCTTGTAGACTTTGTTTGGATGTCCAGGATCTTCAAACCAGGAGGTTGTTTGACATAGACTTCCTCTGTGATAATGTCATAGAGAAAAGCACTTTTAACATCCATCTGATATATAGGAAAGCCCATATATTATGCAAAAGCCAGAAACAACCTTATGGCTTCAATTCTAGCCACAAGAGAAAACACTTCATCATAGTCTACCCCTTCTTCTTGTCTATAACCTTGAGCCACTAATCTTACCTTATTCTTGATGACATTCCCTCTTTCATCTCTTTTAACTCTGAAGACCCATTTGGTACCAATTAGCCTCTTACCATCAGGTAAATCACATAATACCCATACTTCTTGAAGCTTGAATTGTAAAAGTTCTTCTTGCATAGCTTCAACCCAACTCTCTTTAGCTAATGCTTGAGCTACTATCTTAGGTTCCTCTTGAGAAAGAAAGCAGGCAAATAAGCACAATTGATGATCCTTGTGATTCACCCTGTTTTGTTTGTAAACAAAGCTAAGTAAAGAAGTATGTTGCTGAGAAAGATTCTTAGCTTTTGTTCTTGTGAGCACTCCTGAGGTAGAAGGTCCTATAATCTTACTGACAGGATGATCTTTATGAATTCTTAATGTAGGAGTTGGTGAAACTTCAAGATTGTCTTCCAAATTTGTGAAATCAGGATCTTCATTTGAATCTGAGAAAATACCTTCTTTCTCCAATTCATCATCAATATCTTCTAAGGCAGGCATGGTTGGATCAGTCAATTCATCAGTATTGACCCAATTTGATGTATTTAAGACATTCGAAGTACTTTCAAATGGATCAATAGTACTTTGATGCAAAGTACTGTCAGTGCCTTTAGCCTTCTTCTTTTCTGCTTCATAAGCTCTCCTTTGATCATCTTCATAGGATTTTGCAATAGTTGCTTGAAGAAGCATTCTATTAAGTTCATCTTGGATAGCTTGGTCTTCATCAGATACTATGGACTTTGGTTGAACAGTACTTTGTGGATCAACAGTACTTTGAGGTTCAACAGTACTTTGAGGTTCAAAAGTACTTTTATTCTTATCAATGGGTTCTGCATCAGGAACATCTTCAGATCTCATATTTACTCCATGAACAATGTATTGTGATTCCTCTTCATTGTGAACAACTTGATTTTCTTCTCTAACATGCACATAATTCATGGATGGGGCCAAGATATCAAGATCAAACATCCAATCAGGACCTTTACCTTTTTGATTTCCTTGATCTTCTAGAAATTCAACATGAAGACATTCTTGAACCTTCTTGGTAGCCCTGTTGTACACTCTGAATCCTTTGCTATTGGTACAATAACCCAATAAGTATCCTTCATCAGATTTGCCATCAAACTTTCCCAGAGTATCAACAGTGTTTAAAATAGTCAGGGGACATCAAAAGGTTTCATAAACTTAATGTTTGGTTTCTTTCCCATAAGTAACTCATAAGGTGTCTTCATCTGAGGTTTTTTCACTGATACTCTATTCAACACATAACAAGCAGCACTTACAGCTTCAGCCCAAAATGGAACAGGTAATTAAGAATCTGCAAGCATTGTCCTTGCTGCTTCTATCAAAGTTCTATTCTTCCTTTCTGCAACTCCATTCTGCTGAGGAGTTCTTGCAATACTAAACTCTCTCTTAATTCCTTTCTTGGCACAAAATTCATCCATCAGATGATTCTTGAATTCAGTCCTATTATCACATCTAATAGATCTAACCTTGAGTCTCAACTGATTTTCAAGTGCTATAATAAGATCATGAATAGCATCAAAGGTTTCATCTTTAAATCCCAAGAAAAAGACCCAACTAAATCTGCTACAATCATCTGTTATAACCAAACACTACTTCTTCTTGTTTAAACTTGCAACAGAAACAAGTCCAAACAAATCCATATGCAGCAATTCCAAAGGCTCTCTAATGGTTCTTTCTTCAATCTTTTTACATGAAGCCTTGTGTTGTTTACCCTTCTTGCAAGCCAGACATGAGTGATCATTCTTGTATGTGTTTTAGAAGGTAAACCTCTAACTAAATTGCCTTTGACCAATTTGTTGATGTTCTTGAAATTTGCATGCCCTAATCTTCTGTGCAATTGATGTGCTTCTTCCATTGTTGCCCTTGCTACCAAACATGTTGCTCTTTCAGTAGAATTGATATTCTTCAAATCTATGCTGTACACATCATTGGTTCTTAGTGCTCTCAGCATCACCAAGTTTTCATCTTCTAACTTAAACTCAGGGGAGAGAATAAGACATTCTGTGTCAAGGAATAACACAGGATATTTCTTGTCACAGATCTGAGAAACTGACAAAATATTGAATTTAAGCTCCTTCACATATCTAACATTCTCAATATCAATGGATCCAGCCTTGATGGTTCCTTTGCCAGTGATTCTCCCTCCATCAGGATCATTCCCAAATGCAACTCTTCCTCCAAAATAAGCCTTAAAATCTGACAAGAGCTCCTTTTCTCCTGTCATGCTTCCAGAGCAACCACTATCAATAATAAGATGATCTTTAAGCTCCTCTTCTGGGTTGCCCTGCATAAAGATGAAAAGGGTTAGTTTCTTTTAGGAACCCAAGCCATTACTGACTTGTGTTCCCCTTGTGGAGTGACATACTCAAATTCTTTGAGTCTGTAATCTCCACTATTTTTGAAAGCACTATCAAGAATTAATGTCTTTGTTTCAAAAACCTGTGATTGATTCTTATCAACACTCCCTTTTTCACCATTGTTTTCTGAAGTACTGTTTCACCCTCAGCAGTACTTTCTTTCTTAACCCATTTAGTTGTAACAGTTGGTGTTGGGTTCTTTGATCTAGGTACTTTTCTTGAGTTGTAAGGCCTTCTATGTTTATAGGAATTGAATCTCCTAGGTCTTACATTAGAGCTATTGCTAGTAGTACCTTGGTTGGGGGAATTCCTAACAGTACTTTGAGAAGGTACTGTTTTACCAGTACTTTGAAAAGTATTTCTTGAAGGTACTGAGGGTTTGGAGAATGGTATTTTCTGGTGAGGGTACCTATATTCTTTTGAGAAATTTCTATGGTTAACCCTATGTGAATGATCCCAAAAAGGTTTATTCTCTCTGTGCTTATGGTTTGCAAATGTATTCTTTGGGTATTTGCTTAAGTATTCTGAATGATAATCACAGTCCTTAATCAAATGATGAGGACTACAACATACATAGCATAACTTTGGCCTCATATTCCCAAATCCACTTCCAAAAGGTTTTCTATAATAAGCAGTATTTTGAAAAGATTTCCTTGTAGGTACTCTTGAATGATCAACAGTACTTTGAGAAGGTTTTGGAAGTACTGCATGTTTTGAAAAGCCTTTTTCATTCCTTGAACCCTTGTTATTATCCCTAGATTTCTCAACAGTTTCCTTTAAGGACTCAGAACTAGATTGCCTTGAATTAGATTGACCTTTAAGCTTTTTCCTAAACTCTAAATTGTCTACTCCAAAACAAGAAACATCTGTCCTAGGTGGTTGGAAACTGCCTGTGGGTGGAGGAACTTCATTGTATCCCTTGTCTTTCTTAAATTTAGGAGGTGTTGAACAAGGTGATTCCTCATCACTAGATGTGTTTTCCTCTAACCTTATGAATTCTTCATCACTAGTTGAGGTCTCCTGAGAAAGACTTAGTTCCTTGTTCCTAGTAGGGGTTTCTTCTGAACTACTATCGTAACCTAGGCCAGTTTTAATGTTTGCTGTTCTTTGTTTTTCAACAAAACTCACATGTGACAGACCTGATTCTTTCCAAACAGCAAGTTTTTCTAGCAACTTATCATTTTCTTTAGTGACCTTTTCTAGTTTAGAAACTTTACATCCTAACTTCCACTCACTTAACTTTAATTGATAATCTTGTTGCTCATATTTTCCAGCCCAAGCTACTTCATTATTCTCACAAGTGATTATTTTGGTTTCCATTGACTCTAAAGTCAATTGGTAACCAGCTATCTCAGACCTAGTCCTTCTATAGTTATCTCTTTTAGTTTCATATTCTTTAAGCATCTTTTGATAAGAGTTACTACATTTAGAACATACCTCAGAGATAGTGGATGAACTTGGTGAAGTAGCCATCATAGCAAGCTGAACAGGTTCTTCTTCACTTTCCATGCTCCAATCAAAGCTTCCTAGACCATCTCCTGATTCCAAAGCAGCATATCCTGGTTCCTCATCAAAAGTTGTGCTCCAATCAACCTCTTCCAATGCAACCTCTTCCAATGCAACCATAGAGTAGGTTACTGGTTCATCATCAAATTCATTGCTCCAGTCAACCTCTGATAGATTTTCTTTAGCCACCAAAGCTTGTGACTTTGGTTCAGCAATAGGAACCTCCTTTCTTTCAACCTTGGGTTTTTCAATAATTCTGTTTGCCTGATACTTTGCAAACTTGCATTCCCTTGCAAAGTGACCAGTCTTTTGACAATTGAAGCATTCAATCTTAGACTTATCAAATGTTATACCCTACTTAGCTTTGAAATCAATACTTCTCCCTGTCTTGTTCATAAACTTCTTGATCCTTGCAGTGATCATGACAACCTGCCAACTTATGTCAATTTCTTCTAGAGCATCATCATCAATTTGCAAGACATCTTCTTGATAAGTAACATGTAGAGTGGCTTGTTGAGCAAAGAATGAACATAGAACATCATCTGAGTTGGTTTTGTTTGATGGTGATGAAGTGGTAGTGACCATGGTTGTACATGGATGCTGTTTCTCTTCAACGGTACTTTAGACAGAGTAAGTAGTACTTTTAGTGGAAGTACTGCCTCTATTTTCAGAAGACACAAAAGCAATACTATGAGAACTTGAGCCTTTGTTACCCTTCATCTCATGCTCATACACCTTTAGATTATTGTAGAGATCATCAAAGTCTATAGTGTCCAAACCAGGTTGTCCTCTAATCATTGTAGCAACCACATGCCATGTAGATGGCAAGCTCCTCAAGAACTTCAAGTTTGCATCTTAAACAGATGCCTCTGCTCCATATAACTCTAGCATACTGAGTAGATTTTGATATCTGTAATAGGCAGAGTCAAGGCTTTCTCTTTCACCAATAGTGAATGTTTGAAACTGTTGCTTCAATTTGTTTCTATGCATCTTCTTGGAAGCATCATTACCTCCAAATCTGGTCTTAATAGCAGCCCATAGTTGTTTTGCATCCTTGGCATCATGAAACTTCAATATGTGACCATCAGGAATAGCAGAAAGTAGTATGTTGAGAGCCTTATCTTGTTTTCTTTTGGTAGCTGCTAGCAAGGTTGGCTTAGGTGGTGTAGGTTGTCCTTCAATGGATACAGGTTCATGAATGACAACATTACCATTGACAATCACATCCCATAAAGCATGGTCTATGATGGCAATGTACTGCCTCATCTTCATACTCCATAGATCATATTCTCCCTTCTTGACAATGGGAATTCTGATTGAGGTGATGGATGGAACTGGTGCAACTTCTGTCGACATCTTTTAGGGTTTGTAGTAAAATTGGTTTTAAGGGTTTCTTCTTAATAAGAGTTTCCACACAAGCACTGATACCACTTGTTGGATCGACATACTCTGATCAAACTACTTTGTAGCTTGTAAGGTTTTAATAATCTTGAATAACTCAAAACTTATTAATAATGAAACACTGATGTTACTTTGTAAAGTATGCGAAATCTACTAACACAAAGCTAAGAAGAACTTTGAATTATATTAAAACCAACTTTGAACCAGCTTCTCTAAACACAGATTCACTAACAATCCCTCACTTTTCTAATATAGTATTCTAGTATTCGTTTTCTTGAATGCATACCTCTAATACCATCCTATGGCTCCTTTTATAGACATAAGAAAAACCTTAAGTCAATTTACAATACTTGAACGACAAGTAAACTATCCCTAACTAATTTTAGAATATTTTGATAATATTACATAACAATAATTTAAACAATATTGCATCTCAGTCCTTTATCTTAGAAGTACTTTGAATAATCTTCATGCACGAGCAGTACTTTGACCTTGAACAGCACATTGATCTTTGAGCTGTACTTTGACACAACAGTACATTGAACTTCCATAAGTACTTTGATCTTCATATCCCATCATAATGGGTAAAGACCCGTCCATCCTCCACAAATACTATTTTAGTTAACTATGTACTAACTAATATTACAATAACTAAACTAATAGTAATAAGCCTACGAGCTACATAAATGCTAAGTAGATACTCGAGATGACCAAATCTTTCATATGAATATTTATATTTCTAACAAAACTTGATATCATCTGGAATAATCAAATAGTTTTCTTCAAAGTATTGGTGGCTTCAATTTGTTTAGCAGTTTTTATCAACGTTTTATGCCAATATATTATTATTTATTTATTTATTTATGTATTTCATATTGATTTTAGTAATATATCATAGTTTTGTTAAACATTGTCACTATTAACTTCATAACATCTTTACGTTATAAGTTCTTTGTATTTCATATATAGAGAGTGAGAAAGAGACATATGCCTCCAAGATTTGCTAGCAACACATAGAGGTTACCTTTGTCAGTTTCTTGCCGCTATACCTACCATTTGATTAAGAGAATAAGAAACTATAATAAACTATAATTAAAATGACGTGATTAAGAATGTAAGATGCTAAAAATTTATAGAAAATATCACATATGTATAGCCAAAAAGCAAATAAACAGTTGATGCATGATACGTATTTATATATATATATATATATATATATATATATATATATATATATATATATATATATATATATATATATATATATATATACTATTGATGTATTACTTTTGAATTAACTCTTACATAAAACCAATATATATAATTTAATTAATGTGTGATTTACAACAACTAGTACAATAGACTATAAGATGAGGTAGTAATTTAATTCGTTTTAGAGATAATATTTTGTCATGTTTTTGTTGCCAGTTTTATACGTGTCTAGATGCGAGTAGTAGGTACGGTTTTTATATCTTTTTAAGGAAAATTAGAGACGAATGATGACACTAGGTCATATTATTACATCACAAGATTTCTATCAATAGTTAATCTTGATACACTACAAAGAATAGCCGTACTTAATAATAGAAGGATTTGATAGAAATATGTAAAATTGTCCATCTTAAAAAGATTATTTCCAAATAAATGGGTAATAGTTATCAGAGGTGCACCGGCGTCGAGTTTAAATTACTCAGGGCATACTTTGTAGGGTTTTATAGTCGTGTTTAGTTTTTCTTTGTTTGCGTCTAGATTTTAGTTCTTTTAGGCAGGATGGCAAGGGAGGTGATCAAGTCACCTTGCTTCTAAACTCATGAATGACCTCCTTGTCCAGATGCAAAAGTAACACTCAAGGTGTAAACCCCAAGACCACTTAAGGTGGACCAGTCATCTTGCTATGTAAATCAAATGTTTTATAATTTTTTTATTTTATTTATGTGTATATGCGGGGTATTTAGTGAGATATATTTTTATAAAGTGTGTATTTTAATAAAAGATAATGTTAAGGTGACATTGTTTACAAAAAAAGTGAGTGAGAATGAGTGGAGATGAGAGGAGAAAAAGATGATAGTACCCTCCCTTGCTATCAAGCCTTATATGACCAGACGACTTAGACATGTGAAACCCATTTCTTTTTGTCATTTGTCCAGAGGAAGTATGGAAATCGCCGATAACTGTTTTTGGTGGAAAGCGAAATGCCAAATATATATATATATATATATATATATATATATATATATATATATATATATATATATATATATATATATATATATATATATATATATATATATATATATATATATTTGATCTTATTATTATTATTATTATTAATTTTTTGAAAAGGTAACAAATGTATGTCAAATTAAATTACCCTATATGATACACGTTAAATACTCTATAGATTAGAAGTCGCGTATAATTATGCTGTAGTTTTATATACGTTTACAAGTTGGATGTATAGCTTCAACTCGATCAGTGTGACAACATAATCTAATTAAAAAACAATCAAAGTAGAGGTAAAGATAAAGTGAGAAAGAAAACTTAAAATGAGAAGTATGAGAAATAATTATAACAACACATTTGAGATGCATCGACTTGATTTAGATGCATCTCTATTTATTTAGATGCATCCCAATTAGTCTCGAAAGTGATTTTGAAGTGAAAATGATGCAAAGTAGTATTAACAACAAATTTGACCCGCAGATAACGAAAATTGTATAGGATTCGTCTAACTTGATGCAATGCATCTAATATATGTATATGCATTTAATTTTTTGCTATAAAATATTTTATATTGCATCTAAAATACTAGAGATGCATCTAATTCAAGTCGTTGCATTTCAAATATATTGTTATAATTATTTATCAACCTTCTCATTTTAAGTTTTTTTATAATTTGATCTTTGGTCATCAAAGTAGACTTCAATAGTTCAGTATTTAAAGTTTACAATATCGTACCTAGCTTCTTAACTCTCGTAAATCATTTTACAAACAAATGAAAACGAAGTTTTGTCAAATGCAACTTACTGAATTCCGAGAAAGATAGCCTTACGGCATCCATGGCAAATTTTACATAGATATTTTGTACTCCATAGAAGAATGGTTTTTTATTAACAAACGAGAAACTAGAAGACAAGGAGGTCTTCTTACTAACTTACTGATATATATTTACCAAATAAATGAGTCTTCAGTGTCGACTTCAGCAACTAGTTGCCATGAAGAAGCATAAAAGCCGAAATCATTGGTGCGATGAGAGTTATCAAGAGAAAGATCTGGCAAGTGAAAGAATGTATCATCGTAGTCTTCTTTCGATGAGGGTGATGCCACTGATTCTTGAGTATTATCGGATGACGACAACGTATTTGATGAACTAGAATGAGAAAGTGTGTCGTGGCTAGGTTTTTCGGCTGGATCATTGCTAAATGAGGCAGCAGCCTTGGCTGCGGCTTCTTGAATGTCTTTACGTGAGGTGGTAGCTGGTTGTGGAAGTAGATGCACCATATCTGGGAAATTTAGGAAAGCGGCTCGACCTTTTATGGCTATTGCAGCCACATCATGAGCTCGAGCGGCCATCTCAGCAGTTGTGAATGTTCCAAGCCATATTCTTGATTTTTTCCTAGGCTCACGAATTTCGGAAACCCATTTGCCCCAACTCCTTTTTCGTACACCGCGGTATATAGGATGATGTTCACCGTTTTCGTGTTGCTTCTTTTGCTCATTGCCATTGTTTCCCTCTTGATGCCTCTTTGAGCCTTTTTCTGGGTTGCATTTCTTTTGACAAATGGTGCTGGTAGTGGTCATAGTGTTACTAGTGGAAGATGAGAATAAGTTGACTTGAGCTGCATTTTCCATGTTACTTTGTAAATGTAGTATATGATATGTGGCTGCCAGCTCCAAAAGAATGTTCCCAAATGGTAGAACATAGAGCTAGAAGAAAATGAGTGGGGGTTTTTTATGTGATTCTTGTATAATATGATGATATTGGTTTATATAAGAAAGTGATAGCCCTACATAGCATCTTATTCTTTTTGTATTATTTTCATTTCCGGTATAAATAGATGGGCAATGGGTATAAGAAAACCGGTAGGTTTTGGATTCGTTTGATTTACAATAAAATATAAGAATATTACGCATTTAGAAATGACCGAAATGCCTTGTCAAGGTAAAAGATAGAATCTGGTTATTTTCACTTTGGCCGGGGACGCAAAATTAAATGAAAATTTAATCACAGATATTACACATGCACTTTTAAAGCTATAGAGATTGCATCTGCGATTTCGATAAACTTGTAACCGCATAGACGTTTTTAGCAATCGCCTAATTATGTATTTAAAACGGTGACAATCTCTAGCCGAATGATTTTTCTAATTAATCTTGTAGCTGAAATTTATATTCGAGTTACACTATTAACCAAAACAAATTATACCGGCAAGTAATTAAGTGCATCAGGTCGTGGTTCAGATCGTGTGTCATTGGCAAGTTTTCAAGGCCACGAGGTTTTTCTTTTTCGACAGGTAGCAAATAATAATGTTGTTTCATATCCGAAGTCAAGGTCGAGGTCGCGTGGTAAGAATTTTTTGGTTGTAGTTTTGTAAGATGGTAAGATCGTAATGTGTTTCCCGTGATTCATACAACATAGCCGAACCATAGAAATAGGGTGTAAACCTTAGCTAGTGCTACTTGGGCTTTAGCCCATGCATAATACATTCAGGCCTATACAACATACAACTAACACTCTCTCGCAGTTTGATCGGGAGGACACCGAACACTCAGACTAGACTGAAACTCTTCAAACAAAGCGGAAGGCAAGTATTTAGTAAAAATATCTGCATATTGATAGCGCGAAGGAACATGCAGAACTTGAACATGACCAGCAGCAACCAAATCCCGAACAAAGTGAATATCAATCTTAATATGCTTCGTACGTTGAGTTTGAATCGGATTAGTAAATAAATAGATAACACTGTCATTGTCACAATAGACATGTGTAGCGGAAGACAAAGGAGTATGCAGCTCGCGTAGTAAATTCCTCAACCAACATGTCTCAACAACAGCATTAGCAACACCTCAATATTCTGCCTCAGTACTAGAACGAGAAAGCGTTGGTTGACGCTTAGAGGACAATGAGAGTATGTTGTTGTCAATAAAAACACGGTAGCCAGAAGTGGATCTCTGAGTAGTAGGGTAATCAGCGCAACCCGCATCTGAGTAAGCAACCAAAGAAGTAGAGGAGGAGAACAACTGTAAGCCATAGTCTAAAGTGCCCTGAACCTACCTCAAAATCTGCTTAAGAGCTGAGAAATGAGCCTCACGCAGATCATGCATATAGAGATAAACCTGCTGCAAAGCATAAGAAATATTAGGGCGAGTGAATTAGGAAGATACAGAAATGAACCGGCAAGACTCCAATATAACGTTGGATCAAAAACCAGGTCACCATCACCACCCAGTTTAGACTCAATATCAACAGGAGTCCGAATGGGGTTACAATTAATCATATGAGCCCTCTCAAGTATCTCCGTAGCATACTTACGCTGAGATAAAAACGTCCCTGAAGAGTCACGAGTAAAAAAGATACCTAAAAATAATTAAGAGAACCCAAATCCGTCATGGAAAAATCCTGATGTAAAGAGTCAACAACCTGCTATAGCAAACGATCAAAAGAATTAGTCAGTTTAATATCATCAACATACAGTAATAAATAGGCAATGTCAGTCCCCTGTCGATAGATAAATAATGATGAGTCACAATGACTATGAGTGAATCCCACTCGAGTAATATGGGTAGCAAAATGCTGAAACCAAGCCCAAGGGGCCTGCTTCATACCATAAAGGGATCTCCGTAATAAAAAAAAACATGACCAGGATGTGTAGAATCCCGAAATCCATGAGGCTGATGCATATAAACAGACTCAGTTAAATCACCTTGCAAAAGGCATTCTTGACATCAATTTGATAAACCGGCCAATGTCTAGAAATAGCAAGACTAAAGACAGTTTGAATATTGCCGAGTTTAACAACCGGGCTAAAGGTCTCATCAACATCAATACCTTCTATCTGGGTACTGCCGTTCGTGACAAGACGAGCCTTGTAGCGACTAAGAGAACCATCTGCTAAATACTTGTGGCGAAATAACCACATACAATGAACTATATTGGTATCCATGGGTCGAGGCACAAGAATCCAAGTGTTGTTTTTAATAAGGGAATTATATTCATCACACATAGCATTTTGCCAATTAGGATCATTAAACACATCATTATCGGATTTTGGTAGAGGGGAGACTCCAGAGACATGAAAAGTAAAATGTTGAGTGGGACGATTAGACCTGACTCAAAAACGTGTAACCATGAGGTGAATCGAAACCGGGTTTGGGTTAACATTTGTAGTCGGATGAGTTTAGGAAACGAAAATGGGGGCGGGCTGAGTTTAGGAAACTAAAACTGGGTTTGGGTTAACATTAATAGGACTAGTAATTGTTTGAGGAGTTGAACTAGAATTTGTAAGTGGGCGGTGAATACGAGTTGGAGATTAGGGTAGAGGAGTTGGGCCGGTAAAGAGAGGTGGGATGGTAGTCCGAGTTGAAGATGGGGCCGGAGAACGTGGGCCGATAGGGGTAGTGGGCTCATGAGTTTGGACAGTTGGATTAAGGGTAGTGGTAGAGTTTGGTTGAGGCGTATCTATTGTTAAATTGGTATTATTTGGTTGGGGTGAATTGGTTGAGGAGGTGCTAGTAGGTGACACTTTGATTATATTGGAAATAACATTTGACGAGTCATCCAAAAAAATCATACGAGGGACTTATATTAGTTGTTATGGAACCAAACGGGAAAACCATTGCATCAAATGTAACATGGCGTGAAATGATAATTTTATTTGTGTTATTGTCTAAGCAACAACAAATATGGTGATTAGCGGCATGCCCCAAAAAATAGAAGGTGTAGCCCAGGCTCCAAGTTTATGGTCGGTATCCAGGTGTGGATAACAAAGACACCCAAAAATATGTAAAGTACTATAATCAGGTGTGGTGCCAAAAAGGTAGGTAAAGCGGTCTTCATTTTCAATGGCACATGAGGGTAAAATATTTAATAAGTGCATGGTCTATTAAGAGATCTTGTCCAATAATTAGGTGGTAAATGAGCCTGAAATAATAATGTTTGAATAAGGTTATTAATGTTCGAAGCATCCTTTCAGATTTTCCATTTAGTTGAATTGTGCGTGGACAGAAAAAGCGAAATTGAATCCCATTATCGGCAAATATTTTATGAAAGGCATGGTCATCAAATTCTCCACCATGATCACACTGAAACGACCTTATTTCACACTTAAATTGAGTTTTTACCAAAATTACGAAACAACATAAACTTGGAAAAAAAATCAGATTTATTAACTAACGGATAAACCCAAAAAAATTGCGAGTAATGAACCAAAAATAAAACATGGTGCGAAAAACCAGAAAGACTCGGAATTGGGGAAGTCCACAAGTCCGAGTGAACAATATCAAAACAAGTCTGAACAGAAGTAGTAGAACTAACAAACGGAGGTCAGTCGTGCTTTCCAAGCTGTCAGGCATTGATGCGTAGAGATTGCACCAGGCCTTACCTCTCGAGGGATCTCGAGAAGCTTACAACCCCCACCATGCAGTGTACCTGATCGATGTAGTATAGTATAATGACAAGTACCAGAGGATTGATCGTTCAGCTAGGAATAGTGTCGCTAGGATTAGAAAACCTAAATACTAGTTCTAGAGATGAGAGATGATTCTTTTTGTATTTTTATATTTTTTAGAAAGCAAGTAAATATCTCGGGTTTGAAGGATTTGGGCGGAATTAGTTGCTAGTCAACTAACCCAATACTAAAGATGCAATCAAAATAAAATACTAAAAATGAAAATAAAACTAAGGTTGTGAGCAATAAATGGAGAAATGTGTTTAGTTAGATTTCACTACTCCCTAGATATTTTTTTACACGTTAATTACTTGTTATAGTTGCGTGGATGACGGATTGTATTCCTTAATACCATTCATGGGGTGGCGTACTTAACTCCCCAATCCTATGAGTGCCTACTTCACTCCTATGTCGAGCCGGCTAAGAAGCTCCTAACATGGGATCATTAGAATTTACTCATGCATTAAATACAACCAATAAAACCTAGTACACATCGGTTCATGTTTTCTAAGACGTTCAAGCATGTTACCAATTGGAGATCTGCCAGTTTTCTTAAGCCTAACATTGAAATCATTCATCCAATACAACCATAAACAAGTAATCAACACCTAATCAACATCTAGGTTTCATTAGATCTAAGCAAACACAAGATAAATCTAGCCTAGCATGGTGGAATCAAGACAAGCACAAGATATAGACAACCAACACATAGACATATTGATTGAATTAAAAGAATACTTATCTCAATAGCACATGTAAGGGTTCAAGGGCTGAAAACCCTTGAAAAAGCTGTAAAATACGTATATGGTTCGGCCTTAGGGTTTCTCCAAACTTGTTCCTCTCCTTAATGAATGAAAATTAGAAAACTATATATAGATATAAGAGGCTGACGGCGTCAAGAACAACCTTGTGACACCGTCATCTCGCCGCCAAAATAATTCTCGGACTGCCTTGATCTACATCTGACGCCGTCATGTTGTCCACTTTTGCAGGCCGTCACACATTTAACTCTTGACGCTCTACTTTGTGACGCCTTCACACACTGGGTCGTCATGATCTTTACTCTTGACGCCGTCAGGAAAGTACTCTTGACGCCGTCACACACTGTTTCTAGCATGGAAAATTAAGTCTTTGGCGTTTTCTTCGCTTTTATGCTCCAAAAACGTCCGAATTGCTTCCTTTTCCAGATTTCACTCCCAAAGTACCTAAAATCACAAAAGAAACGATTTAGGGCAATATTTGATCAAATAAATTCAATTCCGGGCTTAAATGACCCCCTAAAAGTGGTTCATTTTTCGCCTCATCATATACCCTTACACTTGAGATTTGCTTGTCCTCAAGCAAATGCTCTTTTATTCTAGTCAAAATACATGTTAGGGGTCATTTAACACTAATATAAAAGTAATTACAACAAATAATCGTTTCACTAAAGACCAAAGACAAGCACGGAGGTCATACACTAGCACCTCACAAATAGTGTTTAGATACTCACATCTCTCGGGTGTAATAAAGTATAAATTACAATATGGAAACGGAAGATATCTCTCACTACCTGTCATAGCAAAATAGATTTCCATAGGCTTGGGAAAGGATCAAACCTCCACCACATGGCGTAAGCACCTAGGATAAACTATCAAAGAGGTCTTTTAAAGGGTTGTAACGTTAGGTGTAGGGAAATGAAATACACGGTTTTGTTGGATATAGGCAGTCTTTACTGGTGGCGAGTTTACAATCTTGGTTAATTACATGTACAATATGGCGTTGCTAAGCCAAGACTAGACTCGACTTAAGCTAATAAATGAAAAATAACAAAAACATAAAATAAACATAGAATGAAACGGGATGGTAGTCCGTATGTTTTTTCTCTTTTCTTTTTTCTATATTTTTTTTTTCCTTTTCTTGATTTTTTCGATTTTTTTTTTTTTTATTTTTTATTTTTTTTTGCATACATTCTTACCCTACCATCCAAAATAATACATCATAGGGAATTTCCCTTACACTTGAATTTTTACATACTTTACAATAAACTAATCTAATGACTCGAATTAAGAAAATCAAAACACTTGGGAGTACTTTTAAGATTAACGTACATATGGGGGTAATAAATGATGTTCTTCCCCATTACTCTATAAAATAAGTACTCTACCCATGAGTCCCAATCGTCTCAAAACAATATGTACAAGGATATGACTCGACTTAGCAACCATGTAATCAATTAGAAAGTTAACTTAAGGTTTAACATATAACAATAATGCACTAAAAATGAGCGCATACACGGAAGGCTAAGGCGATTTGGGTGTACATTTAAGTGGGGTGTAACAAATTCTTCCTTTAAGTAAGATGCTTAAAGTTAGAAACGAAAAGATAGGCTCGGAGGGGTGTACTAGGGGTTTCGTGTACTAAAAATGAGTACAACGCTAAGGGTGTGGGAAAAATTAATTGACTTAACTCGCCAAGTAATATGACTTAAATGGTCAAGTAATTATAATACGGGTTTAACACAAGGGTGATCCTAATGACTCTTATCATGTTGTAAATCCTACTACACGAATGTAGTCTCACCAGCGGTCTCGGGATGCATTACTAACGCAAGTTCTAGAATCTAAATGCTACCGGTACACTCATAAGCACTAATAGTAAATGCTTTTCCTATCAAATCTAAAGGCGAACCTCACATATTTGGGTGGAAAATTTTTCTAAATAGTACGGTTATGTGCTAGTCATACAATCTCTTATCCATGAGACGCTTGCTATGGCTAAAGTTTCACTCCTAAATGTTGTAAAAAATTTTAAATTTGGCGCTAAAATCGCACTAATAAGTATTTCTCATAGTTTTATTACACATCTACCATTAAACAAACAAACTCAAGCGAAAGTGTATCTATAAAGTATCATCATATTACCCTCCCCTTACACTTAGGATGAACATTGTCCCCAATGTTCAAGTAAAGAATGTAAAAGTGAAATAAGTAAAACAAATGAAATTAAATACTCCCCTGATTCGCTCGGTATGGATAATATGGTGGCCAGGTTAAATCTTCCTCCAAGAAAATGAACAATCAAAGCTTCCCTTCCAAAATATAAATCATCTTCTTGGCATACATAATCTGTAAATCCTGAGAAAACAAACAAGACAACCTCGCATAAAATCGGCGGCAACCTACATAAGTTACTAAATCCTAGAAAACAAAATAAGATATAATGCTTGTGGAATGAAGTTTGCAGATTTCCTGGAGATTATAAAACTTAATAATTCAGCAAAAACTTTAAGACTTCGTAAGAAAAACAAAACTGGTAAAATTTCCAGATTTTTACACATGACGCCATCAAGAGCAAGCTCATGACGACGTCAGAAGTGACCTGCAGAAATTCTTATGTTAAGTTTCTGGAAAATTTCTGGAAAAACTTGGTCCTACTTCCTGGAATATCCTGCAAAACTTCATTATGACTCAATACAAGCATTTGACTCTAACAAATACGAATATACATGTTCACTTAATATTGTGGAGAATCATGATCGGTTTGTTTCTTAAAAACATATTTGGGGTTTCCCCTTACACTTATCTTTTGCAAAATACCTTTAGGTAGAGTTAAGACTAGGCCAAAACAACAAAATAAAGTATTTCCACTTTTTAGTTTAGAAACATGATCTACCAACAATAAAAATAAAGCATGCATACGGAAGCAAATAACAAACAAACAAAATAAAATCACACAAAGCATGGGTTGCCTCCCAAGAAGCGCTTGTTTTTGTTCGAGTCACGAGCCTGACTCTATGCTTATTTAACGGAAATAGGGGAGGTTTTCCCTACACTTAGGATTAAGTGCGGGTGATAGTAGCGATACACACCATCTCGGTGGAAGTATGCCATGTGAGGAAAGAGTGGTGGATGAATTATATGCTCAAAGGGTTGTGCTCCTATCATCATAACCTTACCTAATTCAATCGGGTTAATGGGTGGATTAAGATTTTCTGCTAGAAAGGGATCATTTTCTATCAACTTCAAGAGACTACTAGTTGGGGATCCATCTTGACCTAATAAACCCGGTTTAAATCCATAATGTTTCTTGTGATCAATCATAAATGGGTGATGTGAGCATGTAAGGTCATTTTCCACTCCTATATTGGCTTCCTCTCTACAAGGCTTAGAGTCCACTACCTTTATCCTAAGACTACCCAAACTACATGGGTTGATGGGTGGGTCGGCTCCTCTTTTGTCTCCTAGATGTATATCTAAGGATGGAAAGTTATGTGAAGATTGAGGTTCCGGTTCATTAACACTAGGTAATTCCCTAGAACTAAGAGTAAGGTTATCACTACAAATATTCAAACCTATATCCTCTAGTGGTGTTTGGTTCAAAGGTTCTACCTCAATTGGGATTCCTAAAGTCTCATCTACTTCATCCGGATAAGTCACGGGCGGTGTGTATGCTTTGAATGATGGTAGGACTTGTGGGGTACTCGGTGGGCTTAAATTTTCAACTCTATCCTCCATCTTATCAAGATTACCAATGTACTCAGCTTTTATTGTGGTGAAATCAAACCACCCCGTGCACCCAGTTATCTCATCTATACGTTTATCCCCAAACAATCTTCTTGCTTGTTCCCTTAAACTTGCTATCAATTGATCCGTAACAACGTTTGTTGGGTTGTCCATTTTTTTGGCAAGTTTGGCACAATTCTCTATGGTTTCCCATGCTTCATCAACACTTAATCCCCAAAGGTCCCCATCTGCAGCATGGTCAATGTCCATTTTGGTATAGTGGTCGACACGATGGTAAAATATTTCAATTTGGGACCACAGATCGAAATTATGATGAGGGACTTGTCGGAGTAAATATTTAAAACGGGCCCATGCATCATAGATAGGTTCATCCTCATGTTGTTAAAACATCAAGATGTCATTTGGAGTGGGTGAATTTCGTGGTTGGTAGTATGGTGGATTCGCGTTCTCCATAATGGCTAACGGAATAGTCAATGGAAAGGTTTTTACAAACAAAGACACAAAGAAAAGATAGACTAAAGAAAACCTAAAAATAAAAATAAAATCTTACTAGAAAGGAATCTAGCAAGTAGACCTAATAAAAAGAGATTCTAACCTAGACAATAACTATTCCCCGGGCTGCGGCGCCAAAAACTTGATGCGTAGGGATTGCACCAGGCTTTACCTCTCGAGGGATCTCGAGAAGCTTACAACCCCCAACAGGAAGTGTACCTGATCGATGTAGTATAGTATAACGACAAGTACCGGGGGATTGATCGTTCAGCTAGGAATAGTGTCGCTAGGATTAGAAAACCTAAATACTAGTTCTAGAGATGAGAGATGACTTTGGATGTTTGAAGTAGTAACATTGGGTGCATTATGTACACGCCCGTGACAACCAAGTTTAGCCAATATATTTTGTAAGTTTGCCATGTCAGTTTGTGTCAAGCGAGTACTACTGTTCGATCCCAAATAATTATTCCCATTAATCCCACTATGTTGAAATTTGCAACGGTCACCAAAACGACAAGCACCTTTGTTAAAATTAAAACAGAGTTTGTTTACTTTATCTGTTTGAGGAGTAGATCATATTGTATTAGTACAGGTGCGGGCCATCAAAACCATAGGTGAGGATGAAGTGGAATCAACATAGGTAGCTTGAGTCCGTGATTTCAAATGCATCTCCATCGTAGTAAGCATGGAACGAACCATCTTGAGATCCGGAAAGGGATCCCGATGGATAAAAATATCGGAGACATGTTGATACTTATCTGGTAACCCGTCGAGAGCAATATTAACCACATCATCATTGTTGATAGGGGACCCCAGGCTAGATAGAATAGTAGCATGAGATTCTATCTTACGAAAATACGCATCAATGCTCATATCTCCAAGCTTCATTAAGCGTAACTCCACTTTTTAATGCGATGTCCTGAATAATCAAAGCATGTATGTCCCAAGCCTCTTTTGCGGTTTTAGGGTTCTCAACCACGAGTAGTTGTTGAAGTAGTTTGGATAGGGTTGGAATCAACTGTTAACCATGCCGCTGTTGGGGGTGACGGGGTACTAACAGTAACATCGTTCTTAGAGTCACCCAAGATGTAATCCAAGAGATTATAGCCACTACATAGATTCTGAAAGAAATACACCTATGGTGAATAATTCATTTAATCCACATGCAAAAGAACGGGAACACGGGATGTGAGATTAGTTATTGTCATTAGTTTGTTCGAAAGGAGAATAGTAGGGGGAACGGGTGAACCTTTCATAGTGTTGGTTTAGGGATTCGGTAGTGATTGTAATAGATATGTTAGGTTTTGAATGGGATGTACTAATGGAGCAGTAGGATAGGTAGGGTTAGGGTTTTATTATGAAAAATAAGTGTAGTAACTATGGCGTGTATATAGGAAATAAGCATCAACAGTAACAAAAAACCCAAAGCAACTGGTAATCACAATTTACCAATGATCTGCTTGATCAAACAATAACGATGACGATTGGCCACCAATTAACAGCCAACGATCAATACAAAGAAACTTAAAATAAAGGATCAGTCGACTGGTTTGAGAAGGATTTATTAGGTACATTTTTAAGGGGTCATTTAAGCCTTAAATCGTGTATTTATGATCAAATATTGCCTCAAATAATTTCTTTTCTCATTTTAGGTGCTTGGGACGTAATTTCTGGATTTGGTGCATTTTGGACGTTTTTGGGCTCAAAAGTGAGTAAACAACAAAGTCTTGGAAAACCTGTCAGGAATTGCACCTGACGGCGTCATGCCTTAATAGCTGACGCCGTCACTTGAAGATAATGGAGCTTGGAAATACTACACATGAAGCTCCAGTAAACTTTTGATGGATTTACACCTGACGGCGTCAAGTGTATTTGATGGTAGTCCGTCTGGTGTTAACTTAAAGAGAGACGGCCCAGAAGTATTATAATGTGACAACGTCAGAAGATTATCTTGCACAAGATGAAACCCTAAAAATTGCGACTTGACAGCATTAGGATTTATAACCTGACGCCGTCAGACTTGTAAATACATATATATACTTTTCAATTTTTCATTCATTAGTGTGCAACTTTGGAGACCAAACCCTAGTACGAATTTCAGAAGTTTTTTAGGGTTTTCATACCCTCTTTTCTTTCATGTTCAATTGAAGTTACGTTTTCTTTTAATCAATCAATATGTCTATGTGTTGTTTGATTATCTGTTTTTCTTTTCTTCCTTTTAACATGCTAGCTTAAGTTTATTAGTGTTCACTTAGATCTAATGAAACATAGTTATTGATTGTTGATAAGTTGTCTATTGTATAGTTGATTGCTTCACGTTAGGCTAAGAAAACTGGCTGACCTCCTTTGTGTAATTAGCTTGAACGTCTTAGAAAACATAATCGTATGTGCACTACAGTTTTTCTCGTTGTATTTAATGTATGAATAGATGTTATTGATTTTATGGTTTGAGCGCTTAACGCGTAGCCTTGGGAGAAATTGATATTCATAGAGTTGGGGAGAGTCGCACACCACCACGACTGGTATTAAGGAATACAACGCTTCAACTAAAACAACTGCTCTGTGACATTCAACGAATCAACAAGAGATAACTAGGGAGTAATTATATCTAAGTAAACACGTTTGTCTCACTATCAGAAGTCCATGATGCGATTTGGATTGTTACGCAAAAGTTTTACTTCTCAAGGGATCTTGAGAAGCTTACAATCCCCGCCAGGCAAATGTACCTAACCGATGTAGTATAGTGTAGTGGTAAGTACCAGGGGATTGATCGTTCTCCATAGGGAATAGTGTTCGTTAGGATTGAAAATGATCTAAATTAGGTTTAGAGGTGAGGGATGATTCTTTTTGTATTTTTATATTTAATGGTAAGCAAGTAAAATTATCGGGGTTTTTAAGGAGTGGGCGGAATTAGTTGCTAGTCAACTAACCCAAATACTACAAATGCAATAAAAATAAAATAACCGAAAATAAATGTGTGAAAAACTAATATGGAGAAAAACGTGTTTACTTAGGTTTAACTACTCCATAGCTATCTTTCATTGATTGATTAGTTTGTTACAATTGGGTGGATGATGGGTTGTATTCCTTAATACCATTCGTCGGGGCGTGTACGTCCTTCCCCAACTCTATAAGATCCTATCTCTTCCTATAAAGACACGTTAAGTATCCTATCATGGCATCATTAATACTCTGTTATACATTAAACACAACCAATTAATCGTAGTACACATTCGATTCATGTTTCTTAAGACATCAAGCAAGTTACCAATAGGAAGTTAGCCAGTTTTCTTAAGCCTAACATTGATATCATTAATCCAACAACAATTAATAACAAACTATCAATCAATAATCAATAGCTAGGTTTCATTACATCTAAGCAAACACAAACAAACCTAGCCTAGCATGTTAAAAGAAAGACAAGCGTAATATAGAATCAAACAACACATAGACATATTGAATGATTGATAGATTACTTATCTTCCGTTCATCATGGAAGAAAAAAGGTTTGGAAACCTCAAAATGGCTGCAAAAGTCGACTAGGGTTCGTACCCTAAGTTTCTCTCCAAAGTTCCACACACAATGAATGAAAATTAGAAAAGTATATATAGATTTTAGAACTTGACGGCGTCACCTTTTGGGACGTGACGCCATCACCTCGCCGTATTTAGGGTTCCTTGATGGCCTAGATCCACTCTTGACGCCGTCGGGTTGAATAAGGTTCTGGACCATCTCTCTTTGTAATAACACGTGACGTCCTTGGTGAATTATAACGTGACGCCGTCACGTTTAAACTTCAAAATTCCTTTCGGGCCCGTCAAGTGTAAACTTCATATCCACCTCTTTGTCAACACATGACACCGTCACCTAGTAATGTGTGACGCTGTCAGGTACTATTCGAGCTTGAATTCTTGACTTTGTCGTTTTCTTCACTTTTATGCTCCAAAAACGTCCAAAATGCTTCATTTTCCATAATTCCTCTCAAAAGTACCTAAAATGACAAAAGGAACGATTTAAAGCAATATTTGATCATATAATCATGATTTAAGGCTTAAATGATCCTTTAAAAGTGTAACACTTTTCGTCTCATCAGTCCACTGCTTTTATTTCCTTGTTACTTAATTTTATTATTAGTTTAATCAATAGTTTTGGGTTAGTTGATTAGCAACTAATTCCACCCGTTCCTTCAAAACTGAGATTTTACCTGCTTTTGTAAAATATAAAAATACAAAAAGAATCATCCCTCACCTTTAGGCTTAAATTGACATACACTTCAACCTAATGACATTATTCCCCTAGAGAACGACCAATCCCCTGGAAATACCTTTGCTACACTACAACGACCAGGTACACTGCCTAGTGGATTGCCAAGCTTCTTAAGATCCCTTAAGAAGTAGAACCTTTTGTGAGGTCGCAATCCTCGCATCAAGTTTTTGGCGCCGCTGCAGGAGAATAGTTATTGTTTAGGTGTGATTTCTATTTCATTTAGGTCTACTCACTAGATTCCTATCAAGTGAGATTTTTATTTTCTTTTTCGTAGATTTCTCTAGTCTATCTTTTCTTCGTTCCCTTTGTTTGTAATCCATATCATCCACTATCATGGAGGGTGATAATATCCTTGACCCCATCATCCCATCACAACAAAACCACCAAAACCCACCCGAACAACCTAGAGCTCGCACCTTAGGAGAATACTTCCGACCTAGCCACCAAGCCAATCGAAACACCATTGAGCTCAAGCAAGGAGCCAATGTGACTCCCTTGCGATCCGACACCAACCGGTTGGTGCAAGGCAGATGTGCATTCCATGGACTTTGTTCCGAAGATCCAAACCAACATCTCAAATCTTAAAATAGTTGATTCCATAGACCTTGATGTTGCCACTCGAGAGACGACACGATTGCGTCTCTTCCAATTCTCTCTACATGACCAAGCTAGTCAATGGCTTGAGAGTTTACCCGCGGGATCTATTACCTCTTGGGATGATCTCACCTCTAGTTTCCTTGCTCAATTTTTCCTACCGGGGAGAACTACCAAGCTAAGGAATGACATCTTGATGTTCCAACAACGTCAAGGTGAAACTCTTTATGAAGCATAGACTCGTTTCAAGGACTTACTCCAAAAAGTCCCTCATCATAGAATTGATCTTTGGCTCAAAGTCCATATCTTCCACAATCATGTTGATTATTTCACCAAAAGTGCCATTGACCAAACGGCCGGCGGCAAATTACAAGAAAAAGATGAAAAGGAATCATGGGACATCATTGATGAGCTTGCCTTTTATTTTAACAAATCATGGGACGATCCCCGTGATGTGACCATGGTAGTCAAAGCAATCTCGTCACCCAAAAAAATCTCCCATCTCTTTAAAGAGAAACTTTGTGCACTCGAGGAAAGGATCAATTACCTAATTGATAAACAAAGAAAGCCTTTAAGCCCAAATCGTGCAACCGTTAACTACATCTCAAGTATGAAATCAACCCCACTTTCCGAATCACCTCTTAGAGAGAATGTAGAATCTTTTCGAAGACACACTCATCCATCTTCGCCTCTCCGCGAACTTAGCCCAGAATTTGAAGCCCAAATAAGAGAATATATGTCGGCACACTCAGAAAGATTGGCCTAATTCGAAGAAGCCATCTATAGACAGAGGGAGGAGATGCAAGAAAAGATGGCCGAGATGATGAATCTATTAAGAGAGTATACTAGAACGAGGGCTCTAGGAAAGGTATTGGTACGGAAAGAAGTCGACACCCCCATCACCAAGTTTGTCTTTGCTATATCCATTGTCCATATGAACAACAATGAAGAGGAAGAACAAGTGATCAACAAGGAAGAGAGTAATGTAGTCAACCTTAACGTGGTTAATAATGGTAAGGGTGAGGAAGTTGTAGGTGACGAACTATGCCCAGAAAAGGAAAAGGAGATAACCCTTGATGCATAAACAATAGAAGAACCAACAAGGTCTCAACCCTTAGGGTACTATCTAAAACACAACATTAATGAGAAAACTATAAATAACTGGATGAGAAACTATGGACGTAACTATCCATCTAGGAAAGTCTCGAGAGGGAAAAGAGTAGAGAAAGAGTAGGATACGTTACCCGGGGGACCATTGTATGAGAGTCTTCTTAAGCAGAAAGTGACTAAGAAACAAATGGTTTATGGGAATTTTGAGATACCATGTGGCATAGGGGACGTAATTTCTGGATTTGGTGCATTTTGGACGTTTTTGGGCTCAAAAGTGAGTAAACAACAAAGTCTTGGAAAACCTGTCAGGAATTGCACCTGACGGCGTCATGCCTTAATAGCTGACGCCGTCACTTGAAGATAATGGAGCTTGGAAATACTACACATGAAGCTCCAGTAAACTTTTGATGGATTTACACCTGACGGCGTCAAGTGTATTTGATGGTAGTCCGTCTGGTGTTAACTTAAAGAGAGACGGCCCAGAAGTATTATAATGTGACAACGTCAGAAGATTATCTTGCACAAGATGAAACCCTAAAAATTGCGACTTGACAGCATTAGGATTTATAACCTGACGCCGTCAGACTTGTAAATACATATATATACTTTTCAATTTTTCATTCATTAGTGTGCAACTTTGGAGACCAAACCCTAGTACGAATTTCAGAAGTTTTTTAGGGTTTTCATACCCTCTTTTCTTTCATGTTCAATTGAAGTTACGTTTTCTTTTAATCAATCAATATGTCTATGTGTTGTTTGATTATCTGTTTTTCTTTTCTTCCTTTTAACATGCTAGCTTAAGTTTATTAGTGTTCGCTTAGATCTAATGAAACATAGTTATTGATTGTTGATAAGTTGTCTATTGTATAGTTGATTGCTTCACGTTAGGCTAAGAAAACTGGCTGACCTCCTTTGTGTAATTAGCTTGAACGTCTTAGAAAACATAATCGTATGTGCACTACAGTTTTTCTCGTTGTATTTAATGTATGAATAGATGTTATTGATTTTATGGTTTGAGCGCTTAACGCGTAGCCTTGGGAGAAATTGATATTCATAGAGTTGGGGAGAGTCGCACACCACCACGACTGGTATTAAGGAATACAACGCTTCAACTAAAACAACTGCTCTGTGACATTCAACGAATCAACAAGAGATAACTAGGGAGTAATTATATCTAAGTAAACACGTTTGTCTCACTATCAGAAGTCCATGATGCGATTTGGATTGTTACGCAAAAGTTTTACTTCTCAAGGGATCTTGAGAAGCTTACAATCCCCGCCAGGCAAATGTACCTAACCGATGTAGTATAGTGTAGTGGTAAGTACCAGGGGATTGATCGTTCTCCATAGGGAATAGTGTTCGTTAGGATTGAAAATGATCTAAATTAGGTTTAGAGGTGAGGGATGATTCTTTTTGTATTTTTATATTTAATGGTAAGCAAGTAAAATTATCGGGGTTTTTAAGGAGTGGGCGGAATTAGTTGCTAGTCAACTAACCCAAATACTACAAATGCAATAAAAATAAAATAACCGAAAATAAATGTGTGAAAAACTAATATGGAGAAAAACGTGTTTACTTAGGTTTAACTACTCCATAGCTATCTTTCATTGATTGATTAGTTTGTTACAATTGGGTGGATGATGGGTTGTATTCCTTAATACCATTCGTCGGGGCGTGTACGTCCTTCCCCAACTCTATAAGATCCTATCTCTTCCTATAAAGACACGTTAAGTATCCTATCATGGCATCATTAATACTCTGTTATACATTAAACACAACCAATTAATCGTAGTACACATTCGATTCATGTTTCTTAAGACATCAAGCAAGTTACCAATAGGAAGTTAGCCAGTTTTCTTAAGCCTAACATTGATATCATTAATCCAACAACAATTAATAACAAACTATCAATCAATAATCAATAGCTAGGTTTCATTACATCTAAGCAAACACAAACAAACCTAGCCTAGCATGTTAAAAGAAAGACAAGCGTAATATAGAATCAAACAACACATAGACATATTGAATGATTGATAGATTACTTATCTTCCGTTCATCATGGAAGAAAAAAGGTTTGGAAACCTCAAAATGGCTGCAAAAGTCGACTAGGGTTCGTACCCTAAGTTTCTCTCCAAAGTTCCACACACAATGAATGAAAATTAGAAAAGTATATATAGATTTTAGAACTTGACGGCGTCACCTTTTGGGACGTGACGCCATCACCTCGCCGTATTTAGGGTTCCTTGATGGCCTAGATCCACTCTTGACGCCGTCGGGTTGAATAAGGTTCTGGACCATCTCTCTTTGTAATAACACGTGACGTCCTTGGTGAATTATAACGTGACGCCGTCACGTTTAAACTTCAAAATTCCTTTCGGGCCCGTCAAGTGTAAACTTCATATCCACCTCTTTGTCAACACATGACACCGTCACCTAGTAATGTGTGACGCTGTCAGGTACTATTCGAGCTTGAATTCTTGACTTTGTCGTTTTCTTCACTTTTATGCTCCAAAAACGTCCAAAATGCTTCATTTTCCATAATTCCTCTCAAAAGTACCTAAAATGACAAAAGGAACGATTTAAAGCAATATTTGATCATATAATCATGATTTAAGGCTTAAATGATCCTTTAAAAGTGTAACACTTTTCGTCTCATCAGTCCACTGCTTTTATTTCCTTGTTACTTAATTTTATTATTAGTTTAATCAATAGTTTTGGGTTAGTTGATTAGCAACTAATTCCACCCGTTCCTTCAAAACTGAGATTTTACCTGCTTTTGTAAAATATAAAAATACAAAAAGAATCATCCCTCACCTTTAGGCTTAAATTGACATACACTTCAACCTAATGACATTATTCCCCTAGAGAACGACCAATCCCCTGGAAATACCTTTGCTACACTACAACGACCAGGTACACTGCCTAGTGGATTGCCAAGCTTCTTAAGATCCCTTAAGAAGTAGAACCTTTTGTGAGGTCGCAATCCTCGCATCAAGTTTTTGGCGCCGCTGCAGGAGAATAGTTATTGTTTAGGTGTGATTTCTATTTCATTTAGGTCTACTCACTAGATTCCTATCAAGTGAGATTTTTATTTTCTTTTTCGTAGATTTCTCTAGTCTATCTTTTCTTCGTTCCCTTTGTTTGTAATCCATATCATCCACTATCATGGAGGGTGATAATATCCTTGACCCCATCATCCCATCACAACAAAACCACCAAAACCCACCCGAACAACCTAGAGCTCGCACCTTAGGAGAATACTTCCGACCTAGCCACCAAGCCAATCGAAACACCATTGAGCTCAAGCAAGGAGCCAATGTGACTCCCTTGCGATCCGACACCAACCGGTTGGTGCAAGGCAGATGTGCATTCCATGGACTTTGTTCCGAAGATCCAAACCAACATCTCAAATCTTAAAATAGTTGATTCCATAGACCTTGATGTTGCCACTCGAGAGACGACACGATTGCGTCTCTTCCAATTCTCTCTACATGACCAAGCTAGTCAATGGCTTGAGAGTTTACCCGCGGGATCTATTACCTCTTGGGATGATCTCACCTCTAGTTTCCTTGCTCAATTTTTCCTACCGGGGAGAACTACCAAGCTAAGGAATGACATCTTGATGTTCCAACAACGTCAAGGTGAAACTCTTTATGAAGCATAGACTCGTTTCAAGGACTTACTCCAAAAAGTCCCTCATCATAGAATTGATCTTTGGCTCAAAGTCCATATCTTCCACAATCATGTTGATTATTTCACCAAAAGTGCCATTGACCAAACGGCCGGCGGCAAATTACAAGAAAAAGATGAAAAGGAATCATGGGACATCATTGATGAGCTTGCCTTTTATTTTAACAAATCATGGGACGATCCCCGTGATGTGACCATGGTAGTCAAAGCAATCTCGTCACCCAAAAAAATCTCCCATCTCTTTAAAGAGAAACTTTGTGCACTCGAGGAAAGGATCAATTACCTAATTGATAAACAAAGAAAGCCTTTAAGCCCAAATCGTGCAACCGTTAACTACATCTCAAGTATGAAATCAACCCCACTTTCCGAATCACCTCTTAGAGAGAATGTAGAATCTTTTCGAAGACACACTCATCCATCTTCGCCTCTCCGCGAACTTAGCCCAGAATTTGAAGCCCAAATAAGAGAATATATGTCGGCACACTCAGAAAGATTGGCCTAATTCGAAGAAGCCATCTATAGACAGAGGGAGGAGATGCAAGAAAAGATGGCCGAGATGATGAATCTATTAAGAGAGTATACTAGAACGAGGGCTCTAGGAAAGGTATTGGTACGGAAAGAAGTCGACACCCCCATCACCAAGTTTGTCTTTGCTATATCCATTGTCCATATGAACAACAATGAAGAGGAAGAACAAGTGATCAACAAGGAAGAGAGTAATGTAGTCAACCTTAACGTGGTTAATAATGGTAAGGGTGAGGAAGTTGTAGGTGACGAACTATGCCCAGAAAAGGAAAAGGAGATAACCCTTGATGCATAAACAATAGAAGAACCAACAAGGTCTCAACCCTTAGGGTACTATCTAAAACACAACATTAATGAGAAAACTATAAATAACTGGATGAGAAACTATGGACGTAACTATCCATCTAGGAAAGTCTCGAGAGGGAAAAGAGTAGAGAAAGAGTAGGATACGTTACCCGGGGGACCATTGTATGAGAGTCTTCTTAAGCAGAAAGTGACTAAGAAACAAATGGTTTATGGGAATTTTGAGATACCATGTGGCATAGGGGATCTAAAGTATCTAGACACTTTGGCCAACCAAAGTTCCAAAGTAAACTTGATGCCATTGTCCATTTATGTCCAGCTAACTGACGAAATGCCAGTCACTACTCACGTTCGGATTTCTTTTGCAAATCACTCATATGTATACCCTTTAAGAATAGCAGAAGATGTGTTAGTTAACATGGCAGGTTTTATATATCCGGTTGACTTCATAATCATTGATGATAGAGAAAAAGAATATATTCCAATAATTCTTGGAGCACCGTTCTTGCTATGGCTAGGGCAATCATCAAGTGCGAAAAAGGGATAATAGTGCCCAAAGCAAGAAACAAAAAGATACAGTTCCCTATGGTTCCCCATAATGTAAGAGAAAGCATGTGATAAAGGAAACTTGAGACTAACTTAGCAATACCCCGAGATCTAATAAGGAAGAAAACCCTTGCATGGGAGGCAAATATTAAGTATGCAAGAAATGCGGTTGGGAATAGTACATATAAAAGTAGGAACTTTGTGGGGCAATCCACAATAGTTCTTGATCAACCAATCAAAAACCCAATTGAATTTATGGAAAACGTGATGGAGGATGGAGTCACGTAATATGGCATGACTTTGAGTCTAGCTATAAGACTCGTTAATAAGGAAAATCACTTCTTGAGAGGCAACCCAAGCTTTTTAATTGTTTGTTTGTTTGTTTTTATTTGATTTCATATATATGCTCCATCTCTTTTTGTTCATTGTTCATGTTTCATAAAAATTGTGAAAACGCTTTATTTTGTCTTTAACCTTGTCTTAATTACATATAGAGGTACTTTGCAATAAGATAAGTGTAGGGAAGATCATATATGTTTTTGAGAACAAATTGAACATGAACAACAACAAATACAAATTAGCATATATATTTATGTTTGTTAGAGTCAAATTCTTGTATCGAGTCATAATGAATGTTCTACAGAATTTCCAGGTGTTAAAACTCATATTTTTCTAGAAATTTTTGCAGAAACAAAATATAAAGAATTCTGTCGGATTACTCCTGACGGCGTCAGGGATTACGACGTTAGGTACTATATTTGAAAATTTTTCCAGGTTTTGTTTTTTTGCTGGAAATCTTATAAGTTTGAAAGATCTTTAATTTTAAAAATTCTAGGAACATATAGACATTTATTTTGCAAGCATTATATCTTACATTGCTTTCTAGGATTTAATTTTATATAGATTTTACCGCTGATTTTATGCAAGGTTTTTGTGTTTGTTTTCTTAGTTGTTTACAAGTTATTTTGGACAAAAAAGATGATTTATATTTCTGGAGTGAAGCTTTTCATGTTCATTTTCTTGGAGGAAAATTTAACCATGTTCCCACATCGTCCATACCGAGTGAATCAGGGGGAGTATTAGTTTCTTTCATTCTATTTTATCTTTACTTTTATACTTTTTTAAGAACATTGGGGACAATGTCCAGTTTAAGTGTAGGGAGACTAAATTGGGATACCTTAAAAACTATAACTCCACTTGATGTTTGTTTTGTCCAATGGTAAATGTGTAATAAAATTAAGAGAAATATTTGTTAGTATAATTTTGGCACCAAATTTAAATTTTTTTATAACATATAGGAGTGAAACTTTAGTCTTAATAAGCGTCTCATGGATAGGAATTATATTTCTAGCACAAAAAACCGTACCACTTAAAAATTTCCACCCCAAAATGTGAGTTTCGCCTTTAGATTGTTAGGAAAAAGCATTCATCTTTGATGCTTATGAGTGTGCCGGTAGTATTTAGATTCTAGAACTTGCGTTTGTAATGCATCCCGAAGCCGCTAGATAGACTACATTCGTGTAGTTAGGATTTACTATATGATAAGTGGCATTAGGATAACCCTTGTTTTAAACCTGTTTTAAAATTACTTGACCAATGAAGCCAAGCTACTTGACAAATAAAGTCAGGCCAAAATGTATATTAGTACCCTGAATTTGGTTAATCGGGTCCTTTAGTACCATGTACTCTTAAGGGTCCCGAATTGTACCCTCAACTTAGATAATCGTATACCTTAGTACCCTGACTCAGTTTTGCATGGTCACATGATTTGCCCGTGACTTTCACGTTAGTTTTTTAACAAGAATTTGGCATGAACAATCTCTAAATAAATACAGAGTACCATAAATCATGTGATATATATAAAATTCAACACAAATACTAAACCTTTATAATAAAACATCACAATAAGTCATTTGATATATAGAAATGTGATGCGCGGGATTGCGCCCTCGCAAAAGGTTTTACCTCTCAAGGGATCTCAAGAGGCTTGCAATCCCCACCAGGCAGTGTACCTGACCAATGTAGTATATTTTAGTGGCAAGTACCGGGGGATTGATCGTTCTCTCGGGGAATAGTGTCATTAGAATCAAAACTTAATTAAACTAGGTCTAGAGGTGAGAGATTATTCTTTTTGTATTTTTATAGTTTTTTAGAAAGCAAGTAAAAATCTTAGGTTTTGGAATGAGGGGCGGATTTAGTTGCTAGTCAACTAACCCAAATAACTACAAATGCAATAAAAATTAAATAACAAGAAAATAAAATGTGGAGAACAACAATTAAGAGAGAGACATGTTTACTTAGATTTCACTACTCCCTAGCTATCTTTTACTAGTTGATTAGTTTGTTACAATTGTGTGGATGACGGGTTATATTCCTTAATACCATTCGTGGGGCCGTGTATGATCTTCCCGAACTCTATAAGCTTCTACCTCTTCCTATGTTGAGCCGACTACTAGATCTTAACATGGCCTACTTAGTAGTTACTTATGCATTAATATAACCAAATAATCATAGTACACATTAATGAGGCGAAAAGTGAACGACTTTTAAGGGGTCATTTAAGCACGAATTCGAGATTATTCGATTAATTATTTCCCTAAATCATTCCTTTTTTCATTTTAGGTACTTTTGGAGAGAAATCTGGAAAAGGAAGCATTTTGGACGTTTTTGGAGCATAAAGTGAAGAAAACGACAAAGTCTCAATTTTCCTTGCTGGAACTATACCTGACGGCGTCAAGGCTCTCCACATGACGGCGTCAAGAGTTACAAAAGAGGTGGATGTGAAAAATACACGTGACGATCCAGAGAGTTTTTATGCATAGGAGATGACGGCGTCACCCAAGGCCGTCATGGTCCAAGTATTAGTGACGGCCCAGAGCATTTTTACACATGACGGCATCACAAGCAGATCTAGGCAATACGATTTTATTATGGCGGTGAGTTGACGGCGTCACAATCCAATACATGACGCCGTCACACTATGTAATCTATATATAGTTTTCCAAATTTCATTCATTAGTGTGCAACTTTGAGGGAATAAACCCTAGTCCGAATTTTATCAGCTTTTTAAGGTTTCCAACCCCTTGAATCTTTCATGTTCAATTAAAGATAAGTATTCTTTGAAATCATTCAATACGTCTATGTGTTGTTTGATTATATCTTACGCTTGTCTTCTATTTAACATGCTAGGCTATATTTCTTTTGTGTTTGCTTAGATGTAGTGAAACCTAGATGTTAATTATGGGTTGATTGTTTATTTATAATTGTTACGGATGATTGTATTCGATGTTAGGCTTAAGAAAACTGGCAGACTTCCATTGGTAACTTGCTTGAACGTCTTAAGAAACATGATCGGAGGTGTACTACGATTTTTGGTTGTATTTAATACGTAGGAGAATTCTAATGATCCCATGTTAGGAGCTTCTAACGGCTCGACATAGGAGTGAAGTAGGATCCTATAGAGTTAGGGAATATTGTACACGGCCCTACGACTAGTATTAAGGAACATGACCCGTTATCCATGCAATTGTAACAAGCTATCAACCTGTAAAAGATATCTATGGAGTAATGAAACCTAAGTAAACACAACTTTCCTCATTATTGTTTCCACCACACTAGTATAATTAGTTTTCTTTTCATTTATGTTATTTTACTTTTATTGCATTAGTAGTAAATTGGGTTAGTTGGCTAGCAACTAATTCCTCCCAATTTTCCAAAACCCGAGATTTTAATTGATTTTCATAAAAATATAAAAATACAAAAAGAATCATCCCTTACCTCTAGACCTAGTTTAGGAGGCTTTCTAATCCTAACGACACTATTCCTGAGTTGAACGATCAATCCCCTATTACTTGTCACTATACAATACTACAACGATCAAGTATACTGCCTGGTGGGGGTTGTAAGCTTCTCGAGATCCTTTGAGAGGTAAAACCTGTTGCGAGGGTGCGATCCACACGTATCAAGTTTTTGGTGCCGCAGCCCAGGGAATAGTTATTGTCTAGGTTAGGATTTCTTTTTATTAGGTCTACCTTCTAGATTCCTTTCTAGTAAGATTTTATTTTTATTTTTAGGTTTTCTTTAGTCTATCTTATTTCTTCGTGTCTTTGTTCATAACCTTTACCATCCGACATCATGGAAGGTGGTAACCTCTTTGAACCCATCAACCCACCACAACAAAACCACCCACAAAATCCACCACTAGTAAACCAACCTCTTAGGCCCCGAACCTTAGGAGAGTATTCCCGTCCTAGCCACCAAGGCTATCGAAACACTATTGAGCTCACTCAAGGAGCCAATGTGTCCCCCTTGTGATCTGACACCATCCGGTTGGTGCTAGGTGGATGTGCATTCCATGGACTTCGTTCCGAAGATCCTAATTAACATCTCAAGGATTTCCTTAAAATCATAGATTCCATAGACCTTGATGTTTCAACTAGAGAGTCAACCCGATTACGCCTATTCCAATTCTCTCTACGTGATCAAGCTAGTCAATGGCTTGAACGTTTACCTGCGGGATCCATCACCTCATGGGATGATCTCACCACTCGTTTCTGTTGGGAATTCTGCTAAGTAAGAATTCTGCTGAAGGTTACTGCTGAAGAGCTGGTTCCTGCTGAAGCAGTGTATCTGCTGAAGTCTAGTTTCAGCATTATTAGTTTCTGCGGATATAGTATTTCCGTATTTTATGTATTATAGTTTGGATATGCATGAGTTTATTTAGGAAGTGATAATGCATATCTTTTAGAAGTTTTAGAATATACATTTCTTGGGAAACGGTTTAGGGTTCCTTGTGTATAAAAGGAACACACGATTATGTATTGAATTAACGTTTTAGAAAACACTTTCAGTATTGTTAAAAGATCAATAGAGGATCAAAAGTTCTTAGTATTAAACTTGTGTTTGTTTCCGCTTTAAAATACAAGTTACAGAGATTGTCTATTAGTGTGTTATTGATTACATTAACATAACTAACGATTCTAGAGTGCTAAAGAAGATCTATCAAGGTCTTATCTTCAACAAGTGGTATCAGAGCCTCGAGAGAGTCTCTGTGATACTGAGAAACACAAATCTTACACCATTCAAATCCAAACCAATCAAGGAAAATGCCTGGAACAGATGATGAAGTTGATACAACCCAGAACCTTAACACCACTTCTCTCCAACAACTCAACCTCTCCAACAGTAATGCTAAATTTCCATACTTGAAGAATGCTGAAGACTATGATTTATGGTCCATGAAGATGCAGAACTAGATTACAAACGTATACTGGAACCTTTGGGAGGTTGTTCGAAAGGGTAACAGCCTGAAGAAGCATGTTAAAGATGCTGATGGGATAGTTACAATTATAGGTCCCAAAACTGCTGAAGAGGTTCTAGCCGTGCAAAGGGAGAATAAAGTAAGAACAATATTGCTCCAAGCTATTCCAGATGACCTCATGGGTGACTTCCACTTCATGGAGGATGCCAAGGACATCTGGATGGCAATAAAGGCTAGATTTGGTGGGAATGATGAATCGAGAAGGTTGAAGAAGTCAATGCTGAAGCAACAGTTTCAAGAGTTTCAGATATCTAAGGAAGAAGGAATCCACAAAGGCTATGACAGGTTCCACCGAATCCTAAGTCAACTTAATCAGCTGAAGGCTAGGCTAGATAATGAGGACTGCAATGCTAAGTTTCTGAGATCCTTGCCACCATCTTCGTTGCTAGTCAACATTACTCTCAAAGCTAAAGGAGGGTTGGACATGATTTCATTTGATGACCTCTACAACAGACTCAAATCTCTTGAGCCTGATGTTAGAAGTCCCATTCGACCATCCACTCACTCAGCCTTTCTCAGCACCACTACAAAACCGGTGCACCATGCCTCAAGTTCTTACACCTCAGGAGCAACTTCTCAAACCCAAACTAAATCAGCTCCTAAATCAAAATCCAGTAGTGTAATGGATGATATTGTTCATTCATTTGTGGTTGAATATGAACATCAGCAGTTTCTTGCTTATGAGGATTTTGAACAGGTGGATCCATTGGAGATGGAGGAGATGCACTTGAAATGGTAGCTAGCAATGATTTCTATGAACATTAAGAGGTTTGAGACTAAGTCTGAAAGAAAGTTTGGTTTTAATGGGAGAGAGGCAGCAAGGTTTGACAGAAGGAAGGTTAAATGCTACACTTGTGGTCAAGTGGGTCATTTTTCAAGAGAGTGCAAGGAGAGTGTTAAGTCACCATTTATGTAAACACCAGTATGATAATGAAAGAAATAAGATGAGAATGAGAGATGGTTTGTAAAACCAGAAAATTTTGAACATCTAAAATACCCATGATGCGCCTCTAATTTTAAAATTTTGAAAGGGCGTTAAAGAATCTAAAACATTTCATTCCGATTGTAACCTAAGTAATTAATCGTTAATATTCGAACCAGAAAACATTTTACAAATAATAAACTTATGATGATATACTTTGTACACATTTTAAAAACCTAAAATATATCACACGTTAATATGTTATATTGGACCGATTCCTAATCTTTGTAAATACTTCTTTCCCAATTTTACCTAAGCTATCACAACATACTTTCCTTTTTGTAAATCCTATGAAACGTTTTCTTTTGTTCCTATTATCACCAAAAACTCGACATAAATATAATACAAAAGATAAGAACAAGTTATATTGTGTCTATGTTAAATTAATAAGAGATCTCTTGACCAAGCAAAAATCACGGCATACACTCTTCAATTACATTATACGGTTTCCTAAATAATACCAAATCAAAGCACACATTTTCTCAATCAATATTATTCGGTCTCTTCTTCTCTCTTCTATACCGAACCTGTAACACACACATAAAACCATAAAAATAAATACAACTTGGCTGCTGTTATTTTTGGTTCAAAGCTGTGGAGAATCGAGTACAAGAAGGCTGTGATTCGATCGGGATAAAGGTGGTGATTCGACTGTGATACTTCTGGTTCGGAAGGGGTGTTTTGGTCGAGGCTTTCTGGTGAAAAAGGGAGTGGTAATTGGTCGTGATATTTTCTGGTTCGAGGGTGTTGCTGTGGTCGTGTACTATTCCTGATTCGAAGGGTGTAGGAGCTAGTTTTGGTTTTGGTCTTTTATTCCGTTCGTTGTATTGTCCAAGGTATCGTCATCCTTTTTGTGTTCCTTTTCCATTCGAATACTCTAACAGATGATCTAAAAGATAAATGATTAACATGTTAATAAATCATGATCTGGTCGTTATGCTAAATGAATGTGTACACAACTTGTAACTGGAAACAAATACGATCTGGTCTTTCGACACTCGTTTCGATCACTATTTCACGACTAAAATCTGGATATAAACCTGATATACGAATATAAATAGGGGCGACACATGAAGTAACGTATTAACAAATTGAGTAATCATAAATGTAATCTGATGTGCTCACTAATATCATACGTCTATATGTGGATTGCATGGGTGTTCGAATGTACAAGTAAATAAAGAGTGCGAGTCGGTTTCGGCCAAGTCTTTGTAATACGGTCATATGAATGGAGTATTGCATACATGCTATTAGTATATATATAAAGGAGGATTTTTAATTAAAATAAGGTGTGATCACGTGTGTTCAAAATGATGATTGTATATACGTGATAATAAAATCTTGGGTCGTCGCGGCATAAATATTAAGATCGTGGGTACGTTAATAAATTATATAAAATGATAATGACGGGTCCAAAATTATTATCTTGATAAATTTATTTAAAATAATTTTATTTGACTTTTAATATTTAATTTTAGCAATTTATATTTTGGACCCTAAACTTTACTAAATTGTCGTAATTAATCCTAACTTATTAGATTGATCATTTTAAACCTTAAATATCATTTAATCGTCAATAATAACCTTAAAGTATTAAAGTTACTAATTTGGGAAACTTACTAAATATGAAAGGTTACTAAAAGTGGAAAGCTTCTAAAAAATAGAAAGTAACCGAAAAGGAGTAATCTGATTTAAAATAAGCTTATGAATAATAAACCATCATTAATTCGTGTAGATTCGCTGAAGAAGGATGTGACTTCCTATTCATGTGATATGGTTTCGTTGGCAGTTTAAGGTACAGATATTCTATCCTTTCTCAGTAAGGATTCTGATCTCATGACTTTTCGATCCTTGACTTTGATTCGTTTGCTTTGATATGATTCATTGATATGATCCGTTTGATATTATCATTTGATATGATTCTGTTTGCTATCCATTCTGTTATGATGATCTGTTACTATTCTCATTTATATGAGACTCTGTTCTGATAATATGCTTTGATTGATTATGCTATGATTAATTGATTATGGATAGCTTTTGTTCTGATATGTTCTGTTCTGATGCCCGAGTTTTTAGTCTACTCATGGAGGTACCATGGGCGTGTCATTGAGGCACCAATGGCATGACACTATCTGGGGCGGTGTGATTAGTCCCCGGCGTCCCCGTCTGATTTTGATATGATATGAGATCTATTGGCTACTTTGTATATGATTTGTTTGTGGGGGGCGTATGGATGCATCCTAGGATATGTTTGATATCATATGGTATGATTTGATTTTGTGACTGGTTGTACGTGCCTTGTACCCCTTTCACGTCTGGTACATTGGAGCTAGCTACTCTATGTACACCCTATGAATTGACGGATATGTGATTATGTGATTTGAGATCTATTCGAGTGTCTCGGCTCGTGGCTTTCCTATGTTCATTGTGTCTATTCGAGTGTCTCGGGTAGACAAGCCTTTGTTGATACGTGCTCTTTGATTCTGGTTACTATATGATTCATATTATCACTTGACTCTTCATACTCATTATTCATTTGACTTATGATATTTCTTCAGTTATCGTTGATCTCTTGTGCATTTGACAGATGACATTTGTTTCAGCAGGAGCTTATGATTTCTTTTCTTATACTTATATACGTTGCGATTATTCGTTTTGTTATATATCTGTTCACTGGGCTTTTTAAGCTCAGCCGCATTTCTTTTCCTGCGGCAGGTTTTAGGTTGGAAGCTGGGTTTGGGTGAAGAGTGCATAGGAGCGTTAGTGGACAACCCGATGATTAGAAGCTCATTTGCTTTGGACTTAGATTTTGATCCAGTTAGATTTTGTTTGGTTTTGGTATTTCATCTTGTATAGAGTTAGTATTTCTTTTGTACCATTAGAATACCTTTGTAACTTTATGTTTATAAGTCTTCCGCTTGCGTTGTATGCTTTGTATGCTTTGATATGTCACCATACTGTAGCGCTCCGGACCCATGCCGGGTTGGGGTGTTACAATTATGGTATCAGAGCCCAGGCTGCGACTTGTAGAACATAATTTATGGCCTGTGAACATTTGGACCCTTAGGTTTGGACTCAAGAGCTCATAGAATAACCTTGGAAGGATTTGCTTTAGGTTTCTCCCCTTAAGAGCTTAGTATGACCGGTGAGGATTGGGTAGATTATATGATAAGACATTGGTTCATTATCTTGCTTCCGCATCACTCTGATTTGGCCTATGCTTTTAGATAAGACTTTATAAGATCATTCATTCTGGAGATTTAGAAGATTTATCGGGATTTGCAACATAAGTTTAGAATGCCTTTAGACTTCGTAGTATGCCTTATAGGTTCTTTCTCTAGAGTTACCCTTTTGAACTTCGATTCTTGATTCGTTTGACATTCGTTTAGAAGCCTTTCGTTCGTTCGGAGATTCGAATATGTATGAATCCTACGTGTTCGACACATTCTGTGACTTCTCTTTGCTTTTGATTTTTTCTTCATTGCTGATTTTGACCTTACCTATTTTACCCCTATGACCGTTTTGTGACTTTTCATCATGTATATTTGATTTGTCCAATGCGTTTCAGAGATATTTGGAGACGATTTTGTTGTACTAATCTGTTTACGTTGGAGATGTTCGATTCGATGTTATTCTGGATTTGGATTTGTTGCCTGAGTATTATGATGATGACGACCTTCATTTTATGTTTGTCACCTTTGACGTTTTGAGAAATTCGAAATTCTGCACCGTGGTTCCTAACCTGATATTCATTTATGATAACCTTTGTTTAGAAAACTCGTGCGTTAATCCCCTCTCGTATTCGTTATGATCTTTATGAGTGTTGTGTTACCAATTGTATTGGTTACTACTCCGACTATCCCTATGAAATTGATCAATCGTGTTTTTTTTTATGAATACTTAGACAAATTGTCATAGTATGACGTGTTTGTATATTCATAGACGAAGAGAAACACGAGGATTATCTTCGTATCTTGTGTTGATATTTCTACGTTAGAAGAAGCTCTATTTGATATTTCTCGAAGAGTAAATTTTATTGGAGGGGATGAGAGAAGAAGTTTGAGAAGCTGGGAAGAAATTTGTTTCTACCCAAGCAAGAAGAAGCTCAGGAGCAAGGCGGTGAAAGATTAGCTATGATGGAAGATGGAAGGAAGCTGTTTGAAGTGAAGCACGCAGTTTATCGACTCTATTCATCTTAGTTGTACTAAGATGTATAGAGTCTTGGAGCAGGAAATGGACGGGATGGTATGAAGATGGTGGTGACTACATCGGCGATTTCCACGCATAGGAGGAAGGATAACACAAGTAGAGTTGCAGTGGAGCATTGACTAGTACGGCTTGGTTCACACTTTCAGAAGAGTTTGACGGTTTGGCATTTGAGGAAGTTTTGATTCGTGACACGTTAGATTTTGATTTCATTTCTATTCGTACGGTTATTCTACCTTTCGATTACGCCTTTGATACATTTTGGTACTCTGATTTGTGATTTGGGAACGTCGGTACGGATTTTTTTTTATCCATCTCCTTATGAGACTCTTGATATGTTTGAAGATTTGATTTGTGCCCTTTCGACTTTGGCAAGTTCCTATGTTCGTTCAGAATTTGGTAGAAGTTGACAAAGTTTTATCATTTAATACCATCTCTGTGTTTACCTCATAAGATTATGTGTTTAGTGTATCTTCTTGTAGGATTCCATCTATCATCTATCATCTGTCATCTGTCATCTGTCATCTGTCATCTGCTACACCATTGTTCCGCATTCGTTGAACTAGATTGGTTATGATTTATATTCTATTGAAGAGCCTGGGGCTATCCGAGTTTGTCAGGATCGAGTCATGAGAAATTTTCTGTTTGTGAAGATTCTGTTGGAAGGACCTCTCTGAGCGTGAGGTTAATTGTGACATTCTTTTGTGCTTTGCGACGTCTCCGTCTAACTTTGCAACTTCAATTTTCGAGGACGAAAATTTTCTTTTTAGAGGGGAAGAATTGTAAAACCAGGAAATTTTGAACATCTAAAATACCCATGATGCGCCTCTAATTTTAAAATTTTGAAAGGGCGTTAAAGAATCTAAAACATTTCATTCCGATTGTAACCTAAGTAATTAATCGTTAATATTCGAACCAGAAAACATTTTACAAATAATAAACTTATGATGATATACTTTGTACACATTTTAAAAACCTAAAATATATCACACGTTAATATGTTATATTGGACCGATTCCTAATCTTTGTAAATACTTCTTTCCCAATTTTACCTAAGCTATCACAACATACTTTCCTTTTTGTAAATCCTATGAAACGTTTTCTTTTGTTCCTATTATCACCAAAAACTCGACATAAATATAATACAAAAGATAAGAACAAGTTATATTGTGTCTATGTTAAATTAATAAGAGATCTCTTGACCAAGCAAAAATCACGGCATACACTCTTCAATTACATTATACGGTTTCCTAAATAATACCAAATCAAAGCACACATTTTCTCAATCAATATTATTCGGTCTCTTCTTCTCTCTTCCATACCGAACCTGTAACACACACATAAAACCATAAAAATAAATACAACTTGGCTGCTGTTATTTTTGGTTCAAAGCTGTGGAGAATCGAGTACAAGAAGGCTGTGATTCGATCGGGATAAAGGTGGTGATTCGACTGTGATACTTCTGGTTTGGAAGGGGTGTTTTGGTCGAGGCTTTCTGGTGAAAAAGGGAGTGGTAATTGGTCGTGATATTTTCTGGTTCGAGGGTGTTGCTGTGGTCGTGTACTATTCCTGATTCGAAGGGTGTAGGAGCTAGTTTTGGTTTTGGTCTTTTATTCCGTTCGTTGTATTGTCCAAGGTATCGTCATCCTTTTTGTGTTCCTTTTCCATTCGAATACTCTAACAGATGATCTAAAAGATAAACGATTAACATGTTAATAAATCATGATCTGGTCGTTATGCTAAATGAATGTGTACACAACTTGTAACTGGAAACAAATACGATCTGGTCTTTCGACACTCGTTTCGATCACTATTTCACGACTAAAATCTGGATATAAACCTGATATACGAATATAAATAGGGGCGACACATGAAGTAACGTATTAACAAATTGAGTAATCATAGATGTAATCTGATGTGCTCACTAATATCATACGTCTATATGTGGATTGCATGGGTGTTCGAATGTACAAGTAAATAAAGAGTGCGAGTCGGTTTCGGCCAAGTCTTTGTAATACGGTCATATGAATGGAGTATTGCATACATGCTATTAGTATATATATAAAGGAGGATTTTTAATTAAAATAAGGTGTGATCACGTGTGTTCAAAATGATGATTGTATATACGTGATAATAAAATCTTGGGTCGTCGCGGCATAAATATTAAGATCGTGGGTACGTTAATAAATTATATAAAATGATAATGACGGGTCCAAAATTATTATCTTGATAAATTTATTTAAAATAATTTTATTTGACTTTTAATATTTAATTTTAGCAATTTATATTTTGGACCCTAAACTTTACTAAATTGTCGTAATTAATCCTAACTTATTAGATTGATCATTTTAAACCTTAAATATCATTTAATCGTCAATAATAACCTTAAAGTATTAAAGTTACTAATTTGGGAAACTTACTAGATATGAAAGGTTACTAAAAGTGGAAAGCTTCTAAAAAATAGAAAGTAACCGAAAAGGAGTAATCTGATTTAAAATAAGCTTATGAATAATAAACCATCATTAATTCGTGTAGATTCGCTGAAGAAGGATGTGACTTCCTATTCATGTGATATGGTTTCGTTGGCAGTTTAAGGTACAGATATTCTATCCTTTCTCAGTAAGGATTCTGATCTCATGACTTTTCGATCCTTGACTTTGATTCGTTTGCTTTGATATGATTCGTTGATATGATCCGTTTGATATTATCATTTGATATGATTCTGTTTGCTATCCATTCTGTTATGATGATCTGTTACTATTCTCATTTATATGAGACTCTGTTCTGATGATATGCTTTGATTGATTATGCTATGATTAATTGATTATGGATAGCTTTTGTTCTGATATGTTCTGTTCTGATGCCCGAGTTTTTAGTCTACTCATGGAGGTACCATGGGCGTGTCATTGAGGCACCAATGGCATGACACTATCTGGGGCGGTGTGATTAGTCCCCGGCGTCCCCGTCTGATTATGATATGATATGAGATCTATTGGCCACTTTGTATATGATTTGTTTGTGGGGGGCGTATGGATGCATCCTAGGATATGTTTGATATGATATGATATGATTTGATTTTGTGACTGGTTGTACGTGCCTTGTACCCCTTTCACGTCTGGTACATTGGAGCTAGCTACTCTATGTACACCCTATGAATTGACGGATATGTGATTATGTGATTTGAGATCTATTCGAGTGTCTCGGCTCGTGGCTTTCCTATGTTCATTGTGTCTATTCGAGTGTCTCGGGTAGACAAGCCTTTGTTGATACGTGCTCTTTAATTCTGGTTACTATATGATTCATATTATCACTTGACTCTTCATACTCATTATTCATTTGACTTATGATATTTCTTCAGTTATCGTTGATCTCTTGTGCATTTGACAGATGACATTTGTTTCAGCAGGAGCTTATGATTTCTTTTCTTATAATTATATACGTTGCGATTATTCGTTTTGTTATATATCTGTTCACTGGGCTTTTTAAGCTCAGCCGCATTTCTTTTCCTGCGGCAGGTTTTAGGTTGGAAGCTGGGTTTGGGTGAAGAGTGCATAGGAGCGTTAGTGGAAAACCCGATGATTAGAAGCTCATTTGCTTTGGACTTAGATTTTGATCCAGTTAGATTTTGTTTGGTTTTGGTATTTCATCTTGTATAGAGTTAGTATTTCTTTTGTACCATTAGAATACCTTTGTAACTTTATGTTTATAAGTCTTCCGCTTGCGTTGTATGCTTTGTATGCTTTGATATGTCACCATACTGTAGCGCTCCGGACCCATGCCGGGTTGGGGTGTTACATGGTTGATTATGAGAAATATGAAAAATGAAAGAACAATAGTTTCCTTAAGATAATCAAATAACCAACAATGTGAAATGTTACATAAGCTTTCTATTTATAAGGGAGGAGTAGGGCAACACTCCCTTCCTCCCTCATCTTACTAATTCGTGGGCTTTCAAGCCCATAGGGCTTTAACACTTAAGCCTTGTAACATAAAACATAATGAAATAAATACCAAAGCAACCAATTACAAAAGGTAATGACCGAGACTTGACTAAATACAAAAGTATGATCCCAACAATCTCCCCCTAAGGGTCGGTCATCAAGGTTGCTTGACGTCTTCATCTATGTCGTTGACTTGTGACAAGTAAAACTCTATACGTCTTCAAAATGGTTGAATGATAATGAATATACTTTGATCTGTGTCTTTGTTCTTTGGTGATGATGTAGTGATTGTGTTATGAAGTAGTCTGCCTTTCGTCACTCCTGCGTTTGTGGTGGTTGTCCGCCATTCCAACATACTCATACATCTTTGGACTTAGACTTTCACGTACAAGAAGTTCCTTTTCATACATTAAGATCTTTGTCTTTATACTTTGTAGATTCTTCTTATTGGCGTAGAATCTTTCTTTGAACTCTGTGTTGCTAAGATCTTTGGGGGAGCTATCATTTGCATCAAGATGTATGTATGAGCATGTTGGAATCTACCATCATGGAAGTGAGGTACCTGCGAGTAAACAGTTAGCAATAAAACAACCGGTACTTACAGATAAGGAATTAGATCTCATTAACAGCATATTGTGAAGACTCCTTCTAATCCTTATCCAGGCCATTCCCATATCAGATACTCCCGAAAGAGCTTACGAGACCTACTAAGTAGCTCAATGACTGGGTGAGTCGCTGGGGATCACTCCACGACTGTAGACCGCTGTGGAACCACCGCAAACACTAAGCGTAACCCTTGTGGGGTTACCGAAGTGACCTGCTGTCAGGGCTGTTTGATGTTGACCCTGGTAGGATTTCCGTTCAATCACTGAGAAATACGTTTGTAATTCTCTCATAAACGTTCTCGGCAGATTGCTAAGATCTGCGAAGGACTCGATAATTTACAGCTGGTGTCCATTGATTTAGAACACCAGTTGTAGAAATACTAAGTGTTCCTAAGAGATCTTTGATGTATCTCAAGGCTCTAGACTCTATAAGTGCACACTTAGGTTTCCTATGTGGAGACTAGGGAGGGGTCTCCTGCTTCAATATCAACCGTCTCTAAGAGATAGGTCGATAGATTACACTGGTTCCCCGTGAGAATGAAACAAGTCCTTTTAAGAGAACTTGAGTGGTTAAGAAGGTTTAGTGCATTGCGTCACTGGGTCCATGACGACTTTATCTTCAATACCGGTGTTGTCTTTTTCAACAACCAGTAGCATATGTATTGAACCCGGTGTCTGCCCTAAGGTTGAACATATGGAGGGCTATTTCTTTTCACCCTTTTCTTTACTTTTTTTTTTTTTTTTTTTTTTTTTTTTTTTAATTCTTCAACTCCTTCTTTCCCTTTCATTCTTATCTCCTTTTTTCATATCATACCTAAGGACTTCTAATACTAACTATGGGAGATGTCCTTGGGTAGATCCCTCCGGCTCTGGCGGATCATAGGACGGTTATTCTTATCTTAATCAGCTTATAACTCCGACAGTAGCCAAGAAACCTTTGATTGAAAATCTCTCAAAGTGTTTGTGATAATCAAATGTTTTGGTTAACACTTTGAGAGTTTTGTGTATACTTTTGAAGGGCTCCCCCTGCACATGTGCTCATAAGTGTTTAATAAATTTGCACATGCGGGAGGAGCTAGCACTTTTGAATTGATCCACTTTCCGTGAACAAGACCGATTCGAGACACGCTTACATCACTAATTAAACTAGCTTGAAGTTATTACCCGGCCTGGTCAAGTCCACAGAAAGTTTCTCGAGACGGTACATTTCTACTCAGACAAATCCTTTTCGAGACACGCTTACGTGGTTAGTTAAAGAGATACATTGTCAGCTTTTAGGTGACAACTAGCTCTAGTAACTAACTTGATGTTATTACCCGTCGAGGATAAGTCTTTTCGATATTACTAACTTTTATTGTCTCGTCAATTCCTGGGTCAATACTGAGTCTAGCTCGTACTATACAACTTTTAAGCTTTGACTTCGTATATTTTAATCACTTCATTTTCTCCCCCTCAAAAATAGCATATAAAATGATGTTTTTGAAAATCTTTTAGATTAAAATATGCCTTTTGAGTCTTACGGGGAGATTCACCAAGAACTTTTGATTTGGACCAAAGTATTTTTGTTTTGACAAGTGCTCCCCCTCAACAAGTGATTAGGTCTTATTGAGTTGAAATACTTGTCCTTTTGAGCAGAATTATGAAAAATTCATAAACATTTGATTAATTCTACTCAAAAGTAAGAAGCCTTCGCTCCTTATATTAGGATTGAGGCACTGATGCGTACCTCAGGGTCCTTTCTTTACAAGTTCGGGTTGTGCACTGTAATGCGTACACAAGCCATTATGAAGTATATAATTGACAAATCAAATCAAACTCTTACAACTTTCTACCAATCAGGTCTCTGAAATGTCAACACCGGAAACTTTTGTCTACCTCCAACATAGCTTTCCAATCTCCTGAACTGATCCCTGTGCTTCAACCTGTTCTCAATCCTTAGAATGAATCTGCGAGCATCTCTGGCCTCATTGGTGTTCCACCTTTTAGATTTACCCAGTGCTATGTCATCCAATCTGCTTTTACTTCCATCTCTGACGAACTTCAAGGTTTCATCACAGAACTTATGTATTTCTCCATAGGCCATGAAGCAGTTGAGACCGTTTACACTTCGGTAGGTGAACCCAAATGCTGGATGCCGGATCAAGGTGTATTGAGGTAGATGTTGAAGGTCGGGGATGTCGAACATGTTGGGTTTGGTGAGATTGAGCTTCTTCTGATAACTTTCCACTCCCAATTAAAGATCTTCTACTCTTTCTCTGATGACTATCTGCCTGATGAAGATTAGGAGAGCTTGGATAAAGGCAAGCTGCATATCTTTAGGCAAGTTACAGAGCTTTCCTTGAACTTTGAGCAGGTACATATCTTCGATGTCATTGAGAAGTAGTCGTGGAAAGTCTGACTCGGAAATATCGTACTCCTTTTCATCAAGTCTTTTCAGTGTGATTTTGCTGAGGAAGGGGTACCCAAAGTGAGTGACAGTCGAAATGAACTGAATCGAGACTATCTTCAAATCACTTGTCACATCGCCTATCGTCTGATTGAGTCTGCTGCTTCGATAGTACTGTGCCCGGTTGTCTGGCCAATGATGTATACCGTAGAGTGCGTTCCGGTCATATTCAACAACTTTATCTATGAATAATGCTGAGGCTTCTTCTTCGATGGCATTGTTGAGATATCGAGCTGCAGGGAGAAAGGCGAGTGATGTAACGTACTTCTTCTCAATCTTGCTGCCAAGTTTCAGAAATTCCAAGTCTGTGTTGAAGAAGAACTTGTACGGGATCTTCGGTTCCTTAGGCTTCCCAATCATCGGTAGTGGTTTGGACCAGTCAGTAATGTAAGGTGCGGTTTTCTTTGTGACCAGATCGACATAAGATTCAGGATTGATCCAGTCAATATTGCTTCACATAGCTTGAGCAATATTTTCTAGATGGTACTCAAGTTCGATTGAGTTAGCAGACCGATCTTTCAGAAGATTGAACGCATCATTCTTGATTCTTCGCAGCTCTTTCTTATTCATCTTTTTCATCTGAAACTTTTGCTGAATCAATTGAGCATATTCCACCGTTCGACCATCATGAGGTTCATGATTGTCTGCAAGTGGTGGTTGCGAATTGATCATCTTCTCAAACCAGGAGTATTCGGCACTATCGTCTTGGTCTAGCCATTTGAGGACGGTTTTCGGTTTCTTTGGTTCTGTGCCTTTTGATGAGGTGTCCGGTTTGGGTCGATGATGCTTTCCTTTCCTTTCTTTCTTCTTCTTAGAGGACGGTTCCGGAACTTCATCGGGCTGAGGAATCTCGTCACCACCTGTGTATTCAAAGTGGTCATGTGCTTTGGGAGCAGAACCGGATGCCTTGGGTTGTTGTGAATATGTTGTTGTTGTTGTAGGGTTGACCGGTACTTGTGGTTGAGATGAGGGTCCTTTGGCTTGCTTTAGTTTCTTTGCCTGAGAGTTAGGATCCCTGTCTTCATCATCTCTTGGACGTTTCAGTTTGTCCGCCTCTGTACTGCAAGTCTCTTTTGTCATTTTAGCTTTCAACGCTTCCAGGACTTTAGCTTCTTCCGGCGATAATGAGAACTTGCTTGCCAGTTTGTCCAATAGCTGAGCTTCCAATTCGTCCAGAGATAGTCCTGGTAGTGGAACAGTTGACTTGTCAGCTCGAAGAGTAAATGTGGTCGATCGGATTACTTTCTTGACAGCTTGCTCTGCGAACTTCGTGAGTTCATCTCTCATGGGTGCCAGTAGATCTTTCAACTCAGCAACTAAATGTTGTTCCATATACTGATGTGCTTGAGCTGCTAATGTGGCTTCCAAGTTCTCTTGTACGTCTTTAGCTAAGAAAGTATCAACTTTTTCTTGCAGCTCTTGGACGTTCGAATTCAGCTTCGTCAATTCAGCAACTTTGGTTACTAGTGTTGCAACCTGATCTTCCAGTCTGCTTTTCTTCTTTTCATGTACTCTTCTGAATGCTGACTTTAGCAACTTTGATGCAGCAGAGGCTTTGGTGCTTGGTTTCTTGATTGATTTGTCGTGGGTTGATTCGGATGCAGGAGGTGATGACTGTGAAGATTCAAGGTTGGTGGTAATGTCTTTGTCATCTCCTCTTTGTGGTTCGGGTTGATCAACTTTTGTAGCTTTAGCTGCTTCCTCTTTCAATCTCTGTTCTTCAGCCAGTCTTTCAGCTTCGGCCTTAAACCTTAATTCTTCAGCAAGCTTGGCTTCTTTTTCCCTTTTCAACTTTTCTTCTGCCAGCTTGGCTGCCTCTTCAGCCTTCCTGCTTTCTTCCATGCGGATTGTTTCTTCTAGTTTGGCTTGTGCAAGCTCCTCAAGCCTAGCCTCTTCAGCTTCTTGCTTTTTCCTTAATTCCTCTTCTTGAGCCCTTTCTCTGAGCTCCATTTCTTCCACAGTCATCAACCGTGGAGCATCAGTATCCATGGGATCTTCCTCTTCCTCTTCTCTCATTGCTGGAGCATTAGTCATTTCTATGTCTGTGGGAGATACCGAAGGATTTTCATAGGCGACTAAGTCAGTGTTGATCCCTGTGTCAGAATCAGGAATGTTGCTAGATCCGCCAGCTTCGGTAGTTTGAGAGAATACTGGAGGTGGAGGTAGATCAGCATTGAATGCATCTATCTTGCTATGGAGGAGACCCAGCTTGAGAGCTCTTTCATTTTCTTCATCAACTGAAAGGCCTATATCGGATTGGGCAGACTCTTGTTCAGCAGTCATAGGTTCCTTCATCTTCTCTCTCCTGATCCTTTCTTCTTCCAAGATTGTCTGTGCTTCAGTGAACGGTCCTTGATTTAGATATGTTGGGTATTTAGCATTATCAGCAAACTCATCAATGTTTTTTCTCCCAATCTTCGAAAGTCAAGTCTTTATCATCAATCGTCAGATTCGGTTTCTAAGTCAGATGGTTGTGTGGGTTTAGGAATGGATTCGGGCTTCTTGACAGGAGTTCTTCGCTTGAGAGTACCCTTCTTCTTATGAGTAGACTTGGTAGAACTGTCGGAGCTCCCAGTTTTGCTACCTTTCTTTCCTTTCTTCTGCATGAACGAAGGTAGAACAACTTTGTCAAGGAAACCCACTATGTCTGCTTCAAGAGCTTGAAGGTAGTACATGTAATTCGGGCAAAGCTTCACTTTGTCATTCAAGAGACAGTCGGGAAATTTCTTTCCTTGCTTGCGTGTGTTGGTGTCGAGTCTCTTGATGATCTTGAGTGTATCTTCATTTCTGAAAGTATTCTTATCTTTGTCATCAAGTCTCTGTGGGATATCGTCATACTCACGAAGGAAGCTTTCGATGAGTAGTTTTGTGAAACGGACAAATGGAATGTTGGTGGTCTTGTGTTGAATGTGCCACATAAGGTCTTCCCAAATGATGCTGGCATAATCTACTTTCTTTACATTTGCCACTTCCCAGAAGAGTTTGAGGTGTTGGAGCTTTGGGTGTTCATGGCCAGTGTCTCTGCCAGATAAGGACTTGGCAATCAGAATGTATAGGGTTCTCCATGGTTGTGGAAGAAATCTAATGTTGACCCTAGAATGTCTTGTCACAACTTCTTCTGATTCGTCATAGCTAATATCCCGTAACCACTCTATTAGCTCTTCCTCTGTAGGTACTTGATCATATTCTTCATCTGGGCCAAGTTCGGGTAACCCAAGAACATTCCTAAGTAAATCAATGTCCATAGTGACCTGTCTGTCATGAAGCATGCAAGTGAAGGAAGCTTCCCCAAGGTCAAGCTGAAGTGTATGCCAAAACTGGTGTATGTAGAAGCAGGAGACTGAAGCTGACTTCGCGAATAACAGCTTGTTGGGGTGATATAGGAGAGCATCCACTGCAACAATACATGAGGATTCGTTGCAAGTGATTTTGTTGAAGTTGATTCGTAGGTTGTTCTTGCCAATTTTCCTGGTGTAATCAGCTGGAAAGGTCTCTTCCCATGAAAGTTTTGGTTCAGGTTCTGGTCCATATGGAACGTCATTGTGTTCTGCCATCTGAATTGATCATAAACAAATACAAACATGGCAATGGTTTACTGTGTTAGCTTAGACATAAGATTACATGATTGTGCATATTATAAATTGATCAGTGGGTGTTTGTGTGTGTGAAAACTTTTGATATATGACAAACTTGTGTTTTATCTCATGGTAGAAACTTCTAACTATTAAGTTACAACATTAGTCTATCATTATAAGAGATTACACTTTGGAAATTTTACAACACTTAGAAAAAATTCATGAATTAGACAAGTTTACGCGTAAGTGGCAAAGTCTACGCATAACATGACTTAAGCGTAAGAAGTGAAATTAGGCGTAAGAGCAAAAGCTACGCGTAAACTTATATGTTACACGTACGGTAAATCTTATGCGTAGGCTCAATCTTACGCGTAGGATAAAATCTTAGGCGTAGGATATGAGCTTATGCAAAGGATTAACCTTAAGCGTAAGATATAACTTATGCGTAGGTTTTGACTTATGCGTAAGTTCAAGACATAAGCGTAAGAACAAAACTTATGCGTAAGAATTATCATTTAAGCGTAAACATTGTCTTATCCAAGGCAATGTTTGTCCACGTGTCGAATCTTAAGCGTAAGATTCAATCTTACGCGTAGGATGAACTTCTTATCCGTAAAACGTCTTTTTCAGAAAAATTCACCTTTGAAGATTGAGTTGTATGATTCCTGAAAGTGTCAAACACACAACCACTGATCAATATTCATTTTAACACACTTAATACCTACTTTTTATGCGTAAACATGCCTAAATATGAGTTACGCGTAGAAACGCATGAACACACAATCATAAATACAATCAAACATGATTCTGGGTTGAAATAAGTTTAGGGCAAGTGATTATAACATCCTAAGGATCATATGGTCCAAATTTTAATATCAATTGACCACAAAAACACACGATCATAACTGCTAGTGCGTTCGTCCCCTAATTCTTTGATTCATGAACAAGAGATGTAATTGAAGCAATTAAACCACATGTATGAGTTCCTAGGCATGTAACAACACAATCCCCATCATTAATTTCAATTAAATCATACAGAATCAAGAATCCCCAAAGAACTCGTATGAACCCTAAAATCAAATTAGTCGATTTAGTGTTTCTGGGTACAATTAGAGTATGAAAACATGTTTATAATCATCCTTAGACCATTTGCCAACAACAAATTTAATCCTATCATAACACTTTTCTGGGTTCAATCTTTACGCAAAACCCGAAGATGAATTTAAAAGATTATGACAAAACTAGCCGTTAGATTGTGATAAAATTAAAAACCCTTGCTTGAAATCATGATCAAAACATGTTTACACTTACAGATTAGAAGATTGATGCTCGGATTTGTTGTTTGATTGTGGATCCTTGATGTTGGTGGTTGAGATATTAAATGTGTGAAAGTGTAAAAATGCAGGTGCAGTAAATGTTCGGTCAAATTAGGTTTTGACCAAAGGTTAAAACTAGTTTGGTAATTTGACACAAATGGCCCCTTAACCTTAACATGCATATACACCTAATGCCTAAACACATTATCTCATTTAACTTTCATTAATGACACCATGTTGTGACGAGAACAACTTATAATTTTACTCCCCCTCGACCTTAGACCGTAGTCTTTAAAAACATAAAAATTTATTATTTTGGTCAAGGTGAGTAACCCGAAACACTTTTGATGCATCCTTTTAAGATAAAACGTAATATTTTTGGTAAAATGCAAGTATAAAAGTTAATAAATCCTTTTCCTCCCCCTCAACACTTGTTTTGAATAATTAAAGACGTTTTAAAACAATAGTGTTGAAAAGAAAGGTATATACTTGCATTTTTTTTTTTTTTTTGAAAAGTATTTACAAAGATAGTTTTGATGTTTGACGATCAATTGTGTTTTAAAAACTTTTCCAGATCCTCTGGAGTCAAACATCGCATACCAATTTGGTGAACTAGACTAGCAAACCTTGATGGTGCTAAGGATTTGGTAAGTAAGTCCGCCAATTGGTACTCAGTCCCAACAAAATAAAGTTCAACGGTACCCTTTTCCACATGCTCCTTGATGAAGTGATATCTGAGATCGATGTGTTTGGATTTGCAATGATGTACTGTGTTGCAGGAGATAGCAATTGCACTTTTGGAATCACAGTAGATAGGAATCTTGTTGAATAGGTAGCCATAATCCTTAAGTTGTGATCTCATCCAAATGACTTGAGCACAACAAGCAGACATAGCTACATATTCAGATTCTGTTGACGACAGTGATGTGCAGTCCTGCTTCTTTGATTGCCATGACACAAGTTTATCTCCGAGAAATTGTAATCCACCAGATGTACTTTTGCGTGTGTCTAAACATCCTGCATGGTCAGCATCTGAAAAAGCAATTAGTTCAAAACCAGAATCCTTCAGATACCAGATTCCCAAGTTAATGGTTCCCTTTATGTATCGAAGGATTCTATTGACCTCACTGAGGTGTTTTTCAGTTGGTTTAGACTGATAGCGAGAGCACATGTAGACAGCAAATACTATATCAGGTCTACTAGCTGTGAGATACATGAGTGACCCAATCATACTTCGGTATTTGGTAGGGTCAACTGGAGTCCCATGTAAATCAGCATCTAGTTTTGTGGTATAGCCCATTGGTGTATAATAAGTATCACAACTCATCATTCCATGTTTCTTTAAAACTTCAAGAGCATATTTGGACTGATTTATAAAAATTCCACGGGGTGATTGATGAACTTGTAGTCCTAGAAAGAACGAAAGTTCACCCATCATGGACATTTCAAAATTATCTTTCATTAATTTTGCAAAATCATTAGAGTAACTTCTTTTTGTTGAGGCAAAAATAATGTCATCGACATATATTTGAACAACAAGTAAGTCCTCCCCGTAGGTTTTTGTAAATAGTGTTGGATCCACCGATCCTTTAGAAAATTTATTGGCCAGCAAGAAAGTGGATAGTTTGTCATACCACGCCCGTGGGGCTTGCTTAAGTCCGTAGAGTACCTTTTTGATTCGGTAAACGTGATTAGGACGCTAAGGATCAACGAAGCCGTCAGGTTGGCTTACATACACTTCTTCACGGAGTTCTCCATTAAGAAATGTTGTTTTCACATCCATTTGGTAAACAACCATGTTCCTGTGTGCAACATAGGCCAAAAAGATCCGAACAGCTTCATGTCTAGCCACTGGAGCAAAGGATTCAGAAAAATCAAGTCCTTCCAGTTGAGAGTATCCTTTCGCTACCAGGCGTGATTTGTTACGTATGACTGTTCCTTCAGCATCAAGCTTATTCTTCCAAATCCATGTTAACCCGATGACAAAGACTCCATCAGGTCTTTCAACTAATTTCCAGACTTCTAATCTTATGAATTGCTGAAATTCCTCTTGCATAGATTCAATCCAGTTGTCATAAGTCATAGCTTCTTTAATGTTCTTAGGTTCTTCGTGACAAACTGTGAGTGCATAGATACAAGTTTCTCCATCCGTGTGAAGTCGTTGTCTTGTCATAACAGGTGCATCTGGATGGCCAATAATATGAACTAGTGGATGGTCTCGAGTCCATTTGTGTGTCGAAGGGTGTAGTTGATAAGTATCTCACATGTTAGCAGGATCCAAATAGCGTGTAGCCGACTCAGCTATGTCAGGAAAGGTAGGAGCTGGTGCAAACGGGTTAAAGAACGCATCAGGATCATGCTCTGCGGGTTGTGGAACTGATTGTGGTGTTGGATCTTCAGCTGAATGGAGGGAGTTAGAAACAGTTTGTTCTGCTATAGATGGTGATGCAATTGGAGGACCGTCTCTCTCAACACTTGTTGTAGTTTGTTGAGGTGAGTCTGGTACTGGAATGTTTTCAGGTTGAGCAGCGGAATTAGGTGAGACCTCAGTAGGACGGTATTCAATTGTGTCATCAAATAGTGGAGCAAACAAGGTTTCTAATTCTTTGCGGTTGAGTGGCAATGATTCAGCCGAAGATGCCGGAGAGTTAAGACAGTTGAATTCGGGTCCTAAGCTGTGTTGCTCAGAAGCCATCTGTGTGAGTTCATCAAAATTAGCGTGAATGGTTTCTTGAATTTCTCTTGTTCGACGATTCCATATCCGAAAACCTTTAGAATTTTCACAGTATCCAACGAACACTCCAATGTCAGCCTTTGCTTTAAGTTTACCTAAATAATCACGATCATTTTTCGGATAACAAAGTGCTCCAAATACATGAAAGTAATCAATATTCGATTTTCTTTTGTGAACAATTTGATAAGGTGTTTTGCGATGGCGTTTTGTAATCATTCAACGGTTTTGAGTATAACAGGCAGTTGAAACAGCTTCTGCCCACAAGTAATCTGGTAATTGAGCATTAATCAACATAGTTCTAGCAGCTTCCACTAACGTCCTGTTGCGTCTTTCAACAACTCCATTCTGTTCTGGGCTTCTAGGAATAGATGTTTGATGTTCAATTCCCACTTTCTCATAATATGACCTAAGTGTCTGATTCTTGAATTCAGTTCCATTGTCAGTTCTGACTATCCGTACCGTGTTGTGTAACTGAACTTGAATTTTAGTGAGAAAGGTGATGATCATTGAAGGAGCCAGATCTTTACTTCGTACAAAATAAACCCAAATCCATCTGGAGTAATCATCCACAATTACAATAATGTAGCATTTCCCGTTGATACTTTGAACACGCATCGGTCCACACAAATCCATATGTAGCAGTTGTAAAACATGACTCATACTGTGCTCAGGTTTGGAAGGAAAATGAGCCCGAGTACTTTTTCCTAGTTCACAGGCTGGACATAAGTGATCTTTGGTAAAACGGAATCTTGGAAATCCATCAACAAGTTTGTAACGAGCAAGGTCAGTCATAGTTTTGAAATTCAAGTGCGAAAGACGTTTGTGCCATAACCAAGATTTAGTCGATTCTGCTTTGGAGAGAAGACATATCGGAGTGGTTGCAATCATATTTGACATTGATATTGTATAAAGATTGGAGCCTCGTGAGCCAGACATTAGATCGTTTCCTTGTAAGTCATGAACAAATCAAGTTTTCTCACGAAATGCAACTTCTAGATCCCCATCACAAAATTGACCTACAGAGAAAAGGTTGTGTCCAAGGCCTTCCACATAGTAAACACGACTGATTTCAATGTTCCCACTTACATAGTCACTATATCCCATGATTAAAGCGTAATGATCATTCCCGAATATGACAGTACCAATGAACTTTGAGACAAAGTTGTGTAACAGTTTGAGATTGCCTGTCATATGTCGGGTGCATCCGCTATCAACAATCCAGAGAACAATCTGTACCACCTGCATCACAAGAAGAAGACACGGATGGAACAGAAGTAAGGGTGGAACCCAAAGAAAGTGCGGGTTCCTGTTGGTTAGAAACACATGTATTCAACAATTTAGGAATCCATTTAAAGTCTGGTTTGTGTTGTAACCAACGTTTCCAGTTCCAACTAGTTCTTGCTTTCTTAATGTTAAATGCACTAGTAGTTGGCTCAGTCCTAGATTTGTTCTCGGTACCTATGGGGGTAACTACAACTTCATTAGAAACCGTAGAAGACAGCTTTCCTAAGATAGACTTAGAGGCAGTAGTGGGCCTAGAAGGAATGTGTGTCCTACGTTTCTTATGACGATTGAGAAGAGAATTAGCTAAGCATTTTGTATGATCACCAGATGATACGCTTTTACGACAAAACACACAAGATGCATTAATATTCAAAACATTCAAAGGTTCATCATTCGTTACATTTAGATTTTGATTACAATTTGCCAGATTAGAATCTAAATTTGTTGCAACATGAGTTTTATTCAAATTCCTAAGTTGATCTTCTACTTCTTGAGCTTCTAGTTGTCCTCTTTTATGTTGCAAGATCCTATTCTTCTTTTTACTTTTTCGCTTGGGTCTACTAACGCTATTAGTGGAGATTAGTCCTGTAGAAGTGGAATTATCAACATTAGTGTTTTGAATGACATTTTCTTTAGCAGTTTTGTCGAATTGATACATTCCTGGTGCTATCACCGTGGTGTCAACCATCTTTACTTTTTGAATTAGCTTAATTTTCTCTTTCAAATCAATGATGATGTGATTTTTATCCTGAATTTCAGACTCAAGTTTCCCATTGCAATAACTCAGATCATTGCGGTTTTCTTGCCAGTCGGCATTTATAATTTTTAAATCCGCAATTTCTTTCTCGTATTTGAGACACAGACTTTTTAAAGACTCGTTGTTTTTGCAAATCTGACAAGAGTTTGAAACATTTTGACTTTCAAGCTTCAATTCCATTTCAAGACTTTGAGCTTGATACCATGCAAGCCTTTGTTTGAGTTGACAAATTTCTTTTGAAAATTGTTTTGTCACATCATCATTTTTACTTCTCAGTTTGTCATTTTCCAGTTTGAGTGTCTCAATTTCCACATTCAACAAGTTATTATCAACACAAAGATCATCCATAAGCATAGAAGTACCAGATTTATAGAGATCATTCATGATAACAAACAAAATATCAGCATTGAGAACTTGTTCCAAGAGTCGATCAGCATCATTTTTTAAAACTCTATTTCTTTGCTTTTGAACCAAAATATCATTTTCAGTAGAGTTGAAAACATTTATCATATTTTTGACCTCGTTTTGAAGTTCCTGATCCCAACGTGTAGTACAGAGACGGAGGTGTTTGACAATTGGCAACATTTGTTTTTGAAAAATATCTCTTTTCACGCTCGTAAGCGGATTGAAAAGTTTCAATTTTTATTTCAGAATTGCGTTCAATTGTTTCCTCCAAAATTTCGATGTCTTCCATAAAAGTTTTGAAATAATTTAAGACACGACATTTTTTCGGTAAAGGTGTAAGTTCACCGGATGATGGTAAAGGACCATTTATTTGTGCTACAGTTTGGACAGGGGCCGCATTAGAGGATGAAACATATGACTCAGTGACATACCATGATTTCTCAGGTAATTCTTTTTGAGTAACAAAAGATTTAGAAATAGGAGGAGCTTTTGAATAATCATATGGTGTCCAATTTTGAACATAACTCATTTTTGATCGACTCTCGTCTTCAAGTTCTTCTTCTTCCTCAGTATCAAAAACAACAGCACGCACAATCGTATTATCAAGCAAATGGTCCATACTGTAAATTTTAGGAATTTCTTTGAATGCCGTGTGAAGAAACATTGAATTGTAATCGCCAAGTGCAAATCCTTTATCGGGTCTCGATTTTAAAGTAAATTTCTAAATTGTTGTTTCAGAGTTCCCGTGTTTGTAAACAATATTACGAAATTATTTGAGTTGTTTTTCAAGATCAACAATCTCACCGAGTAAGTCATCTATATACTTCCTTTTTCGTATTTTATGTTCACAAAAATCCTTTTTACAACTTGACAATTCTGTTTCTATTTTTGAAAGTTCTGTTTGAAGACGTTCAACTTGCATTTTCAATTCACACTTTTCACTTTTGAGTTTCGAAATCAACTTTCTGTTTGACTCAATTCAATCTTGCATTTTGCGTTGAAGATCTTGTTCTTTGTTGTAAGAATCTTGAAAAGCTTTTTCAAAACTTTTTGCATGTTTAATCTTATCTTCCTGATTTGAAAGCTGAATTTTATAACACTCAATATCTCTTGCAAGTGACGCATTTTTCTCTTTTAAAACTTTGTTTTTCTCGTTGCATTTTATGATTTGCAATTGTTGTGCATCCAGTTGTTTAGATAACAATATTAGGTCAGGGTCTGGATCAAATGATGGTTCATGTTGTTCTATATGATCATGTTTATCATTCTCAATAGGATCATCAAATGAAACAACTGTGTCATCATCAAATATGACAACTGTGCTTATTTGTTCATCTGTTTGAGAAGATGAAGATGATGTAGATGGAACAACTTGCGCCATATTTGATTCAGAAGCAGAGGGTGAGGCTATTTCATGTATTAGGCATGCTTTTTGGTCATGTACCTCAGACAAGCCATCAGTGTCATACACTGGACCTGAATCATTAAACTGAAGTTCCTGCATGTTGGCCATAAGCATCACAGCTGCATTGGCTTCCAGATCTTCCATGTCATCATCATTGTTCACATTTGCCATGAAGTTGTTATCTTGTTCAGGGAAATGTCCATCTTTTTCATCTTGAAGAGCCATGAGTAATGCCTGCTTGTGAAACTTACTACCCCGAGTTCTCGGTTTGGGACATGTTGTCGCTATATGACCTTGTTCATTCCTAGTTGCAACTGGTTCAAACCTTTGCTGAGAAGACCCTGAGTTGTTCCTGAACCCCCCCATTGTTATTAAACCTCTGACCATTCCCAAAATTTCATGAAGAACTTCCTGAACCAGATCTACCATTGTTACGATTCTGAATTTCCACTCTTCCATCATTGACAACAGCTTGATTCCTTGTGTTAGAAGATGAACGTTGACAGTTGTTTGTTTTGTTGGAGAATTTACTGAAAGCACGAGCAATAAGAGCAAGTCCCTGATTCAAAGTATTAAAGTCATCATCGTCATCTTCATTGGAGTTGGAATAATACACTGCATCATTGTTGTTCATTGGAACAAGTTGAGTAGAAGTATTTTGTGGAGATGAATCATAAGGGACCATTTGGTTCGAGGTAGAAGACTGTGGATAACTGAAGTAGTTCTGCTCTTGAACATATGCATTATTTGACATTGGTGGTGGAGCATAAGGAGATTGAGCTACGAGAGCCAAAGAATTTGGTGTTGGTGTTGGTGTGTATCCTCCTCGTAGAGCTCGATCTTTTTCAACTTCAGGTTCATGGTGTTTCAGAAAATCATACAACAAACCATATGGAGCATCATGAAGATTTTTGGTTTGACGAACAAATGTCACATATTTATGCCAATCTGGACCAAGACTACCGAAGAATTTGGAGTTCACTGCTATCCTTGGTACTGTGATTTTGTGACGTTCCAGATCATTGACCACATTTGTGAAACGATGATAGTCGGATTCAAGTGACTCTCCTGGTTCAATTGTGATGTCTGTGTATTCCATGTAGAGTTTGGATTCCATATCATCTTTGTTCAATTGAGTACCTTCCATAAGGAGATGAACATGTTCCCACATAGCTTTGGCTGTTTTCTGAGCATCGACACTTCGATAAATTGGATTAGGTATACCTTGAAGTATATAAGCCATTGCATACTCATTAGCTTCACGATGTAATTTCTGTTCTTCTGTTAGTGAAGATTCTGGAAGAGGTCTATCACCAGGAGGACGTGGAGGATCAGCATTTGGATCACCAATTTCAAATCTTGTTGGCCACTCAAATGGTCCTTCAAGTATCACTTGCTTCAAGAATTTCCCATGAGGTTTCTTTAGTTCAAGAAATCGTAAGAATCGACTTGACCATTGAACATAGTTCCCAGGTGTTAGCATTGGAGGTGTTTCAAGTGATCCTGCCTCATGTCGGGATTGTTGAGTTGTAATAACTTCACACATTCTGTCAAACTAGTGAGGTTGTTTGGAGGAAAACTGAGTGTTTTGTTGGGACATTTGATATGGTTGTTGTTGAGGAATGATTTGATGTTGTTGCATCATGAGATATTGTGGTTGTTGATTAAACGGTTGTTGTTGAAAGTGTGGCTGTGAAGGTTGTTTATATGATTGTTGCTGATGGTATTGTTGTTGCTGATACTGCTGATGTTGTTGTTGAGGATTTGAGAAGTAGTAATGTGGTGGTTGAGACATCTTTGAACACTTGTGTAGAAATGGATCTTTGTTGAAGATTGAAATGCACGTTCCTTTGATCAAGTCCAAAATCCCTGGGGTAAGTTGAATTCTTACGCGTAACAATAATCTTACGCGTAAACTTTTAGATTAAGCGTAAAGAGTAGTTTAGGCGTAAACAAAGAGTTTATGCGTAAGTTTTCTCTTTATGCGTAAGCTTTGGCTTATGCGTAAGTTTAGACTTATGCGTAAGGTTAAACAACCAAACAAATCTTCCAAACTTATCCAAGCTTGAAAGATATCCGAAGTCGAAGTATTCCACTAACTTATCCAAGCTAGGGAAGTACTGAGTCACCGTAACACAAGGAGAAGACCTTTGATGAAAGTTAAGCGTAGATTCTGAAACTTACGCCTAAGAATAACTCTTAGGCTTAGGATTGATCTTATGCGTAGAAAGGGCACCTTATGCATAGGAAGTAACTTCAGCGTATGATCTTACTCGTAGGAATCACAACTTACTCGTAGAAATTGACTTACTCGTAGGATTTCGGCGTAGAAGACCAAAGTTACTCGTAAGAACAGGGTTTTGACCTAAGTTACTCGTAAGAAAAGGGTTTTAGCCAAAAGTTACTCGTAGAAAGGACAAAAAGTACTGTTGACAACTTTAGAATCAGACTATTCATGTAAGTTACGCGTAAACAGGTTAGAAACTTGAAAAATCTCAAATTTTTGAAGAAAAATGCTTAGAAATAAGGTACTTTTAATCAAATAACTTCACCAATACTTAGAAAACACTAACTATTGAAGATTTTGCTAGCAAAAACTAGTTTTCCAATATCAAAGAAGCTATAAAACCTTAAAAAACACAACTTTATGCAAAAACTAAGCTTCAAATCACTATATCAACTTTGAAACTTGTCCAAGCTTCAAGATTTGAGTGAAAGAAACAAAGAAAAATGCAAAAAGATGAAGAACAAGCACCAAACCCCACGTTAACAATAGAAAGAACACTTCAATCTCTATTAGGCGAATGATACCACTTGTTAGGTCACCATTTATGTAAACACAAGTATGATAATGAAAGAAATAAGACGAGAATGAGAGATGGTTGATTATGAGAAATATGAAAAATGAAAGAACAATAGTTTCCTTAAGATAATCAAATAACCAACAATGTGAAAGGTTACATAAGCTTTCTATTTATAAGGGAGGAGTAGGGCAACACTCCCTTCCTCCCTCATCTTACTAATTCGTGGGATTTCAAGCCCATAGGGCTTTAACACTTAAGCCTTGTAACATAAAACATAATGAAATAAATACCAAAGCAACCTATTACAAAAGGTAATGACCGAGACTTGACTAAATACAAAAGTATGATCCCAACAGAGAGGAAGTCTGGTGATGAAGTTAGATATGGCTCATATCCATTGGAATCAGGGACTTCTAAGGCTACACCTTCAAAGGCTTTGGTGACTCTGGATCATCAGATTGATTGGGCTGAACATGAACCTGCTGAAGAGGAAGCTTCTACTTCTACACAAGTGAATCTGCTGGCATACTCACCTTCAGAGGACAAGAAGGAACAAGTCTCCTTGATGGGGATTTCTCAGGTACACAACTGTGTGTTTGGATGTAGTGTAAGATACAATGAACTTAAACAAGAATTTGATGATTTGAAACCTAAGTACAATGAGTGTTATATTGAAGTAGAGGCCTGTAAAAAGGCTTTAAAAACTTTGGAAAAACAAAAAGTCTGGTTTCAAAAGAATCAAGTTAAATATGATGAAAAGATAAGAGTTCTAGAAAGTGATTTAGAAATTGCTAAGATAGACTTAAGACGTACTGAAAAAGAGAAATCTGATATAGAAAAGGAAAAACAAGAATTACAACCTAAGTTAGAGAAAGAGATAGCTGGTCGTATGAAATGGCATGAAGGAGCATCTAATTTGAATAAATTGATTGATGGTCGCCAATCTGTTAGGTCTAGAAAAGCATTAGGATATGAGAAATATATAGATCCTGAAGAGTTAACATATCCTGATATGTCTAGTGTTTTTGACCCTGAACCAGCCTTAGCTTATCAAACACCTGTTAAATTTGTTAAGGAAGGGGGAATGAATGTTGTACCTGGACCTATAAGAGGGGAACATATGCCTATAGACCTGTCCATACCTAGTGACTTTGATGGATCACACCATCTCTATGGAAAAAAGTCAACTGACTTGCCAGACCCAATTATTAAATCTACTGACTTTGTCTCTTGTTGTGACAGTGACAAGTCTTCTGATGAAGGGTCTACCTCATTTGCCAGCTGTGATTCAAGTGAGAAGTCAGACCTGCCCAAGACCACACCCAAGACATCACCCAAGACTCCACTCAAGCCTTCTAGAGTTACTGCTGATCACAAGACTGTTTCTTCTGAAGACTTGTTTTTTAATTCTTTGCAAAACAATATTTCTAGTTCTGTTAAAAACAATTCTATTAATCATGGTGGTTTGAATGCTTTTTCATGTTATGGAACTTCCTTCAGTTTGAATAAATCTTCTAAAAAGAAGAAATGTTTTGTGTGTGGAAGTAAATCTCATTTGATTAAGGATTGTACTTTTCATGAGCAAAGAATGGGTGTCTGTCTTAGTCAAAGGAAACCCAGGCAAATGTGGAAGAATGTTAATGATATACCTTCTTTTATTCCACATCAGCAGAAATCCAATTCTGCTGAACCACATTCTTCATGGAGAAGAACCAGTAATAGACCTTATGTTCGACCTACTAGTTCTTTCCTTTCTAATGGTTATTGGCCTAATCACTTTGACTCAATGTATTATGGCGGAGGGTATTGGAATACTGCTATGAAGCCCTCAGCAGGTTGTTCTTGGACAAAGAAGGGACCTAATTTGCATTACAGGCCCAAGAACAATGGTGGATCTAAAACATCTACATGGCCTATCTCTAATGATCCACAAGGCAGGCTCAAGTCAGCAATGACTTGAGTCTCCAATGTGTACTAACTTTTGTATATTTTTGTTATTGTTGTAGGATCATCCTTTGAAAAGTACTGAAGTAGGTATAGTTGATAGTGGTTGTTCTAGAAGTATGTCAGGGAACAAGGACAAGATGCATGACTTTGTGCCCATAGAAGGAGGAGGCAGTGTAACTTTTGGTGGTGGAGATGGCAAAATTACTGGGAAAGGAACTATTAAGACACCTTTGTTAGACTTTGAGAATGTTTATTATGTGAAGGAACTGGAGCATTTTAATCTATTCTCTGTATCACAAATTTGTGACACTAAGAATAAGGTTTTCTTCTCTGAAAATGAGTGTCTTGTGCTCTCCAAGGACTTCAAACTTCCAGAAGACACAACTGTTTTGCTGAGAGTTCCTAGAACCTTCAACTTGTACACATTCAATCTGAATGATGTCAAGCCAGAAGGTGATCTAACATGTTTGGTGGCCAAAGGTTCCCAGGATGAATCTACCAAGTCGCATAGGAGAATGGCTCATGTTAATTACAAGACTATCAAGAAGTTGTCTAAACTTGGTCTTGTTTAGGGCCTTCCTTCTAAACTCTTCACCAATGAACACAATTGTATTGCTTGCAACAAGGGAAAGCAACACAGAGCCTCTTACAAAGGTTCCCAGGATGAATCTACCAAGTCGCATAGGAGAATGGCTCATGTTAATTACAAGACTATCAAGAAGCTGTGAGCACCATTTCAGAACCTCTTCAGTTGCTGCACATGGATCTCTTTGGTCCAACTCCTATCAGAAGTATTGATCATAAGTACTTCTGCCTAGTTATCACAGATGATTATAGCAGGTTTTGCTGGGTATTCTTTCTAAAAACAAAAGATGAAACAACTCCTATTTTGAAAGAATTCATCACTTTAATTGAAAACCAGCTTAATAAAAAGGTTAAAGGCATTAGGTGTGACAATGGGACAGAATTCAAAAATGTTGTTTTCATAGAATTCTGTAAGTCTAAGGGGATTAGAAGGGACTATAGTACTCCAAGGACCCCACAACAAAATGGGGTTGCTGAAAGGAAAAATAGAACCTTAATTGAGGCTGCAAGATCCATGCTTGCAGACTCTAAATTACCCACTATGTTTTGGACTGAAGCAGTAAGTACTGCTTGTTATGTCCTGAACAGGGTATCCATCACTAGACATCATGCCAAGACACCTTATGAACTTCTCACTGAGAAAGTTCCAGACATTCATTACCTTAAGCCTTTTGGTTGCAAAGTGACCATTTTGAATACTGCTGATACACTGGGTAAGTTTGATGGGAAAGCTGATGAGGGATACATTGTGGGTTATTCAGCTCATACCAAGGCCTATAGGGTTTATAATCTGAATGCCAAAAGGATAGAGGAGACCCTTAACCTAAGATTTCTTGAAGATCAGCCTAATACTCAAGGACAAGCCATTCTTGGTATTTTGACCTAGATTATTTAACTGATTATTTGGGTTATACTAGACATGCTTCTAATCCTAATGCAGGTACCAAATATCCAAATTCTAACCCTGCAGGTTCCATGGATGATGACTCAGAATGTGACTCTGAGCCAGATGAACATACCATTGTTGTACCATCTTTTCCACCTAACAATTTTGTAGGTAATCTTTCTGCTGCTGAACAAGATAATGAGTCACATTATGCAGAGGATCTTGCAAGACTTAAGAAGCAAGAACATGCTGCTACAAAGGAAGCTCAGAAACTCAATGAAAAGGTTACACAAGAGACTGAAGCCATCCTACACCAATCAGCACAAGCAGTCAGTGGAAACAAGGATGCTGCTGACAATTCTGCTGAAGGCACACTTATTCCCACTGATAAGCTCAAAGATGCTGATACTAATGATGCAAACTCTCCCATTTCTACTGAAGCATCTACAGACTTAGAGAAGCATTTTACAAGATTTCCAAGTCCTTCTTATCTTGGGAATTATCAGCCCAAGCCTGGCCTATTTCACTCAGCTTCTTATGATACTGAGTTTGGGCCTACAGTCAACAACCTTGATGCCACCATTGATGTTAACCCTACAGCAACAAAAAGGATTCATAATGCTCATCCCTTATCAGAGATTATTGGAGATCCTAAAGCACTTGTTAGAACAAGAAGCACTGTAAAGAATACTAAATATGGTGAAGTTGCTTTCATTTCTTATGTCTACAATCAAAAGAGGGACAATCACACAGACTTCAAACATTGTCTGTTTGCATGCTTTCTTTCTCAAATTCAGCCAACTAGTGTTCCTCAAGCACTAGCTGATTCAAGCTGGCTTGAAGCAATGCAAGAAGAGATGCTGCAATTTAAGAATCAGCAGGTTTGGATATTGGTTCCTCTCCCTGATGGTAAATATGCCATTGGGATAAAATGGATTTTGAAGAATAAAAGAGATGCAAGGGGAATTGTGGTAAAGAACAAAGCTATGCTAGTGGCTCAAGGGTTTAGACAAGAGGAAGGCATTGACTATGATGAAGTCTTTGCACCAGTGGCAAGAGTTGAAGCCATTAGGATCTTTTTGGCCTATGCCTCTTATATGGGCTTTATGGTTTATCAGATGAATGTTAAAGGTTCTTTCTTATATGGTGAGATTGAAGAGGAGGTTTATGTGACTTAACCCAAAGGATTTGAAGACCCTGATCATCCTGAGTATGTGTACAAGGTTGTCAAAGCTCTCTATGGACTTCATCAAGCTCCCAGAGCTTGGTATGCTAGACTTTCCACATTTCTGCTGAAGCATGGTTACAGAAGAGGTGCCATAGACAAGACTCTATTCCTCAAGAAAGATTCCAGGGATATTATTCTTGTGCAGGTGTATGTGGATGATATTATCTTTGGTTCAACCAAAGAAGCATGGTGTAGAGAGTTTGAGGATCTGATGAAGGGAGAATTTCAAATGAGTGCCATGGGAGAACTCACTTTCTTCTTGGGTTTACAGGTTTAGCAGAAACCTGATGGTATTTTCATTCATCAGGAGAAATATGTAAAGGATATGTTGTCAAAGTTTGATATGGAGAATGTCAGGACTGCCCCTACTCCCTATGAGGCTCCCAAACCAAAGAACAATATTGATCTTGATCTCCATGTGAATGTTCATTTATACAGGTCAATGATTTGTTCTTTGATGTACTTGACTGCCTCTAGACCTGATATTACATTTGCTGTGAGTGCATGTTCAAGGCACCAAGTCACTCCACTTACCTCTCACTTGAATGCTGTCAAAAAGATTTTTAAGTACCTAAAAGGCCAACCCAAATTAGGTCTTTGGTATCCCAAAGAGTCTCCATTTCAGCTAGCAGCTTATAGTGATAGTGACTATGCTGGTGCCAATATGGATAGAAGATCCACAACTGGAGGTTGCCAATTCCTTAGAAGGAGACTGATTTCTTGGCAATGCAAGAAACAGACCATTGTTGCTACCTCTACTACTGAAGCAGAGTATGTTGCTGCTGCCAATTGTTGTGGACAGGTTCTATGGATTCAGAATCAATTGCTGGATTATGGATATAATTTTAAGAATACTACTATTTTCATTGACAATCAAATACAATTTGCATTGTTAAAAATCCAGTTTTTTCATAATAGAACCAAACATATTGAAATCAGACACCACTTTATTAGGGATGCTTATGAGAAACATTTAATTAAAGTTGTTAAAATTCACACAGATGAGAATGTGGCAGATTTGTTAACCAAAGCATTTGATGGACCAAGGTTTCAATATTTGGTTGTCCATATTGGTATGCTTAACCTTAAATGCAAAGTTTAAGGGGAGGCATAAGCCTCAGGGGAGTATTGTGAGTGTAAACTTTGTAGATTTGTATAAATTGAGTTTTTAACACTAACCCTCTAATGTTTCTGCAAGTTTGTTTGGTGTATTTGCATGTTTTATGTCTGTTTTGCAGATGTGCTGATGTTGTAAATTTTATGTTAAAAGTCACCAAGAGCTGTATTCAAAGGAATGTGGTCAAGTATGATGAACATGGTTTCTTCTGATTAATTGATTATACTGAAGGTCACACAAAGTTGATTAATGAAGAAGAACTTTTCATTCATTCAAAGAAACAAGTTACAGCTTACATTCAAAGTTCCAACTGGATTACAAAGACCATTCCTAAACATTTGCCTAATCGAGTACTACTAGCTTCTATCATCTATTACAAAATAATTGAGGCTATGACAAGTACAATGATGAAGCTGAAGATGAAAATGGAAAAAGAAGAGAAGGAAGACTGTGAAGATGCTCAAGTACCAAAGTCAAGAAAATACTCAAGAACATTGGTCCATGGCAACATTCCTCAATCATCTACTTCAGCTTCTCCTTTCCCTTACGTACAATCTCTGCCTTCTTGCTCTGTCCGATGTGCTCTTGATTAGAAAGACCAGGTCCTGGAGCAGGAAGATCCAACACCACATTTTGTAATGTTGGAAGAGATGGATCTCTCTTACTTGACCTTGGTTGGGATCTCTCTAGTGTGGAAGGAGGAAGAAAGGTTGGATCTTCATTTTTCTCCTCTGAAGAGTCTTCATCAGAGGTACAGATGAAGGGAGAGACAAGTTCTCTCTCAGCAGGAATGGGAACATGGCTAGGTTCTCCCCTTTTATGTGCATTCCATCGTCTTTCATGTGCTTTCCATCGAATCTCCATTTCTCTTTCATAGTCTGAATCAGAAAGTTCCCAAGGATATGGTGGTAAATCTTCTTCTGATGATGAAGAAGAGTGAGAAGAAGAAGTTTGATCTAAAGTTTCTGGTTTTGATGACATGATTTTGGTGATGAATTGAGTTTAATTGGGAAATTAGGGTTGAGAGATGATTTGGGGTAAATTGATGTCTGAGATGTGTTATTTGGGGGTGATTAAATAAGCTAAGTTTAGGCGTTATGATAATTAATGCGAGTTGGGTGGCACAGTAAAATCAAGATATTCATCGAAGATATTTTTACATTTGCTTGGTTTCTGCTGATGTTGACCATTACTCAGCAGATTTGACTTTCATTTCTGCTGAAGGGTAATTTTGAATTTGGAAGTTTTTAAATTACACGTCAGACTTGGTCAATAATTAGTTCTGATAATTTTGACCACGATTGGGGAACTTCCAAATATAACCCACTTCGCATATCTCTTCCTAAACAAAATTATCCGCTTGTTACTCCATTTAAACCCATAATTCTCTGAGTAATTCATAATCGTCTCACGCAAGTTCATTCATATGGCACAACTTGAATTGAAAGGAGATCATAACAAGTATGCTATTCTGAAAAAGGCTAAGGGACATGAAGAATTTGATTTAATGGTGGAGTTTCTACAAAGGTCAAAGATTCATTATGCTTTGACACATAGTCCCAATCTGATTTATGAATCAATGGTGAAGCAATTTTGGGCATCTGCTGCAAAGAGATCTGACACAGAGATTGTAGCTGAAATTGATGGTGTAGAGTATGTGGTGACAGAAGATTTGATTAGGACAAAGCTTTAGTTGGATGATGAGAATGGAGTTTATCACTCCAACACTACAGAGATTCTTGCTGGGCTAAGGGAAGCTGGATATCAAAGTACTGATACAACTAAGTAGCACAAGAATCAATTTTTTCCTAAGTGGAGGTATTTGGTGCATTTGCTGCTCCAATGTATTAGCAACAAGTGTGGTGGATGGAACCAATTCTCTCTACAATTGGGTTGTGGTATTGTTTGTCTTTCTAAGGGTCTAACTTATAATTTTTCTAAGTTTATTTTTGAAAATATGCTAGAAAACATTGATAAACAACAGCATAAGTTTTTAATGTACCCTAGGTTCTTATAAATTATTTTAGATATAACCACTGAAGATAAAACCCATGTGCCTATTAAAAGTCTTGGTTCTAAGTTGTTTGCCTCAATGAAAACAAATTATAATGGGGAACATCGCCCTTTGTTAGCTGCTATGTTGCCACATGGCAATGATAATGTAGTTGAGGGTGATGATGCTGGTAATGTGCCTTCTCAAAATGCTGCTGATGATGGTAATCCATCATCTTCTGGTGTTGCTGCTGATGGTATTCCTTCAGTGGTAATTGAGGAAGAGCCAGCTACAACTGCTGAACCATTACCTATTTCTACTGACTTACCACCACCGTCCCCTGTACATATGTCACTTAGTCCTACCATTTCACCATCTCAGGATGCTCCAATTGAGCAAACTCATGAGTTTGAAGATACATTTCAGCCTCTTGAGCCTGAGTTCACTAGACTACCTACACCCAGCCTTATGAGAGAGCCAATTGATGAAGGCTTTCCTAATGTTGTACATGAGTCTGTTTCTCCTGCTGGGTTCAATAAAGCTCCTCTTACCACTGAGCAATCAGTTGGTAGAGCTGAGGACCCTATTACTCTTACTTCTGTATATGATTCACTTTGCAGGTATATGAAAAGGACTGATGAACTCCAAAAGGAGCTTGCTGATACCAAGTCTACTCTTGGTAATGAAATTGAAAGGCTGAAAAGTAAGGTTCAAGATTTGGAGGCACAGTTGAATCAGCAGAAGCAAAGTAAGGGTGGATTGGATACTACTGAAGTTCCTCAGGAGGCAAATTTGGATTCTCTTGAAATTCTAGCTGAAGTTGCTAGACAATCTCATGTTGCTCCTCCTAAAGCTGCTGAAGTACCTCCATCTAAGCCACAAATTTAATTCAGCAGAAGAAGAAGTAGAAGACAATATTTGGCAAAGAAAGCTGCTGAATCTTCCAAAGTGTTTAGTGGTGATGATGATGTGCTTATGGCTGAATCTACTGATCTTCTTCAGGAGAAACAATCACCAAGTATTATTGCTGCTGACATTTTTGCTGATAAAGCTCATGCATCAGGAGATACATTCTTTGTAGCAGGGAAAGTGTTTTTGAATTCCCCTGTTCATAATTTATCTGGGAATCAGCAAGTTTCTCCTGATGACATCACTGAAATCCTCAAGCCTCAAGGATCTACTGATAGAGATGTTCAAGAATTAAATGATGAACCTATGGAAGATTTGAATATTCCTCATGATGATTTTGCTGAAGGAACTGAGGTGGCTGAGGATGAGCTTGTTACAGCTGAAGAAAGAGCTGCACAAGAAAAACTCTTCAAAGACTGGAAAGATTATAAGAAGAGTTCTGATATGGCTGAGGAACAGCAAGCCAAGTTTGATGCAGCATATCAGTCTGCCACTCAAAGATATGTTTCTACTTTGCCTATTGAAAGACAGAAAGAATTGGATGCTGCTGTTCAAGAGTTTGATGAGTCAGATTGGCAGCATACTGGACAACAAGTGATTGCTAATCCTGATTTAGCTGCAGACATTATTGGTAATAGGGTGGAGAAAAAGGACTGGGCTTCTAAAATTGTGAATGTGCTAAAGTTGAGGAAGAAAGTAGCAGATGAGTTAAAAGCCAAAGATAAAAGAGATAAACCTATGACTCAAGCACAGCAGAGGGATTATATGAGAACATATGTGAAAAGTCAAAGCAGTTCATTATATAATACTGCTTGGACTAAGAAACCAGTGTGGGCACTTCCATTTGACAAATTAGTTCAGATGTATAACAGGATCAAGGCTAGAAATGACAAAGCTGGAATGGGTGCTTCTAAGAATATTCCTATCACTCTTGCTGATGCTGGTTCATTTGTTAATGTGGATATTCCTGTTGCTGCTGAAAAGATATCTTTACCTGATACTTCTGCTGATGTACCACATGTTGTTGTTTCATCTTATGTGGATAAAGGTAAAGCTCCAATGATAGCAGAAGATCCTCCATCTAGGAAGAGAACCAGGAAACAAATGGAGGAGGAAAGGTTGGGTGAAGAGGCTGCTCAACAGTTAGATGCTGAACAACAAGCTGACTTGGCAAGATTTCATGAGATTAAGGTAAGAGAGGCTGAACTTCAAGCTGCTAGAGCCAAACAGATGAGGCAGGCTATCGATGAACAATATGCATCTGCTGCACTTGAATCTTCTCAGGATTCTACTGATGAACAATTGGATAATCCATCAGTGGAAACTGATGCTGCAGAAGGCGAATCTGCTGAAGCTGAAATTCTTGATGCAACTTCTCTACCTCATGCTGCTATTTATGTTCCTGGAAGAAGAGCAAAGAGAATGGCTAGAGACAGAACTTCACATTCCACACAAAGCCTAATAAATGTGAATGCTTCTGATGCTTCATTTATAAGAGAAGGATCCTCTGATGATTGGCCTGATGCAACTAGAGATGTTTTGGTTCACTGGGAGTTAATTGAGAATGGCTAGTTTAATACAATTTATAGATTGGATAAAACTTCTATATCCTTTACATTTCTTCAAGAGATTCTACATCTTGTTGATCATCAGGATTTGGTCACTCTATATGATGTGGTTCTCAAATTTTATGCAAATCATACTCCTACAGGGTCTGGATTGTATTTATTGGGTGATCTAAGAGTGTTGTTTTATTCTTCTACTCCCACTGGTGTTAGTTATGACATATGGAAAAACAATTAGAGATGGAAAGTTCAGAGTTGGAAATTTTATCCTATGCCTTATGTTCATGTGTTGGAAACTACAACTGGTATAAGGCTTATTATGGATATTGGCAAAAGATATCCCCTGAAAGTGTCTCTGATGGAGAAAATGCTGCAACAAAAGTTGGAGATTCCTCCTGATCCAGTTGGGAATGCAAGATTGTTTGCTGAATCTTTGGTGAAAGTCTTTAAACAAAGGATTAAGACTTCCAGAGCAGCTTCTGTTTAATGGTATAATGTTGTGTATTTGTTTTTATCATTTCTTATTTAGTATTAAAAAATAAATAAAAAAAAACTAACATTTTTGTTGTATAGTATTGTGTTTATGTTATGCAGGTTTGGTGTTCATCACACTATTCTTTGGTCATCAACTTACCTGATGTTGACTATTCCATCAAAAAGTTGGCTAGTCAAAAGGGTACAGCTTTGGTAAAGACACATCAAATATGTTGATAGCTGTAATGGTTTGCTCAAAACCATAGGGTTTTCAACTCACCCATGCTTTATTGCTGAGTAGTTGAAATGGTTGTCAATTGACCATGGATTTTTCCTTTATGGATTCCAAATAATTGGCTAGCCCACATGTATATGGCTTGTGGTAAAGGCAGTGGAAAACCATATTTGGTAATCAGTTAACCAAGATGATTTTTCATCAAAATAATTGGCTAGTCCTGAGCAAACAGCTACAGGTAAAGACATCTCAAATCCGTTTATAGCTGATGATTTGCTAAAAATCATATGGTTATCAGTGTACCTTAGAACACTTGGCTACTCCAGTAGTGATGGCTATTGGTAAAGAGACATCAAATCTATTATTTTCAATGATTCACCTCTCACAGGAGTTAACACACCTGGAAGTGATGAGAATAGTATGAAACTAATTTGTTTTGATGTACATTTAGTCATTTGTTGCTGCAAAGAATGGAGCTTTCAAGTATTTGCTGATCATAGAGATTCTGCTGATGATGATTCTTTGCTGGTACTGTGTTATTTCAATCCTCTTGGTATGTAACTTCAAAGATCTATCAAGAATCTTGAACTTAGCCATGTCAAATTCAAGATTAGGGGAGGATTGTTGGGAATTCTGCTAAGTAAGAATTCTGCTGAAGGTTACTGCTGAAGAGCTGGTTCCTGCTGAAGCATTGTATCTGCTGAAGTCTAGTTTCAGCATTATTAGTTTCTGCGGATATAGTATTTCTGTATTTTATGTATTATAGTTTGGATATACATGAGTTTATTTAGGAAGTGATAATGCATATCTTTTAGAAGTTTCAGAATATATGTTTCTTGGGTAACGGTTTAGGGTTCCTTGTGTATAAAAGGAACATACGATTATGTATTGAATTAACGTTTTAGAAAACACTTTCAATATTATTAAAAGATTCATAGAGGATCAAAAGTTCTTAGTATTAAATTTTTGTTTGTTTCCACTTTAAAATACAAGTTACAGAGATTGTCTATTAGTGTGTTATTGATTACATTAACATAACTAACGATTCAAAAGGACCAATTGAATAAAACATCCAATATCAAACCGGTCAATAACATAGTTGAAACACCTCCTACACAAGACCTTGACGATGAATTCAAGGAGCTCCGCCTTGAACGCTCCGTCATTGATGTCTTAGCCCGTGCTCCCTACTATAGTGCTGATACGTGGGAATCGCACCAGGCTTTACCTCTCAAGGGATCCTGAGAAGCTTACAACCCCCACCAGGCAGTGTACCTGATCGTTGTAGTATAGTATAGTGACAAGTACCGGGGGATTGATCGTTCAGCTTAGGAATAGTGTCGCTAGGATTAGAAAACCTAAATACTAGTTCTAAAGGTGAGGGATGATTATTTTTGTATTTTATATTTTTTAGAAAGCAAGTAAAAATCTCGGGTTTGAAGGATTTGGGCGGAATTAGTTGTTAATCAACTAACCCAATACTAAAGATGCAATCAAAATAAAATACTAGAAATGAAAATAAACTAAATTATACTAAAGTTGTGAGCAATAAGTGGAGAAAGTGTGTTTACTTAGATTTCACTACTCCCTAGACATCTTTTACACGTTAATTACTTGTTATAATTGCATGGATGACGGATCTTATTCCTTAATACCATTCATGGGGTGGCACACTTAACTCCCCAATTCTATGAGCTCTTATCTCCTCCTATACCATGCCCAGCACAACCATAGGGATTATAAACAGTGGCTCATGCATTAAATACAACCAATAAAGACCTAGTGCGCATCGGTTCATGTTTCTTAAGACGTTCAAGCATGTTACCAATTGGAGATCTGCCAGTTTTCTTAAGCCTAACATATAAATCATTCATCCAAGACAAGTATAAACAAGTAATCAACACATAATTAACATCTAGGTTTCATTAGATCCAAACAAACACAAGATAGATCTAGCCTAGCATGATGGAATTGAGACAAGAACAAGATATAGACAACCAACACATAGACATATTGATTGAATTAAAAGAACACTTATCTCAATTACACATGAAAGGTATCAAGGGCTTGGAACCCTTGAAAAACCTGTAAAATTCGCACCAAGTTCGTACTTAGGGTTTCTCCAAAACTTCTCTCTTTTTAATGTGAAAATTAGAAAACTATATATAGGAAAAGGGGTCTAACGGCGTCAAGACTAAACTTGTGACGCCGTCACCTCGCCGCCAAAACTCTTCTCGGACTGCCTTGATCTACATTTGACGCCATTTCTTGTGACACCGTCAAATCTGTATTGGGTCGTCATGGAATTTTGCTCTTGACACCGTCAGGAAGTTACTCTTGACGCCGTCACCTACTGTTCCTAGCATGGAAAATTAAGACTTTGGCGTTTTCTTCACTTTTATGCTCCAAAAATGTCCGAATTGCTTCCTTTTCCAGATTTCACTCCCAAAGTACCTAAAATCACAACAGGAACAATTTAGGGCAATATTTGATCAAATAAATTCAATTCCGGGCTTAAATGACCCCCTAAAAGTGGATCATTTTTTGCCTCATCAAGTGCCCTACTAGAAAAATATGAGAAATTTAAATTGGGTAAAAATGGGACCGCCTTCGTTCAAAACAAGTTGCTTAAGAAGCTTGATGATCCGGGTATATTTGTTTTGGCTTGTAAGATGGGAAAATCCGAAGCTTTCGACACACTAGCCGACATAGGATCGAGCCTCAACTTGATTCCCTTATCCCTTTTCACCACTCATAAGCTAGGAAAGTTAGAGAAGACGAAAGTACTAATTGGTCTAGCGGATGGGAGTATTGCCCACCCGGTTGGAATGATCAAGGATGTAGTGGTTCACCTAGGAAACTTAACTATTTTAGCGGATTTTCACGTCCTAGATATGGTTAGTGATACTACATGCCCATTGTTAGTAGGAAGAGGATTTTTAGCAACCGCTAGTGCCATGATAGATTGTAAGGAGTCTAAGATAGCGGTAGGAGAGGGTGAGACTTGGTCGGTTTATGATGTTAGGAAGCATAGCTACGATTGTGAGGACGAACCGACACCACATTGGGTAGAGATGAATAGGAGACCATCTAGATATGGGCCTTGGATAGAAAGAAACTTTATAGGACCTCAACGCCCATTCTATCTCGAAAAAGATTTCATCAATAAAACACATTCGGTGGAACAACTCATTGCTAGAGATGAGGAACTAGACCCTTTTGAGGATCCCCTAGTCTTTAGGAAAATGATTGAGTTCTTAAGCGTAATGCCTATCAACCTAGAGATGAACAAGTGGAAAAGGGAAGGGGATAAGTGTAAATGGAAGGGGGACAAGCCACCTAAGGAAGGTGACGGATCATGGCATATGAAGATAATTTTATATGATCCGGATGGAGAAAAGTTTGAAAGGTCATACCGTACCAAGAAAACCGATAGGAAGTTGAAACCCAAGTTTGATCCCAAAGATGTCCTCAACGAGGAGCTCACACGTACACGATAGCCCATGACCTTAAGTCTAGCTACAAGACTCGTAAATAAAGAAAAGCGCTTCTTGGGAGGCAACCCATGTTTTGTGTGATTTTTAATTGTTTGATTGTTATTTATTTCCGTATACATGTTTTATTTTTATTGTTGGTAGATCATGTTTCAAACTAAACTGTAAAAATGCTTTATTTTGTTCTTTAACTTCGTCTTAACTTCATATAAAGGTATTTTGCAAAAGCTAAGTGTAAGGGGAAACCTCAAATTTGTTTCTAAGAACGAAATTGATCTTGACTCGCCACAATATTAAATGAACATGTGTATTAGTATTTGTTAGAGTCAAATGCTTGTATCAAGTCATAATGATGTTTTGCGAAAAGTGAACCACTTCTAAGGGGTCATTTAAGCCCGAATTCGAGATTATTCGATCAATTATTGCCCTAAATCGTTCCTTTTGTCATTTCAGGTACTTTTGGAGAGAAATCTAGAAAAGGAAGCATTTTGGACGTTTTTGGAGCATAAAAGTGAAGAAAATGGCAAACTCTCAATTTTCCTAGCTGGAACAGTACCTGACGGCGTCAAGGCTCTCCACATGACGGCGTCAAGAGTTACAAAAGAGGTGGATATGGAAAATACACGTGACGATCTAGAGAGTTTTTGTGCATAGGAGATGACGGCGTCACCCAAGGCCGTCATGGTCCAAGTATTAGTGACGGCCCAGAGCATTTTTACACATGACGGCGTCACAAGCAGATCTAGGCAATATGATTTTATTATGGCGGCGAGTTGACGCGTCACAATCCAATACATGACGCCGTTACGCTATGTAATCTATATATAGTTTTCCAAATTTCATTCATTAGTGTGCAACTTTGAGGGAATAAACCATAGTCTGAATTTTATCAGCTTTTCAAGGGTTCCAACCCCTTGAATCTTTTATGTTCAATTAAAGATAAGTACTCTTTCAAATCATTCAATATGTCTATGTGTTTTTTGATTATATCTTACGCTTGTCTTTTATTTAACATGCTAGGCTAGATTTCTTTTGTGTTTGCTTAGATGTAGTGAAACCTAGATGTTAATTATGGGTTGATTGTTTGTTTATAATTGTTACGGATGATTATATTCGATGCTAGGCTTAAGAAACCTGGCAGACTTCCATTGGTAACTTGCTTGAACGTCTTAAGAAACATGATCGGAGGTGTACTACGATTTTTGGTTGTATTTAATGCGTAGGAGAATTCTAATGATCCCATGTTAGGAGCTTCTAACGGCTCGACATAGGAGTGAAGTAGGATCTTATAGAGTTAGGGAATATTGTACACAGCCCTACGACTAGTATTAAGGAATATAACCCGTCATCCATGCAATTGTAACAAGCTATCAACCTGTAAAAGATATCTAGGGAGTAATGATACCTAAGTAAACACAACTTTCCTCATTATTGTTTCCACTACTAGTATAATTACCTTTATTTTCATTAATGTTATTTTACTTTGATTGCATCTTTAGATTAATTGGGTTAGTTGGCTAGCAACTAATTCCGCCCACTTCTTCAAAACCCGAAATTTTATTTTCTTTCATAAAAATATAAAAATACAAAAAGAATCATCCCTCACTTCTAGACCTAGTTTAGGAGGCTTTCTAATCCTAGCGACACTATTCCTGAGTTGAACGATCAATCCCCCATTACTTGCACTATACTATACTACAACGATTAGGTACACTGCCTGGTGGGGGTTGTAAGCTTCTCTAGATCCTTTTAGAGGTAAAACTTGTTGCGAGGGTGCGATCCCCACGTATCACACATCCGATCCTGTTTCTTAAGCGTTCAAGCATGTTACCAACTGAAAGTCTTCCAGTTTTCTTAAGCCTAACATCAATATCAATCATCCATTACAATTAATAATAAACAACCAACCAATAATCAATAGATAGGTTTTATTACATCTAAGCAAACACAAAGTAAACCTAGCCTAGCATGTTAAAGTAAAAACAAGCATAAGATAGAATCAAACAATACATAGACATATTGAATGATTATTGGAAGACTTATCTTTATTAGAACATGGATGATAAAAGGGTGAAAAACTCTGTAAAATTCGACCTAGGGTTTCCCCACAAGTTCTCCCAAAAGTCTCTCTAAAATTCCCCTCTCTAATACACAAAAATTAGGAAAATATATATAGATTTTGTCAACTCGCCGCCAAAGAAATTCTCATATTGCCTAGACCCAGATCTGACACCGTCATGTGTTAAACAACTCTTGGCCGTCACGTATGTTTTTGCTCTTGACGGCTTTGCTGACGCCGTCATGTGTAATCTCCCAAAAACGTTCTGGCGCGTCTTGTTATACTCTTTATCCACCTCTTTGCCATAATGTGACGCCGTCACATGCAATATGTGATGCCGTCAGGTACTATTTCCAGTTTGATTTGGAGACTTTGCCATTTTCTTCACTTTTCGCTCCAAAAACATCCAAAATGCTTCCTTTTCCAGATTTCTTCTCCAAAGTACCTAAAATAACAAAAGGAATGATTTAAGGAAATATTTGATCAAATAATCTCAACTTTGGGCTTAAATGACCCCCTAAAAGCGGTACACTTTTCGTCTCATCAAATACCCTTACACTTGAGATTTGCTTGTCCTCAAGCAAATGCGCTTTTATTCTAATCAAAATACAAGCTAGGGGTCATTTAACACTAATATAAAAGTAATTACAACAAATAATCATTCCACTTCAACTAAAACAAGCACGGAAATTATACACTAGCAACTTACAAATAGTGTTTAGATACTCAGATCTCTCGGGTGTAATAGAAGTATATATATCACAATATGAAAATGGAAAATATCTCTCACTACCTGTAATAGAACATAGATTACCATACGCTTGGGAAAGGATCAAACCTCCACCACTTGGCGTAAGCACCTAGGATAAATGATGAGTGTCTAAATACTCATCATTTTATACCAATCTGAACTGTCAAAACATCGAAAAACACTCAAATATGCATCATAATACTTAAAATATCTTAGAAGTGTGTTTTATATGTTTCAAATGCATAATAGGCAAAAACAGATAAAAAATGTACAAAGTTTGCATAATTGGCAGTTTCAGTCCCTCAAGTTTCAAAAATTGTCAAAACTAGTCCCTGGTAAATCAAAACATGAAAAATATCATCAAAGGTCATTAGGGATTCATAAGTTGTCAAGTATAAATCCTTTAAAGTTAAAAATTGCAAAATGACAACTTTAGTCCCTTAAGTTTGAAAAATGTCAAATATAGTCCTTAAAGTTTTAAAAATGGAAAAATACAAAAAATAAACCTTGAACTATTCTTAAATGGAAAAATTGGTCCTTTTGATAACATTTTGGGAAATTACATCTTTAGTCCCTAAAAAATCCAAAGTTACATAAATGGTCCCTGGAGTTTGAGAAATTGGCAGAAAAGGTCCCTAGGTTTTAAAAATGGAAAAATTACATCTTTTGTCCTTGTGTTTGGTTTAAATGCAGGTTTAGTCCTTGGAAGTAGTTTGGAAAAGTTACAAAATCAGTCCCTCAAAATTCACCAAATTACAAAATTGGTCCTTGTTTAATACCACTTACCAACCGGACCCTTTTATTAATAAACCAAAACCAAACCAAATCCAATCCAAACACAATCCAGACCACCCATTTTCCTAGGCCCAAACAACCCTCGGCCCACACCCTTAATTATAAAAAATGGGTCAAACCCCGTTTGACCTCCCAATACCGCCAAACCACCCTCCACTGTTCACCCCTCTCCTCCCCAGCCTGAAACCAGAAAACCAGGGTGGTTTTTCACCACCACCTCACCTTCCAGCTCACCCAACCTACTCCCTTCCACCTCACAACCTTATCCCACACCATAATAAATGCTATTCCCACCTTTTTCCATCAAACTCTCAACTGTAGCACGCAAACTCCCTGTTTTTCTTCCATATCACCCCAACTTGTCTGAAAACCATCTCAATTGTCCCCTGCCACCTTCACATGATTCCAATATTCTTTAATTGCACAACTTTGGCCCCAAGTAAACGTGGGGACTTTTGGCGCCAAAATTAGTTTAAACGGTGGAGATCAATTGCACAAAATCAAAGGCTCAGATGAAGTGGGATATGCTCAGAGTCTCACAAGGAACCCTAATGTGAGCTTATAAAAGGAAGAGAAGTGCAGAAGACCAAGATATAGTTTAATTTAGCTTAAATAATCTCGTTAAAATTGTAATCTGTTATTTCAGTTAATTCTCAAGCTTTTAAGCATTGTATTAGTTAATGTAAGTGTAATCTCAACTTTTATGATAATCAATCTCAAGTTTTAATTCAGTTCTCAGTTTATGCAAGTTCAAGTTTATTTCAAAATTCTGAATAGGTTTCATTGTTGTTATTAGTTGATGTTAAGGATTCATAAGCTCATATAAGCTCCTCATATAGCTATTATAAGCTATTAGAAACCTTAAAACTTAGCTTTGGTTGTAAAAGAGAAAAATACAAAAAAATAAGAAAAATAAAGAAAAATTCAAAAGTCATGAGTATGATGATGATCAAGTAGGAGCAGGGTGTATTCTGGAAGGCCTTGGGTTAGTGAATCTGTGGAGATTCTATAGGATTGATTAGAAGTCCTTGGTTCATTGGTTTTAAGCAGGAAAGCATGTTGTAAGTCATCAAAATCTCATATTTGTCTTTTTACTGTAGTTGTACTTATTCTTTTGCTTATTCAGTTCTTTGTGCTTATTTTGTCCTAAGTAGTGATAAGACAACATAAAATTAGTAGCTTGTTTGATAAATTCATTAGTTGCTTAAAAATCTTAGTAAAACAGTCAACAAATCATAAATTAGTATTCTTGATTATTTGTGGTTGTAACCTGTTTCTAAGTGATTATTTTTACTTAATATAACATAAAAAGTCATTGTGGATCAGTTATAAGAGCCCTTGTAATCATTTGCTTCCTAAATCATAAAACAGTCTAGGTATAAGGTGTGTTTGGATCAGGTTGTTTACCCGTGTTAGAAGTTGTTTGAGTTGTTGTTTTTGCTTGCTTTATGTCACTTAGGTTCATATTTGGTTAGAAAAACCATATAAACTTATGCTTGCTCATTAGAAAGTCAAAATATCTTTTGATCCTATATAAATTGTTGTCTGTCAAGAGATTTAGGTTCATACCTCATCAAATCACCTCATAAGTAGTTGATTTAGCATAATTTAGTCTCAATATAACTTAATTCATCATAATCAGTCAATAGGATTAGATTAAAGTTCAACAAAGTCAAACTAGTTCAAGTTTTCAAAAAGTCAAATTGTCAGCTTCTCAGTTTTTCCAAATCTTGGGAGATTTTTATTGAATTTTGTAAATGGATTTAGGAATTGTGCTTTTTAGGTCTTGTAGCATACCACCTCAACTAGTAATTTCTACCTTCACCTCAATTTTAGGATTTTTTTTGTGGGTCCCACAGACCTCCAAACTTACTTGCAGGGAAAAAGGTTCCCCTGTGCATCAGACCATCAGTCCAACAACCACCACTTTGGTGGTTGATTGTGGCCACCCCAGTGGGTCCCACACTCCAAATCTTGGTTCTTACAACCCCCCTCCTACCAGGGTTCATACTTTGACCCTTTGTTTGACCTGTGCACCAGTGGACCCCACCTGAAATCAGCCTTGAAATCTGTCCCATTTCTGTCTCAGTCACCCTATAAGCAGTTGCTTATTGTGACTTATTAGCTTATTACACGAGCTTCTCTCATCAAATCTAGTTTAAATAAGTCAAAATAACTTAGGTGAATCTGATTTAACCAGTGTGGACCCCACATAACTCATTTGAGCTTATTTCTTTGTGTGGTCAAACTTAGTCAACTGTATAAGGGTAATAAGCACTCACAGTGCTTATTCTGAGTTTCCAAATTAGTTGTCTTTGTAAAAGTTTCATAATTTAAGTATTTTAATAGTTCTATAAAAGAAAAACCAGAAAAAGCCAACTTTAATTATAGTGATAGCTTCTATTTAATAGAAATTATCTATTTAGTTTTCATTTCAGCTTAATAATAAGCACTTGTCCATTTTTATAATTTTCTTAATTTCCTATTACCTTTAATTAGTTAAAATAATTTTCGTAGATTTTTCCTAAGCAGTTTACTATTTATCAGAATTAAAAATAGTTTAAATAATTAAATAGGTAATATTAGTAATTAATTAGTTTTCTTTAAATTTAATTAACAACAGTAGAATTTTATATTTTTCATAGGTTTTATAAAGTAGTTAAAATTTTTAGAAAATAGTTTCATAATTTCCACTGTCCATTTTCTAATTTTCTTATTTAATTTAATTAAATTAGATTTAAATTAATTAATAAGTAATTAATTAGTAAATTAGCCTAAATATAATTTTTAGAAGTTTTTATAATTTTGTAGGATTCCTGTGATGGTTAATTAGTTTTATAAATTTTTCCATAATTTTATAAGTCATTTAGGTATTAATAGTAATTTAAACTAGTTTAATTAGTTTTATTAAGATAAATAGTTTTTAATTAATAGAAAACTCATAAAAAGACAAAAATATTTATTTTTATTTTTTTATACTTTCTTCAAGTTCTTCTTAAGGTTTAGAAATTATTTTTGCAAGTTTTTAGTTTAAATTGTAATCTTTATAATTTTTAGTTAATTTAACTTAGGTTTAATTTACTTATTAAATAGTTTTAATTAATTAAATAGTGATTAAATATTAAAATAATCAATTTCATAATATTATAATCATTTTAAATTTTCTTTTAATTTTAAATTTTAATAAGTTTCAATTGTACCCCCTGTAGTTTGTAACTTGTTAAAACCCACTTTTCTCTGTCTGTTATCTGATTTTCTAATTTGTGCTTTTGTGTGTATCTCTGTTATTGTTTATATCATTTCATATTATCCAAATACCAAGTAATCAGTAGTATAAACATTCCCCAATCATTTTGGTTATTGTCCTCAGTACCACTCATTCCTCTAAATCGTTTAAAATACAATTTCAATCTCGTTGGGACTTAACGACCCGGGGATTTCCCTATATTTCCACGGTTAATAATAACTTGCACTTTCTCCTAGGTGGGCCTATCAACTGCACAAGGTTGACTGGTTGGTTTAGGAGGAGTCAATAAACTATCAAAGAGGTCTTTTAAAGGGTTATAACGTGAGGTGTAGGGATATGATAAACACGGTTTTGTTGGATAAAGGCAATCTTTACTGGTGGTGAGTTAATCATCTTAGTCAATTACATGTACAATGTGGCGTTGCTAAGCCAAGACTCGACTCGACTTAAGCTAATCATAAACTAATCAAAAACATAAAATAAACATAAAAGGAAATGGGATGGTAGTCCATATGTTTTTTATTTTTCTTTTTCTATTTTTTTTCTTTTTCTTGATTTTTTTTCGGGCATACACTCTTACCCTATTATCCAAAATAATACATCATAGGGGATTTTCATTCCCCTTACACTTGAATTTTTACATACTTTACAATCAACTATTATAATGACTCGAATTAAGATAATCAAAACACTTGGAGTACTTTTTAAGATTAACGCACATATGGGGGTAATAAATGATGTTCTTTCCCAATACTCCATATCAATAATACTTTACCCGTGAGTCCCAATCGTCCCAAAACAATATGTACAATATATGACTCGACTTAGCAACTATGTAATCAATTTAGACAATTAACTAAGGGTTTAAACATGTAACAATAATGCACTAAAGATGAGTGCATACAAGGAAGGCTAAGGTGATTTGGGTGTACATTTGGGGTGGATTGTAAACAAAATCTATCTTTAAGTAAGATGCTTAAAATTAGAAACGAAAAAGATAGGCTATGAGGGTTGTACTAGGGGTATCATGTACTAAAAATGAGTACAACGCAAAGGTGTGCGAAAAATTAATTGACCTTACTAGTCAAGTAATTATGACTTCATTGGTCAAGTAATTATAATACGGGTTCAACACAAGGGTTATCCTAATGCCTCTTATCATGTAGTAAATCTTACTACATGAATGTAGTCTCACTAGCGGTCTCGGGATGCATCACTAACGCAAGTTCTAGAATCTGATTACTACCGGTACACTCATAAGCACCAACAATGAATGCTTTTTCCTAAAGATCTAAAGGCGAACCTCACATATTTGGGGTAGAAAATTTTGAGTGGTACAGTTTTTCGTGCTAGTCATAAAACACCTATCCATGAGACGCTCATTAAGATTAAAGCTTCACTGCTAAATGTTGTAAAAAAATTTAAATTTGGCGCTAAAATTGCCCTAACAAGTATTTCTCATAGTTTTATTACACACCTACTATTAAACAAACAAACTCAAGTGCAATTGTATTCTCTAATGTATCATCATTTACCCTCCACTTACACTTTGGCTTAACATTGTCCCCAATGTTCAATAAAAAGGATGTAAAAGTAATGAAGGTAAAAGAATGAAACAAATACTCCCCTGATTCGTTCGGTGTGTGTAGGACCTTAGATATCACAAATATAGAAGATAAGAAGAAGAAAGATGGTGACTTGGTGAGAGTATATGGATCGTGTATGTGTAACTAGAGAGATGGAAAATGAGAGAATATTATTAAGAAACACACACAAATACACACACAAGCACACACCTCAAATGAGCCTTTGAGGTGTTTAAATAGTTCTTAACATGAGATGCCCTATGGGCTTTCTATGGGCTTGGGCTTGGACTTGGTTACATGTTTGGATAACTAGGCTTATGAAACATAGCATATAACATATTAGCTTGCCAAGTCCAAGGCCCAATGACTAAACTATTACTAATCTTAACAAACGACACAAAGTTACAATATGAGAATGACCATCACTTCATAATACATATTTTTAATGCTAACAATCTCCCCCTAAGGGGTGGTCATTCGAATGATGCTCCACGTGAGTGGGTCTTCCGTGTTCTTTGTCTTTAACTTTGTGTGTCGTTGTAGAATAGTCTTTAGTCTTTGTTCCTTCATGCTTTGTGATCTTTGATAACTGATTTTTCATCGTTCTTTGTTCCTATGTGATGTGGAGTTATCTGCCTTTCGTCACTTCTGCGTCTGTGGTGGTTGATTGCCATTCCAACATGCTCATACATCTTTGGACTTTGATATTCGTATGCACGTAGTTCCCTTTCTTTCACTTTGATCTTTAGTCTTTATACTTTATAGATTCTTCTTTTTGGCGTAGAATCTTTCTTTGAACTTTGTGTTATATAGATCTTTGAGGGAGCTTTCTTTAACTTCCAGATATATGTATGAGCATGTGGAATCTGTCGCCATGGAGATGAAGTGTCCCTGCATATAAACAGTTAGCAATAAAACATCTGGTACTTACAGATAAGAATTAGAGATTGTCAACAGCATAGTGTGAAGACTCCTTCTAACCCTTACCAAGGCCGTTCCCATGTCAGATACTCTCGAGAGAGCTTACGAGACCTACTTAGTAGCTCAATGACTGGGTGAGTCGCTGGGGATCACTCTACGACTGTAGACCATTTGAAACCACCGCGAACACTAAGCGTAACCCATAAAGAATTACCGAAGTGACCTGCTGTCAGGGCTGCTTAATGTTGACCCTGGCAGGAGTTTCCATTCAATCATTGAGAATCACAAGTGTGAATCCTCTCATAAATGTTCTGGCAGATTGCTAAGATCTGCGTAGGACTCTAAGGTTTACATCTGGTGTCCTTAATGATGAACAACCAGTGTAGAAATATCATGTGTTCCTATGAGATCTTTAGATGAATCTCGGGGCTCTAGACTCGATAAGTGCACATTTGGTTTCCTATGCGGAGATTAGGGAGAGGTCTCCTGCTTCAATATCAACCATCTCTAAGAGACAGGTCGACAGATTACACCGGTTCCCCGTGAGAATGAAACAAGCTCTTTTAAGAGAACTTGAGTGGTTAAGAAGGTTTTAGTGCAGTGCGTCACTGGGTCCATGACGTCTTTGTCTTCAATACCGGAGTCACCTTAGTAACAACCAGTAGCATATGAGTTGAACCCGGTGTCTGCCCTAAGGTTGAACATTTGGAGGGCTATTTCTTTTCACCCTTTTTCATAACTTTTCTTTTTAATTCTTCAACCCCTTCTTTCTCCTTTCTCATTTTCTCCTTTTTTCAATCATACCTAAGGACTTCTAATTCTAATCTATTGGATTTGTCCTTGGGTAGATCCCTCCGGCTCTGGCGGATCATAGGACGGTTTTTTCCTAACCTTAGTCACCTGATAACTCCATGACTATCCTATAATTGATCACATGCCATAAAACCTTTCTGTGAAAAATCTCTCAAAGTGTTTATGATAATAAAACACATTTTGTTGACACTTCGAGAGTTTTGCATTTCTTTTGAAGGACTCCACCTTCACATGTGCTCATGTAATTTTTAAGAAATTTGCACATGCGGGAGGAGTTTGCACTTTTTGAATTGATCCACTTTCAGTGAACATGACCGATTCGAGACACGCTTACATCACTAGTTAGACTAGCTTGAAATTATTAACCGTCCTGGTCAAGTCCAACGAAAATCTCTCGATACGGTACATTCTACTCAGACAAGTCCTATTCGAGACACGCTTACATCACTAGTTGGACTAGCTTGAAATTATTACCCGTCCAGGACAAGTCTTTTCGATTACTGACAATTTAAGCTTCGTCAATTCATTGGTACTTACTGAGTCGAGCTCTTTTGAGATTCATTCACAAACTTTAAACATCTTTGATCACATTTTAATCATGTCTTCTCCCCCTCAAAAATAGCATATCGTGATATTTTTGATATCAACTGATTAATAAAAAGCTTTTTGGAGAGAAAGACAGATTTGATTTTGCATGAAATCAGAACATTTTAGTGTTTGTACTCCCCCTTAATGATAGCTCATTTAAAATCAATTTTAAGGGTGTAGAGGGAGTTTTCTTGAGCACTAATTTTGAGAGATTTTGAGAAATCTTTTGAACAATCTTGAAGAAGTGCTCAAGAATTTTGTTTTGAAAACGAGTTTATGCTTGAAATCTTTTTCGTTTATTTAGACTCGAACTTTTTGAAAAAGAGTTCATCATTGAACGTACGAGTCCTTGATTTGAAAATAATCAGAAGTCATCATTAGGGTCCGGGTTTCGTACTGAAGTATACGAAAGCCATAGTGAAGAAACTTTTGAGAAACAACATGTTTTAGAAAAACATTAAAAAGAACTCTCGCTCAAGCATCTGTACATGTCCGTATCATTGTTGAATGACATTTCTAGAAACGTACAGAATATTGATTTATACGAGAGACATGTCGTGAGAAGAATATTTTTGGATTTTTTTTTATTTTATATTGTTTTTGTATTTTTTGAAAATTTTATATTTTTGTATTTTGTTTTTGATGGTTTTTCAAATTTTTATTTTGTTTTTCAAAAATATTTACAGCGAAGCGATTTTGAAAACATTTTTCAAGAAGATTCGAGAAGACGTTCTAGCTCCTCAGGAGTTAGGCTTCGCATGCCAATTCGTCGAACTAAATAGTCAAACCTTTCTTTTGGAAGGGCTTTTGTAAATAGATCGGCGAGTTGATAATCAGTCTTAACGAAAAATAATTCAACAGTACCCTCTTCCACGTGTTCTTTGATGAAATGGTAGCGGACTTTGATATGCTTCGTCTTAGAGTGATGTACGGGATTGCACGAGATGGCTATGGCACTTTTTGAGTCACAATACATAGGTATTCTGTCAAAAGTAAAGCCATAATCTGTGAGCTGTGTCCGCATCCATAGAACTTGGGCACAACATGCAGATAGAGATACATACTCGGCTTCGGCGGTTGATAGCGCAGTACATTCCTGTTTCTTTGAAGACCAGCTTACAAGCTTTTCATCCAAAAATTGTGCACCACCTGATGTACTCTTTGCTGTAACTTGATCACCAGCATGGTCTGCATCTGAAAATGCTGTTAGATTAAACTCCGAATCCTTCGGATACCAAAGTCCCAAGTTAATGGTGCTTCGTAGGTACCGAAAGATCCGTTTAACCTCTTTGAGGTGAAGTTCGGTAGGCTTTGCCTGAAACCGTGCTAATAAACAGACAGCAAATTGAATATCGGGTCGACTAGCAGTCAGGTACATGAGAGAACTGATCATGCTCCGATATTTCTTCGGATCGATAGGTTTCCCAAACAAATCAGCACCTATTTTTGGTGAAGTGACCATTGGTGTACTAACAGAATCACAATTTTCCATTCCATGTTTTTTCAAAATCTCTATCGTATATTTAGCTTGATTGATAAAAATACCACGAGGGGATTGATGGATTTGTAAACCAAGGAAGAATTTTAGTTCCCCCATCATAGACATTTCAAATTTGCTTTTCATGAGATTTTCAAAATGTTTTGAATGGTTAGGATTGGTTGATCCAAAAATAATGTCGTCCACGTAAATTTGAACGATCAAAATGTCATCTTTTAACTTTTTGATAAACAAGGTGTCATCAACTGTTCGTTTGGTGAAATTGTTATTGAGTAAGAAAGATGATAGTTCGGCATACCACGCTCTTGGAGCTTGTTTTAAACCATAAATGGCCTTTTTAAGCTTGTAGACGTAGTCTGGATGTTCCTTATCAACGAATCCTTCTGGCTGACTCACATACACTTCTTCTTTCAGAGTTCCATTCAAGAAAGCGGTCTTAATGTCCATCTGATAGACTGTGATGTTTTTGTGAGCTGCTTCAAGTCTAGCTACAGGCGCGAATGATTCTTCGAAATCTATCCCTTCTTCTTGTGGATATCCTTTAGCCACGAGACGAGCTTTGTTGCGAATTACAGTCATTTCCTCATCCAGTTTGTTCTTCCACAACCACTTGAGATCAAGAACACGTTTATCAAGTGGTCGTTCAACAAGTTCCCAACTATCATGTAACAGGTATTGAAGAAATTCCTCCTGCATCGCTTCAATCCATGGGTTTTCTGCCATTGCTTCCCGAATGTTCTTTGGTACTTTGGTGCTTATTGAGCAAATGTAAATGCACAATTCGAGATCGGTGGCAAGTTGTCTCCTTGTCTAAACTGGCATTGAAGGATCACCAATAACATGTACTAACGGATGGTCTTTTGTCCATTGAAACGTAGAAGGGTACCTTTGGTTGAACGAGTGTGTGTTATTTGTAGGTTCTTCTTGAAAGTTTGTAGTTTGATTTTGCTCATCAACTGTTGGTAGAACAGATTCAATAACTGGAGTTGCTTGAGTAGATGTTGATGATGTTGAGGTCGTTGGTGCTTCAGCTTCAACTGTTGTAGATGCATCTTGAGATGGTGGTGGTTGATGGTTTTGAGCGGGTGCAGCGGAATGTAGATGAGATGCATTTGTCGAAGTTCCACCATAGTATTCATCAAACATTAACTCGAAGAAATTTTCCTGATCTTGTTCTGAAGGTTTATCCGTGTTTGTTGACTGAGCTCCTTGAGGCACGAGTCCTGAACTGATGTGTCCAGAAGTCTGCATGTTTGGTGCGGGTCCTAATCCGTTTTGATTAGAAGCCATCGGATTAAGCGCGGGTTCTAGAGCGAGTCTCTCAGAAGCCATCTGTGAAATCTCGTCAAACTTCACATTCATCGTCTCCATTATCTTTTTCGTTCTTCTATTATACACCCTGAATGCCCTCGAGTTTTCTGAATATCCAATATCACCCTTAGCTTTTAACTTTCCTAGATCTTCTCTATCATTCATCGGATAGCACAAGGCGCCAAACACGTAAAGGTAAGAGATGTCAGGTTTACGGTTGTTCACTAGCTCATATGGGGTTTTATTGAATCTCGGATGGACTAAGGATCGGTTTTGAGTAAAACAAGCAGTGGCTACAGCATCAGCCCATAAGAATAGAGGTGCACTAGAAAAAATGAGCATTGTGCGAGCAGCTTCCACAAGAGTTCGGTTTCTTCTTTCAACTACCCCATTCTGCTGTGGAGTTCTAACAACTGATGTTTGGTGTGTGATTCGAACATCTTCAAGGTAAGTTCTTAACTCCTGGTTTGTAAATTATGTGCCATTGTCTGTTCTTATAATCCTTACTGGAGCTTGAAGTAGAACTTGAATACGCTTCAGAAAGGTTATGATGATGCCTGGTGCTTCGTCTTTTGATCTCAAAAACTTTACCCAAGTATATCTTGAATAATCGTCAACAATAACGAGAATATACTTCTTCCCATTAATGCTTTCAACTCTCATTGGGCCACATAAGTCCATGTGCAACATATGTAACCTTGCTTCCGAACTAGGTACGGTTTTGGGTTTATATGATGCTCTTTTACTTTTTCCTTGTTCACATGATGGACAAAGGTGTTCCTTGGTGTATTTGAACTTAGGAAGTCCGGTGACGATGTTGTCTTTGGCTAACTTGTTGATGGTGTCGAAATTGAGATGGGATAAACGTCTATGCCACAGCCAGGACTTAGTTTCGGTTGCCCTTGTCATAAGACAAATTGGTGATGTAGAAGCCATTTGGTTGATGTCGATAGCATACAAGTTTGTGCTACGATTACTAGTTAAGAGATCATCACCAACCAAATTTCTAATAAAAACCATGTTTCTTCTGAAAGCCACTTCTAAATCTGCATCACAAAACTGCCCGACTGAAAACAAGTTGTGTCCCAACCCTTCGACGTAGTAAACTCGAGTGATCAAAAAATTTCCAAACTGAAGATCTCCATAACCCTGAATAGCTGCTACATGATCATTTCCAAAGCGTACAGTTCCCATGAATTTCCAGATGAAATTGATCAGCAGCTTTAAATTCCCGGTCATGTGCTTGGAGCAACCCGAGTCGACAATCCAAAGACATATTTCGATAACCTGCCAAGAACAGAAGAGTTTGTATTTGGAAACCATGTTGAATTTGGTTCCATGGGGTTAGGAGTAAAAGCAGAATCACACTCATAGACAGTTGCTACTTGTTTAGCTTGAGTTATTTCTAATTTTCCTTCCTTAAGAGTGAACTCTCTACCCGTCGGAATCCACATACAAAACTTAAGATAGTTCCTAGGCATTCGACTAATAGTGGTAGTCCTAAATCGTGCAACTAATCTTTCTATAGATCTGGATCTAGCGCTAGGTCTTTTTGGAACATTCTTCTGTTTAGGCGTAACATTCACATTCTTAGAAACACATTCATCATGAACATCATTAATTAAACATTTCTTGCATATTAAACAAACAGAGTCATTACATGCATTAGAAACAGTACTTTCGACATTACATTCAGATGAAACATGTCTCTTATTACAAAGCGATAAATTCCTAGGGTGTTCTTCTACTTCTTCAACTTTATTCTTGTTACTACTCTTAGAGACAGGCGAGACTCTATTGTTCCTTGTATTGCTCTTAGGCTTTAGTCTGCTGCTCCTAGAGGTGCTTTCTAATCCTGTAGAAGGTAAGGCACACACATTAGGATTTATATTGTTGTCCTTTTTAGCATCCCTATATTCTTTAGAACTAGCCTTTATGCAATTTTCATTTGTCTTAGATGTTGAGGCAAACGCACTAGTGGGACTAATCCTAAAAAGGCCAGGTGCTAACACTTTAGGAGTTTCGACAACCGCTTTTCCTTTATCAACAAACTTATCATTTTCACTTTTCTTGGGCAAGGGTGTTGGAGTGACTGGTTTTGTCAAATCCTTTTTCTCATCGACTTTTGGAGCAAACCGTGAAATTGACATTTTAGGTTTTTGAACCGTGTTTGAAACATTTGGTTTCTCCGAAGTCAATGGTTTTGCAAACTTAGTTTCCTCACCCTTTCCTTTTTGTCTTTCAAGCTGAGCCCTCAAAAGTTCATTATGCTCTTTCATTTTCTTTAAGTCATGCTCATACGACAATTTGTCATACTTCCATTCTTCCTTTTTTCGATCAAGTTGTTTAAAATATGACACATTTTCTTTTTCAAGCTTTATGAGTGCATTTTCATATTTTGAAACAATTGCGGAGGTCTCAGCTCTTAGTCGTTCATCGTCTTGAATAGAATATGTTTGTAAAATGATGGACATAATATCAGTGGTCATAACAGCTTCGAAGAGAGAATCATTTAGGTTTTCCGAAACAATCATGTTTTCACGAATATCATTAGCTTCGGTTACCAGGGATTTGTGCTCCTTGACAAAGTCGGCCGTTTCTTTTAAGAAAACTTGTTCAAAATTTTTTACACTCGCGCTGATGTTATTCAGTGGAATAGTAATTTCGTTTTGAAACACCTTTTTCTGTTCGATGTGAAAACTAGAATGCCAATTGTTAATATCGATGGAAGTTTTAGATTTAACGATATTTTGAAGTTCCTGAATTCTCTTTTTAACGTCATCCAGAATTTCTCTAGCCTCACTTGTATTAAAAGTGTTGTTAGAGGAAATTTGTTCTATTTTTGAAAGAGATTTGGAAACAACTTTCTTTTTAGACAAGAATTTCGCAAATGGTCGTTTTATGGAAAACGCAGATGGTTCTGTTTGTGGAACAAAAGTGATTCCGGAAAGTTTGTTCAATTTGTTGTAATCAATGGGTTTTAAATCCTTTTGTTTCATTTTATTTATGCTCTCTTCGACATGTTCAATCGTTAGCACACAATCCCGAACAACGGGAGGATCATGTTTGGTATAAATCACATTACCATTGTACAAAACATTCTGTTCTTGCTGAGCTTTCTTGAGATTACAAGGGGTGTTGTTACCAAGAGCCATTTTATGTTTCGTATGGTAAATCAGGTTAATTTGATTTGAAATCATTTTCATTGTTTGACTCGATTGACCCGACTTAACCACTAATTCCTCTAAATGAGCAATCATGTGTTCTGACTCTACGATTTCTTCCAAAAGTTTGTCTTCTTTCTTTGCAAAATCCTTTTTCAACTCATTCATTTCTTTTTCAAGATTGGAATAAGCTATTTTTTGTTTAGAAAGTTGGTTTTGTAAATCAGAAATTTCCGTGTTTAAAGATTTTATCTTTTTGAAAGAATTAACATCAAGTGTGTCAAACTTGAGTTGCAATTGTTGTTTCTCTGAAACGGAATTTTGATAACCAGTTTCTAATTCAGAAAATCTTTTGTTATGAAATTCAAAAGCTTTAACGGTTGATTTGTAACTCTCAAGCTTAGCGGTCAATTTAACATTCGTGGCCTTAACATTGCGATTGACCTTTTGCACATTCACAATTTCAATACGACAATTATTCAATAATGATTCAAACAACGCACGTGTTTCCTCATCATTCTTAGCATGCTGTGAAACAAAGCCTCCATTATGATTCACATCTGGAGTTGCGGAAGGAGTATTGCTACTACTTGGCGTGTCCAGGTATGTATCATAAGTGGTTGCTTGCTTCTCAAAATGTTGTTCCTCATGAGGAGACATATCAAATATATCATTATTGTAACATGTGTTGAAATGTGATACCTCAGAGACTGCATTGACGTCATAAACAGGAAGTGTATCAGAATCCGTGTCATACTTAGCTTCCTAAAGGTTCGCCATGAATATGCAGTTCGCATCGATATCCTCTCTATCTTCCATGTCATCCATAAGAGCCATAAAGTCATTCTCCTCTGCATTCAACTGAAATCCTGCCTCTGCCTTTTGTGCCAACATCACTGCTTTCTGCAAGTACGCTAGATCTTTCTTGTTTGGCTTAGTAGGACAGTTCCTTGCCATATGACCTACACCCTGGCAGTTGAAACACTTTACCGGATTACCCTGATTCACATTTCCCAAATTCCCAACTACTGGAGCTGCAACATTTCTATTCTGATTACCCATTGCCTGATTACCAACATTCTGACCCCTCTGATTTCCAACAATCTGACCCAACTGATTCCCTGCATTCTGACCATACTGATTCCCTGCATACTGACCAGCATTCTGCATATTCTGATTGCCCATATTAAATTCCGTAGCATATCCTTGTTGATTCCCATAAACTCCAACCATTTGGCCTCCGTTGCCCATATTGAAACTCGGCTGAGCGATCTGCCTGTTACGAGTATTCGATGAAATCCTTTGGTTGTTGTTTGTTGGTGTAGAATAGCGTCCTTGGAATGCCTTTGACAGAAAAGCAAATGCTTGAGTCAATGCTGCAGCAGCTTCATCATTGTCAGTGATTTCTGGTTCTTGGAATTGTGGGTATGTCTGTTGTGGAATAACTTGTTGTTGTTGTGGGTAGAATTGTTGTTGGTAGACCGGTGTTGGTTGTTGAATGCATGATGGTTGCATGTAGTTGTGAATGGATGATGATGGTTGTTGAGTGTTCACTTGTAATGGTGTTGGTGTATTAGCAATTAGTGCGAGAGGATCATGATTCTTTGCCAATCTTTCTTTCCTAACTTCATTAGCCTCAGCTTAGTTTTGCTTCAGAAAGTCATAGAGTTGATCATAATTCACCTGATGTAAGTCCTTTGTCTGATTAACAATTGTAACATAACGACCCCATTCTTCTGGAAGGTTATTGACGAATTTGATGTTTGTTGCAATTTTTCAAGGTGTCAACTTGTTTCTGATTAACTCATTCATCAACGTGCAAAACCTTGTGTAGTATGACTCAATCTGTTCACCTTTAGTGGATGTGAAGTTCTCCCATTCAGTAAGAAGTTTGTTCTCAACGTCTTGTTGCCCAATCTCTGTTCCATGACAAATCCTTCTAACACGTTCCCACATAGCATGAGCAGTTTCACAGCTGTCGACCGCAGCAAAGATCTTCCGTGGTAATCCAAGTTGGATTAAATGCATTGCCATATCATCAGCTTTGATATGCGCCTTGTCTTCATCAGTGTAATCTTCTTCTGTTTGTAAACGCATGTATGGTTCAGTAGGATTTGTTGAGTTTGGATTACCGGCAATTTGAACTTGTCTTGGCTGAAATGGACCATTCTTAATGGAGTTGAGCATGAGGTTACCATCAGTCTTAGTTTTGATGTAACGAAGCATGCGGCTTGTCCATGGGAGATATCCACCTTTTTCAAGCATAGGAGGTCGGTTTTCCGCACTGGCTGCATGAATATCTTGCTGAGATGCCATTTGATGAAGTTAAGATGGATAAAGTTGATTCTTGGATCGTTCCAATGAAATAGGAGTAGAGTTTAGAGTGAGTTGATGCAAGTTTTTATGGGAAAATTTTGACTAAAAACCTTGAAACCTCAATAACTTCTTCTCGGAGCGTTTTTAGGCCTCGAAACTTCGCCTAAATCGATAATTCATTTAGCGTGTCGTTCTCCTCTGTCTCACGGTCGTTTTGATAGCTGATTCGTCGAAAACGGAGTTACGGTTCAAAAGTTATGGCCGTTTGAAGTTTGGTCGTCAAAAACCTCACTTTTGTCAAAATTCTCGAAACTTTGCTTGTGTTCTCGAAATTATGGATTTGCGAAACTTCTGTGATCTCGAAACTTTGTGGATTGCGAAACTTTGAAGATTGCGAAACTTCTGAAGATTGCGAAACTCTGAAGATTGCGAAACTTCTGAAGATTGCGAAACTCTGAAGATTGCGAAACTTCTGAAGATTGCGAAACTCTGAAGATTGCGAAACTCTGAAGATTGCGAAACTCTGAAGATTGCGAAACTTCTGAAGATTTCGAATCAACATGATAAGCTTTACTCTTGAAATATAACAAGGTTATATCTTCCTCCAAGAGAATCAACATGATAAGCTTCACTCTTGAAATATAAATCATCTTCTTGTCCAATATAACCTGTTAAACCTGAGAAAACAATCAAGGCAAACCTCGCGTAAAATCGGCGACAATCTATATATATTATAAAATCCTAGAAAGCAAATTAAGATATAATGCTTGTGGAATGAATGTTTGCAGATTTCCTGGAGTTTATAAAACTAAAGAATTAACAAAAACTTTAAGATTCTTGTAGAAAAACAAAACTAGCAAAATTTTTCAGAATTTTACACCTGATGCCGTCAAGTTATAATCCTGACGCCGTCAGAGTGTTCTGACAGAAATCTTACGTTAAGTTTCCAGAAAATTTCTGGAAAAACCCACACCTTAATTCCTGGAAATCCTGCAAAACATCATTATGACTCGATACAAGCATTTGACTCAAAAAAATATGCACATTCATTTAATATTGTTGTGGTTCATGTCCAATCTCGTTCTTAGAAACAAATTTAGATTTCTCTTACACTTATCTTTTGCAAAATACCTTTATATGAAGTTAAGATGAAGTTAAACAACAAGATAAAGCATTTCACAATTTATTTTGAAACATGAATCATAAACAATAAAAATAAAATATACATACGGAAACAAATAAAATCAAAAAAAGAAACAAACAAACAAATAAATATTGGGTTGCCTCCCAAGAAGCACTTTTCTTTATTAACCAGTCTTGTAGCTAGACTCAAAGTCACGGGCTACCCTATATGAGTGAGTTCCTCATCGAAGACATCTTTAGGATCAAACTTAGGTTTTAATTTCCTATTGGTTCTCTTAGTTCGGTATGACTTCTCAAATTTCTCTCCATCCAGATTATAGAGAATCATTTTCATATGCCATGATCCGCCACCTTCCTTAGGTGGCTTGTCCCAATTCCATTTACATTTATCACCTTCCCTTTTCCATTTGTTCATTCCTAAGTTGATAGGCATCACTCCTAGGAATTCAATCATTTTCCTAAAGACTAAGGGATCCTCAAAAGGGTTTAGTTCCTCATCCCTAGCTATGAGTTGCTCCACCGAATACGTTCATTTTATAAATTCCTTCTCTAAATAAAATGGGCGTTGACGTCCTATGAAGTCTCTGTTAACCCAAGGTCCATATCTAGATGGTCTCCTATTCAAATCTACCCAATGAGGTGTTGGTTCCTCATTAGTATCATAGGCATGTTTCTTAACATCATAGACCGGCCAAGTTTCTCCTTCTCCTACCGCTATTCTGGATTCCTTACAATCAATCATCGCACTTGCGGTAGCTAAAACTCCTCTTCTTATTAAGAAAGGGCATGTAGTGTCACTAACCATATCAAGGACGTGGAAATCGGCTAACATTGTCAACCTTCCTATATGCACTAACACATCCTTCACTACCCGAACCGGATACGCTACACTTCCATCTGCAAGCCCTATGATTACCTCTGTTTCGTCCAATTTTCCCGGCTTAAGAGTGATGTACAGAGATAATGGAAGCAAATTTAGGCTTGACCCAAGATCGGCTAATGTTTCAAAAGCCTCAGAATTTTCAATCTTACAGGGCAAAACGAATATGCCCAGATCATCTAATTTTTTAGGCAGCTTGTTTTGAACGAAAGCGGTCATATTCTTTCCAAACTTAAGTTTCTCCTCATATTTACCTAAAAGGGCATTGTAGTAGGGAGTTCGAGCTAAGACATCAATAACCGGACGTTCAAGGTGGAGTTCCTTGAATTCTTCGTCAAGGTTTTGTGTAGGAGGTGTTTCAACTATGCTTTTGACCAGTTTAATATCGGGTGTTTTACTCAATTGGTCCTTTTTAAGAATTTAGGTTTGCTTGAAACACGTGCTCATGGCATTGACCGAATAGTATTGCGAACAAGAAGTAAGGGACGAAACAGATGACATGGAGTTAACGTTTAGTTTCGGATTCTTGACCGTGTTACTTGGGAGTGCTCCCATTTCTCGGTCATTGAGAACTTTCAACAATGTGTCAATCTTATTGGTCATCTCACTTTGTTTTTGTTTCAAAATCGGCTTCAAAATTAGCTATACGAGCTTCTTGAGATGCCATAAATTTAGACATCAACCCTTCAAGATTATTGGTACTACCATAGTTGTTGGAAGGGTTGTTGTTGAAAGTACGGTTAGGGAGTAGACCGTTTGATTGGTAACGATTAGGTGGATTAGAAGAATTGTTTTGGGGCATATTTTGATTTTGTTTCCACCTATGGTTCGGGTGATTTTTCCAAGAAGGATTGTATGAATCACCGTAAGGGTGTGGCTCAGGTTTGAAAGTGTACCACTTGTCTCCCGCTCCGTCGGTATGCGAGGATGCGTAATCCGCAAAAGCTTGTTCGGGGAGTTCCATGCAATCACAAGTGTCTTGGGGACCACTACATAATTCGCATTAAGAAGTGATTTTGTTCACTTGGCTTGAAGGTTTAGGAGCCTCGTAAGATTTCATGAGAAACTTGACTTGGTCTTCAAGTTCCATGATCCTATGGTCAGGAGTGCTTGAATTATTCGAAGGCAAGGATATTGCCTTGACCGTTTTGTTCAAATCACGGGGATCATTCCAACTTTCGTTTTCATAGAGAGCAATATATTTTATGAGTTCCCATGATTCTTCCGCACTTCGATCACGTAGCTTGCCACTAGCCGCTTGGCCAATGGTTTGCCTTGTGGAGAGATTGATGTGGTCATAGATGATTTGGACTTGGAGCCAATGATTTATGCCATGATGAGGGACTTTTTGGAGTAAGTCCTTGAAACGAGTCCATGCTTCATAAAGGGTTTCACCTTGACGTTGTTGGAACATCAAGATGTCATTTCTTAGCTTGGTGGTTCTCCCTGGTGGGAAAAGTTGAGCAAGGAAACGAGTGGTGAGATCATCCCAAGAGGTGATGGATGTAACACCCACAATTCAATGATGCAGCGGAATTCAAACTGGGTGTTACTCGACGGCACAATAGTCACAATAATAGAAAACGAACTCTAATTGAGTCGTTTTAAAAGATTTATCATTCAAATTATATAAATATCAGAGATTACAAAATGAGGTCCCAGATGGTTCCATGTTTACAAATTACATTAAATGAGTTTTCGAATGATAATAAAATTTATAGCCCTCTTGAATATCCGTGCCCTTCCGTGCCATCCTTGATCATGATAGACCTGAAATACATGCTTAAGAGGTCAACACAAAGGTTGAGTGATATTCATAGAGTTTGTTTAATGGTTGAACACAATATGTTGGTAGTGTGAGCTACAGACTCACACCAATGGTTGGAAAACAAAACATTTATTATTATACTAAGCTCATGACACCAAAACGTTAACGGGTACCAATATCAATCGGCGGAGTTATCCCGGTAGGTACTTTGCTGTCATACCTAAATCTCAAATATAGTGCATTTGTTTGAACTTAGTCAATACAAATGGGATTCGTCAATCCCAATAGGCCTATTCACAATATTCGTGCTCACTCGCAAGTAACCCTCGCAAGTGATTAAATGGTTCATAATAAGGGATCTTGGATTGGCAAGGATGTTACATAGTGATAATAAAACAATCAGGCAAGCATACAATTGAAAAGCATTGTGTTCGGTTGAAAAATAATAGCATGTATTCCCCCCAAGGGTTTGTAAAACAATTAAGTAATGGAAAGTGGGGCTATGAACTCACCGTGAGTTGGATGATGTTTAATGAGAATGATGGATATGTCGTGAGAACTTCTACGAGAAACCTAGAATAAAATGTTGCGACTTAGGATTGGAGTAAAGAATATGAAGAATTGCCTATATATGTCTTGCATTTAGTCCATGATGTAGTACTTAGTATAGTGTAAGTCTTTGAAAAGAAATGGTTTATGAAACATGTATAGTTTATATATCGCTTACTACCGTTCGGGCAGACATAATTCAGAAGTCATGTAGTAAACGTTCGAGGAGCTAGGACACTTTAATTCGTAAATGCACAACTCATCTCGACGGCATACTTAATGAACTCCTCGCATGAGGCTCCCTACTATTGTAGTATTTGATAAAATATATATATATATATAAGTTTTGACCCGAAAAGTTACATGTCTAATATTTGAATAAACTTAGGAAAGTTTACTTTTACATGAAGATTGTTATTACAATGAGTCTCGTGGTTATTTAGATGAAGTAGATCCAAATTGTATGTTTAAGTTATCGCTAACTCTTTAGCTCATGTTTTCGCCTAGGTAAGTTTATATGGTCTTTAGTCATGGCCTTGCCGTGACCTTTGGTCATTGTTCCATGGTCTTGAGACTCAACCTTGGTTTTAGCCATGGTTGTGGTCTTGGCTTTAGGTCGTTAGACCTCTTGGTCTTATTAAACCATAACTATTATTTAGTAACTTTGGTATATAAAATAGCTGTTAAGAAACTGACAAAAATCTCATTCATTATTGGTTTTCTGGATACGTGCTCCTGAGTTTTTGAAGAAAACGTGATTCCGGACAACTTTCGTGCTTTAACTTTTTGATGAATCGGACCAGAAGGGCCTCTTTTTGCGTGTTTAATTCTGTTACAGAAACATTTGGCAGTTTTTGCTGTAAATTTTGGTAATTTCAAATGGTCATAACTTTTTACTCATATGCTCATTTTAGGTGATTCAAATTGCTATGTTTTCCTTGTTAAGTCATCTACTACAATATGTAATTGTCCAATAATATACTTATACCATTATGGTCGAATTTTACCATGTAAGTCACTAGTTTACTTGTTTAAATAACATAAGTTAACATATATATATATATATCAATACTTGTTTTACCCATTTTTATTCATCATGAACATAATCACAAGACAAAATATAGTATGAATGATATGTAAATAGCATGAATATGATATTTAACAAGAAGTATGTTAGGGTTTGCTTACAACTTTTGGCTTTCAACAAAGAAAGGTAAGTAACATGTAAGGAAGAGGACTTTGATTGATTATGCTTCACTTCACTTCACTTCAAACAATCTTTCTACACTTGTATTCTTGAAAGAGAGATGATGAAGGTTGAGGTGACTTGAGTAGATTTAAACTCTAGAGAAATCACCAAAGTTTCAAAAGATTGGAAGTATTTTGATGAATCAAAACTAAACTAGAGTTTAAGTGTTGATAATACTCTTGATTTCTTGCATGAAACTTGGAAGTAAATTAGCTAAAGCAAGGGTGTTTGTGTATGTTATGTGTGGCGTACAAAAGAAGAGGAGGGGAGGGCTTTTATATGAGTTTGAGGAGGTTAGGAAGTAACTAGGAAGATGCATGAGGAGGTGCAATAGTTTAGATATTATGGAAGCTTAGTTGATAAGTTACTTACACATGTATGCTACCTAAAGTCCTCAAGACTTATCACAAGCCAACAAGGCTTGTAATAGCCATGATACACGTTCATATGGGATAAGGGGTGACTAGATGATAAGTCTTGATGTTATCTTGCTTACTTTGTGTGTTTTGGCTCCGTAAAATGCTAACCGTAAGTTATTAAGCAATAATACGTAAAATCGGGTATCGTAAAAATGTGAAACTTGGAAGAATGACTAAACTTGTCAAAATACTCCATAATAAAATATAAAATGTGTGGTAGGTTCCATTAGGGTGCTAAAACCCTACTAAAATTGGAAACACGGGTCTAAAACGCGTAATACGTAAAACGTACGAATATTGTGTAAAATTGAGAAAAGTGAAATGTTACTTTTCTAATAGGATAATAATGATTTAAAATGACTTACAATGTCTAGACTGGGCTCAGTCTAGTGTCGGTTGACATTTAATGTCTTTAAGACATAAAACCGTAAGCCTAAAAATCAAGGAATGATTTATAAAATCAAGGAATGATTTTTGGTCAAAGGAGGAGGGAAAAATATGTTGACTTTTTCCAAAAATGTGAAAACTCAAATTATCTTAGAAACGCGGTGCAGGTATAGGCTAAGGTTGCGGCTAAGTAAAAGTGCTTAAATACGAAAATTCCTATTAACGTGTAGTTCCTTAATAACTTTCGCGAAAATGATCTGATGAGTGTCAAACTTTTATTTTGCCATGGAAATGATTTATCACACGAGAATATGTAATAAAAATTAAATTTCAGAAAATGAATAGTGAAAGTGAATAGTAAAAATATGAATAGTGAAATTTTCGAGAATAGAAGTTAACCTGAAAATGTGAATTGTTACAATGGATCCCGCGGGTAAACGCTCAATCCATTGACTAGCCTAGTCACGTAGAGAGAATTGGAAGAGACGCAATTGGGTCGTCTCTCGAGTTTCAACATCAAGATCTATGGAATCTACGATTTTGAGGAAATCCATGAGATGTTGAATGGATCTTCAGAACGAAGTCCATGGAATGCACATCCGCTTTGCACCAACTGGATGGTGTCGGTTCGCAAGGGAGACACATTGACTCCTTAAGTGAGCTCAATGGTGTTTTGATAGCCTTTGTGGCTAGGACGGGAGTACTATCCTAAAGTGCGGGGTCTAGGATGTTGGTTTGGTTGTGGTGGGTTTTGTGGTGGGTTTTTTTGTAGTGGCTTGATGGGTTCAAATATATTACCACCTTCCATAATGGCAGATGGTAATGGTTACGAACAAAGGAGCGAAGAAATAAGATAGACTAAGGAAACCTATAAAAATAAAATAAAAATCTTACTAGAAAGGAATATAGCAAGTAGAGCTAATAAAAAGAAATTTCAACCTAAACAATAACTATTCCCCGGCAACGGCGCCAAAAACTTGATGCGCAGGATTGTGCTCTCGCAAAAGGTTTTAGCTCTCAAGGGATCTCAAGAGGCTTGCAATCCCCACCAGGCAATGTACCTCACCGATGTAGTATAGTGTAGTGGCAAGTACCGGGGGATTGATCATTCTCTCGGGGAATAGAGTCGTTAGGATCAAAACTTAATTAAACTAGGTCTAGAGGTGAGGGATGATTTTTTTTGTGTTTTTATAGTTTTTTAGAAAGCAAGCAAAAATCTCGGGTTTTGGAATAAGGGGCAGAATTAGTTGCTAGTCAACTAACCCAAATAAATACAAATGCAATAAAAATGAAATAACAAGAAAATAAAATGTGGAGAAAAACAATAATGAGAGAGACGTGTTTACTTAGATTTCACTACTCCCTAGCTATCTTTTACTAGTTGATTAGTTTGTTACAATTGCGTGGATGACGGGTTATATTCCTTAATACCATTCGTGGGGCCGTGTACGATCTTCCCTAACTCTATGAGCTTCTACCTCTTCCTATGTCGAGCCGACTACTAGCTCTTAACATGGCCTCCTTAGTAGTTACTTGTGCATTAAATATAACCAAATAATCGTAGTACACATACGATCATATTTCTTAAGACGTTCAAGCATGTTACCAATTGGAAGTCTGCCAATTTTCAGCCTAACATCTATATCAATCATCCATTACAATTAATAACAAACAACCAACCAATAATCAATAGCTAGGTTTCATTACATCTAAGGAAACACAAAGAAAACCTAGCCTAGCATCTTAAAGTAAAGACAAGCATAAGATAGAATCAAACAATACATAGACATATTGAATGATTATTGGAAGACTTTTCTTTATTAGAACATGGATGATAAAAGGGTGAAAAACCCTGTAAAATTTGACCTAGAGTTTCTCCACAAGTTCTCCCAAAAGTCTCTCTAAAATTCTTCTCTCTAATACATGAAAATTAGGAAAATATATATTGATTTTGTAGTCTGACGGCGTCATGTGCTGTGTCTGACGTCGTCAACTCACCGCCAAAGAAATCCTCATATTGCCTAGATCCAGATCTGATGCCGTCATGTGTTAAACAGCTCTTGGCCATCACGTATGTTTTTGCTCTTGACGCCTTGCTGACGCTGTCATGTGTAATCTCCCATAAACATTCTGGCGTGTCTCGTTATACTTTTTATCCACTTCTTTGCCATAACGTGATGCCGTCACATGCAATTTGTGACGCCGTCAGGTACTATTTCCAGCTTGATTTGGAGACTTTGCCGTTTTCTTCACTTTTCGCTCCAAAAACATCCAAAATGCTTCCTTTTCCAGATTTCTTCTCCAAAGTACCTAAAATGACAAAAGGAACGATTTAGGGCAATATTTGATCAAATAATTTTGACTTTGGGCTTAAATGACTCCTAAAAGCGGTACACTTTTCGTCTCATCAAAATGCAACATAGTACACTTTAAAAACACCGAATTCTGAAAATACATCCGATCCATAGTTTAGCAAATTCCAAAGGCATTGCATATGCATTATTTAATCAGCAAAATATAGGCCCTAAAGAGTTCAAACAAGCTTTTACGTAGTTACATGTCTTGCACTTTTGCTTTTAAACACTTGTCTTGACTAGTTTCTTACTTTTGCTGCCGGTTCCATTTCTTGGTGCACTTGCATCATGTGAGGTGGATGCACCCTGAAAACGCGATACCAATAAGGCAAGAGTGTTTTTTTACATCATAGAGAGAGCACGTCTTTGAATTATGAGTGTTAGAATTGCAAATTCCACAATGCATTTCTCTTCCATGACGATAGAGCTTAGTCTTGGTTAACTAGACCCATCTTCTTCACCATACCCTTCCTCTTCCTCACATGTTTCATCTTCTTTGTTGTTATGTTCCATTCTACATAAAAGAGTACATACATAGAATGTTAAAAAAGGATTATAACTAATTTTGTGTCCAAGTCTACTTATCCTAACACAGTAACACATACAAGAGTTGAACCAACTGTTATATATATCAATATATATGTGGAGTTAGACTACAAATTCAAAGAAAAAAAACAATGAAAAAAACACAAGCACCAGCAAGGTGTAAAAATCTTATATTTAATTATTAAAAGGCTTTACCTTTCACAAGATCAAAGATTCACTAGTAAGTTGAGAATTGAGATTGCAAAGCGAATGGGTAGGTGTCGTTTGGTTTCTATGTTTTATTTTGATTTTAATCTTTTAATAACTTCATTTTATTATTCTTGTCAAAAGATTAACACAAAAGGTCATGTACAAATCATGTGACCGAGTAAAACTGAGTCAGGGTACTAACGTATTCGATTATCCAAGTTGAGGGTACTATTCTACACCCTTAAGAGTTCAGGGTACTAGAGGACCCGGTTAATCAAGTTCAGGGTAGTAATATGCATTTTGGCCATAAAGTCAAGTAATTTTCCCACACCCTTGCGATGTACTCATTTGTAGTACACGATACCCGTAGTACACCCCTCAGAGCCTATCTTTTTCATTTCTAACTTTAAGAATTTTACTTAAAGGAAGAATTTATTACAATCCACCCCCAAATGTACACCCATATCGCCTTATCCTACCTTGTATGCACTCATCTTTAGTGCATTATTGTTACATGTTTAAACCCTTTATTAATTATCTAATTGGTTACATGGTTGCCAAGTCGAGTCATATCTTGTACATACAGTTTTGAGATGATTGGGTCTCATGGCTAATAGTACTAGTCATTGCAAAGTTTTCATCTTCTTAATTCGGGTTATTAGAATAGTTATGTGTAAAGTATGTAAAAGTTCAAGTGTAGGAAGGACGCAAGCTCCCTTTGATGTATTATTTTGGATGGTAGGGCAAGAGTGTATGAAAAAAAATAATAAATAAATAAATTAAATGAAAAAATGAAAATAAATAAAAAAAGAAAAGAGAAAAACATACGGGCTACCATCTGTTTCTTTTATTTATGTTTAAGTCAAAATAGTGTCTTGAAAAAAAAATTGTAGTTAGTTTGAGTTGACTCGAGTCTTGGCTTAGCAACGCCTCATTGTACATGTAATTGACCAAGACAATTAACTAGTCACCAGTAAAATATCCTTTTATCCAACAAACCGTGTTTTCCATACCCTTACACCTAACGTTATAACCCTTTAAAAAGACCTTTTTGATAGTTTATCCTAGGTGCTTACGCCAAAGTTGTGGAGGTTTGATCATTTCTTAAGCCTATAGTAATCTATATGCTATGACAGGTAGTGAGTGATATTTTCCTTTTTCCATATGTGATATATATATATATATATATATATATATATATATATATATATATATATATATATATATATATATATATATATATATATATATATATCTTTAGAACACCCGAGAGATGTGAGAATCCAAACACTTAATGTGAGGTGCTAGTGTATGATTTCCGTGCATATTTTGACTAAGGTGGAACGATTGCATGTTGTAATTACTTTTATGTTAATGTTAAATGACACCTAACTTGTAAATTAATTAGTATAAAAGCTCATTTGATTGAGGAGAAGCAAATCCCAAGTGTAGGGATATTTGATAAGGATTTATTAGATACGTTTTTAAGGGATCATTTAAGCCTTAAATCGTGTTTTTATGATCAAATATTGCCTCAAATCGTTTGTTTTCTCATTTTAGGTACTTGGGATGTAATTTTTAGAATTTGGTGCATTTTTTACGTTTTTGGGCTCAAAAGTGAAAAAAACCACAAAGTCTTGGAAAACCTGTCAGGAATTGCACCTGATGGCGTCATGCCTTAATAGCTGAAGCCGTCACTTGAAGATGATGGAGCTTGGAAATAAAAAACATGACGCTCCAGTAAACTTTTGATGGATTTACACCTGACGGCATCATGTGTATTTGATGGTAGGCCATCTGGTGCTAACTTAAAGAGAGACGGTCCAGAAGTATTATAACGTGATGTCAGAATATTATCTTGTACAAGACTAAACCTTAGAAATGGTGACTTAAGGGCGTCAGGGTATAACCTGATGCCGTCAGACTTGTAAATCAATATAAAGTTTTTGATTTTTCATTCATTAGTGTGCAACTTTGGAGACAAAACCCTAGTACGAATTTCAGAAGATTTTTAGGGTTTTCATACCCTCTTTTCTTCCTTGTTCAATTGAAGTTATGTTTTATATGTCTATGTGTTGTTTGATTATCTGTTTTTCTTTTCTTCCTTTTAACATGCTAGCTTAATTTTCTTAGTGTTTGCTTAGATCTAATGAAACCTAGTTATTGATTGTTGATAAGTTGTCTATTGTTTAGTTGATTGCTTCATGTTAGGCTAAGAAAACTGGCTAACCTCCTTTGTGTAACTAGCTTGAACGTCTTAGAAAAGAGAATCGTATGTGCACTATGGGTTTCTCGTTATATTTAATGCATGAATAGATGTTAATGATTATATGGTTTGAGCACTTAACGCGTAGCCTTAGGAGAAATTGATATTCATAGAGTTGGGGAAGGTTGCACACACCCACGACTCGTATTAAGGAATACAACGCTTCAACTAAAACAACTGCACTGTGACATTCAACGAATCAAAAAGAGATAACTAGGGAGTAATTATATCTAAGTAAACACGTATGTCTCACTATAAGAAGTCCACCACTTTTATTTTCTTTTTATTTAATTTTATTATTAGTTTAATTTTTAGTCTTGGGGTAGTTTACTAGCAACTAATTTCGCCCATTCCTTCAAAACCGAGATTTTACCTGCTTTTATAAAATATAAAAATACAAAAAGAATCACCCCTCACCTTTAGGCTTAAATTGGCATACACTTCAACCTAACGACACTATTCCCCTAGATAACGATCAATCCCCCGGACATAGCTATACTATACTACAATGACCAGGTACACTACGTTGAGAATTGCAAAGCTTCCCTTGAGAAGTAAAACCTTTTGTGAGGCCGCAATCCTCGCATCATGGTTGTAATATGAACCAACGATAGACACCAAGTAAGTAATAGAACATTCGAATGGTTATAAACAAATGATCAACAAAATATTTAGGGTTTGAAAGGATCTTTTAGTAGTTCTGATACCATGTAAGATGGTAAGATCGCAATGTGTTTTCTGTGATTCATAAACATAGCTGAACCATATAAATAGGGTGTAAACCCTAACTATTGATACTTAGGCTTTAGCCCACACATAATACATTCTGGCCCATACAACAAACAACATATAACTAACAAGTTCAAGCCAGTGACAAGTATTTTTAGTGATTTCAGTGGGTTTATGGTTATAGTCGTTCTATGATAACATAGGGTGTTTTTGTGGTAGTTGTGGAGGTGGTTGTTTTTCATTGTACATTTCTATGATAGGGTAGTTTTTGGATGTGGTGATGTAGCATGGGAAGGTTAGCATAGGATGTTTGAGGTCGTTTTGATATGCTTGTTCGCCAAGGGTCATGTAGCAGAGTCAAATGTTGATGGTCGAGACATGTGGTTAGTGGTCATGTAGCAAGGTCAGGTTTGGTGAGGATGGTTGCGTTTTTGAGGTCACATTGATGCTTGTTTCACCAAGGGTCGTGTAGCAGGAGTCGAGGATTAAGGATCAAGACCGGTGGTTTTAGCAAGGGTGGTTTCAGAAAGTGCTGTTCATACATTACGAGGGTTTTCACCCGTCAACCGACTTTACTTCTCGCAGTCTCACCATTCTGGTGGATCGTGCGACCGAAATTGTTTTATTTGAGGTTTCAGTCGGTTATGTTTCAAGTGTCAAGTTCATGGTCTAATTTTAACCTGTTCCATACCTTATGTCAAGTGATTGCGCTTAATTATATTACTTTTGGTGGGTTTGGAAGTGAGGTTTACGGCAGTTGAATTTCACATTCTGAAATCCTTGTTTGGTCTAAGTGGCAGATAGTTGAAATTGGTTTAGGGTCGGTCGTTGGTATTTCAAGTTTGGTTCTAGTTTAGAGTTCCTAATGTCGTGGTTTTGGTGTTCGATGTTTGAACAAGTGTTTTAGTATCGTGATTCAGGTGATGGAGGAGCATGGTTTGGTGTTGGAGAGTTGTGGCTCAGCGATTGTTAAAAGGGTCATGGTATTTGTGTTCGAGGGGTTTTATGTGTTTGAGGATCATACTTTTGGGAGTAGGTTTGAAGCTGTTATAACCCGTAATTTTCATCAATACTATTTTCACAACGATATCTACACCAGGTATTTTCACTACAAAACTTTTGCTTTTATAAACTAACTAGACGTGCCCGCGCAAACCACCGGTATAGTATGTCAAGTATAAACCTTACGTTAATACGTAAAAATATTATTATAAAACCCTCTAATTAAAATATTTACTATTAGATAGGTTTTCACGAAAACCCTAATCTATTATAACTATAATATTACACAACGAAATCCTAAACCCTAAAGTACGAGCCCTAAAATTCTCTATCATAAAACCTTAACTAATATATAAGTATAATTATTATCACATATTAAAGCCCTAATACATAAAAACTTAATATTAATATAAACCTTAGTATACATATAGTAAAACACATCCTACAATACCATAATACCTTAATATTAAAACTAAATTTACTTTAATATACTTACTATAAAACTCATAGTACAAATACTCAATGCATTAACTTAAAAATGTATTTTCTTTTAAAACTTAACTAATAACTAATAAACACAACACAAACACCCTTTTCCACCTTGAGTTTTAAGATTTAGTATAAACACACACACACACACATACACACACACACACATACACATATATATATATATATATATATATATATATATATATATATATATATATATATATATATATATATATATATATATATATATATATATATATATATATATATATATATATATATATATATATATGTGTGTATAGTCAAGCGTTCAAATGAGAAGTCATATTTTTATGAGAAAGTGAGAAGGGATCTTAACCACTCATTTTATTTTTCTTTAGCTTTGATATAATGCCTAATATTAGTTAACCATTTTTTCTGAAAATTTCAAAAAAAAAATTCAAAATATTTTCAAAAAAAAATTATTTTTTTTTCGTCACATGTGAAAAAATTTGCACTTGTGAAAAAATAAATTCTGAAATTTTTTTCCCGAAAATTTCACATGTTAAAATTGAAAATTTGAAGAAAAAAAAATCACATGTGAAAATTGAAAATTTTCGAAAAAAAAATTTTACGAAATTTTTTTTTCCGAAAATTTTTTTGTTTTTGAAATTTTTTTTCTTCAAATGTGAAAATTTTTCGAAATTTTTTGAATTTTTTTTAAAAAATTTTTTGATTTCTTTTTAAATTTGTTTGGAAATTTTAAAAGATTAGTTAACTAATATTAGCCATTAGATCAAAACTAAAGAAGGATAAAATGAATAGCTATGATTAGTTCTCACCTTCTCACAAAAATTAGATTTCTCACATGAATGGCCCCATATATATATATATATATATATATATATATATATATATATATATATATATATATATATATATATATATATATATATTTAATCTAGTACTTGATAACATAACGCAATACTAGGGAGCTTCATGTGAGGAGTATTTAATTCTGAATTATGAAGGCCTGAACGGTGTTATGTTATATCTAAATCTAGTAAACCCTAAGAATACTTACTTAGGAAATAAAATACTAAAACTTAGACAAACACAATCAGACTTGATATACACACTACATCCGGTTGCGTGAATAGGCCATCTAGTTTCTCAATCACCTTTCCTTAAAGCCCAGGTGAGTTTTCATAGCCTCACTTTTAAATGCTTTACAAACCCTGTGAGGGGGATACATGCAACCTGCTTTCTTTAAATCGAATACAAGTCTTTTTTTTTTGTTTTTTTTTTTTTTTTTTTGCACGAGTAAACTATCTGCCACCACTACATAACAAAATTCATGAATCTAATCGCTTGTGATATTTTACACAAGTGAACGCGAATATAATTGATAGATCTATTGGAGTTTGACAACTCCCGTTGGTACTACCTCTCACTGGAGTGTACCAATAAGTATTATATTTGAACCTTCTGAAGGATTAACTTTGGCCAGTTATCCTTCCCGTCCCCTCATGGTTTCGTCTGCAGACCCCATGACCCGGACTGTTAATGTGTGGTTCATGAGCTTAGTGCAATAACCCTGTCTCTTCGGTATTGTATTGATCGTACAATAATGACACAAACTTTTTAAATACGGTTTCTACTACTTTACAATGGGCATATAACAACATAACCCATTGCTTACTAAACTCGTATTCGACTATTTTCAACTAAAACCTATGAATATCACTCAACCTTTGGGTTGACTCTTTAAGCATGTATCTTAGGTAACAGAACAACTCATGGCACGGAGTGGCACTAGATTTGGAGGACTTTTAAATCGGTTATCATTAAAACATAACATTTCACACTTAGATTCAGGGGACCTCACCTTTAGTAAAAGTATATCTTTTACTGTAAAAACTCTGATATTTTAATGAATGATAACTCATTTTCTAAAAAAGTCTCTTTTCGAGTTGTTTTCTATTAATGTGACTGTGATTCCACGAAGTAATACCCCAGACCTAACATCCGCTGCGGTCTGTGAAAATGAGGGTGTTATAGATTGGTATAAGAGCTCCAGTTGTAGAGAACAAGGTCAAAACCTAAACTACAACTACTTTTCCTAAGCCCAAGAAAGTCCTCAGTGGCATTGCCTTTCCCAAAGACACTATGTGCAAAAGGTTAGCCTAAGTAGAAATCTCATAACTACTATTCTTATAAGTAACTTAGGTTATTTTCTATCAGGTTATTATATAGACATGTCTACTTGCGCTATCCTACTATTATGCCGTCCAGTTTACATGCGGAGAACGCTCTTCCCTCTCCAAATGTTCTGGATTATACCCCGAAACATCTCCCCTATCTTTTATGTATATTCTAGGAATAGTTTAGATTCCCTAGCCTCTCTAAGTTTCTCGCCTTTTCCTGATAACCCTTCTTATGCATAAAAGCATGAGGTATTCCCCCACTAGCTCTTATCACTCTACCCACTATTTTGCCTTTACCCCTAATACTACCCTCACCAACATTTGATCCCCAAAGATTCTTTATTCCCAAAAGATCAAATGTTTCCTAGGAAACCCACACATCCTTTATCGCACTTACCTAGTAATGAGCCTAGCCTGTTTAGGAAGTAACCCTATACTTTAGCACCCCTATCCTTTTTCATAAATCTTCCTACCTCATCTTGGAAATTTAAGGTTGGAGGAGATTCCCTTAGGATACACTTAGAATATTAGGAAGATCAGGTTAAGAGTATCCTGAATAGTTTAGGTGAACTCTTTATTGGCCTTTTATTGAAGATAGAAAAAGGTCATAGCGATAACTAGGTAGTAACACAATAGGATTTATACCTTATACGAGATAATCAATAATAATTAGATTTTTCACCAATTAGATACAGGAAGCCCTCCGACTCTAGCCCCTAAGTTTTAGGATCATTAGGAGAAAATTTTCAACTAGTACACCCTTACTACCTATAGTTTTAGGTTAGAATTATGCCCTAGGATATGCATTATAGATAATGGTACTAGTTAGATATAAGATATATAAGATAGGATACCTCTGATATAAGATAAGTTATGACTAAGTTATACCTTGCCCTCCCCTTATGCAAATCCCTAGTTATCATTCCCTAGTCACACTTTAGGATAGAAACATTATCACCCAATCCTTCCCTAGATTACCTTAAGTCATCCCGAACCCTATTATAGCCCTAGAGATTAAGTTAGTAACTAAGAAACCCAACAAATTGGATACTTGTTATAGTCTATCTTAGATCTCGTTCTATTCCACTAGGTAATACTAAGGGATACATATTACCTACGACCTTTAGGTATCCATGCTAGATAGTTTTGATACCTTAAACCTTAGAAAACTCTCCCATAGGAATACTAGCTATTGAACTTTAAGCATTTTAAGGATAAACCTAGGATATTCCCTTTAGATACTTAGTAAGTGTTGATAAAGTGGGTTCCCTATTTCTCCTTCTCCACTAAAACCTTCCTTTAGACACCCGGAAATTTGCCTCAAAATCCCTATCCTTTTCGGTCTCTATTTCAAAATCCAACTACGAGACATGTGGCATAAATAGCGGCACTTGTCAAACTTTGAGTATGACAAGTTATTTATGACCTCATGTAGTTGTGATTTCATCCCTCGTTGTTTCATGACATCATATGTCGTGTATAACAACTTCTCTCTAAACTATTCTTCCCCTGACTCTAATTCACACTTCTCCGAAACCTTTTTACTGCCCCAGTTAGAGAACATTTCCCTAACTATTCCTATAAGCAAATATATAACGGTTATATACAAGCATACTCCTATTCTTCCCTCTTCACTTCCCAATCATTACTATGATTTCCGAAGTAGTTTCCCCTCTTAGTAAAACCTGTACTACACTCTCTAGCTTTCCCTATATTCGAGTGTAGAAATAGTTTTTGATAGGACACCCTTAGGAAAACATAAGAATATATAGTAGATACCTGGAATCACGTAGATATGATATCTCTAAGCAATTATCGCGGAAATAGAAAATAAGATTAGGAATCTTTGAGGTTTTTATAGGACATTAGAGTTAGGAGCCTTTTAGATGCAATCTAGGAAACTTTAGAATAACAAAGGATTAGACTAGTGAACTACTGACCTAGAGTTTTAAGCTTTTAAGTACTTAGTCTAGTTGCGAGATATAAGTATTAGTCAAGTTTTCACCCTATAAGTTAGATGAATAAGCTGTTTTGAGGTTATAGTTTGCCTATACCCAGTTTCTTAAGTTGCCTATCTCGTATTAAGATTTCTCACCATACCTTTGAGGATTTAGGAAATTACTAGGAATATTACACCATTAGGTTATCCCTAGCCTACCCTAAGTTTTATAAACCAAGACCTAGAACTCGAGGTTACTAGTTATAACTAGGAAAATGACTTCACCTAGAAACACTAAAGCTTATGGCGATGTTCCGTCATTATTCACTAGTTAAACCAATTATACCACCCCTAGAGTTTGAGTCTATCTATAGGAAACTAAATAATCTACTATAGATCATACCAAGGCCTTTAGGTAGGGAAACAAACTTCTGAGGAACCTAGTAAATCTTATCCCTATTAGTACCTTCGTCCTCCTAAGCTTTAGTTAATCCTACTCCTCCGTTATTTTCCACTCTTTTCACTCCTCCGTCATGTCATATCCTTCTTACTCTTCCGTCTAAACCTACCCTTCTGTTTAACCCCACTCTCCTATCCTTTCCTACTCTTTCGTTCCTTCCAATTCCTCCGTTACTCCCTACACTATCGTCATACAATGTTCTAAAGTGTTAGAACTTGTATTCTCAAATCTTTCGTCACTCTGCAAGTTTCTATTAGTTAGGAACTTGTAATAATATCTAAGCCGGAGTTTTCGTAACCCTCATTATGACCGACTTACGATATTATCCTTCTAATCGAGTGTTATTTTGTAAAGCCATAACTCAGGGTGCCATCCGGCAACTAGTTGCTGACAGTAGTACTGCAGCACTAGAAACCCGAGTTACTAACATTACTAATGCTAATAACACAATAAAAAACCCATGTCTCGCCAGTAGGCCCATAACACACAGGTCCTTTTGATCTCTAAACCTTTCCTCAAAACATTGTAAGTTTTACAATTTCCTCCAAAACTTTTCCAAATACTCCATACTACACAACTCTTCCTTTCGTATCAAGGCTTGACATAGTATGTCAATCTTATCGATTCCTTCATGTATCGTTACTTTCACACCTTACCTTGGCCGATATCACTTAAGGTTGATTTATAATTGTCTTAATGAAATGAATTAGGACGCTTCTTCATTTTTATAAGGAAATTATAAACCACCTAACTATAAGTTTTTAAGTTCTTACTTACAAAGGATTAGGACGTCTCTATTTGTAAGTAAAAAGTTATAAATGAATAGTTCTGAGTATATGGCATTCGTACAAACAATTTTCCTCTACTCTGTTTATACAAAACAAATTCCTTTCCTTACTACCCTCCCAATGAGTCTCTAGATCGTAAACTTATTCGTCTATCCCAACCTTCACCTTATCTTTCTACCAAATCTCGGGACGAGATTTTCTCTTTGGGGGTGAGACTGTCATAACCTGTAATTTTCATCAATACTATTTCCACAACGATATCTACACCAGGTATTTTCACTACAAAATTTTTGCTTTTATAAACTAACTAGACGTGCATGCGCAACCACCGGTATAGTATGTCAAGTATAAACCTTACATTAATACGTTAAAACACTATTATAAAACCCTCTAATTAAAATATTTACTATTAGATAGGTTTTCACGAATACCGTAATCTATTATAACTATAATATTACACAACGAAATCATAAACCCTAAAGTACGAACACTAAAATTCTCTATTATAAAACCTTAACTAATATATAAGTATAATTATTATCACATATTAAAGCCCTAATACATAAAAACTTAATATTAATATAAAATATATTAATATAAACCTTAGTATACCTATCGTGAAACACATCCTACAATACCATAATACCTTAATATTTAAACTAAATTTACTTTAATATACTTACTATAAAACTTATAGTAAAAATACTCAATGCATTAACTTAAAAATATATTTTCTTTTAAAACGTAACTAATAACTAATAAACACAACTCAAGTACCCTTTTCTACCTTGAGTTTTAAGCCATAAACTTAATCTAATGAGCTTCAAATTATGACCATCTTATTAACCCTATGTCTAAGTCTCATACGCCCCAAAAATAAGCCCCCGTACCAGTTTATTAAACTCCGCGAGTAAGCTACAAAATCAATAGAAACCTTTGGTTCCTTTCTTACTTTTTGCTTCTGTTCGAAACAATAACACAACCAAACCAACACTTAACCAAAATAAACATTCATGGTAGATATTTAGTAAATGGTCAAAAGTCTTAGGCTGGTAACATGCAAAAACTCATTCGAACAAAGCAAACCAAAAACCATTATCTGTTTTCTTTTCTGTTTTTCTCCTTTCTGTGTGTCGACCCAAACACAAAGCAACCACCCACACACCTCTATGATTCACCACCTTGTCACCCTAAACTACCACCCACACACCTCCATGGCATCAGCACCTTAAGCTGCCACACTCCCACCTCCATCACCATGACACTAGTTTTCCTTATTTTTTTTTTTCCTTTTCCTATTCGACCACCACAACCCAACTTGCTCCTTTTTCCTTTTAGAACAAGCAAACACGGATATTTTGTTTTATTAAGCTTATCACCCTCGTCACTCCCTTAAACACCAAGCAACACCACCCCTCGCTACCACTTATAACCGAACACACCATCACCTTGTCACCCTTAAACCAACACACGGCCAAAAACTCTCCACACCACCCTAGCTAGTTACCATAGCTTAGCTTAATCACCCATAGCAGCCCTTAGTCACCTCCCCCTCCTCTTGCCACCACACCACCCTTTCTTGCCCAACACTCCTAAACCACGACATCACCTCATTCAAAACCACCCCATTCCACTTCTTCACCTCTCTAATATGCTGGTCCTAAACACTAGCGTAGAGTCCCTAGGAAACCTAGGAGTCGAAACAACCTAGTCTTAAAATCTTGTCGAGTCCCTTTCTTATCGATATAATCCGAAACCCCTCGCTAGTATAACTTTCGATCACGTAAGTCTTTAACTTAGTACTATAAGCTTAGGTACTGCCCTATGATAGTCATTACATGCCTTAGGTCCTATAAGAACCCTTGCATAATACTTGATCACTAAAACATGCATGTTTTCTTTATAAAACCCTAAAACAAGTCAAAAACATGTTTATAAGTTATAAGGTCTTGCCATAATTTATAAGCTAATTTAGGTTACTTGAATAAGCATATATTAATACGTCATAAGCTTTAAAACATCTTTTGATCCATAAAAGTACACTTTGCATGGTTTAGGACTATTTTTGTAACGTTTTCATTCATGGGGGTATATATCATAACTTTCTAAAAATAATAACTAAAGGGGCTGAAAATGTCATTCTATTAAAGTTATAACCATAGGGGTATATGTTGTAAACTATTACGTAAAACTTAAGATTTAATATATATATATATATATATATATATATATATATATATATATATATATATATAATTTATAAGTTAAAAGTAAAAAGTGTTAATTTATAAAACTTAAAAGTATAAATAAAGTATTTACCTAATAAATAAAAGTACTATCCTTTTTATATAATGTATCACAATAGTAGGGAGCTTCATGTGAGGGGCTTCATTTGTGTATTCTTTTTGACGAGTTTGTTTGGTTTACGAATTAAAGTGCCCTGGCTCCTCAAACGTTTATTACAATATGATCTCTGAATTATGATGGCCCGAACGGTGATATGCTATATTTAATCTAGTACTTGGTAACATAACGCAATACTAGGGAGCTTCATGTGAGGGTTATGTACTTCTGAATTATGATGGCCCAAACGGTGTTTTGTTTAATAACATAACACAATACTAGGGAGCTTCATGTGAGGAGTATGTAATTCTGGAGTATGATGGCCAGGACAGAGTTATGTTATATCTAAATCTAGTAAACCCTAAGAATACTTACTTAGGAAATAAAATACTAAAACTTAGACAAACACAATCAGACTTGACATACACATTACATCCGGTTGCGTAAATAGGCCGTCTAGTATCTCAATAACCTTGCCTTTAAGCCCAGGTGAGTTTTCATAACCTCACTTTTAAATGCTTTACAAACCCTGTAAGGGGGATACATGCTACCTGCTTTCTTTAAATCGAATACAAGTCTTTTTCTTTGGTTGTTGCACGAGTAAACTATCTGCCACCACTACACAACAAAATTCATAAATCTAATCGCTTGTGATATTTTACACAAGTGAACGCGAATATAATGAATAGATCTATTGGAGTTTGACAACTCCCGTTGGTACTATCTCTCACTGGAGTGTACCAATAAGTATTATATTTGAAACTACTGAAGGATTAACTTTGGCAAGTTATCCTTCCCGTCCCTTCATGGTTTGGTCTGCAGACCCCATGACCCGGACTGTTAACATGTGGTTCATGAGCTTAGTGCAATAACCCTCTCTCTTCAGAATTGTATTGATCATACAATACTGACACAAACTGTTTAAATATGGTTTCTACTACTTTACAATGGGCATATAACAACATAACCCATTGCTTACTAAACTCGTATTCGACTATTTTTAACTAAAACCTATGAGTATCACTCAACCTTTGGGTTGACTCTTTAAGCATGTATCTTAGGTAACAGAACAACTCATGGCTCGGAGTGGCACTAGACTTGGAGGACTTTCAAATCAGTTATCATTCAAACATAAAATTTCACACTTAGATTCACGGGACCTCTCCTTTGGTAAAAGTGTATCTTTTACTGTTAAAACTCTGATATTTTAATGAATGATAACTCATTTTCTAAAAACGTCTCTTTTCATGTCGTTTTCTATTACTGTGACTGTGATTCCATGAAGTAATACCCCGGACCTAGCATCCGCTGCGGTCTTCGAAAATGGGGGTGTTACAGAAGGGTCGAGGTTTATGTGTCTAAGTGTCGCAGTTTTGGTTTTAGATGGTCATGGTTAAGCGGACATTGATGTTGTAGGGTCTGGGTTTGGTTGTTCAAGGGTTGTAATTTTGGTGCTGGAGGGTTGTGTTTCTGGAGTGTTGGTACGGTGATGGTGTTTGTGCTCTAGGGTAGTTGTTTGGTAGGTATTGGAGGGTCCTGGAATTGGTGTCGGGGAACCGTGGTTTTGGTGTTGGAGGGTCGTAGACTCGTGGTTAAGCGTGTGTTAGATATGGTTGTGGTTTTGTGTTATAGGGTTATCGTTCACAGTTGTAATCTTATGATCTTTGTGGTGTTCTCAGAGTTGATATCTTGTTTCATTTGGAAGGTTCACTTGAATATCATATAGGAAAATCCAGTATTCAAATATACTAATCCAACATTTAAACCCAAACTTCAAGAACATAATATCTAAAAAACAAAATATTCAACAATCATGAGTATTCCATGTTGGAATTAAATAATCATGACTATCATATTAATAATATAAATCATATAGAGTACGCAACGGAAGAGTTGAATCAATACTTGTAATTAATTAATCAAAACATAAAAGTAAACGTACCTTTTAGCAATCCAAGCAAAACAATGATCAAATCAAATCACAAACCCAAATTAGGGTTTGTTTTAGTCGACTTATATAAAATTAGATTAAGGCAAATTAAATCCAAGGGGGATTTAAATCTATGATCTTGTACACATGTATTATTAGCGATTCGATATGAATGCTAGTTTATTGATCACAATAATAAACCAAACATTTTTGTTCGTTCAAGACAAACTGAATCCCTTAGGGTTTAGGGTATACGATCAGCCAATACAAGACGAGGGAGAAGAAGAGAAGTTTGGCTTGCTATGAAGCTCAAGGATTAACCAACTAATGATACAAGGGAATGTATTTATAGTGTGGTCAACTTGGTGTCCAAGTTTGAGTAGGATTCCCCTTAGGGATCCTTAATCAGCCAAACAAAAGCCTAAGAGGGGGTTCTAGAACCTTCTCGTGGCTTGTTTCCTTTCATTCGTATCCCTTTTATATTTAATGACCATTAGCCTTTTTTACCGTTAAGTCCTAACAACCGTTCGACATTTATTGTGAATTAATAATTAAAACATGACATTTATATTAATTATTAAAACATTGAATCTCATACGTAAAGTGTGCAATCACATAGTCTCGTGTTGGAATCCGGTCACATGTATATTAAATATAGTCCAAAACTAACAGCTCCCACTTTGACATATCTTAATATAGGTACTGACATTGGTTAGCGTTTAATAAATACGCCAATGCCCCCAGAATGACCCTGAGTATGGTTTCCTGAAAAACCTTTTAATAATTCATCATTATACTTATTCTATTGTTACTAATACCATGTTAAATATGGATATGGATCTTAGTCATTCCATTTATTTAACTATTCTGTTTCTTGTTATATTCTGATTGAACAAGATTACCAAATCATCTGAACGTATTCCAGATTGATCTTGGGTATGGCTATACAAACATCTTGTCAACCCTACGACGGGACTAGTAGTATTATACTTCAAAACTAATTCGAAGGAACAAATTCTCTCTTAACTACAAGCAAAGCCCATGAATTTCACAACAATTCTGAAAACAACTCTTATTACTACCAGTTATAGATAGTGTTAGACTATTTCACAAAAATGGGCTATACCCATGACAGTTTTCTGGCATCTCAAGTTTCAGGATAAATACTCATGATTTACTTGATGAAAAAGATCCATAAAGTACAATCATGCAGTTGGGATCAGTCCTATATTCAATCCTTTGAATATCATATGAGTTTGGCATGTCTACGCATCAATATACATAAGTATATTCTACCAAACCTCATATTTATCTTAATTCAATTATATTCCCATATGATTGATCGACAAAGGACTATTTAGAATAACATGAGTTATTCATAGATTTAAACATGCAAATATAGGATACAATATATTATAAATGAAAACAAACATATCAAGTAATTTATTCATTAAAATAATAATTGTTTATTACATCCCTTATCCAAATACTAACTAACAGATCGGCATGAAACTACTAGCTAAACGAAGTTCAATGCTATTAGCATGTTGAGTAAGCTTATCCTTAGGTAAAGCCTTTGGGAAGGGGTCAGCTAGATTGTCATATGTGTGAAGTTTGAGTAGATTGACTTAACCTATTTCGAATTGTTCTTAAACATACTGATATCATCGAAGAAAATGTCGGGCGCCCTTCATGACTCCAGGTTCATTGGCGAATCTAATTGCAGTAGAATTGTCACAATACACATTTATAGGTAAATCAATTGAAGGCATAACTCCAAGCCCTGAAATGAATTTCCTAATCCAAATAGCTTCCATCGCGGCTTCTGAAGCAGCTATGTACTCAGCTTCTGTTGAAGACATCGTAATTGTACTTTACTTTTTGCTCTTCCAGTCTACTGCTCCTCTATTGAGGACAAAGACATACCCCATCTGATACTTCGTATCATCTTTATCAGTTTGACAGGACGCATCGCAGAAACCTGTAGCATCAAACTCTGCCTCTGGATTTCCACCATACACTTGAAACATATCTCAAGTAGCCCTTAAGTACTTGAGAATGTTTATAACAGCATGCCAGTGAAGATCACCTAGCTTCTCTTGATATCGACTGGTGATATTTTGTGCAAACGCTACATCTGGCCTTGTGCATCTTACTATATACATGATAGATCCTACAGTCGAAGCATAAGGAACTTTACTCATGCATGCCACCTTAGCAGGTGTTGAAGCACATAGTTTGCTACTTAAGCCATGTTCTACTTGAATTGGCAGATATACCTTTTTGGAATTATGCATCTTGAATCTCTTAAGGATTTTATCAATGTAAGCACTTTGACTTAATCTAATTAACCACCTAGATCTATCTTTGTAGATCTTGATTCCAAGGATGTATGTTGCTTCTCTTAAATCATTTATAGAAAAACATCTTCCAAGATAGGACTTTAACTCTTTTAAACTTGGAATATGATTTCCCATGATTAATATGTCATCGATATACATGATAAGAAAAGTAACATTACTCCTACTAGCCTTATATAGTATATACATGGCTCATCGAGATTTTGAGTGAAACCAAACCTTTTGATTTCCTCGTCAAATCTTTTATTCCATTGCCTTGATGCTTGCTTCAATCAATAAATAGATCTTTGAAGTTTGCATACTCGCTTTGGAAATTGTGGATTCATAAACCCCTTAGGCTACGCCATATATGTTAAGAATCTGAACACACACCTTGTGTTAGATAGATACTTTGAGTAATGTAAACTAGCAAGCGGAATTCACTAGTAAACACCTTAGAAGATGTGTATGAGAGAACAATGAATAAACAAACTGCTTCAATATTATTATCAATAATACGAGTGATCAACTATATCACTAGGGTTTACAACCTTGAAGCTATCACAATTCTTATGCTAGAGTTTTCCAAGAGATATATCAAAACCCTAATCTAGGATCTCCTTTTATAGACATAAGGAGTCCTTTACAAGAAAACAATTACATATCAAACTATTATAATTAGATATTCACCATATCTTTGCTATTATTGCATTACACTTCTTTCCTATTATGCTATAACATAAGCAGTACAAACTATGTATACTAATCAGTACTAACTAACTTTGTACTGTTAGTGTAATCTTCAGTAGTTAGGAACTTTGTCTTCAATCTTGTTGATACTAATGAGCATAATTCCTAACAATCCTCCCCTAAACTTATGATTTCTCTCCAAATCACTAAGTTTGGTGAATTATCTCTCATCCTTGATGATATGTAGATTCTTCCAAACACCCTACTTCTTCCTTAATTCACTGTCAACCTTTAAGCATTGATTATATATTCTATGTAGCAGATCTTCAACAACTTGTGTTCTTTCCCAACATCTTAACTTCATAGATAACATTACTGTGAGAATTCCAGATCTGAGATGATATTCCTTTTCTGCTAACATGAGTACATCAACTCCATTCTGAGTGGAAACATGATGAACATCACAACATTCATAGAACTTCCATAATGTGTTCATGTTGTGGGCTTCAAACTTCCAATATCTGTCACTTGGATCAGGCTCATATAATCTTTGAAAGTGAACCCATAGCTCCTTTGCTTTGATATCTTCAAGACCACCTGCTTTAGACTTGTCATTAACCATTTTCCACAATGTGTCTAAGTCTTCTCTATCACATGATCTGATAAGTTCTTCAAATTGAGTAAAAGAAGTTGTTTTTCCACCTACTCTTATGATCTTCCAACTTGATCCAAATTCATCAGTATGAATTTCCCAATCAGTGATAGGATGTTTCATTTGAAGAGGTTCTGAATAGAAATCTTCAGGCTCTGATTCAATAGCTATCATTTTACCTATTTGATCTTCAGTGAGATTCTCATGTTGTTCTTGAGGTTGATCTTCTGCAGGCTCTTGCTTCTTTGAAGACATGAGATATCTTGTCTTTTCTTCTTAAGAATCCATAGGAATAAAATCTTTATTTCTTCTGAAAGCTCTATAGTACAAGACTTGTATTTCCTCATAGATTTTGCCTTGAGCTGAGTCATCTTCCAACCAGCTTACATAAATAAAAATTTCTTCATTCCTGCTATGACATGAGCTTGAGAAGGTTTCGTTGGTCTCTTCTGTCCTTTCTTGATAGAACTGATCATATCATCCAATGCTTGATCATTCTTCATTCTAATGAAATCTGCCAATTGAGTTGATCGTTGTTCTTCTGTGAGGGATATATCAGCAATGAGTTGACTTGCTTTGGCTTTGACTTCAGGATCATTGTTGATCATGTACTCAATTTCTTCTTCACTTGGTTGATAATCCAAAATAAGATCATTCACCATCTGAATATTTTGTAGTCTTTGAGTGTCCATGAAGCTTGCAACATACCTCTCATCTTCTTGAAGTTTTCTTGCTAATTTTGCATCATGATCAATTTGTGAAGCTTCCCTTGCTTTCATCTTCTTAGAAGGTTGAGTTTCCTCTACTTCTTCCATAGGAACTTTACCTTTAGCTTTCCTCTTCCTTTCATAAACAACATCAGCAATTTCTTCTCTTTGAATGGAAGCAGTACCTTCTTCCATTTGAACTGCTTGAGCTGTTGGAGAAGCAGTACCTTCTCCATGCTGAACTTCTGATTGTTGTTGTTGAATTCCTTCATTAGCACCTTGATTACCTTCATTAAAACCCTCTTCTATGAAATCCAATCTCTTCCCCTCAGTTTGTGAGTCAGTTTTCCTCCCCTGTTTGGGAGAATCTTCACCATCATCACCCCTTGAGTCATTAGCACTTGAGGTTGAAGAGGAGTCCAGAATCTTTGTCTTTCTATTGGCATTGAGCAACTTCACTTCATCTTCAAGTCTCTTTATCCTGTCAACCATCTTGGAATAGTTCTTCTTGTGATGCTCCTTAGATTTGGCCAATTCTTCCTCCAATGTAGCTACCTATTTGGTTAGCTTGGTACAAATTTCCATCAATTCCACAAAGTTAGGACTGCCCTCAGCACTTCCAACTATGTTACCTGTTAGTAGAGGTGCATCATAGGACATTGGTTCGGTTTCTTCTCTAGTTGGACTAGAAAATACTCCTGCACCACCACCACTTGTACCTAATCCAAAAGGTTCAGGCACATTGAGTGTTGTAGTTGGAGGAGTTGGTTGTTTAGACCTCCTCCTATAAATCCTGGTGAGAGCTGGTGTATGGGATGTGGAAGGAACCAAAGTAGGTGTACTTTGAGGATCAGTTGGGTGTACTGACCTAGCACCCTGTACCTATGTTAGAAAAGAAAGCATAGTATCTGATAAAGGTCTTTCTTCCCCATTCCACCCTTGTGTACTCATAGTCATGTTTTGGAAAACTTTTTTTTGCAGACAAGGAATGGCAATAGTCCTGGTATGAGGAAGTAGAATGCTTTGTTTTGCTTTTAAAATCAGTTGAACGAACCTTGGGTACATTAAAAACTTATTTGGAGAATCTGCATTCTTCACCATATGGTCAAAAATTAATTTTTGAAAAATAATATTTTTAATTCTTAGAAAAAACACACAAGAGCACTAGAAATATTACTACTGAACTACTCCCATGAGGATCTTTTGGGACTCAAACAGTGAAGAAAATTCTGAATTAAAAATCTCCATTGGGGTGAAAAACATCCTTTATTAAAAGTGAGTTTACCATTTGATGTATCATACCCCAAATTTGAAATAGCACTTAAAATATCTTTTTTGGCAATTGATATGGTACCATCAGAGTCATCCAAGCGAAGATGTCTCCTCAAGGATTTCTTAGTAACATAAATTGTTTAGCCATCCACAGTTGCACTGAGTGCAGGTATTGGTGTATCCTCATCATCATCCTCAAGTGTTATAGCTTTTGCAGTAAGCCAAAACTGATTGAGTTGTGAGGAATAGAGAGTAGGACTTACAGTTAAGGCATACCTGATGTAAGAGTTTTTGAGATAATCAATTATCTGCCAAAACTTTGGTCCATCCTTCTCCTCTGTTTTCTCCAAAAATGCCAATTCATTATGTTGGTCAGCAAATTTTAGTACAGCGATTATTAATTGATTATAGAAGTATACGAGTGAATGGATGTATGTGAATTGAAGATTTACGATAAGCAATTGGGATTTTATATTGATACTGCTAGGTTTTGAGAAACTTGCGCAAGAGAGAAAAATCTTATAGAAAGTAAATAATATGAAATTTTAAAAAGAAGATAATTTCTCTTGTTGAATTAACCCTATAAGTATGGTAACAAAACGGTTTTACTCAATGGCTAGAATTAAAAATCAGTTACTGATACAACAGTTGTAACGGCTATAACACCAGTACAAACTTTAGACTACCAGTACTAACTTTGCACTATCAGTACAAACTTTTGCAAAAAATTTCAAAGATCAGTAGGAATATAAAACAAATAAAATACCCTGCTCAAACATAGTTTTTAGCAAACTATCAGCTATCAACGGATTTTCTATGTCTTTACCATTAGCCGTTTGCTATGGACTAGCCAACTCTTCATAGTGAGATATGGTGAGTTGATAACCATATAGTTTTTGGTAAACTATCAACCATAAATGGATTTGTTAAGTCTTTACCAAGAGCCGTTTGCTTTGGACTAGTTGGTTCTTATATGGATGAGACATGGTGAACCAATGACCATTTGTTGTATGTTTAGCAACCCATATGTCAATCCAAAGCACACCATATCCAATGCAAGTAAAACATCTTAGATTACCTACAAGTGTTAGTCTAAAGCCAAGAAAAACACAAAACATAGTATTTTTCATTTAAATCAATTAAGTATAAGACTAACAACACCTAACGACCAAGTCCTTTAAACTTTTGGAGCCCAAGCCATAACAGACTTGACTTTACCTTTTTCATCAACAAAAGTATGTTTCTTTAAGGTCATTGATGCTTTGTCACATGTGATTGGTCTCCAAATCCATTGAGCTGTAGCTTTCACACCATTTCCTATATTTCCCTTAATAGCTTGTTTTTGCTTAACATTTTCAACTTTTGGCCTAATAGTTGGAACTGTTCGCTGAGCAGTTGGAACCTTAGGCACCCATTTTTGGTTTTTCCTAGCTATATTCTTGAAAAAGGGCTTATTAACTATTTGTTCTTTATAATTTGGACTTCTTGGTCTTGCACATGAAACAGTTGGATAGTTATAAACAGTCCTATTTGGTCTAGTAGTAGAAAGTGGTTTAACTCCAAACCTAAGGATGACTACTCTAGGTACCATTTGAACATTAGAGTGAGTTTGATTTGCAAAATGATTGTTCATTCCAACTTCGTTATTCTCATTTACCGTTGTATTCCTTGAATTCACCTTTTTCCATGGGTTATTGTCACAATAAGCAGCAAAATGGTCAAAGCTACCACATTCAAAACATGTCTTGTTTTGCATCACAAAATCACCACCTAGTTGTTGGGACTTCATATAATTCCAATTTCTTTGATTTCCCCTAGGTACTGATCTATACATCTCAGCATATCTAACATTTTTCCTAACTGGTTTCTTATATTCTTGTTTAACCACCCTAGGAGCATGTTTAACTTCTACTTTAATATCTGCCTTAGCTTAAGGCTTAGTCTCTAGCTTAAACTCAGGCACAAACTTAACAAAATTTGCTTCATTTGTACTTTTAGGTATCTCATCAGCCGGATTTTCATAATTGTTCTCTTGTGCCTTAGGACCATAAGGAGGAAATCCAGGTTCCTTAAACTCATCTAGGCCAGTATGAGCTAGGTCAATACCTGGTGGCACAAACATACCTCTATGGGGAGGTGCAACAGAGTTATATCATAAACCTGATTTTGCCTTGTGCACTAATTGAGACTCATAACAGATCTCTATGAAACTTCATCCAGCAATATCATCAGTAAAGACAGCTTCATTTTGTCTTTAAAAAATAAGTTGTCCTTCTAACACAACTAATCCTCTTTTATGATTTTGCAAATTATAATTAGTGTCATTAAGCTTTATTCTTTGACTATCAAATTTAGCCTTAAGTGATTCTAATTCTTTTAAAGCTGAGCAAGATTTAGAACAACAATTAACATATACCTCAGAATCATAAAAGGACATTAGTGCAATCTCAGCTTTGCCTTCTTCTTCTTCCATGAAACTCCAGTCAAAAGAAGCACCATCAATGGCTAACATAGCCTTAGGAGAAGGCTCTTGCACAGTTACTTCCTTTAGATTGCTCTTCTTGTAGCCATCTCTGCCTTGTTGTCTTGGACTTCTGCATTCTCTAGCAAAATGCCCTCTCTTTCCACAGTTGTAGCATTCAACCTTGGATTTGTCATAACCAGCAACATCTCCTGAGTTAAGGACAATCTTCTTACCAGTTCTTTGATAGCACTTCTTTGCTCTTATGCTTATCAAAGCTAACTGCCACTTTATGTCCATTTCTTCAAGATCATCATCATGGATTTGAAGCAAGTCTTCATTGTATACATTGGCATCATCAGCTTTGCTTGCTACAAAAAGCATAAATGGTGTCATCACTTAAGCCAGCCCCATTGGTTTGTGAACCAGTTTTACTAACTTTAGTGCTAATAGTGATTAGCAGTACAAACATACATGTCATCATCCTCTTCATTAGAATTGTCCTCCATGGCATACGATAAGAATGCCATGTTCCCTGATCCTAAGCTTGTGCCTCCTGTCTTTCTAACTTTGGGTTCTGCAATCTTTAGGTTGTTGTACAAGTCATTAAGTGTCATCTTCTCAAGTTCAGGCTTGTGTAAGTATAAAACCACATAAGTTTGCCATTCAGCAGGCAAGCTATTTAGAAACTTCATGTTTAATTCTTCTTGAGGAATGGTAACCTTCAATACAGCCAATTAGCTAATGATCTTCTGCAACCTGCTAAAAACATGAGCTAGAGATTCATTACTTGCAGCAGTGAAGTTCTCATAGTTTTTCCTTAATAAGGTCTTCTGTGTTTTCTTGGTGGCTTCATTCCCACCAAATCTTTCAACAATGGCTTCAAAGAGTTCCTTGGCAGTTGCATAATTGCTGAAGTTCAACACTTGATCATTGGGCATGGCCATAAGCAAGAGATGTTTAGCTTTAAGATCGTTCCTCTTTTTAGCCTTCTCATCATTTGTCACTGGCTCAGTAATCAACTTAGTAGACTTGGATCCATCTACATTAGTGACTTCAGATGTATATGCTTTGAAAGTATCACCATTCTGGATGATGTCCCACAATGCATAATCTTGTACCATAAAATATTGCTCAATCCCGAGCCTTCAGAGGTCATACTCATTCTGCTTGAGTATGGGTAGCTTTGCAGTAGTGGAAGATGATTAAGTAGTTTCCATGTCCATTTTCTTGAAAGCAACAAGAACTTTAATCTTCTGGATCTTCTAAATCAAAGTATCAGAAACCTGTCTCTGATACCACTTGTGAAGGATCTGAACACCCACCTTGTGTTAGATAGATACTTTGAGTAATCTAAACGAGCAAGCAGAATTCACTAGTAAACACCTTAGAAGATGTGTATGAGAATGTGTAAGTATAATGAACAATGAATAAACAAACTGCTTCAATGTTATTATCAATAATACGAGTAATCAACTATATCACTAGGGTTTACAACCTTGAAGCTATCACAATTCATATGCTAGAGTTTTCCAAGAGATATATCAAAACCCTAATCTAGGATCTCCTTTTATAGACATAAGGAGTCCTTAACAAGAAAACAATATACGTATCAAACTATTACAATAAGATATTCACCATATCGTTTCTATTCTTGCATTACACTTCTTTCCTATTCTGCTATAACATAAGCAGTACAAACTATGTATACTAATCAGTACTAACTAACTTTGTATTGTTAGTGTAATCTTCAGTAGTAGGAACTTTGTCTTCAATCTTGTTGATACTGATGAGCATAATTCCCAACAATATAGATATCTTCATCTAGGCGACCATTCAAGAACGCGGTTTTGACATCCATCTGCAAAATCTCATAGTCATAGTATGCCGCTACAACTATAAGAATCCTAATAGCTCTAATGTCTGCTACAGGAGAAAAAGTCTCCTCGTAGTCAACCTTATAGATTTAAGTAAAGCCTTTAGCTACTAGACGAGCCTGATAGGTATGTACCTTGTCATCCATTTCAGCTTTCTTCTTGAAGAGCCACTTGCTTACAGCAACTTTAGCGTTAGGATGACGGTCTACTTCAATCCAGACATCATTATCTTTCATGGATTGCATCTCCTCATTCATTGCTGCTTTCCATTTGTCCTTTTCAGCATCAGCCATGGCAGCCTTACAGTTAGTGGGTTCTCCAAGATCCCCTGACATATTTTCCTCAACCTCTACAATAATACATAGACGTTTAGGAGCACGTGTAGTCCTTTCAGACCTACGAATGGGAGTAACTTCAGGTGGAGGTGCAAGACTTTCTAGCTCCACTTGAAGTTGGCTAGTGTTTTCTGAAAGTGATGTATCTTCCTGATCATCTCCTAGATCATAAACTCTCTCACTAAATTCTTGAGATAAGACCCCTTTCAAGGAAATCTACACATCTAGCCACAATGACTTAATTTTCAGGTGAGAAGTAAAAGTAGGAACCCGTCGTTTCCTTTGGGTATCCTATAAAGATACACATAACAGATCTCTATTGGAGTTTATTAGTTGAGACACGTTAAACAAATGCCTCACAACCCTAGACCTTAAGTAAGACAAGTTATGAGCTTTTCCATACCATATCTCATATGGTGTTTTATCAACCTTCTTGGTTGGAACCATATTTAGAATGCGAACAGCAGTTTCTAAAGCATAATCTAAAAGGATAAGGAAATAGTTGTATGATTAAAAATTGGTCGTACTATATCTAGCAATGTACGATTTCTTCTCTTGGATACACCAGTTTGTTATGGTGTATATGGAGATATGAGCTGCTAGACAATTTCACACTCTTAAGGTAATCTTTGAACTCTTGGCTAATATATTCACCACCTCTATCAGATCGAAGAGCCTTAATCTTATTTCCAAGTTGCAATTCTACTTCACTTTTGAAAACCTTAAATGTTTCAAACACTTCATGTTTATGTTTAAGTAAATAAACATAGCCATAATGACTGAAATCATCTACAAAAGTTAAGAAGTAGCTAGTACCCTTCCTTGACACATGTCTAACTGGTCAACATACGTTTGTATGTATCAATGCAAGTATATCTGAAGCCCTTTCCATTTGATGCGAAAAAGGTTTATTTTTCATCTTCCCAGATATACAAGATTCGCACATATCAAATGATTCATCGTTGATATGTTGCAAAAGCCCATATTGTAGCATATTTTCCATACATTTTTTGCCTATGTGAGCAAGTCGACAATGCCAAAGAGAAGTAGAATCCAATTCTAACTTGATTATCTTATTATTGATGCTAAAGACAGAATTATTAGTATCATTCACAATACCATGCATATCAATTTCAAACACACCATTCACAGGAATTCTATTAAAGTAAAAAACATTATTTAAAGAAACAGAAATTCCATAATTTGTAAATGTGTGAACAAAACCAATATCTTCTAACAAGGAAACTGAAACAACACATCTAATTATAGGAGGTACGTAATGACAATTGTTTAAAACTAGTACTAAGCCCGAAGGCAAAACTAAATCAAATGTTCTTATGGCTTCAACAGCTACATATGCTCCATTTCCACGTGCAGGTATTGCTCCTAGAGGCTAGCCTCCTTGCTCTTGTAAGTCCCTGTAGTGTATTGCAAATATGAATACCACATCTGGTGTCATACCCCCAAGAAATTATTTTATGAGGAAAAGCAAATAATTCTATCATGAAGATACCTGAAGTGTTGGCGAGTGGCGACATGTCCAGCATTCTTGTTCTTCTTCACTCGCAACTCTTCAAGGTATAGAGGACAGTTCCTCTTCCACTGTCCTACCTCGTGGCAGTGGTGGCAAGCCGTATCTTTTCCAGAATGATCTTTCTTCTTGGGAGGGTTCTTCTTGGGCATTGGATGATAAGTCATAACCTGCTTACCCTTTCCTTTGCCTTTACCCTTTCCTTTGTTCGCTTGTAGTTTTGGCTTATTAATCCTACCACCTTGTATTGCTAGTACCTGAGGTGTAAGAGCCTTTTCTGGTAAACTCTTCTCATAGTCAATTAGCATTGAATGCAACTTACTAATTGTCTTACCCATGCAATGCATATTATAGTTGCGCACAAATCTAACAAAATCCTTGTTAAGGGATCTGTTGATTATGCTAACAGCAATTTCTTGCGGAAGAGTGTAGTTGAGACGCCCATGTTGATCAATATAACTATTCATCTCAAGTACATGAGTACTCATGGATTTACCATCCTCCATCTTGCATCCATGTAGAGAATATAGGAGGTCGTAGAGTTCTACACCTACTTTCTTCTCGAACATAGATTTCAGTTCTCTTAGTATATCCTAGGGAGAATGATGCTCAAATTGCTTTTGAATAGTGGGAATCATACTACCCAACATGAGACACGCGACCTCATTATGACGGTCGTACTGAGCATTCCGTTATGTTAACTCCGTAGCAGGTGGAGCTGGAGGACAAGGCTGTTCCAAGATTTCGGTTCTTTTTGCAACACCCAGGACTATCCTCAGTTGCCTATACCAATAATTAAAATTATCGCCCGTCAGGTTTTTCTCAATAAAACATAGTTTTGAAAGCAGAACTTAGTATGTGGTTATTGTCGTTTTTAGCCATTCTACAGAAAAAGTTCTAAAGTTTGTATTTTTGATAATACAATACCCTTGGTAAATATTCATATAAACCATGTAATTTTCTTAAAAGCTAGGATCCAAAATGATATAGTTCCATTACATCAGTTGATCTGCTAGTAATGAAAGTATTCAAAGTGGTAATTGTCAAAGAATAATTGACAAACACTTTTCTATTCTTCGATTATTGTAGGATTTACTAATTTCCACACTATGTGCAAAGTAAACATGGTTCATTCCATCTTATGCCTTGAGTTACTAGATCTCACTATCAACTCAATTAAGTTGTCTAATTTAAAAAACTGTAAATATATTCCAGATATGTCTCACATTACATGGAGATTTACCTTGGAATTACAATCTATCTATGTCTCACAAAACATAAATTGTAACTACAATGTTTCTTTAATTAGATGGCATAACCTTAAATTCCAAAGGGTACAAATCTTTTGATTGTGTGTGATCAAATATGTACGAAGAAGCATGCATACATCTTCCTATCATAGGTTTTAATAAACTTTACTCAATAAAGTTTTCTTATTAAGAATAAAACAACAAAGTTTTAATCAAGGTATTGGGTAAACCAATCAAAGAATTACCATTAATTATCATCCACTATATCATACTACTTCATGAGTCAAAAGACCCAAGTTATTCGGATAATTACCACAAAGTGGCGCGTGGAATTAAGGTTAATTCACCCTTAAGATGCTTTTGTCAATAAAATAGTCGTAGGTAACTCCATTTTTACTCACAAAGAAGCGGAGAAGCGGGTCAGCGTGAAGCTTATTAAAAAACTTCTTCTTTAGGTGCAAATACATGGCAACCATCCTTATACCTTTCTTATAGTTTGTCAAAAATGGATGAGCCTTTCTAACTATTAATACAGAAAAATGAATCGAAAAAAAGTTTCAGTTTTCATTCTTAAAAACACATTAAAACCTTTATTAGTCCGGTTTAATTTTGTTTAATAAAAACATCATTTGCTTGTTACTTGTCAACTAATAATAAGAGCAATAAAGAAAATAACCAACTAATAAAAAAAACATGCATAAATAAAATCAACTAACATGTATATTTTTAACTAAGACTCCCATTTATTTTTGAGCTATGTACAAGTGGACCACATGCCTCTATAAATCGATTGCGTAAGACCTACGTTACAAATATACAATAACACACATAGTTGATTAAATAAACTATACATATTGAGGTCTTCCCCAATTTTATAATTAATTAATTTTTATGTAATTAACGTGTTATGCAAACTTAATTACTAAAACCCTAATTAATTAACATATATCGTTTTAATTAACCATGCATACCATTCATAACAATTATGCCATATACATATCAAATATTATACATCCATGACAAAACATACATGTTTTCATCATGGATTCCCACATATCACTTATTATCATATAATCAAGTAAACAGGAATGTTTACATAATGACATAAATCAATTACTCATTATGTTGATCCCGGTTGAGCAAACGATCTTTATAGAAGTTGACTTGAATTAACACTTAAGCTATAACGCGGAATATTAAAGCTTAACTTAAGAAGAACAGTTTAATCACTATCAACACTTCAATATATTAATAATACGAGCACTCGACAATGCTAGGGTTTTACAACCTTGAAGTGTAAACGAGAACAAAGTAATACGTACCTATTCTAACCCTAGGCACCTCCTTTTATAGTCCAAGGAGTCCTATTAGGTTTACAATGAATTTCTACACAAGATAAGAATATTCTAAACGTATAAGATATACACACAACCTATTCTATAATTATCCACTTGTGTATACAAGTCTATCTCTATATCAGCAGGTTCTCCAGCAGCAGTCTCTCATAGTAGCAGTTTGATTACACTAGCAGCAGAATCATTATCCTTAGCAGCAGTTTGGTATCAGCAGCAGTTTGACACTTAGTTAAATTCTGAGCAGTAGAATCTCAAAACCCAACAATCCTCTCCTAAACTTAATATTTACTTCTAAATGATTAAGTTTCTTCAAAGCTTGATTTATCACCAGGAGGATGCTTCCAAACACACTACCTCTTCTTTGATGACTGTTCACTAAGAATCTTCTTGTATTTTGACAACAAGTTGAAAGCTTGATCATCAGTATCATAAGCCTTTTGTATCTTAAGCTGCTTAGCACCATTCACCATCTGATAAATAATCTCAAAACAAAATGCTAAAGGATAATCTTTCTCAACCAGCATATATAAAGTGTGTTACCCAACATCCAAAACATGTATCCCAGAACTTTGAAGTAGCATCCATTTTCTGACTTTGAACCCTCTAATCTCTGTCCATTCCGAGTCTTCCATAGAAGTATCAAACATAAGTTTCAAAGCTCTCCAAATGATATAATCACCCATAGCTTCTCTATCATTATAAGTCACCACACCAAATTTTGTAAAACCATACTTTTCCTTGAACAACCTCCATAAGGTACAAATATCCTCTCTGTCAAAGTAATACAACATCTGTTGAAGTCTAAGAAATCCAGATGTCTTCCCATCAGATCTTTTGACATCATGAAAAATTCCAACAGTGTTGAGATAACCAGTAGTCACTTGAATGATTGGATATTTAATTCCCATTGGTTCAGCATCAATCACCTTAGGTTCTTCCATTTTTGCCATCATAGTTAGAACCTGCATCTGTTGTTTTAGATGCTTAGGAGGAATATGCTCAAAATCTTCTACATACTCATCATTATCATTATCATCAGATTCAGAGTTGTCATGTACTGCTATACTCTGCTTTTTCCTAGCAATAGACTTCTTCCTTATTCTTTTTCTTTTCATACCTCTGCTAGAAGTAGTCACTCCCTTTTCAATATCCTCTGCCACAATAAGCTTTACTTTATCTGATTCCTCAGGAACCAATTTCTTCTTCAGTTGAGCAAAATGTTCTTGATCTTCTGCACAACCCATAAGATAGAAGGTATCCATTTCCTTTTTGGCATGTTGATACAAATTAAACACCTCTTGATCTGACTTGTGTTTTAATTGTACCAATTGCCAACCCTTCATATTCTTCAGGTATCTCTCTTGCTCTCTTCTCTGTTGAAGTGGAGTTGGTCCCCTGAGAATTTTTCTCTTTCTTCTTGCAGCAGCAGCTTCTTTCTTTTTCTTTTTAGTTAATTCTTTTATCCAAGCTTTGACATCAAATGCTGGAACTTCTTGTTCTTCAATTTTAACCAGCTTGGAGAATTCAATATCAGCATCCATCCTTATCTTCTCATCAACCCATTCCTCATACCTCTTCAAATCTTCAGCTTCCTTATCAGCTCTTTCTTTTTCTTGTTGCAGCAGTTGTTGATCTTCCATATCAATTTGTTCTTGTTCTTTTCTTGCAAAAGTTGCATCATGCTCAATTTGTAACTCATTAGGCCAATAATGAAAAGGAATATTTGAGTAATCAACTTTATCATCATCATCAGAATCTAACACAGGTTCTTCAATAACCTTGCCCTTCCCTTTATCAGTAGCAGTAGATGATGAAATTGAACTTGAATGTCTTCTAGAAGCAGTAGGTTCTCTTATTACTAATCCTTTTTGAGGTATTCTTGGTACTGGAGATGTTATTATGGATGTTGGTTGTTGTGATTGTGATTGACATGGTTGTATTGTTGGTTGAGATGGTGATTTGGGTAGAACATTTGCTGTCTTCTTACTTAACAACACCATTGCCTCAGCAGCAGCTTTGTCACTAGATCTAGCAGTAGAACCTTGTCCATCACTAGAATTGAGTTTCTCACTAGCAGCAGGATCAGCAGAATCCTGAGCAGCAAAGTTATGTGCAGCAGCAGAGTCACTTGTCTTGTCAGTAGTTGATACGTGGGAAATGCACCCTCGCAACAGGTTTTACCTCTCCAGGGATCTTGAGAAGCTTACAACCCCCACCAGGCAGTGTACCTGATCGTTGTAGTATAGTGTAGTGACAAGTACCGGGGGATTGATCGTTCAACTCAGGAATAGTGTCGCTAGGATTAGAAAGCCTACTAAACTAGGTCTAGAGGTGAGGGATGATTCTTTTTGTATTTTTATATTTTATGGAAAGCAAGTAAAATCTCGGGTTTTGAAGGAGTGGGCGGAATTAGTTGCTAGCCAACTAACCCAATTAACTAAAGATGCAATCAAAATAAAATAAAATAAATGAAAATAAAACTAATATACTAATGTGGTGGAAATAATAATGAGAAAAGTTGTGTTTACTTAGATTTCATTACTCCCTAGATATCTTTTACCGGTTGATTAGCTTGTTACAATTGCATGGATGATGGGTTATATTCCTTAATACTAGTCGTAGGGCCGTGTCCAATATTCCCTAACTCTATAAGATCCTACTTCACTCTTATGTCGAGCCGATAAAAAGCTCCTAACATGGGATCATTAGAATTCACTTATGCATTAAATACAACCAAATATCGTAGTACACCTCCGATCATGTTTCTTAAGACGTTCAAGCAAGTTACCAATGGAAGTCTGACAGTTTTCTTAAGCCTAACATCGAATACAATCATCCGTAACAGTTATAAACAAACAATCGACCAATAATCAACATCTAGGTTTCACTACATCTAAGCAAACACAATAAAAGCCTAGCCTAACATGTTAAAAGAAAGAAAATCATAAGATAGAATCAAAAAATACATAGACATATTGAATGATTATTGGAGAACTTATCTTTATTAAAACATGGAAGAAAGAAGGGTTTGAAACCCCTTCAATATGCAGGAAATTCGACCTAGGGTTTGTGTGTAGTATTCCACAACTTGTTCCACACTTTACAATGAAAAATTGGAAAAATATATATAGACTAAGCATCCTGATGGCGTCATGTGTTGGCTTCTGACGCCGTCAACTCGCCGCCAAGTTGAAATTCGTATTGCCTAGATCGAGTCTTGACGCCTTCATGTGCAAATCTACTCTGGGCCGTCACGTGTATTTGGACCCTGACGGCCTTGGTGACGCCGTCAGGCCATTAACAAATAAAATGTTCTGGGTCGTCACGTTATAATTTCCACATCCACCTCTTTTGTCACTCTTGACGCCGTCATGTGTAATAGCTTGACGTCGTCAGGTACTGTTCCCAGCAAGGAATTTGAGACTTTGCCATTTTCTTCACTTTATGCTCCAAAAACGTCCAAAACGCTTCTTTTTCCAGATTTCTCCTCAAAAGTACCTAAAATGACAAAAGGAACGATTTAGGCCAATAATTGATCAAATAATCACGAATTCGGCCTTAAATGACCCCTTAAAAGCGGTACACTTTTCGCCTCATAAAATACCCTTACACTTGAGATTTGCTTGTCCTCAAGCAAATGCGCTTTTATTCTAATCAAAATACAAGGTAGGGGTCATTTAACACTAATATAAAAGTAATTACAACAAATAATTGTTTCACTTAAAACCAAAAACAAGTATGGAGGTTATACACTAGCACCTCACAAAAACTGTTTAGATACTCACATCTCTCGGGTGTAATAAAGTATATATCACAATATGGAAATGGAAAACATCTCTCACTACCTGTCATAGCAAATAGATTACCATAGGCTTGGGAAAGGATCAAACCCCCACCACTTGGCGTAAGCACCTAGGATAAACTATCAAAAAGGTCTTTTAAAGGGTTATTACGTTAGGTGTAGGGATATGGAAAACACGGTTTTGTTGGATAAAGACAATATTTATTGGTGGCGAGTTAATCATCTTGGTTAATTACATGTACAATATGGCGTTGCTAAGCCAAGACTCGACTCGACTTAAGCTAATAAATAAAAAAAAACTTAAAATAAACATAGAATGAAACGGGATGGTAGACCGTATGTTTTTTCTCTTTTCTTTTTCTATTTTTTTTTCTTTTTTTTTTCTTCTTTTTAGATTTTTTTTTTTTTTTTTTTTTTTTTTTTTTTTTTGTGCATACACTCTTGCCCTACCATCCAAAATAATACATCATAGGGAATGTACATTCCCCTTACACTTGAATTTTTACATACTTTACAATAAACTACTCTAATGACTCGAATCAAGATAATTAAAACACTTGGAGTACTTTTTAAGATTAATGCACATATGGGGGTAATAATTTGATGTTCTTCCCCATTACTCCATAACACTAGTACTTTACCCATGAGTCCCAATCATCCCAAAACAATATTTACAAGATATGACTCGACTTAGCAACCATGTAATCAATTAGATAATTAACTAAGGGTCTAAACATGTGACAATAATGCACTAAAGATGAGTGCATACACGGAAGGCTAAGCCGATTTGGTTGCACATTTGGGGTGGGTTGTAACAAATTCTTCCTTTAAGTAAGATGCTTAAAGTTAGAAACGAAAAGATAGGCTCGAAGGGGTGTACTAGGGGTATCGTGTACTAAAAATGAGTAAAACACTAAGGTGTAGGAAAAATTAATTGACTTTACTAGTCAAGTAATATGACTTAACTGTCAAGTAATTATGATACGGGTTTTAAACACAAGGGTAATCCTAATGCCTCTTATCATATAGTAAATCCTACTACAAGAATGTAGTCTCACTAGCGGTCTTGGGATGCATCACTAACGCAAGTTCTAGAATCTAAATACTACCGGTACACTCATAAGCACTAATAATAAATGCTTTTCCTATCAAATCTAAAGGCGAACCTCACATATTTGGGTGGAAAAGTTTTCTGAATGGTACGGTTTTGTGCTATTCATACAACTCCTATCCATGAGACGCTTGTCAATGCTAAAGTTTCACTCCTAAATGTTGTAAAAAAATTTAAATTTGGCGCTAAAATTGCACTAACAAGTATTTCTCTTAGTTTTATTACACGCCTACCATCAAACAAACAAACTCAAGTGCAATAGTATCCTATAAGGTATCATCATTTACCCTCCCCTTGCAGTTAGGATGAACATTGTCCCCAATGTTCAATTAAAGAATGTAAAAGTAAAAACAGGTAAAAGAATGAAAACAAATACTCCCCTGATTCGTTCGGTGTGGATAGTGTGTCAACAAGGTTAGATCTTCCTCCAAGAAAATGAACGTTGAAAGCTTCCTTCCAGAAATATAAATCATCTTCTTGTCATATATAACCTGTTAAACCTGAGAAAACAATCAAGGCAAACCTCGCGTAAAATCGGCGGAAATCTATATATACAAACAAATCCTAGAAAGCAATTTAAGATATAATGCTTGTGGAATTAATGTTTGCAGACTTCTCGGAGTTAACAAAACTAAAGAATCAACGAAAACTTTAAGACTCCAGTTTAAACAAAACTCGCAAAATTTTTCAGAATTTTAGTTCCTGACGCCGTCAGAATGTTCCTGGAAAAATCTTATGTTAAGTTTCTGGAAAATTTCTGGAAAAACTAATGCCTTATTTCCTGGAAAATCCTGCAAAACATCATTATGACTCGATACAAACATTTGACTCTAACAAATACTAATATACATGTTCATTTAATATTGTTGCGAATCAAGATCATTTTCGTTCTTATAAACAAGTTTTGGGTTTCCCCTTACACTTAGATTTTGCAAAATACCTTTATATGAAGTTAAGACTAAGTTAAACAACAAAATAAAGCATTCTCACAATTTAGGTTGAAACATGATCTACCAACAATAAAAATAAAACATGCATACGGAAACAAATAAAATCAAACAAATAAAAATCACACAAAGCATGGGTTGCCTCCCAAGAAGCGCTTTTCTTTATTTACAAGTCTTGTAGCTAGACTCAAGGTCATGGGCAATTACGTGACCTCGTCATTGGTCTCATTCTCTAGGCCATCCTCAATATCGGGGTCGCTTTCATAGTGCAGGTATTTTGGATCTTCAAACTCAAAGACATCTTCCCGATACTTTGATCCAAGCTTACTAACATCCTTAAAGAACCCACATGACAAATCAAAGGTGTTTTTACATCCTCTCCGAACATCATCATCACATAGAACAAGTTGAGACCCTAGCTTATCAAGTCCGTCGCAATCAATTCCTTCAAAATCTTTCATCTTATATGGCGTTTGGTATGACACCCTCCTAATTCCGTCTGTGAAAGTCATGATTTCGTTTCGGTCGTCAACCATTAAGTTAGTGATTTCACAAAAGGGTACTCCAAAAACAACTTGTGATAGCCTTGGATCGATATAATCCTCAATGTTGTCTACGATCGTAAAATCCATTGTGAATGTCGTATTTCCTATGAATACCTGAACTTCATAATCTCTACAACAACATTTTCTCCTTTATAAATCATCCCCCATCTGCAAATATTGTTATAATGGAACAAGAACATAAAGTTATTAGGTAAGAACACGTAAATGTAGACATTACCGAAATACTTGTGACCAATCATACAAGGGATTTTGAGGTTATTCGGGTCACGCCGCTTTACCCTTTCCGATCTTCCATCCTATGATCCATATGTGTTACAATCCAGTGACGGACGATACTCATAAACTTCCTCATTACCCTTTCGGAAAATCACTTTCCTGACGCCATTGGTGAATAGTGCACTACCATCATTCTTATCAAGGATCACTCCCGTCTCATTAACAAATGGTTTCCCGAGGACGAGGTTTGTTAATGTTGGATTAGTAACTGAGTCTATGTCATCGATCACGGTGAGATCAATGTTATAGATGAATCCTCCAATCATAACTGATAACCTTTTCATTATCCTGGCATTATCGAGTCCTTTACACGCGATTTGTTTAGGGAAGGCTTCGTTGTAAAGGGAGAGGGGGATTACGTTTATAGGGAGGTTAGGATCTATGTAAGTATCGGTTATGAGCTTCTTCCTAGTGGTGCAAGAAATCTTAAAAACTTCAGAGTTGCTTTCCTTAATCCTATCACTACACCCTATAGTAATATCTACCATGTTTTCCTCGAGTTTCTCTATAATAGATTCACCTAAAATCACTAGATTTTTCGTGCACCCTTTTGAATTCTCTTTCAACTCATCCCATTCGCCTAACTCTTGTGCGATGGAGTCCTCGAATAAGTCGGAAAGGCTCTTGGCTACTTCGTGGTCTTTATCTGGGGTCTCACCCTTAACTCCATGACCCTCATCCCTAGTTGGTTGTTGGCTCTGGTCGGGTGTAGGAGCAAGTATTGTGTTGATGGTATTTACAAAGTGGATTGGTCCCGAGGGGTTAACATGGTCCCTAACTTCTTTCACCTTTGGTGACAGATGTTTAAAGAGTTTACTAGGGCTTTTTATTTTCACAGGAGAGGTTGGCTGATTCATGATGGTGACAGATTTGACTTCTTCAGCCTGAATTGTTTTACTAATAGCGTGCTCTTTAATAGCGGTTAACAGATTACAAATCTTGTTATTCATATCGGCTTGTTGTTGTCTAAATCGGGTCTCGAGCGTGGAAAGCTGTAATTCTTGAGATAGAATGAACTTTCGCAAGGCATCTTCATAGCTTTGCTTAGGAGTGTTCTGGGGCGGAAAATTCTCGGACCATGCGAGTGGAGGAAAATCATCGAAGGATACGCTCCGAGTTTAGTATCCTTTAAAATTTGGCTTATCCTTCCGTGCATCATAGGCCTCGCCAAAGTTTCGAGGACCTCGATTAGTGGTGAACTCTCTATCCTCTGTTTTATCAACATGTGAATTCCTTAAAAGCATGTTTTGGAAGTTCCATGCAATTATGAGTTTCATGAGGACCTTACATAATTTGCACGAAGAAGTAATTTTGTTCACTTGGCTTGAAGGCTTAGGGGCTTCGTAGGATTTCATGAGAAACTTGACTTGGTCTTCAAGTTCCATGATCCTACGGTCGGGAGTGCTAGAATTGTTCGAAGGCAAAGATATTGCCTTGACCATTTTGTTCAAATCACGGGGATCATTCCAACTTTCGTTGTCATAGAGAGCAAGATCTTCTATGAGTTCTCATGATTCTTTCGCACTTAGATCACGTAGCTTGCAACCGGCCGATTGGTCAACGGTTCGCCTTGTGGAGAGATCGATATGGTCATAGAAGATTTGGACTTGGAGCCAAAAATCTATGCCATGATGAGGGACTTTTTGGAGTAAGTCTTTGAAACGAGTCCATGCTTCATATAGAGTTTCACCTTGACGTTGTTGGAACATCAAGATATCATTTCTAAGCTTGGTAGTTCTCCTCGGTGGGAAAAATTTAGCAAGGAAACGAGAAGTGAGATCATCCCAAGAGGTGATAGATCTCGCGGGTAAACGTTCAAGCCATTGACTAGCTTGGTCACGTAGAGAGAATTGGAATAGACGTAATCGGGTCGACTCTCTAGTTGCAAAATCAAGGTCTATGGAATCTACGATTTTTAGGAAATCCTTGAGATGTTGATTAGGATCTTCGAAACGAAGTCCATGGAATGCACATCCGCTTTGTACCAACCGGATGGTGTCGGATTGCAAGGGGGACACATTGGCTCCTTGAGGGAGCTCAATGGTGTTTCGATAGCCTTGGTGGCTAGGACGAGAATACTCTCCTAAAGTTCGGGGTCTAGGAGGTTGGTTTGCTAGTGGTGGGTTTTGTGGGTGGTTTTGTTGTGGTGGGTTGATGGGATGAAAGATATTACCACCTTCCATGATGTCGGATGGTAAAAGTTACGAACAAAGAAATGAAAAGATAAGATAGACTAAAGAAAACCTAAAAATAAAAATAAAAATCTTACTAGAAAGGAATCTAGCAAGTAGACCTAATAAAAAGAAATTCTAACCTACACAATAACTATTCCCCGGGCAGCGGCGCCAAAAACTTGATACGTGGGAATTGCGCCCTCGCAACAGGTTTTACCTCTAAAGGGATCTTGAGAAGCTTACAACCCCCACCAGGCAGTGTACCTGATCGTTGTAGTATAGTATAGTGACAAGTACTGGGGGATTGATCGTTCAACTCAGGAATAGTATCGCTAGGATTAGAAAACCTACAAAACTAGGTCTAGAGGTGAGGGATGATTCTTTTTGTATTTTTATATTTTATGGAAAGCAAGTAAAATCTCAGGTTTTGAAGGAGTGGGCGGAATTAGTTGCTAGCCAACTAACCGAATTAACTAAAGATGCAATCAAATAAAATAAAAGAATTGAAAATAAAAATAATATAGTAATGTGGTGGAAACAATAATGAGAAAAGTTGTGTTTACTTAGATATCATTACTCCCTAGATATCTTTTACTGGTTGATTAGCTTGTTACAATTGCATGGATGACGGGTTATATTCCTTAATACTAGTCGTAGGGCCGTGTCCAATATTCCCTAACTCTATAAGATCCTACTTCACGCCTATGTCGAGCCGATTAAAAGCTCCTAACATGGGATCATTAGAATTCACTTATGCATTAAATACAACCAAAAATCATAGTACACCTCCGATCGTGTTTCTTAAGACGTTCAAGCAAGTTACCAATGGAATTCTACCAGTTTTCTTAAGCCTAACATCGAATACAATCATCCATAACAATTATAAACAAACAATCAACCAATAATCAACATCTAGGTTTCACTACATCTAAGCAAACACAATAAAAGCCTAGCCTAACATGTTAAAAGAAAGAAAAGCATAAGATAGAATCAAACAATACATAGACATATTGAATGATTATTGGAGAACTTGTCTTTATTAAAACATGGAAGAAAGAAGGGTTTGAACCCCCTTCAATATGCATGAAATTCGACCTAGGGTTTGTGTGTAGTATTCCACAACTTGTTCCACACTTTACAATGAAAAATTGGAAAAATATATATAGACTAAGCATCCTGACGGCGTCATGTGTTGGCTTCTGACGCCGTTAACTCGCCGCCAAGTTGAAATTCGTATTGCCTAGATCCAGTCTTGACGCCTTCATGTGTAAATCTACTCTGGGCCGTCACGTGTATTTGGACCCTGACGGCCTTGGTGACACCGTCAGGCCATTAACAAAGAAAATGTTCTGGGCCGTCACGTTATAATTTCCACATCCACCTCTTTTGTCACTCTTGACGCCGTCATGTGTAATAGCTTGACGTCGTCAGATACTGTTCCCAGCAAGGAATTTGAGACTGCCGTTTTCTTCACTTTTATGCTACAAAAACGTCCAAAACGCTTCCTTTTCCAGATTTCTCCTCAAAAGTACCTAAAATGACAAAAGGAACGATTTAGGGCAATAATTGATCAAATAATCACGAATTCGGGCTTAAATGACCCCTTAAAAGCGGTACACATTTCTCCTCATCAGTAGTAGCAGCAGTATCCACATTGGTAGCCACAGAATCACCCAAAGTTTTCAAAGCATCACCCATCAACCCTGTTGCCTTTACTAATACCTCAGGCCCCAAAGTCTTTAGTTTCTCCACCACATTTTCTTGAACACAAACCAATTATTCCATACCAGCTTCATTCCCCTGTTTGGCTATAACCACAAACCCATCCATATCCTGAGGACTTTCCACCTCCATATCATCATTAACCTGAACCTCCCCTAAAACCTTACCAGTACCCACATCTTGAGCATCATCATCTCTCATCAAATTTGCCTCCCCTAAACCCATTGCCACATTTTGCTCTTCATTCCTCCCCTGTTTGGAAGCATCCTCTTCCAAAGGAACAGGGTGTGATGAGGCGAAAAATGAACCATTTTTAGGGGATCATTTAAGCCCGGAATTGAATTTATTTGATCAAATATTGCCCTAAATCGTTCCTTTTGTGATTTTAGGTACTTTGGGAGTGAATTTTGGAAAAGGAAGCATTTTGGACGTTTTTGGAGCATAAAAGTGAAGAAAATGGCAAAGACTTAATTTTCCATGCTGAGAACAGTACCTGATGGCGTCAAGAAGGAAAGTGTGACGGCGTCAGGAGCAAAATCCATGATGACCCAGTGAAAACCTGAAGGCGTCAGATGAAGGGCGTCAAGAGTTATTTTGGTGACGGCCTGAAGATGGATTACACGTGACGGCGTCAGCACCAGATCTAGGCAGTCCGAGAACTTTATTGGCGGCGAGATGACGGCGTCAGACATTTATTCTTGACGCCGTCACCTCACAAAATCTATATATACTTTTCTATTTTTCATTCATTAGGAGAGGAACTTGTTTGGAGAATACTAGGGTCGAACCTAATAAACCCTAGGTCGTTTGTAACAGTATTTTCAAGGGTTTTCACCCCTTGGAACCTTTCATGTTCAATTAAGATAAGTCCTGTTTGAATTCATTCAATATGTCTATGTGTTGTTTGAATATATCTTATGCTTGTCTTGATTTCAACATGCTAGGCTAGATCTTTCATGTGTTTGCTTAGATGTAATGAAACCTAAATTTTGATTATAGATTGATTGCTTGTTTATAGTTGTAATGGATGAATGATTTCAATGTTAGGCTTAAGAAAACTGGCAGATCTCCATTGTGTAACTTGCTTGAACGTCTTAAGAAACATGAACCGATGTGTACTAGGTTTTTATGGTTGTATTTAATGCATGAGTGAATTCTAGTGATCCCATGTTAGGAGCTTCTTAGCCGGCTCAACATAGGAGTGAAGTAGGAGCTTATAGGATTGGGGAAGTAAGTACGCCACCCCATGAATGGTATTAAGGAATACAATCTGTCATCCACGCAACTGTAACAAGTAATTAACCAGTAAAAGATATCTAGGGAGTAGTGAAATCTAAGTAAACACAATTCTCCCATATATTGCTCACACCTCTATCTTAATTTAGTTTAATTTCATTTTTAGTATTTCATTTTGATTGTATCTTAGTTATTGGGTTAGTTGATTAGCAACTAATTCCGTCCACTCTTCTAAAAACCGAGATTTTACTTGCTTTTATAAAAATATAAAAATACAAAAAGAATCATCCCTCACCTCTAGACCTAGTTTTTAGGTTTTCTAATCCTAGCGACATTATTCCTAAGTTAAACAATTAATCCCCTGGTACTTGTCACTATACTAGACTACAACGATCAGGTACACTGCCTGGTGGGGGTTGTAAGCTTCTCGAGATCCCTCGAGAGGTAAAGCCAGGTGCAATTCCCACGCATCAAGTTTTTGGCGCTGCAGCCCGGGGAAATAGTTATTATTTAGGTTGAATTTGATTTTTATTAGGTCTACTCATTAGATTCCTATCAAGTGAGATTCTTTTTATTTTTATTTTGTAGCTTTCTCGTAGTCTATCTTTTCTTTGTGACTTTGTTTGTAATTTGCTTCAAATGGACTTTACATTTAGACTTCTAAGATTGCAAGATAAGTTTGAGTGGCTAGAACACCAAAGCGTTCAAAATACCTCATTTAGAGACACCTATGAATCATATGAGCCTTCACCTAGGATAGATTCTTATGAACAAACTCCATGTTTAAGATCTAGTTTTAGTGAGGCCAATAGGAAATGCGACCTAGTTTGCCAAGGAATTATGGAGAGAGCCGTTGCAACAAATCATAAGTTGGATGAAGCACTAGGTTTGCTTTTAACACTACCTAAGAAAACAATTGAGGAGGATTTAGCCGAACATGATCACATTGATCAAAAAGACCTAGGTTTTATGATCGATGATGATGAATCTCAAGAAACAGACGATGAATCTTTTGGGCAATTTGTATATAGCAGTCAGAATATTGAGGATGATCCTTATGATTCGGATATAGAAGTTGAGATGCCTAGAGAAGCACTTGAGATACTTGGGAAAATGTTAGGGTTAGATTATAATAAAACACATGTTGAGGATATAGGTGATATTAACACATGGAATGATGAGGTCAATAACATAAGCCAACAAAATACTCAACCATCATTTGAGGCACACACACTGCCCGTGACATACCCGGAAGAAGTAGAAAAAACTTTAGGAATTCTGATGGAGGTAGAACCTTTGGACCAGGCACCACTAGAGGATATAGGTTTGAATACTTGTAGTGATAACCTTACTCCTAGTTCTAGGGAATTTCCTAATGTTGATGAACTGGAACCTCAACCTTTACACAACTTTCCATCCTTAGATATACATCTAGTAGACAAAAGAGGAACCGATCCACCCATCAACCAATATTATCCGGGTAGTTTTAGGATGAAGGAAGCCATTCACTTACCCCCTTCACCTCACGTGGCATATTTCCACCCTAAAGGTGTGTATCGCTACTTCCACCCGCACTTAATTCAAAGTGTAGGGAAAACCTCCCCTATTTCCGTTAAATAAGGGTAGAGTCAGGCTCGTGACTCGAAAAAAAAAAGCGCTTCTTGGGAGGCAACCCATGTTTTGTGTGATTTTTATTTTTGTTTGATTGTTATTTGCTTCCGTATGCATGCTTTATTTTTATTGTTGGTAGATCATGTTTCAAACTGAAATGGTGAAAATACTTTATTTTGTTGTTTGGCCTAGTCTTAATTCATCCAAAGGAATTTCGCAAAAGATAAGTGTAAGGGGAAACCCCAAATATGTTTTTAAGAAATAAAACCGATCATGATTCTCCACGATATTAAATGAACATGTATATTCGTATTTGTTAGAGTCAAATGCTTGTATCGAGTCATAATGATGTTTTGCAGGATTTTCCAGGAAGTAGGACCAAGTTTTTCCAGAAATTTTCCGGAAACTTAACATAAGAATTTCTACAAGTCACTTCTGACGGCGTCAGGAAGAAACTCTTGACGGCGTCACGTGTAAAATTCTGGAAATTTTACGAGTTTTATTTTTCTAACGGAGTCTTAAAGTTTTTGTTGAATCTTTAGTTTTATAATCTCCAGGAAATCTGCAAACATCATTCCACAAGCATTATATCTTATTTTGTTTTCTAGGATTTGTTAGCATATATAGATTGCCGCCGATTTTACGCGAGGTTGCCTTGTTTGTTTTCTCAGGTTTAACAGGTTATGTATGACAAGAAAATGATTTATATTCTGGAAGGGAAGCTTTGATTGTTCATTTTCTTGGAGGAAGATCTAACCTGGCTACCTTATTATCCATACCGAGCGAATCAGGGGAGTATTTGATTTCATTCGTTTTACTTATTTCACTTTTACATTCTTTACTTGAACATTGGGGACAATATTCATTCTAAGTATAAGGGGAGGGTAAAATGATGATACCTTATAGATACACTTTCGCTTGAGTTTGTTTGTTTGATGGTAGGTGTGTAATAAAACTAAGAGAAATACTTGTTAGTGTAATTTTAGCACCAAATTTAAAATTCTTTACAACATTTAGGAGTGAAACTTTAGCCATAGCAAGCGTCTCATGGATAGGAGATTGTATGACTAGCACAAAACCGTATCATTCAGAAAAATTTTCCACCCAAATATGTGAGGTTCGCCTTTAGATTTGATAGGAAAAGCATTCATTATTAGTGCTTATGAGTGTACCGGTAGCATTTAGATTCTAGAACTTCAGTTAGTGATGCATCCCGAGACCGCTAGTGAGACTACATTCGTGTAGTAGGATTTACTACATGATAAGAGGCATTAGGATCACCCTTGTGTTAAACCCGTATCATAATTACTTGACCATTTAAGTCATATTACTTGACTAGTTAAGTCAATTAATTTTTCCCACACCCTTAGCTTTGTACTCATTTTTAGTACACGAAATCCCTAGTACACCCCTCCGAGCCTATCTTTTCGTTTCTAATTTTAAGCATCTTACTTAAAGGAAGAATTTGTTACAACCCACTTAAATGTACACCCAAATCGCCTTAGCCTTCCATGTATGCACTCATCTTTAGTGCATTATTGTTATTTGTTTAAACCCTTAGTTAATTATCTAATTGATTACATGGTTGCTAAGTCGAGTCATATCCTTGTACATATTGTTTTGGGACGATTGGGACTCAAGGGTAAAGTACTTATTTTATGGAGTAATGGGGAAGAACATCATATTATTACCCCCATATGTACGTTAATCTTAAAAGTACTCCAAGTGTTTTGATTATCTTAATTCGGGTCATTAGATTAGTTTATTGTAAAGTATGTAAATATTCAAGTGCAAGGGGAATGTTCATTCCCTATGATATATTATTTTGGATGGTAGGGTAAGAGTGTATGCAAAAAAAAAAAAAAAAAAAAAAAAAAAGAAAAAAAAAAGAGAAAAAACATACGGACTACCATCCCGTTTCATTCTATGTTTATTTTATATTTTTGTTATTTTTATTTATTAGCTTAAGTCGACTCCAGTCTTGGCTTAGCAACGCCATATTGTACATGTAATTAACCAGGATTATTAACTCGCCACCAGTAAAGACTGCCTATATCCAACAAAACCGTGTATTCCATATCCCTACACCTAACGTTACAACCCTTTAAAAGACCTCTTTGATAGTTTATCATAGGTGCTTACGCCATGTGGTGGAGGTTTGATCCTTTCCCAAGCCTATGGTAATCTATTTTGCTATGACAGGTAGTGAGAGATGTTTTCCATTTCCATATTGTGATATTACTTTATCACACCCGAGAGATGTGAGTATCTAAACACTATTTGTGAGGTGCTAGTGTATGACCTCCGTGCTTGTCTTTGGTCTTTAGTGGAACGATTATTTGTTGTAATTACTTTTATATTAGTGTTAAATGACCCCTAACTTGTATTTTGACTAGAATAAAAGCGCATTTGCTTGAGGACAAGCAAATCTCAAGTGTAAGGGTATATGATGAGGCGAAAAATGAACCATTTTTAGGGGGTCATTTAAGCCCGGAATTGAATTTATTTGATCAAATATTGCCCTAAATCGTTCCTTTTGTGATTTTAGGTACTTTGGGAGTGAATTCTGGAAAAGGAAGCATTTTGGACGTTTTTGGAGCATAAAAGAAAAGAAAACGGCAAAGACTTAATTTTCCATGCTGAGAATAGTACCTGACGGCGTGAAGAAGGAAAGTGTGACGGCGTCAGGAGCAAAATCCATGACGACCCAGTGAAAACCTTAAGGCGTCAGATGAAGGGCGTCAAGAGTTATTTTGGTGACGGCCTGAAGATGGATTACACGTGACGACGTCTGCTCCAGATCTAGGCAGTCCGAGAACTTTATTGGCGGTGAGATGACGGCGTCAGACATTTACTCTTGACGCCGTCACCTCACAAAATCTATATATACTTTTCTATTTTTCATTCATTAGGAGAGGAACTTGTGTGGAGAATACTAGGGTCGAACCTAATAAACCCTATGTCGTTTGTAACAGTATTTTCAAGGGTTTTCACCCCTTGGAACCTTTCATGTTCAATTAAGATAAGTCCTCTTTCAATTCATTCAATATTTCTATGTGTTGTTTGAATATATCTTATGCTTATCTTGATTTCAACATGCTAGGCTAGATCTTTCATGTGTTTGCTTAGATGTAATGAAACCTAGATGTTGATTATAGGTTGATTGCTTGTTTATAGTTGTAATGGATGAATGATTTCAATGTTAGGCTTAAGAAAACTGGCAGATCTCCATTGTGTAACTTGCTTGAACATCTTAAGAAACATGAACCGATGTGTACTAGGTCTTTACGGTTGTATTTAATGCATGAGCGAATTCTAGTGATCCCATATTAGGAGCTTCTTAGCCGGCTCGACATAGGAGTGAAGTAGGAGCTTATAGGATTGGGGAAGTAAGTACGCCACCCCATGAATGCTATTAAGGAATACAATCCGTCATCCACGCAACTGTAACAAGTAATTAACCTGTAAAAGATATCTAGGGAGTAGTGAAATCTAAGTAAACACAATTCTCCAATATATTGCTCACACCTCTATCTTAATTTAGTTTAATTTCATTTTTAGTATTTTATTTTGATTGCATCTTAGTTATTGGGTTAGTTGATTAGCAACTAATTCCGCCCACTCTTCTAAAAACCGAGATTTTACTTGCTTTTATAAAAATATAAAAATACAAACAGAATCATCCCTCACCTCTAGACCTAGTTTTTAGGTTTTCAAATCCTAGCGACACTATTCCTAAGTTGAACGATCTATCCCCCGGTACTTGTCACTATACTATACTACAACGATCAGGTACACTGCCTGGTGGGGGTTGTAAGCTTCTCGAGATCCCTCGAGAGGTAAAGCCTGGTGTAATTCCCACGCATCAGAGTGTTCAGGAGAACTAACCACCTGAGATGTTCCCACTTTCTTCAATCTTTTGAAGGAGGTTGAAGATCTTGATTTTCTTAAAGTCTTTATCTTCCTCTGTAACTTTCTGATCTTTTTAGCTTGAGCATTAGAAATTGTTTGAAGACCAAGAATCTTATCCTCCAAAGTATCACACTTAAGCTCCAGGTTGGTACAAGTAGCCATCAATTTCTTGATAAGTTTCATACTAGTATCATCACTTCGACCTGTGTGACCTGGTCCGAGAGGTGAATCATAGACATTGTCATTTTGTACAGTATCATCCATCAATTCATTAGTCACTGATCTGTCCTCATCACTTCGACCTGTGTAACCTGGTCCGAGAGGTGAATCTTGGGACTTAAACCCAGTATCAAACCTAGTTTGATCATCTGAGCCCCCTGTATTTGCCATTTGGCTAGGGTTTCCATCATTGGATTCAGATTCATCAAAACCCTCCTCACTAGATGTTGCCTTGGTTTGGGTCTTACTTATGTTATCACTGTCCTGCTCAGCTGCTAAGCTAGTAGCAGTAGTGACAGCCCTTACCAACATGTCCCCTGCATTACCTAGGACAGCCTCATCTGGTACAGACATCCTAACACTAGCCTGAGGTTGCTCAGTGTTCTTGTTAGCTTTCCTACGGGTGTAGAGTATTCTTGGTTGTGTGACAGATGCAGTAAAATTAGGTGTGTGATCGGAATCAGTGGGAGTTCCTAATCCTTCACCCTGAATATTTTGCACAATTTGCACCATATAAGGTGTAAGAAATGTAAGTGTGCCTAAAAATCCTTTTCCATTTTTAAGTGAAGTAAACATTTTTGGAACCAACTTAGGAGATTCATAAGTGGCTTTATGTGTTCTTGCTTTTGAAATTTGGTTTTCCACAAAGAGTTGTATAAATCTTGGATAAAGTAAATAAGAACCAGACTCTTTGATGCTTTTTGCAATCCCTTCCAAAATCATGTTTGAAAAATTAAATGGGTCTCCTTTGCTCAGGCATATCATAGCAGATGCTATTGTAGCACTAAACTCATTCCACCCAGAAGTTTTTGAACTCAAACAGTGAATAAGATTGTGAACCAAAAATTTATATTGAGAACAGAGAAGCCCTTTTTGAAATTTTAAACCAGAATGTTAGCCCTCATATCCCAAATCTTTTAAACCTTCAAAAATGGCAGAGTTAGCAAGACACTTAGTCTCTGTTTCATCATCTAAAAGAAGCATTTCTCTTATAGAATATTCAGTGACAAGGACTTGTTGACCATCTACCATGGCCTTAATATGTTTTTCCCCATTCCTAGTTTTGACTTTGGCAGTTAGCCAAAACTGTTTGATGTAGGAAATATATATAGTAGGATTCACAGTTAATGCATACCTAAGAGAAGTAGCATTCAAGAACTTAACCATATCTGCGAAACCTTCATCAACCATCTTTTCATCCAATAAGGCAACATTATTGTGACTTTCAGCCCAGGTGCATGTTGATTCCATGAATTAGGGTTTAGAGAATTTGGGGATTTTTTACTTTGAGAATAATAGAGTGTTAGGGTTTGGGAAATCTTCGATTTGGAGCACGTACAAACCAATTGTTAGATTCAATTAGGTTTTAAACATGTTTGTAGAAGTTACACAACCACCCTCACACTTTCAACCAAAGCAGCAGAACCCTGATATCAACAGAACTAGCAGCAGATTAATACAACTAGCAGCAGAGTGATTTGGCCAGCAGCAGAGTTGACTAGTCATACGTAATTCTTGGTCAAAAAGTCAAAGATCCTCATCATTTAATGCCCGGTATTCTCCTTGGTCATTATAAAAAGGGGACTAATCTTTCCCTAATTCATCACGCACAAACCCTAATATCTTCCAAAATCATCAATCCACCAAATCAAATCACAATCAAAATGAAATCCACTCCTGAAATCATCAACATCTCATCCGATTCATCTTTGGATGATTCCACACCACTTCCCCCATACGTTCCACCATTCCGTCATCCTCACAACGGATGCAGGACCAAGGAACAAGCAAGGAAGAGGAAACATGACCTCCCCGTGTTCAAGGATCTCTTGAACCTTAATCAAACTCCAAGCACTTCAAGGGATAAAGGTGTGATGTCCCCCAAGTCTCCATCTTCATCAGAATCATCAGAGGATCCCAATCCCTGGATCCCAATCCAACCACCTCCAAGAGAACTTGTTTCACCCTTTCTTTGCACATCATCAGACGAGGATGAACCACAGAACAATCCTCCTGCAACTCCCGAAAGACCTCAATCATCAAGACCAAGGCCACCACCTAGAACAAGAAGGTCAAACCCTCCTCTGCCAATGACAAGAGAAGTGGTTATTGGTCTTCCATGTCCTAGACGTTGATGTAGGCTTAGATAGTTGTCTTTTTATGTATTCTATTGATGTAGCAATTTCTTGTAATCTTGGGTAGTCTTTTGTGTTTAACCAGTGTTTCTGTAATCTTTTGGATTTATCAATGAATGAATGACAATGTCCTGTTCTTGTTTCTTTAGACTTGTGTATAAACAGCAACAATCATCAATTTGAACTTATCCTGCAAAATGTTAGTCCAAAAACCACAAAACACACAAACACATGTTGCAAATATACTAGTGATACTCGGCAATAGAATAGCATGTAGCAGCAGAGTAAAATCCAACTAGCAAAATATTTCATAAGAAGCAACAGAAACAACTTAAACAGCAGCACAATTACTTTACAAAAGTTTACAAAAGCACAAGGAGATAAGTTTTTCAAAGATTGATCATACCAATGTTTGCAATTAAAAATTGAAACCTTCCCACATCAAAATGTTTTGTGAGTAGATCAGCAACATTGTTATCAGTATGAATCTTGACAATTTGAATTAACTTATTTTCATAACAATCCCTTATAAAGTGATGTCTTATCTCAATATGTTTTGTTTTAGAATGAAAAACAGTGTTTTTAATAATGCAAAGTGTGCTGTTGTTATCAATATGAATCTTGGTGTTCATGAAATTATACCCATAATCCAATAGCTGATTTTGCATCCAAAGCACTTGACCACAACAACTTGAAGCAGCCACATACTCAGCTTCAGTTATAGAGTTTGCCACCACTGTTTGTTCTTGCATTGCCATGACACTAATCTGTTTCCAAGAAATTGACAACCTCCTGTTGTAGATTTTCTATCCAAGCAAGCTCCAGCATAGTCACTATCTGAGTATGCTACCAAATCAAAAGGTGAATCCTTAGGATACCAAAGGCCCAATTTAGGTTGATGCCTTAGATACCTAAAAATTCTCTTCACTGCATTAAGATGTGATTCTTTGGGACACACATGGAATCTTGCACAGGCACATACAGCAAACATAATATCAGGCCTTGAAGCTGTAAGGTACATCAATGAACCAATCATTGATCTGTACAAGTGAACATCTACTTCTTTTCCATTTTCATCCTTCAACAATGGTTTATTAGATTCCATGGTTGTCTTTGCAGGTTTAGCATCTTCAAATCCAAACTTCTTCAAAATCTCATTAACATACTTATCCTGACTAATAAATATGCCATCTTCCTTTTGTATAACTTGCAGACCCAAGAAGAAGGTGAGTTCCCCCATTGAACTCATAGCAAACTTATCCTTCATAAGCTTCTCAAACTCAACACACATAGCTTTGTTTGTAGAACCAAAGATGATGTCATCAACATAGATTTGTACCAGCAAAATATCATCCTTGTATCATTTGAGAAGCAAAGTGTTGTCAATCTTTCCTCTACTAAACCCAGAGTTTAACAAATATGTTGACAAGGTATCATAACAAGCTCTAGGAGCTTGATGTAAACCATACATTGCTCTATTCACCTTGTAAACTTTGTCAGGATGGTCAGGGTCTTCAAAACCAGGTGGTTGAGACACATAAACTTCTTCTGTGATTTTCCCATATAGAAAAGCACTTTTGACATCCATCTTATACACCACAAAGTTTTTATATGAAGAATAAGCTAGAAATAATCTAATGGCCTCTATCCTTGCCACAGGTGCAAATACTTCATCATAGTCAATGCCTTCTTGTTGAGTGTATCCTTGTGCTACTAACCTTGCCTTGTTTCTGATGACTATCCCTCTTTCATATCTTTTACATCTAAAAACCCATTTAGTTCCAATAACTCTTTGCCCATTTGGCAAATCAACCAAGGTCCATACTTCTTGTAATTTGAATTGCAGAAGCTCATCTTGCATTGCTTCCACCCAGCTTGGCTCTTGTAAGGCTTTATAAGTATTTTTGGGTTCAATTTAAGATAGAAAACAGGCAAACAAGCAACTTTGCAGATCTTTGTGACTGTTTCTTTGATGGAGAGATCTTGCAAAGAAACTTTGATGTTGTAGATCTTTCTGCTCTTTAGTCATTCTTCTTGTTTGAACAGATGATGTTGGATCACTGAGAATTTGATCTTTGGGATGATTCTTATGAACTCTTGTGGTAGTAGTAGGACTAACAGGAACATTGAGTTCCATGTTATTAATGTCAGTATCTGCTCTAAATAATTTACCATCAAGAGCTTCATCATCTATGTCATAGTAAATGTTCTCTAGATGAGGCATATTTGGATCATCAAGATAGTTTGGATCAGCAAAAGGACTACCCTGAGTGTCCACAGAGGGTAACTTTTGTTAGGAAGTAGAGTCAATTGGCTTGGCAGCAGAATTGATTGAAGTAGTAGTTGTTTCTTTTGGCCTAGCAGTAGAGTCTTCTAAGTCAGCAGTAGAGTCTTCTGGCCTTTTTAGAGAGACATCTTCAACAACTTTGGGTGCTGCATTGGTTACATTTTCAACATCAACAGGTGTCTCAATGCCTTCTTATGTTTCCTTAGGTTTCTCTTGAGTAACAGCATCTTCTTGTGAACTTTGATCCTACTAAAAGGGTAGTAAAGTTGGACCAATCTTTAGTTTCTCAACCAAAACAAATTCATCTTGAGTTTTGTTAGTGTCTACATTTGCAATAACTGGCTCATAATTCATAGTCTTGGTAAGAATATCAATATTAAACAACCATTCTGGTCCTTTCCCTTCAGCATTAGATATGTTCTCACTAAACTTGATATGCAAATTCTCCTCTACATGTTTGGTTCTCTTATTGTAAACCCTGAAAGCTTTACTGTTTACAGAGTAACCAACAAAGTATCCTTCATCTGTTTCTCTTCAAACTTGCCTAACTGATCCGTAGTGTTTAAAATAGTAACAGGACATCCAAATGGTTTGAGGAAATCAATCATTGGTTTCTTTCCATGAAATAACTCATATGGAGTATTGTTGTGAGGCTAAACTACCTTGCTTCTGTTTTGCACAAAACATGCAGTGTTTATAGCTTCAGCCCAAAAAGGTATAGGTAATTTAGAATCAGATAGCATTGTTCTTGCAGCCTCAATCAGTGTCCTGTTTCTTCTCTCTGCAACACCATTCTGTTGTGGGGTTCTTGCAACACTATACTGTCTTAGAATACCCTTGCCCACACAGAATTGGTTCATTACACTATTCTTGAACTCTGTTCCATTGTCACATCTGATTATTTTCACCTTGTGATTATGCAGGTTTTCAACTCTAGTTATGAATGCCTTGAGTATCTCTGGAGTTTCATCTTTAGTAGCTAGAAAGAACACCCAAGTAAACCTGCTAAAGTCATCTGTGACAACTAGGCAATATGACTTCTTGTTCAAACTATTCACAAAAACATGCCCAAAAAAATCCATGTGAAGTAAATGTAGGGGCTTAGTAATTGTGTTCACAGTCTTGGACTTGAATGAAACTCTGTGTTGTTTACCCTTTTGACATGCAACACAAGTTTCACAATGTCCAAACATTTTTGTAGGCATCCCTCTCACAAGATTTCCTTTCACCAACTTGTTCATGGTCTTGAAGTTCAGATGTCCAAGTCTTCTATGCCATAGTTTGGACTCATCAAGAGTTGCTTTTGCAATTAGACAAGTCAAAGCTCTTTTGGGAACAATGTTCTTAATATGGTCACTGTATATATTTTCATTTCTATTGACTTTCAATAGCACAAATTTATCATCTAGCAACTAAAAATCAGGAGAAAGGATCATACATTCAGTGTCTGTAAAAAGAACAAAGTTCTTTTTGTTACACATTTGTGAGACACTAAAGAGGTTAAACTTAAGCCCTTTCACAAGAAACACCTTCTCAAAGTCCAAATTCCCTGTTTTTATTGTTCCTCTGCCAATAATCTTTTCACCGTTTGGATCATTCCAAAAAGCAACATAACCACCTTCAAAAGGCTCAAAGTCTTCTAGTTGAGACTCATCACCTGTCATGTGTCTAGAGCATCCACTATCAACTATAACAATATCTTTTAGCTCATCCTGTAGAGTGCCCTGCACATAAAAATAGAGAAATTAGTTTCTCTTGGGGACCCAAGCCATTACTGACTTGGATCTGCCTTGTGCATCAACATAGTCAAATTTCTTTAAGTCAATTGATGCACTGCTGTTTTTGGAAACATTATTTGAAACAGATGATTTAGGTTTCCAAGTCAAGCAAGCTGAGGCCTTAACAGCATAAAAATGATTTCCTACAACTGTATTTGTTAAAACTTTTGGCCCAGAAGTAGAAAGGTTTGTATTAGCAGCAGATTGCTTACTAGCAGCAGAGCCAGCAATAGAACCAGTTGTGGTTTTAAAAACACCATTTGATTTAGCAGAAAAAATAGATCTAGTTGCACCAGATCTTAACAACACAGCCTTTGGAATCATATTTCTATTTGGATGAGGGTGAGTATTTTTTGAAACATATTTACGATTCACCCTTGAGTATTGATTCCAAACTGGCTTTTGGTGGTCTTTACAACTATTAATCAAATGTTCAAAACTACCACACTTATAACAAGCCTTCTTCTTTAATTGAAACTCATTACCTAACTTATTTGAAACTAGGTTATTAAAGTTTCTCTGATTACCCCTAGGCTTATTATAAAATCTTTTCATCTGATCTCTAGGAACCTCATTATATTCTACCATTTTCCTAGAGATACCCTTACCCAACACAGGTCTCACAAACTTAACCTTTTCAATTTTAGGTTCAACTTTTACAGGAATTTCTTCCTTTTTCACACTTTGTTTTAGTTCAACCTGTTCCTCATCACTATCTGAATTCCAGTCTTCAATAATTAGAGCCTCAGGAAATTTTCTAACTTCAACCTTAGGTGTTTCTATGACACTAGGTTCACCTACAGGTTTTTCCATATCTAACTCACTTATAAAAGACAGTTCTTTTCCTGGTGGAGCATAGGCACTCTTAACTGGAGGAGCAACTTCATTGTAGCCTATTCCACTTCCTTTTGTCATCAAAGTACTCTCAATTGATTTATTAACCAAATCAGAAGCAAATTTTTGTTTATTTACTCTTACTATATGTTTTTCTTTATCAGCAAGAGATGCATCCCTATCTTTTTCTGCTTCTTCTAACTTATTCTTGAGAAATTCAATCTCACTATTTTTTTTATAGATCTCAACATCCTGTTGGTTAATTCTATCTACATATTCTAACTCACACTGTTTGAGATATTCTAATCTTCTTTCCACATTTTGAATACCTACTTTGTAACCTAAGTTATCAACCTTTAGGTGTTCAACTTCTTTTATTAGACTCTCATTCCTAGACTTATGTTCCTCTATAGTGTCAGCATCATTAGATACCTCAGAGTCAGATCCAGAAGAAGATGATGTATAGGCCATAAGTGCAAAGTTATGCACTTTAGGCTTGACTTGAGCTATCAAAGAGTAATTGGGTTCTTCCTTAGCCATTTCACTCCAATGATAATCACCCAACCCATCACAAGATACCAATGTAGTAGTGGAATTCTTTGATTCTTCAGAGGTCTTCTTTGGAGTTTCAGAATTCTTCTTTGGAGCTCTACATTCTCTAGCAAAGTGGCCCTTCCTGTTGCAGTTGTAGCACTCCATCTTTGACTTTTCAAAACCCAGATTTTCTTTAGCCCTGTACTTGACTTCTCTTCCAGTCCTCTTCAAGAATTTTCTTGCTCTTAAGGTCAACATGGCCATCTGCCATTTAAGATCAATTTCTTCAAGATCATCAGGATCAATATGATCCATATCTTGATTGAGTACTTGTGACCTTGTGTTGGTTGTCAGATCAGCCAAGAATGCACATATGGCAGCATCACTGATGGAATTATTATGAATAGAACTAGCAGCAGATCCATCAAATGTAGCAGCAGATACCCCATAAGCAGTAGAGTGGGATTCTTGAGATCCTTTAGACTTTGAAGATACAAATGCAAGATTTTGAGTACCAGAAGATGAAGTAGTTGAAGAAGTCAACTCAGGTTCATACACCTTCAAATTGTTATAGAGGCTTTCTAACTTCATAGTTTCAAAATCAGGCTTATTCCTCCAAACAATTGTATACATAATCCATTCAGGTGCAAGACTTCTAAGAAACTTGAGGTTTACATCTTCTTGAGGTACCACATAACCAACAAGCTTTAAGTGACTAACAAGTTGATTAAGCCTGTTGTATGTACCATCAATCTTTTCTCCACTTGTAGCAGAAAAATTCTCAAACTGATGCTTCAACATATTTTTCCTTGACTTCTTAGTAGCATCATTTCCTCCAAATCTGAATTCCATAGCATCCATCAAGGCTTTTGCAGTCTCACAGCTATCAAAGTCCAATTGAAATTCATTTGGTATTCCCATAAAGAGAATACTATGTGCCTTGATCTCTATCTTCCTTACTGAGTTTTCTTCAGCAGACTTGATAGGTATCTCTTTCCCATCAGGACCTTTTTGTGGTAAAGAGTCACCATTCACGATCACATTCCACATGTTGAAGTCAATCATGCGAATGTACTGTCTGATTCTCATCTTCCATAGCTCATACTCTCCAGGATTGAGCATGGGAACCTATGAAGCAGTCACCATGTGTGTGTCGTCACCCATCTTCAGCAATTGATTAGGAACAGTAAACTTGTAAGAAACAAATTCTTCTTGATTACAACTTCTAGATCACAAGCTCTGATCCCAGTTGAGCAAACGATCTTTATAGAAGTTGACTTGAATTAACACTTAAGCTATAACGCGGAATATTAAAGCTTAACTTAAGAAGAACAGTTTAATCACTATCAACACTTCAATATATTAATAATACGAGCACTCGACAATGCTAGGGTTTTACAACCTTGAAGTGTAAACGAGAACAAAGTAATACATACCTATTCTAACCCTAGGCACCTCCTTTTTTAGGCCAAGGAGTCCTATTAGGTTTACAATGACTTTCTACACAAGATAAGAATATTCTAAACGTATAAGATATACATACAATCTATTCTATAATTATCCACTTGTGTATACAAGTCTATCTCTATAGCAACAGGTTCTCCAGCAGCAGTCTCTCATAGCAGCAGTTTGATTACACTAGCAGCAGAATCATTATCCTTAGCAGCAGTTTGGTATCAGCAGCTGTTTGACACTTATTTAAATTCTAAGCAGTAGAATCTCAAAACCCAAAACATTAAGAGCACTATGTGCAACGAAGAGGGTGAGCTACTCATTTAGGGCCCGTGGGTTCCACATCACCTTAAAACCTCTTCACAACTAACACCCCACATACTAACAACTAACCTCAACTTACTCATTTAGGGTCCACCACTTACAACTTTATGTTTTTTATTCACTTCATCAAATAAACTAAACTCATTTCATTAATAATTAAAATAAAATACAACACAATAAATATTACACACAACTAAAAATAACATAAGAAAAAAATACAATACGAAAAAAAAATACATCAAATTATAATGAAACTAATTATTCGCATTCTGTTTTTGGATTTGTTCCCATTGATGTCGTTGCCAAACATGCTCGATGAGACATCGTTGAAGCTTTGCGTGTGTGCATTTATCGTGTAGTTCATTGGATTTTTTTCCTTGCACTTAACAACGTTCAATCCATGTCTGTTGTAAATTTGGTTGCGAAGGAATAAACATTTCGCTAGCTTCGGATATCGCAAATTTTAGATCTTTCAAAATCATGTTATGCATTATGATGCACGAGTACATGATTCTCCATAACTTGCTGATGTGTAAGGAAAGCTTTAAACTTATAATACTAGTTTCACAGATTTTAATAAACCAAACACACGGGTAAAGTATAACCCTTGTTGGTAATATAAGATTTACGTAAGACTAGGTCATATCCGCAGGGACTTAGTTCGTTCGGATTAAGTATAAATGATTAGTAAACAAAACAATAGTTAACAAATAGCGAAAAAGGTATATGGAGAATTCAAATGATAAAATGAATGATTGCTTGGATAGCTTAGATAATTCAGTGACAATGCTTATGTTTGATCTTAATTTGATAATATGAGTAGAGTACAACTTATAACTTCGCCATTTTCGTCAAAATAGCAATTTCATAGTTTGTTAGGTTCAATTCAAGATTTATGTTTATCTACAAAGAGACTTCTCTCAAGATAGTGTTATATATCTAGTCTAGATTATTATCGATTTTCCTAAGTGGATTTCTCCTTTCAAAGGCTAGAAACGCAGACAAGTCTTTAGAATTGCATGTAACAAATTGGTTCTTTCTACCTATTCCAACAAGTTCAATTCAATTAGTTTCAATAACAAACGTAATAAGACTAGGGACACAATAGTTCACAGAATAAAATTGAAATTGATAAAGATCAAAGCATATTCATATTTCACTTTATTATTAAAACATATCCAAGCAATCTCAAGAGGTTTAGCCTCTCATAGCTAATAAGTTCATGTCAATAGAAATGATTAAATAGTAAACAAGAGACATACGGATTTGAATGATCAAATTGATTACACTAGTGTCACAAGTAACCAAGAGTTCGACACCAACAATTATATAACATCCTTGTCTGATTCGTTCACGTCTGCTTCTGGCTTAAGATCACGGAGTACTTCTTTTCTTGACTTTGTGAAAATTGATTATAAAGTGGAGAGTTCAAATGCTTGCAAATTAGCTTTATTTATAGGCTTCTGATGGGCAACGTATGGCGTACATCGATTGCAAGTGCGGCACACTTAGCTATTTTCTTGGCGCCAAAGTTTCATAAATGCAGGGAAGTACAGCTCACAACGGAAACCAAAACCAGCGCACTTTTATTAAAAACTACTTCTTGACTTTCTTGACTGAGAGAACAAGTGCGGCGCACATGACTTGAAAAACCGGCGCACTTGGCTTGGAAGAAAGGACTAATATAATAGACTTCTTATTTATTTACTTCAATTGCTGAAATAGTTATGCTTTTGATGTTTCTTGCTTCAGAGCATCCAAGAGTAAACCTGCATTCATTTCATGCTATTAAGTATCGAAAGTTCACACTAAACGATCATAAAATATATAATGCCCGAGAATATGTATAATTAGGGCGTTATCAAATACCTCCACACTTAGCTTTTGTTTGACCTCAAGCAATCAAAGTGAGAAAATTTGTTTTGTTGCGAACATGGAGATACGTTATCAAGGCATTGACACGTAACAAAGACACCTCACGAAGGATTATTTTAATGATTCACACAATTCACTCAATAGGGTTAAAGTCACTCAATTTGCACAGACACGACTAAATAGCTATGTGGAAAACTAGAAGGGGGGGTTGAATAGTTTTACGTCAATTTTTTTAAAAAAAACTTTGTTTGATAAAAACTTCGATTCTTATTTATGTGAATTTCAACACTTGCACAACTCAAACAATTTAATCTAAATAACTAAATAATTATAACATAAATATGAAAGTAATGAAAAGATAGAGATAGAGAGATCAAACCACAACACACGATAATTATAGTGGTTCGGCTACGAAGCACATCTTCGCCCTACTCCACTCCTCGAGTCACCTACTCGAGATTTTTATTCACTATGTCAACAAACTCCCTTTTTGGCGGACAAACCTTACACAACTTTCGCTTACACCAATTAACGACACTAAGCTAGATGTCGAGTCCTAATAGTAGCTAGAACCAATCTCACACCACAACACGCCTTCTTCACGACTTATACACACCACTACTTCACAACTACACACTACTACTTCACAACTACACACTACTTCTACTTCATACCACAACTTCTTCTATACTAGATTTACAAACCCACCTAGATCTACCAATTACAATCACTACACAACTTTACAATAAATACTTCAATACTTCTTGATTTGAGATGAAAGGAGTATTCTTCTCTTGCACTTTGAATGAGGATGGATAGTATCACTTGAAAACAAGAACTAATAAGTTTATGATCAAAGGTTTTAGGAAGATGATTTGAGAGAATTAGAATAGAAAGTTTTAGTGCAAAAGGTGAGGAAACAATTCATATTTGAACCAGTATTTATAGGCAAAGAAATATGACACAGGAGCGTATGCCGGCCCCCTTAATTGTGTGTCGGCCCCCTTAAAATTAAGGGGGCCGCCCATGTGAAACGGCCAGATTCTTTGTCTTTTCTGGGGAAACTTTATTTGGTTAAAATTTAACTGAATTTGGTTAAAAATTTGAATTCATATATTTATTATGAAATAAATATTTTCCTTTAATTACCAAAAGTGTTTTTCTTAAATATATAAAATGTTTATACCATTTTATATAATTTGTAATTAGTAAATAAACCTTCCTTTGATCATAAAATGTATTAGACACTTATTTATTCATACCTTAAGTGAATTAGTTGGATATAATGATATTTTGTCACTAAATACTTATTTACGTAATGATTTTACATTTAATGATTTTATATTTTATGATCGTCAAAACATAGGGATATCGAAAAATATTAATAACGTTTTTACGCATTATTTATATCGACTGACGAGTGTGTAAATACTCATTATTTTACCGTATTTTAATTGCCAAAACGCGTAAAAACACTCAAAAATGCATCAAAATAATGGAAATATCCCAAAGATCGTGTTTTATATGTTTCATATGCAAAATGATTGAAAACAAACGAAAAATGAACAAAGTTTGCATAATTTGCAGTTTCAGTCCCCCGACTTTAAAAAGTTGTCAAAACTAGTCCCTGAGCATTTATTTTGAAAGAAAAGTCAACCCAAGTTTCTTAAAAATCAAAAGTAATCAAAAATGATCTTTGGGTAAAAAGTTTTCAAAGATGTACAAGTTTGGCCCTGGAGTTTCAATTTTGACAAAACAAGTCCCTGGGAAATTTTGTTTTTGGAAAAATCATGCAGGGTCCTCATATTATTGAAACTTGGCAGGATTAGTCCTTGGAACAAGTTCGGGAAAATGGCAAAACACACCCTCAACTTTCAGCTTTTAACAAAATTGGTCCTTGTTGTTGATTCATAAACCAAACGGATCTCTTCCTTTTTATTAAACCCACCACTTATCTAGACCCAAATCCATAAACAAAACACAACCATTACCAGGCCCAATTCTCACCCAAGCCCAGAAACAAACCCAAACCTACACCTAAATAATAAACTTATATATGTTTATAATAAAAACGTTACCCTTCCCCTTTTTCCCACTCAGTCAACGCATACCCTCCCCCACCAACGTATCCTCCTTCAACCCTCTGCTTCCCATTACCCACCATACAACCCCCCTCCTCCATCCTTTTTCCTGCTACACTCAACCTCACATCAAAAGCCCCCCTCCTTCACGTGATTCCAACCCCTCACGGGTATCCCCTCCATGTCAGCCATCCCACACACCTCTTTTTCATCGATGGCCAAGATTTAAGGAAGAGGCACCAAACTTAATCCAAGGGCTGTAAGAAGCCATGAAGGAACGCAACACAAGAAAAGAAAAGGAAGCAAGTGAAACCCTAAACCTAGATTAGTATAAATTCATTGCTTGTATGCCATTGTTTGGCAGTTAGGCAATTAGAAAATTAAAAAGTAGGTAGTTTTAGTGGTAGGTTTTAGTTTAAATTTCCAGTATTCATCAGTTTTAAGTCGTTTGTAATTTTTTTTCAGTCAATGAAAGTTTAAGATTTTCAAACTACTTATTTTTAGTGTTACTTCTGCTTATTTACATTACTTATTTGCTTATTAGATGTTTTCAGAGTAGGTGCAAGTTATTGTTTCATTAACCTTGGCTTAAATCAGTACCAAAAGGGATATCTGGATTAAGGCATATTTTCAAGCAAAAGTTATTTTTGACCAAATTTCCCAATTTCCATCAGTTTTAAGTACATATTAGTTGTAGTTTAGAAAAAGAGATTGGCATTTTTAATCATCTTTAAAGTTTCTTAGTTAATGTTCAAAAAATATCTGGTCATAACCGTTTCACAACAGTAGTTATAGTGGATCTAAGTTTAGGCCATTGTTAGTTGTTAGGAATGCTTTAGACTAGTCCAAATAGGGTTATACAACTGGTTCTTGACTCTCTTGAGTCAAAATTTTGCATTTTGACCCATTAAGTTTTCTGCATCAGTTTACCATTTGTCTCTCTAGGCTCACTTTGGTTCATATTTTGGAACTATTAGAGTAGTAATTAGACCTCCTATTCACTTTTACATACAGTTAGAAGTTTAGCTTTCATCTAAATTAGCTTAATTCTCATTTAGGAAAGCCTTTGTTAGTTTATTTAATGCCCACTTTTTGCCTCTTGAATCAACTATAGGCCTACTTACCCAACCTTGTAGATCTAGATTTAGCTTTGGGAATTTGTTGCGTAAGTTGTTAGTAGTACCACTTTTATTTATTTGAGCTTGTTTTGGAATTTGGGACTAATTGTTGGTTTAGTTGCGGGTTGCTAATTATCCACTTTGAACCCCTGTTGTATCAGCAACCCCATTTTGATCTAGGTTTAGTCTAGTATAAATAGGATTTAGGTTATAATATTGGTTCACTTCAGTCACTATTAGGTTAGAAATAGTATTAGTTACCTGTTAGTTTACTTTTATAGGTCAATGAACACCTTTTGACCCATGATTCTTAACTGTTTCTGCATGCTTGCAGCCCCAAACCCTATCACTCCAACATTCTTAATTCACTCATTACTAGATATTTAGGCTTAGAAATTGGTCCTCAGCTTATTTCCCAACTTGTTAGTATGAACGTATTTTTATTTTATTTTTACAATTTTTTCTAGATAGCTCTTTGTAGCTCCAAAGTTGCCCATTTGGACTGTTTACTGTGATGGCAGCCTTCATGCTTATTTGTTTTAGGTTTTGTCGCTTCTTTGCTGAATTTCTAGCTCACTTTAGTTTAGAATAGCTTATTCAGTACCACTTTAGCCCTTGTGTAGCTTATTAGATGTTTGTTGGCTTATTGAAGCTTTTGAGTGAGAACAGTTAAGCTTAGTTGTTTCCTTGAGTTTGTCCAATTTTGTCAACTGATACGGAATAAGCCCTCGTTGGCCTGTTGGTTTGGTTAAGCCCAGCTGAGCTTGTTAATTTCTTATTTTTTTCTTGTTAATTCTTGTAATTGATTGCTGTTTGATCTTGTTGAGTAATTGATCATTGTTGTTTGCTATGGCTTTGCTTCATGGCTGTTTGGTCCTATCAAATAGCTCATAAGCTCATAAGTAGTTAGGTGTGGTGATGGTTGTTTGTTGGTATTAATTGATAAACTCACCTTTGCTCATGATCACCGCCACCGCTGTTTTTTTTAGCTTATTTAAGCCTCTCAAAAGCTTTTCAAAAATCTCTTTTTCATAAAAAGTTACTTGTTGTTAGTTGTTGAACAAATTTGCAAAGAGAAAAGAAAAAAAAAATAGTTTGGAAAAAAGTGGGTTGACAGAGTCGAACCCTGGTTTCATAGTTCACACAGCACAACTCCACCATCCATCTGTGCTAACTACTCTTTTGGTTCATGTACGATTTGTTAATTATTTAACTTTAGTGTTAATTGTTTGCTTATTTTTCAGATTTTGAGATTGCTTATTCTCTGCTTATTTTCACTGCTTATTCAATATTTTTATTTTTCCTAGCTTAGAATTAGTATTATCTAATTTCCAAAAAAAAATTAGATTTTTACAATTAGTTTTAGTATTTTTAATAATTTAATCTAGTTTAAATTGTTTTTAAATCATAATAAAAAATATAAAAGCCAAAAAAATGTTTTTCTTTTTTTCAAAATTTTCTTTTGTCTTTAGGAACGTAGGAAAATCGTTTTTACACCCGTAGGACTAGTGTAGCATTAATTTCGCGTTTTATTTTACGCGTTCACGTAGTTTTTAAATTAACGTTTACGTTTTTAATTTAGATCGCATTTAGGGATCCCTAGCTTCCTAATTATCATTCCCGTAGATCTTTAGGTAGTTTTCAAGTTTTAATTTTCATTCCCTGTTTGTGTTCATGTCTTACTTACGTTTATTTAATTTTTCGTACGTTATTTGTAATTTCTCGTAATTCCACAATACCAAATAATCTTTCATCATTCATACAAGCATTTTAATCTCCGAATCTTACACGATATCGCCCATTCACACCTCGTTGGGACACGACCCGGGTAATCACTTACCCCGTATCACATATATATATTGTATTCACGAGTTTTCGTAAGTCTTCCTTTTCCTAAAGGTTGATTAATGAATTCCACTCACGTCTACCTTGTATATTAATTTGATACGCGCAAAAACGCACTATCAAAATGACGCCGCTGCCGGGGATGCTGTGTCGCGACAATATCGTTTTGATTTCAACGATTAGTGACTTGTAGAACCTTCGTCAAGAAGTTATCGTTTTCAAAAACTTATAAAACATAAAAATATTTTCCTTTTCTTTCGTATATATATCTATCATATAAAAAATACAAAAACATTTTCCGTTTTTCTTGTTAAATAAAAGATAAGCATAAAACACACCGCCGAGAACCAAGGCTGAACACCTACCAACTGGGGGTGTGAACATTAATAAGTTCTCAAACAAAAGATTAAAACTTGCCATTGTATCCTTGTGAATTGGTGTACCTTTTTCAAAGAAGCCATTTACATTGTGATTATTGGTTTAAGTTCACAATTGTCTTTTTGAGTTGGTCTCGTTTTAATTGATGTGTTTTTTGAAAAACCCAAAAATATTTTTCCTTACCCTCTATCCGTTTGATTCTACCTTCTTATACCCCTCTCATGTATAATTCTTATGGCGTCTCTCGGCTACACGTGTTTTCACTGTAAAAGCCCGATTGAGAATGGCTATCGTTGTTTCCGGTGTATTTGTGAGAAGTGTGGAAATAATTGTAGTAACAGCTTTTACACCACGTGCAATTTGTTCATAACTCCAAATTCTCTCAATAATTCACCGAATTCTTCCACCCACCCATCACTGCCTGAAATACGCGCTATTAATGACAAACCATCAAGAATTGATCCTAACCTTTCGGGATTTACAGTTAAAGGTTTGTCAAGAAAACGTACAAAGCATAGAGCAGTGACTGAAAAGAACGACTTGCCTAATCTTCACGTTTATCAAAAACAAAAACCAGAGACCATAACGGAAGTGGTGGAAATTCCTAGCTCTCAGAGCACACCACTTGTCCCACCTCTGACTTTTATTCCTTGTGTCGGTTGTGGTGAGCCGCTTTTCGGGTTGCCATGTCGTTGGTGTACATGTGAACGATGTGGTAATGATATTCAAAACGGAAGTTGTTTGTTTTGTGGTTCGAGTAATTCATTCGGTTACGATTCTAATCCGAGCTTTTGCAATGAGCCACAAAACAATTTCATTTCATATGAGCATAATCCGTGTTATCAAAATTGCAATGCCGTATCGTTTCAAAATGCACCAACTTCACAACATTACGGTTGTGAATATTGTGGAGGTCCGCATTTTAGCACTGATTGTCAAACTAGGAATCTTTTTCCTTGTGACAACAATTATAACTACCAACCTCCACAATACCAAACTTTTGAAACACAACCACAACCATTTCCTCAAGAACTTTTGCAAAATGTTTTAAATACTTTAAAAGATCTTAAGGATTTGGTTAACAAGCCTGCTCCGGAAGAACCTCGTCCGAAGTCTTATAAAGAAATACTAGCTGAAGAAGCTGAAGAAGCAGCTAGAGTAAGATTTCGAATGCGTAAAACTATCATCTACGATGACGATGACGATGACGATGACGATAGTGATGATGAAGATACCCTTGATATTCATCAAGGCTCATCAAATTCATCAATTGTGGTTCCTTCCATGAAAGATCAATCTGTTGTTATCACACCCGAAGTTCACACTCACTCTCTAAACATGGGGGATGAGCATCTTAGCACTGTTCCTGATAAGGAATCGGACGAATTCATAAAGTCTAGTGTTGAGAACCTTGTCCCAATCCCAAGAGAGTCACAGGGAACTTTTGATCATTTGTGTGATTTACCTTCCCCTCTTGAGTGTTCAAACGATCATTTTGAGACTCTCTCAGATTTTAATGATGATTGTACATCGTATGGAGACATCGAGTATGTTGAGGCATCAGTTCCACATTCTGATGTTGATCATCTTCTTGAGGAGTTCGCCGATGAACTCACTCACATCAATCCACTTCCAATGGGAAGTGATGATGGTCTCGTTGATTTTGAAGCCGATCTTGGAGAAATTGAAAGTCTCCTATATCATGATCTGTCACTCACTTCTTATCCCAGCAGTCCAATAGAGAATTATAATCAATTTGTTCCCGAAACATTTAATACGACTCTCACCAATCCTTTGTTTGAATTCGACTCTGAATTCACTTTGATTTCTAATAATCCAATCTTTGGTACTCAGATTGAGGATTGTGATGAGTCTACTCCGGAACATGAATTCACAGATTTACATCTTGTGAAAGATTCTCTTCATGAGGAGTTCTCCGGTGAACTCACTCATATCATGACTCCTCCGGAGTATGATAGCCCGGGAGGAAATGTACTCAATCATGAGAATTTACAAATTCCCACCCTCTCTCCCGGGATGTTTTCAAACCCATTGAGCTTAACCTTTGAATTCCAAATTCAGGCTACTGAGCTGGCTCTCGAGGAAGAATATCAAATCATGATTTTCATCATGGTTTTCTTCCTCTTCTTCACCTATAAGGTGACTTCTCTTGTCCTTCACTCCTTCGGGAATGAAGATACCATTTTTGATCCCGGCATTTTCCTGTATCATTATCTTGAGCCGGATACTTATCTCATCGGTGTGTAACTTTCACGTGCTTCAAATGTTTGTCCAAACATCTTGAATGAAAGTCCGATGGAGATTGTCTCTTCCACATCATGCATCCCCAAGGACAAATAAATTCGGGGTCAAATCAAGCTAGCGACTCGGTAAACAAAAACAGTAGCATGCTTATAGGGTTTTCACCCTAAGTGTGGGGGAGTCCCCTGCTGTGGTTACTTATAAAGTGAAAATACAAAATGATGTTTCCACATTTAGCTTGTAATGTTGCCCTTTTACGTTCAAAGAGTCGGCATAATAGCCGGGCCTTTGAATATTGAGGACAATATTCAAGTGTGGGGGTATTTCGCTATTCTAGCGAATTTTATCACATTTTACTATCTTATACCCCCGTTTTTGGCAAAAATTTAAAAAAAAAATTCACTTGAGTTTCAAAATTTTTGTGGTTATCAGTCCGCCTTGTCTAACCGACAAAAGGATTGGCTAGTCCAGGAGCAAACGGCTCTTGGTAAAGACATCTCAAACCCGTTGATGGCTTGCAATTTTCCAAAAATTGTATGGTTCTTCAACTCCCCATATCCTCAAAAGCAAATGAGTTAGCTAGCCCACAAGATTATGGCTTGTGGTAAAGGCCGTGGAAAATCCATAATTGGTAATCAGCTCACCAAGATGTTGACTATTCCATCAAAAGCTGGCTAGTCCAGAAGCAAACGGCTTTTGGTAAAGACAAATCAAATCCGTTGATAGCTGGTGGTTTGCTCAAAATCACACGGTTATCAAGTGTGCCACAGTTCTTACACCTGGCTACTCCAGAAGTGATGGCTTTTGGTAAAGAGATTTTCAAACCCATCAAGTTTTTCACAAAAGATTGCTAGGGACTAGCAATACTCAAGTATGGGGATTGATGAGTGTGTAAATACTCATCATTTTTACCGTATTTTAACAGTCAAAAAGCATGAAAACACTCAAGAATGCATCATAATAATGGAAATATCCCAAAGATCGTGTTTTATATGTTTCATATGCAAAATGATTGAAAACAAACGAAAAATGGACAAAGTTTGCATAATTGGCAGCTTCAGTCCCTCGACTTTAAAAAGTTGTCAAAACTAGTCCCTGAGCATTTATTTTGAAAGAAAAGTCAACCCAAGTTTCTAAAAATCAAAAGTAATCAAAAATGATCTTTGGGTAAAAAGTTTTCAAAGATGTACAAGTTTGGCCTTGGAGTTTCAATTTTGACAAAACAAGTCCCTGGGAAATATTGTTTTTGGAAAAATCATGCAGGGTCCTTATATTATTGAAACTTGGCAGGATTAGTCCTTGGAACAAGTTCGGGAAAATGGCAAAACACACCCTCAACTTTCAGCTTTTAACAAAATTGGTCCTTGTTGTTGATTCATAAACCAAACGGATCTCTTCCTTTTTATTAAACCCACCACTTATCTAGACCCAAATCCATAAACAAAACACAACCATTACCAGGCCCAATTCTCACTCAAGCCCAGCAACAAACCCAAACCTACACCTAAATAATAAACTTATATACGTTTATAATAAAAACGTTACCCTTCCCCTTTTTCCCACTCAGTCAACGCATACCCTCCCCCACCAACGTATCCTCTTTCAACCCTCTGCTTCCCATTACCCACCATACAACCCCCCTCCTCCATCCTTTTTCCTGCTACACTCAACCTCACATCAAAAGCCCCCCCTCCTTCACGTGATTCCAACCCCTCACGGGTATTCCCTCCATGTCAGCCATCCCACACACCTCTTTTTCATCGATGGCCAAGATTTAAGGAAGAGGCACCAAACTTAATCCAAGGGCTGTAAAAAGCCATGAAGGAACGCAACACAAGAAGAGAAAAGGAAGCAAGTGAAACCCTAAACCTAGATTAGTATAAATTCATTGCTTGTATGCCATTGTTTAGCAGTTAGGCAATTAGAAAATTAAAAAGTAGGTAGTTTTAGTGGTAGGTTTTAGTTTAAATTTCCAGTATTCATTCAGTTTTAAGTCGTTTGTATTTTTTTTTTCAGTCAATGAAAGTTTAAGATTTTCAAACTACTTATTTTTAGTGTTACTTCTGCTTATTTACATTACTTATTTGCTTATTAGATGTTTTCAGAGTAGGTGCAAGTTATTGTTTCATTAACCTTGGCTTAAATCAGTACCAAAAGGGATGTTTGGATTAAGGCATATTTTCAAGCAAAAGTTATTTTTGACCAAATTTCCCAATTTCCATCAGTTTTAAGTACATATTAGTTGTAGTTTAGAAAAAGAGATTGGCATTTTTAATCATCTTTAAAGTTTCTTAGTTAATGTTCAAAAAATATCTGGTCATAACCGTTTCACAACAGTAGTTATAGTGGATCTAAGTTTAGGCCATTGTTAGTTGTTAGGAATGCTTTAGACTAGTCCAAATAGGGTTATACAATTGGTTCTTGACTCTCTTGAGTCAAAAATTTGCATTTTGACCCATTAAGTTTTCTGCATCAGTTTACCATATGTCTCTCTAGGCTCACTTTGGTTCATATTTTGGAACTATTAGAGTAGTAATTAGACCTCCTATTCACTTTTACATACAGTTAGCAGTTTAGCTTTCATCTAAATTATCTTAATTCTCATTTAGGAAAGCCTTTGTTAGTTTATTTAATGCCCACTTTTTGCCTCTTGAATCAACTATAGGCCTACTGACCCAACCTTGTAGATCTAGATTTAGCTTTGGGAATTTGTTGCGTAAGTTGTTAGTAGTACCACTTTTATTTATTTGAGCTTGTTTTGGAATTTGGGACTAATTGTTGGTTTGGTTGCGGGTTGCTAATTACCCACTTTGAACCCCTGCTGTATCAGCAACCCCATTTTGATCTAGGTTTAGTCTAGTATAAATAGGATTTAGGTTATAATATTGGTTCACTTCAGTCACTATTAGGTTAGAAATAGTATTAGTTACCTGTTAGTTTACTTTTATAGGTCAATGAATACACCTTTTGACCCATTACTCTTAACTGTTTCTGCATGCTTGCAGCCCTAAACCCTATCACTCCAACATTCTTAATTCACTCATTACTAGGTATTTAGGCCTAGAAATTAGTCCTCAGCTTATTTCCCAACTTGTTTGTATGAACGTATTTTTATTTTATTTTTACAATTTTTTCTAGATAGCTCTTTGTAGCTCCAAAGTTGCCCATTTGGACTGTTTGCTGTGATGGCAGCCTTCATGCTTATTTGTTTTAGGTTTTATTGCTTCTTTGCTGAATTTCTAGCTCACTTTAGTTTAGAATAGCTTATTCAGTACCACTTTAGCCCTTGTGTAGCTTATTAGATGTTTGTTGGCTTATTGAAGCTTTTGAGTGAGAACAGTTAAGCTTAGTTGTTTCCTTGAGTTTGTCCAATTTTGTCAACTGATATGGAATAAGCCCTCGTTGGCCTGTTGGTTTGGTTAAGCTCAGCTGAGCTTGTTAATTTCTTATTTTTTTCTTGTTAATTCTTGTAATTGATTACTGTTTGATCTTGTTGAGTAATTGATCATTGTTGTTTGCTATGGCTTTGCTTCATGGCTGTTTGGTCCTATCAGATAGCTCATAAGCTCATAAGTAGTTAGGTGTGGTGATGGTTGTTTGTTGGTATTAATTGATAAACTCACCTTTGCTCATGATCACCGCCACCGCTGTTTTTTTTAGCTTATTTAAGCCTCTCAGAAGCTTTTCAAAAATCTCTTCTTTATAAAAAGTTACTTGTTGTTAGTTGTTGAACAAATTTGCAAAGAGAAAAGAAAAAAAATAGTTTGGAAAAAAGTGGGTTGACAGAGTCGAATCCTGGTTTCATAGTTCACACAGCACAACTCCACCATCCATCTGTGCTAACTACTCTTTTGGTTCATGTACCATTTGTGAATTATTTAACTTTAGTGTTAATTGTTTGCTTATTTTTCAGCTTTTGAGATTGCTTATTCTCTGCTTATTTTCACTGCTTATTCAATATTTTTGTTTTTCCTAGCTTAGAATTAGTATTATCTAATTTCCAAAAAAAATTTAGATTTTTACAATTAGTTTTAGTATTTTTAATAATTTAATCTAGTTTAAATTATTTTTAAATCATAATAAAAAATATAAAAGCCAAAAAAATGTTTTTCTTTTTTTTAAAATTTTCTTTTGTCTTTAGGAACGTAGGAAAATCGTTTTTACACCCGTAGGACTAGTGCAGCATTAATTTCGCGTTTTATTTTACGCGTTTACGTAGTTTTTAAATTAACGTTTACGTTTTTAATTTAGATCGCATTTAGGGTTCCCTAGCTTCCTAATTATCATTCCCGTAGATCTTTAGGTAGTTTTCAAGTTCTAATTTTCATTCCCTGTTTGTGTTCATGTCTTACTTGTGTTTATTTAATTTTTCGTACGTTATTTGTAATTTCTCGTAATTCCACAATACCAAATAATCTTTCATCATCCATACAAGTATTTTAATCTCCGAATCTCACACGATATCGCCCATTCACACCTCGTTGGGACATGACCCGGGTAATCACTTACCCCATATCACATATATATATTGTATTCACGAGTTTTCACAAGTCTTCCTTTTCCTAAAGGTTGATTAGTGAATTTCACTCACGTCTACCTTGTATATTAATTTGATACGCGCAAAAACGCACTATCATCGACAATCTCCCCTTTTTTGATGATTACAAAATCTAAAATCATTAAATCAAAAATTATTATATATGCAAGTATTTATTGAGTTCTACATCACTTCTCCCCCTTTTTGTGAACATCAAAAAGGTTGTCCCGAAGTTGGATGAGCTCCCCCTTGATGTGTACTTCTCCTCGTTTTAAGGTTACAAGACAAGTCGAGATATGGAATGCTTGCAAAAATATTTAGAAAATACAATATATATGCATGCAGCAATTATATATATGAATAAAACAAGCAATATAAGCATGGAAGGAAACATTTCATTAATATGGATGAAAATACAAGCAACAATCAACCTAAACCCTAATACAACTAATAAACTAAAGCCTTAAGGGCTTACAATCAACCAAAACTCTAATAGAAATGTTTTTCCTAGAGCTTGTTCATCAAAATGGTTGAAACAATTTTATTTTCCAACCATGAGCCATGCTTAGTTTGGGAGGAGCAAAGTTGTAGGTGGAGATGATGGAAGTGTGTTTGATGGAGGTGGAGGTGTGGTTGATGTTGGTGGTGGAGGTGTGGATGTTGTTGGTTGAGGTTGAGGGAACAAGCTTTCAAGGTATGAAAACATGTAGTGGATTTCATCTCTTAATCCAAAGATGATGGTTCGGTTATGGATGCAACAAAGGCAAGTATCACCATGGGCTTCAAGTAAGCTCCATGGGATGGGATTGTAATTTGGTGGATTGAGTGGTGATGGTGAAAATTGTGCATCAAGAGGTGTGATGCGTGACAATGAAAGTGTTATGTCTAAGGTTGCATATTCAAGAGGTGGTGGTGGTGGAATTCTTGGTGGAGATGATAGGTGAGTGTTGATGTAGTCATTGATGGATGATGATGATGGTATGGAAGAGGTGGAGGTTCCATGTGTTGATGGTGTTTTGGATGGTGCATTTGGAGCACTAGGAGATGAGCATTGAGGTGGTGGTGATGGAGTGGTATTGTCTTCAGTAGTGAGATCAATAAAGAGTTGTTTTGTTGGGATGATAACAAGTTTTTGTTTCTTGGCTTTGTTGGAGGTAGTGGTTTTTGGTGATGACATGATGAATTGGTTGAGGTTGATGATGATAATGGAGTGTGGATGAAGGTGTAAAGGGTTATATAGCATGGAATCATGTTTAGAAATGGTATTAATTTGAAATTGCATTGTTAGATTCCAAAATTAGTTTAGTTTTTAAGGGAAATGGTAGCTGGGACTAGCAAAAGAAGTCACAAGTTGCAAAAGAAAACAGTGTAAAAACTATTCCAGATGGCCGGTCCCCTTAATTCTTGGTCGGCCCCCTTAAAATTAAAGGGGCCGCCCGTGTTAATTGTGGGGGCCGCTCATCTGGTAAATTCCCAGATGACCAAATTTCAAAAATTTTCTAAAAGTGGTTTATTTTGGTTTTGTGTTTGCAGCAAGCTCTATTGGAACATTTTATTTTAGTTTTGGTCTATTAGAGAAGCATATATATATAGTCATACACAACTCATGCAAGCATAGATCAAAAGCAAACATGCATACATGTAGAGCAACTAATAATAATAAGTTAACTAATACCACAGTTCAAATGTATCTAAAATCATAGCAACAAATATTAATTTCCGAATATATGTCGGAAATATAGCACATAAGTAACAAATATTCAATAAAAGTAGCACACTAATAGTTCAACAACCATGATCAACCAAAGAAAATAATAAGACCCCATCACTTCTTCTTCTTAAACAATCCTCCAATCGTCTTAGCAATGGACTTGAAGCCTCCTCGCATCTCCTCGCGTATCCTTCGGTTTTGATTGAGCAAATCGGTTTGTCGCTCAAATAGTACTTGGTTAGTTTGAGAAGAAGGAGATGGCACTAGGTAATCGTCTTCTTCAAGTTCTTCCAAGTCTTCGAGAAACGTATCGGGAGAGGGAGCACGATGAATAAATTCATCATCTTCGTCATCCTCTCGACGAGATGATGAGCCATGGAAACTGTGACGACGAGATTTACCCTTATCACTACGAGGTTTACGGGTTTGTTTAAGAACGAGAGGATGTAAGGTCGGATAGATGGACTCATAGATGCTACCATCAAGATCGGGATAGTGTTGGATAACATGACGATAGAGACGAGTGAGGAACATTCCATATGGAAGATTGGCTTTAGGAGTAGCTCTTGCATGTTCAATGCGCTTGATAAAGAAATAGGCCAAATTGTAATGTTGTTCGGCAACAATACAATACAACATATGAGCGAGGCTAGCCGGGAGATGGTCACGGTGGCCTCCGGTACCAAACGCATTCTCACGAATGAGTTCTTCCCAACGCTTCATGTCGGGGCTTAATTCTTTGAGTAGAATTTGGTTTTTGGTAATATCGACATTTTTGGATTTGATTTTTCGAGTGGTGGTTTCACGGGTTAACCCAAGCATTTGACGAATTTCTTGTGGAGAAGGAATTTCGGAGAAATAAGGACCAAAAGTTGGACGAGAATATTGAAGAGAACCAAGATCTCATTCGTTTGAGAAAACGGATTGACCGGTGAAAGGAATTTGGAGGATTTGACCGAATTGTGCAAGAGTTAGAGTAATGAATTCATGTTGGATCATGAATGAGATGAGAATGGAACCAAAATCATCGGTTTGGACCTTGACTTGGCTATAGAAGTCGAGAATGAAGCGAGGAATAATGGGTTCATTTATTTGGAAGAGACATTCAAACCGGATATTTGTGAACATACGATCGATGAAATCGGATTGATAGTAAGTGGGATGTACGATACGACCTTCATGAATATTTCTATCTTCAATTTGACGATAGAAATGAGCAATGGAAGGAGAGGTGGTGGGAAGTTGTGAAACTTTGGGAATATAGTTTTTGGTTAAGGAAATATCTTCGGTAATAACTTTGGGCATTTTCACCTAAACAATAACAACAAAATAAAATTAAAATAAAGTCAACGTTAAAATATGATGTTTATATTTTTATGACATATGTGGAACGTAAACGTACTTCGACTCTAAAGACCTTTAACTTAAGAAGTAGTTTACCATGTTCCTTATTTTTATTTTTAACTTGTGTTAGATATATTTTACGATGTTTATCAAGTTGTCATGGGATAATCCAAACTCCCCTTGAAACATCTTAATATATCATGAAAATTTGCTAGATGTACATTAGATTGTATAACTAGCTATTTCCAACGAGTTTCATATGCAAGTGATTTGTGTTGAAAGAGATGGTTTATATTTTGACACAAAAATACCATTTTTCTAGTTAAACCAAACGCTTCCTTATCTAGAAAATTTACTACCAAAATGTCAATATATATATGAATTATATATCTTGACAACTCTAAAATGCTAGTTTTATACTTATATTCATGATGATGTATTGTAAAGGTTATATTGGATAATTTTCGACACTATTTGGACATGATCCAAACACCCTCTTATCAAACAAAAAAAATATTTTTACTTCACCAAAAAATTTGTTTTTGTGATTAATAAATTATAAAACCATAATGTGATATGTTTTAACAAGTTTTTGTAGCATTATTCAACAATGTGTATAAGTAAAATTTTGAAAATGAGTGTATGAACTTTTTTAAAAAATTTCGACAAGGGGGTTTGTAATTTTTAGTTTCTAGTGTTCATAATACATTATAATCCTAAGGGAATCATTTAGTTATGGAATTCCTAGATTCAATTTGAAAGAAAATATGAAATTGAATAAATTGAAATAAAATGCTAAATCATGATTATGACCAAATTAGATGAAATTAAAAGAAATATGTTAATGAAAAACTTACAATACTTGTTGCTAATCGTGTTATAAGTATTTGCCCTTTGTTAATTGACCTTGATATGAGGATTTGAGGATAGGTTTTGAGTGGTTTTGGGTTTTTGGTTCGAACAGCAGCAGCAAGGAGTGAGTGGGGAAAGAAAAATGGAGTGTTTGGTAAGTAGAATAAGGAAGAAAAACGGATGGAATTCGTCAGATGGCCGGCCCCTTTAAACATTAAGGGGCCGCCCATTTTAACACTGCCGGTCCCCTTAATTTTAAGGGGGCCGCCCAGTTTATTTTGGGTTTTTCGCGGTTTTGATTCTGAAAATAAAAATAATAAGTGTATATATATATATACATATATATATATATATATACATATATATATATATATATATATATATATATATATATATATATATATATATATATATATATATATATATATACATACATATATATATATATATATATATATATATATATATATATATATTAGATTTATTTTTAATCAAAAATATGTTGGAAAGTGTTCGCACGAAGAGAATTACATGACATTTTTATTTGATATTTCGTCAACTAAAATTTCCTTGATAATTTTGGATAAAATTAATCAAGCCGTCAAGTCGATGATGAAAAGTGTGGAAGGTATATATCTATGTGTGTGTGTGTGTGTGTGTATATATATATATATATATATATATATATATATATATATATATATATATATATATATATATATCGTATGGGTCTATAAGACGAGAAAAAGAGAGGGAGACGGATGCAAAAGGGGAGTTTGTTTCATCCATAGGTTCTTCAACTCATTTCTCTACATCAACATGAGTATGTTTGAACGTTTAAAGTTCAAGAAGGCCAAAAGAGGGGAAAAGAAAAGGTTCGTAAACGAACAGTTTCTAGTTCTAGAAAATCAACTAATGAGTTTTCTAGGTTATAAAGGTATATAGTATGTATAATAATAATATGTATAAGTATATATATATATATATATATATATATATATATATATGTGTGTGTGTGTGTGTGTGTGTGTGTGTGTGTGTGTGTATGCTATAAAAAAATATGTGTATATATATAAGCAAGAAAATTAGCTAAGAGTAATTACGAAATAAGCTATAGCAATAATGAACTAGATACTAGACTAAGCATGCAATCTTGACATGGAAATTTAAAAGAGACGTGTACCTTTTTGTCTCCAACAAGCAAATCTTCAAAGTCTTCAAGAGATTTCATGACCATGTGAAAGTGGATATAAAACCAAGCTTGCCAAGGTATGACGAATTCATCTTGTTGGTCCCCATTGTCTTACTTGACCAAAGTTGTTTGGTCCAAAGACGTTATGCATTTGACTTGGGTGCATGTATGGTGGAATCATTCCCCAAGGATTGAAGTTCTACATTTGATGATTATTGTGAAAGTTTCGTCTATTTTGGCTTACTCTAGGTTGAGGAGTTTTAGACCTAGGATGAGGACTATTTGGTTTTCTAGGTGGTGGAGTTTTAGATCTTATTTTCGGCTTAAGGTGTTCTACTTCGGGTTTTAAAGATGATTTATGAAAGCTTTTTATTTCTTCATCACTTGCAATAGGTACTAATCTATCTTTCAAAAGTATATACTTTGGTTTTAACTCTAAAGGTTTTAGTTCACTAGTTTCACTTTCAAACTTTACATTTTTAGATTTACTAGTTGATGCTTCGGTTGAGTCGTATCCTAAGCCGGTTTTATCTTTTGCAATTCTTTGAGAGCCGATTATTTTACTAAGTGATTGACTAGTATTTTCAAATTTCTCTAATCTAATAATTTCTTCCTTAAGTTGTTTATTCTCATTTTTAACAATTAGACATTCTTTACATTCTATAATACTTTCTTTTCCTTTTTCTAGCTTTTGTAGTTTTATTTTTAATTCAAGAATTTCATCCTTTAATTTTTATTAGTGTGTTTTAGTAGTTTATTTTTATCTATGACTTTTTGTCCTAGTTTGCATAATCTACTATATTCGCTATCTAAATCTTTTTCATCTAACGATAAATTATCATCACTATAGTATTCGGTTTCGGAACGTACTTCATCGGAAGATCTTGCCATGAGACACTTTTCTTCTTTTGTTGTGTCTTTTTCATCGTTGTCACTATCACTCCATGCTCCTCCTACAAAGGCCTTGTGGTTTTGACTTCTTGATAATTTCGGACGTTCTCCAATAAAATGATTTGGATCTCCACATTTGAAGCACTTTCTTTCATTCTTGCTAGTCTTGTCGTCCTTGCTTCTTTGGAATGTTTTTCTTTCATCAAATGGTTGTCTAACGTATCTTCCTCGTCTTTTGAATAATTTCTTGAAGTCTCTTACGGCCATGGCATACTCTTCATCTTCACTTTCGGAGGTTGAGCATTCTTCGTCACTAGAGTCCTTTTTTGCTTTCAATGCGATTGACTTGGTTTGCTCCCTTTTTCCTTTGACCATTTCGGAATCTTTCTTTATTATCACCTCATACATTTTCAAGTTTCCAATTAGCTCGTCAAGTTGTAGAGTTGATAGATTCTTTGACTCCTCAATAGCCGTCACTTTAGCACGCCACTTCGGATGGAGAGCCCTAAGAAATTTCCTTACAAAATTCTTGCTAGAAAAGTTCTCATCAAGTGCTTTTAAACTTGTGATGATAGTGTTAAATCTAGAAAAAGCATTATCAATTGATTCCTCTTCCGGAATCGTAAATTGTTCATATTGTTGTACAAGAAGATCTATTTTATTATCTTTGACTTGACTATTACCTTGGTGAGTGATTAATAAAGAGTTCCAAATATCTTTTGCGGTTTTACACATAAAAATTCTTTCATATTCTTTGCGTGGTAACGCATTATAAATAACCATTTTAGCCTCATTATTTTTAGCAAGTTTCTTTTTCAAATCATCGTTTTGTTTTTCAAAATGTACAATTTCATCTCTTTTGGTTTCGGGATTATTTTGTATAGGAGGAAAATCACCATTAGTAATAACATGCCAAAGATCTAGATCTTTTGATTTCACATAACTTTCGAATCGATTTTTCCAATAAAAAAAAAACCATCACTTTCAAATAGTGGTGGTCTTTGCATAGATTGACCATGTAAATATTTTTCAGACTCCATATATCGTTTCAAGTTTTAAAATACAGTTTATTTTAAAAATCTTGTTTAACGTAGCTCTGATGCCAATTGTGGAAAACTAGAAGGGTGGGTTGCATAGTTTTACGTCAATTTTTATTTTGAAAACTTTGTTTGATAAAAACTTCGATTCTTATTTATGTGAATTTCAATACTTGCACAACTCAAACAATTTAATCTAACTAACTAAATAATTATAACGTAAATATGAAAGTAATGAAAAGATAGAGATAGAGAGATCAAACCACAACACACGATATTTATAGTGGTTCGGCTACGAAGCACCTCTTCGCCCAACTCCACTCCTCGAGTCACCTACTCGAGAGTTTTCTTCACTATGTCAACAAACTCCCTTTTTGGCGGAGAAACCTTACACAACTTTCGCTTACACCAATTAATGACACTAAGCTAGATGTCGAGTCCTAATAGTAGCTAGAACCAATCTCACACCACAACACGCCTTCTTCACGACTTATACACACCACTAATTCACAACTACACACTACTACTTCACAAATACACACTACTTCTACTTCACACCACAACTTCTTCTATACTAGATTGACAAACCCACCTAGATCTACCAATTACAATCACTACACAACTTTACAATAAATACTTCAATACTTCTTGATTTGAGATGAAAGGAGTATTCTTCTCTTGCACTTTGAATGAGGATGGATAGTATCACTTGAAAACAAGAACTAATAAGTTTACGATCAAAGGTTTTAGGAAGATGATTTGAGAGAATTAGAACAGAAAGTTTTAGTGCAAAAGGTGAGGAAAAAATTCAGATTTGAACCAGTATTTATAGGCAAAGAAATCTGACACAGGAGCGTATGCCGGCCCCCTTAATTGTGTGTCGGCCCACTTAAAATTAAGGGGGCCACCCATGTGAAACGGCCAGATTCTTTGTCCTTTCTGGGGAAAGTTTATTTGGTGAAAATTTAACTGAATTTGGTTAAAAATTTGAATTCATATACTTATTATGAAATATAACATTTTCCTTTAATTACCAAAAGTGTTTTTCTTAAATATATAAAATGTTTATACCATTTTATATAATTTGTAATTAGTAAATAAACCTTCCTTTGATCATAAAATGTATTAGACACTTGTTTATCCATACCTTAAGTGAATTAGTTGGATATAATGATATTTTGTCACTAAATACTTATTTACGTAATGATTTTACGTTTAATGATTTTATATTTTGTGATCGTCAAAATATAGAGATATCGAAAAATATTAATAACGTTTTTACGCATTATTTATATCAACAAGCTACCATATGCTTGCACAAAACACAAAGACAACTCCGACAAGGCGTAAGCACCAGACAATGATATCAATGAGGACTTTTTTTGGGTTGGCTTAAGGATTGAGAGTATGAGATGAGGCATGGATAAATTTTTCTTTGCTTAAATAAGTTCATAAAGCGATACACCAATAAGCTACTAAGCATCATAATGATTATTCAAAGATCTTTTTCATTATTTTCATTCTTCGTCAATATTTTTTCACTTTAAACATATATAGTTTCTCAACATTCTTTTCTTTCATATATGACATATAACTTCACTTTTTCGTACTTTTCTCATACAGCAGCAACAATCAATCATACTTCATTCTTTTTGAACATAGATAATTGGTTAAAACAAAGAGAAAGGATAAGGCTTAACATGTTGTTCTAGGTGGCAATAGCACTAAGAATGAGCACTAGAGAGTTATTTTCTGGAACATACTAGTGACCAGTGTAGTCGACTAGATTACAATATGCAAAGGATGGCTATTTGGTGTAAATCCTAAGTTCGCCTCAATATCATATAAAATTGTCTATAAAGCATAAAATGCAATCTCACTATGGCATTCGTTATTGATGTATAAGTGCAAGTTCTAGAGCTAATTTAGATCGTCGGCACACTCATATATTTTTGGAGGAAGTGCAGCAGATATACACTCTTAAAGGCTTATAATTATGTCACATTTTTTATGAATGAAATTGTGTCTAGCTACAGTGTCAATCCAAGTGGATTTACCTTAATAACACGCAAAAACATATAATTTTTATATTTTATTATAAAGCAATGATTATATCTGATAATTGATTTTTAGGGATAAAGATTTTTACCATTTGACTTCCCCCCATACTTAAGTTGAACATTGCCCTTAATATTATAACTGGATAAAAATAAAAATAGGAAAAATATAACTATTAATAGGAAAGAAAACTTCCCAGGCAATATGAGAAAGCATGTAGCGCAGAGCTATCCCAAATGCGGTCTTCTACTTCATAATAATAATCTGCAAAAATAAAAACAAACACACAAAAATATTTTTGGTTGTTTTTTGAGGATTTTTTTTAATCATATACCTCCACACTTAAGTTTGACAAAGTGGAGAACAAATTACAAAGGAAACGGGTTACCTCCCGCCAAATGCTAATTTCAGAGTCTATAGCTCGACTCATGGGATTAGGATGATTTAATTGTTGGGGAAGAAGAGTGTTGATTCTTCCCTTCTATCATTGAAACTTTCTTCCACATGGTACAACTTAAGTCTGTTACCATTAACTATAAAACTTTTATCTTCAAGTCCGTACAGTTCAACATATCCGAATGGATATTGGTGTTTAACCATATAAGGTCCAAGCCAATGGCTTGTAAGTTTTGGTTGTTTGATTTTGAGTTTTGATTGGAATAGAAGGACTTTGTCTCCTTTCTTGAATTCTTTTCTGATTTTCTATCATGCCAAACTTTTGTTCTAGCTTTATAAAAATGAGAGTTTTCATAAGCCTGAAGGCGTAGTTCGTCTAATTCATGTAGCTGAAACATACGTTTTTCACCGGCTGCAATTAAATCTAGATTATAGTTTTTAAATGCCTAGTATGCACGGTGTTTAATTTCAAAGGGTAGGTGGCATGTTTTACCGTATATTAGTTTATATGGAGTTGTCCTAGTTGATGTTTTGTAATCAGTTCTAAAAGCCCATAGAGCATCGTCAAGTTTCCTCGACTAACAGCAGGGTTATCTTTCACTGTTTTTTCAAATATTCTTTTAAGAGCTCTATTAGTATTTTCAATTTGACCACTTGTTCGAGGGTGATAGGATGTAGAGAATTGATGGTTGACTCAATATCTTTTCATAGTCTTGTCCATCAATTTATTGCAAAAATGAGTTCCTCTATCGCTTATAAGAGCTTTTGGCATACCAAAACGACAAAAGAGTTTTTTGAGAAATGTTATAGCAACTTTGGCATCGTTTGTTTGAAGAGCTTGGGCTTCTGCCCACTTTGAAACATAGTCGACAACGACAAGTACGTATTCGAATTTTGATGATTTAGGAAAAGGTCCCATAAAATCTATAACCCAGATTTCAAAAATTTCACATACTTGAATGTAATTCATGGGCATTTCATCCCTTTTAGAAATATTTCCAGTTTTCTGACATGCTTCGCAAAGGCGAACTAGAGAATGAGATTCTTTTAGTATCGTTGGCCAATAGAATCCTGATTCAATTACTTTTTTAGCAGTAGTGGTGGCACCATAATATCCACCGGTAGGTCCATGCTAACATTTATCAAGAATGGTCCGAGTTTCGGGTCCAGATACACATTTACGGATTATCCCATCATGGCATATTTTGAATAGGTATGGTTCATCCCAAAAATATTTCTTTAAGTCTTAAAAGAATTTAATTTTCTCTTGGTGAGTCATTCCCTTAGGTAATACATTCCCCGCCAAATAGTTTGCAAGGTCCGCGAACCAAGGCGTTTCTGGAGAACTAATTGTATTAAGAGTTTTGTTGGGAAATTTTTCATCTATTTCAATTTCTATTTCTTTGTCTTCTTTTTCTATACGAGACAAATGATCAGCTGCTACATTTTCAGCACCTTTTTTATCTTTGATTTCTATATCGAATTCTTGTAAAATCAATATCCAACGAATAAGACGTGGTTTAGCATCTTGCTTTCTAAAGAGATATCTGAGAGCAGAATGATCGGTATATACTACAGTTTTAGATAGAACTAGATATGCACAGAATTTGTCGAATGCAAATACTACGGCCATGAGTTCTTTTTCAGTAACCGTATAGTTTTGTTGAGCGACATTGAGCGTTTTACTAGCAAAGTAGATAGGATGCAAGTGTTTACCATCTTTTTGTCCTAAAATAGTTCCGACTATGAAATTGTTTGCATTACACATTAAGTCAAATGGCAGATTCCAATTTGGACATGTTATGATTGGTGTTCATGTGAGTTTTTCTTTTAGAGTTTCAAAAGCTTTGTGACATTCGTCATCAAATTCGAATGTGATGTCTTTTTCAAGAAGTTTAGTCAAAGGACGATCAATTTTTGAGAAATGCTTAATAAATCGTTGATAGAATCCTGCATGTCCTAAAAAACTTCTAACACCTTTCACATTAGTAGAAGGTGGAAGTTTGGAAATTACATCAATTTTTGCTTTGTCAACTTCTAGTCCTGCCCCTGACACTTTATGTCCGAGCACAATTCCATCTTTGACCCTAAAGTGACACTTTTCCCAATTAAGGACAAGATTTGCATCTTTGCAACGTTGAAGCATTTTACCTAAATTACTTAGGCATTTATCGGAAGAGTTTCCAAAGATAGAAAAATCATCCATGAAGACTTCCACGGATTCTTCAATCATATCATGAAAAATTGCTATCATACACCTTTGAAAGTAGCAGGTGCATTACATAAACCAAATGGCATACGTCGATAAGCGTAAGTTCCGAAGGGACATGTAAACGTTTTTTTTTTTTTTTTTTTTTTTGATCCATTGGATCGGTTGGAATATGGAAATAACCAGAAAATCCATCTAGAAAATAGAAGTATTCTCCCTCTAATCTTTCTAACATTTGGTCCATGAATGGGAGAGGAAAATGATATTTTGTGGTTGCTTCATTTAATTTTCTTTAATCTATACACACGTGCCAACCAGTGACAGTTCTAGTTGGGACAAGTTCATCATTTTCATTTGTTACGATTGTGATACCTCCCTTCTTGGGTACATAATGAATAAGACTTACCCATGGGCTATCGGAAATAGGGTAGATAATGCCTGAGTCAAGAGGTTTGACTATTTCCTTCTTAATAACTTCTTTCATATTCGAATTGAGTCTCTTTTGCTTTTGGACAACTGGTTTCTTATCATCCAACAACTGAATTTTGTGTTTACGGAATGATGGACAAATTCCAAGTATATCACATGTTTTTCAAGCAAAAACTCTTTTGTTATTTTTGAGAACTGAGATTAACTTCAATTTCTTTCTCTTAGATAGTTTAGATGAGATTATTACTGGGAGTAAGGATTCTTCTTCAAAGAAAGCATATTCTAAATGGTCTAGTAATGGATTAAGAACAAGATCGGTAGTGTGTTCTTCAAGAGATTTTCTAACTTTGTGGTCAGTATCGAATACCATTTTTTCGAATGTGGTTTCTTTTTCTTCATCATCATCATCGTCAAAACTTTCATCATTATCCTCGACAGTCATAGCCATGAATTCATCATATTCAGCAAAGACTTCATCTTCAAGGATTGTTTCATCGACTGAGTAGAGTAATTGATTGAATTTATTCAGGAGTTCATCAGAATCTTCCTCAAGAATTTCATCAATAATATAAATTCTAAAGCATGTATCATCATTAGAGTAAGAGTGTTTCATAGCTGCGTCAATAGAGAAAATCATTCTTACTTTTCCAACTCCTAAGTTGAGCTTTTTTGTTTTACTCGAATCATTGCATCGGCTGTGTGTAGAAAAGGTCTTCCTAAGATTAAAGGAACTTTACTATCTTCTTCCATTTCTAAGATAACAAAATCAACTGGAAAGGTAAATTTTCCAACTTCGACTAGCATATTTTCGGCTATCCCCACAGGATATTGAAAGGATTGATCTGCTAACCTCACACTCATTTTGGTAGGTTTAAGCGTTTCGATAGATAATTTTGCATAGAGAGAGTATGGAATAAAATTAATGCTAGCACCAAGATCGGCTAAAGCATTACATGAGAATGTTTTACTGAAAGTACAAGGTATTAGGAAACTTCCTGGGTCTCTGAGTTTTGGTGGAATCTTGTTTTGAACAATTGCAGAACATTCTTCATTAAGAAATGTTGCGGAAATTTGTTCGAGCTTACTTTTGTTACTTACTAGTTCTTTAAGAAACTTCCTATAGTTGGGCATACCGGCTAAAATGTCAAAAAGAGAAACATTAATTCGAACGGCTCAAATTATATCAAGGAATTTTCCGTATTGGGCTTCCATTCTTTCTTTTCTCAAGCGTTGAGGGTAAGGAGTTCTAGGTTTATAAGCTTTAAGAATTGGTGTTTCAGGGATTGTTGTTTTAGTTTTCTTTTGATGAATAGGTTCATCCTCTTCTTCATCATTAGTGAAAACTTTAATGGCAGGTTGAGTTTGACTGGAATCTGGTAGTGATTCATATGAGGTACCATTTCTTGTGGTAATAGCATTCACATGCTCGTGTCGAGCTTGTGGTGGTTGATAAGGTTTACTTCCATTTGAATTATTCTTGGGGTTTGGTTGAGTGTTACTAGGAAGGCATCCAGAAGCTCGGCCAGATTGCTTGTCAGCAAATTGATGCGATGTGCTATGTGTCAGTGTAGTATAGAGTGTTTTTGCATAATCAAGTTTTAAATTTATATTTAGCCGACTAATTACTAACACACACACTTAACGAGCAGTGTACCCGATCAATATGTATATAGTGGTAAGTAGAGTGTCAAACACTAAGAATGGAACGTAATATCTAGTTGATTTAATCAGTATTTTAATATCTAATTTAGTTTTACAATCTAATCTAATAAACGGGGGTTTAGCCTGAGAGACTAACACAGATTTAATTAATCAATAAAAGTAAAACTAATGAGAACAAATCAGTGATTAGCAATCACGTACACAGATAGATAATAGAAACACGTAAGAAGACCTGTCCTTATAATTAAGTAGCTTGTCACTTGTTTTATTGCTAATATTATATGATGAGTATCGTAATTTAATCTGTCTCGTTGGATCTTAAATATCGGCAAGTAAACTCTTAATTATTACTTATGTTTATCCTACCTTCTAGACACTAAATAAGTAGGCGAGGAATAGGTATGGTAGCCTAGAAGACTTAACTAAACATAGAGGTTATCAATGCACAAATAAAAGTCACCAAAAACATCATCATATAAACTTTAATCGATGGGAAAGTAATTTTAAGGGGAGCAGTATGGTGGCCACAAACCCATCAATCCTGATAGATTAAAGCTTACTAATACAATAAACAAAACTACTTAATGAATTATACACATGCAGGACCTTCTTACGGCTCTAAGATCTTCGTTTGGGGTGTGTCTTGTGATGCTTCTTCAACTGAATTCGTCTCCTTAGGGTTTCTTTTCACACACCAAACTCGTATCTGTCATGGGGTATTTATAGTTTCTGTCTGAGGGATCGATGCGGCTGATGCGTGGGAATCGCACCTTGCTTTACCTCTCGAGGGATCTCGAGAAGCTTACAACCCCCACCAGGCAGTGTACCTGATCGTTGTAGTATAGTATAGTGACAAGTACCGGGGGATTGATCGTTCAGCTTAGGAATAGTGTCGCTAGGATTAGAAAACCTAATTAATAGTTCTAGAGGTGAGGGATGATTATTTTTGTATTTTTATATTTTATGAAAGCAATTAAAATCTCGAGTTTTGGAAGAGTGGGCGGAATTAGTTGCTACTCAATTACCCAAAGCTATTATATAATTAAAATAAAATAATGAAAATGAAATTAAACTAATTAAACTAAGGTTGTGAGCAGTATTTGGAGAAATTGTGTTTACTTAGACTTCATTACTCCCTAGATATCTTTTACATGTTAATTACTTGTTACACTTGTATGAATGACGGGTTGTATTCCTTAATACCATTCGTGGGGTGGCATACATAACTCCCCAACTCTATGAGCTCTTATCTCCTCCTACACCATGACCCAGCACAACTATAGCGATTGTAAACAGTGGCTCATGCATTAAATACAACCAATAAAGACCTAGTACGCCTCGGTTCATGTTTCTTAAGACGTTCAAGCATGTTACCATTTGGAGATCTGCCAGTTTTCTTAAGCCTAACATATAAATCATTCATTCAAAACAAGAATAGACAAGTAATCAACACATAATCAACATCTAGGTTTCATTGGATCTAAGCAAACACAAGAGAGATCTAGCCTAGCATAGTAGAATTGAGACAAGAACAAGAGATAAACAACCAACACATAGACATATTGATTGAATTGAAAGTACACTTATCTCAATTACAATGCAAGGTCTCAAGGGTTTGGAACCCTTGAAAAACCTGTGAAAGAGGCACCAAAATCGTCTTTAGGGTTTCACCAAAACTTCTCTCTTTTTAATGAAAAAACTAGAAAACTATATATAGGAAAAACAGTCTGACGGCGTCAAGAGTTAATTCTGACGCCGTCACCTCGCCGCCATAAACTTCCTCGGACGGCCTTGATCCACTTATGACGGCCTATGTGACGCCGTCACCACCTTCGATATTTAATTCTTCATGTCTGACGCCGTCAAGCTTTTGGTCTTGACGCCGTCACCTTGTATTTTCAGCTTGGATTTTTGGTACTTTGCCGTTTTCTTCACTTTATGCTCCAAAAACGTCCAAAATAGCCTCTTTTCCAGAATTCACTCTCCAAACACCTAAAATCACAAAAGGAACGATTTAGGGCAATATTTGATCAAATAAAGTCGGATTCGGGCTTAAATGACCCCCTAAAAACGGATCATTTTTCGCCTCATCATATACCCTTACACTTGAGATTTGCTTGTCCTCAAGCAAATGAGCTTTTATTCTACTCAAAAGACAAGTTAGGGGTCATTTAACACTAATATAAAAGTAATTACAACAAATAATCGTTCCACTAAAGACCAATAGACAAGCACAGAGGTCATACACAAGCACCTCACAAATAGTGTTTAGATACTCACATCTCTCGGGTGTAATAAAGTAATATAACATTATGGAAATGGAAGATATCTCTCACTACCTGTCATAGCAAAATAGATTACCATAGGCTTGGGAAAGGATCAAACCTCCACCACATGGCGTAAGCACCTAGGATAAACTATCAAAGAGGTCTTTTAAAGGGTTATAACGTTAGGTGTAGGGATATGAATTACACGGTTTTGTTGGATAAAGGGAGTTTTACTGGTGGCGAGTTAACAATCTTAGTTAATTACATGTACAAGATGGCGTTGCTAAGCCAAGACTAGACTCGACTTAAGCTAATAAATGAAAAATAACAAAAACATAAAATAAACATAGAATAAAAACGGGATGGTAGTCCGTATGTTTTTTTCTATTTTTTTTTTTTTTCTTTTCTATTTTTTTTTTCTTTTTCTTAATTTTTTCGTTTTTTTTTTTTTTTTTTTTTTTTTTTTTTTTTTTTTTTTTTTTCATACACTCTTACCCTACCATCCAAAATAATACATCATAGGGGTTTGAGCATTCCCCTTACACTTGAATCTTTACATACTTTACATTTACTAATCTAATGACTCGAATTAAGAAAATCAAAACACTTGGAGCACTTTTAAGATTAACGTACATATGGGGGTAATAAGTGATGTTCTTCCCCATTACTCCATAAAATAAGTACTTACCCATGAGTCCCAATCATCCCAAAATAATATGTACAAGGATATGACTCGACTTAGCAACCATGTAATCAATTAGAAAGTTAACTTAGGGTTTAACAAATAACAATAATGCACTAAAAATGAGCGCATACACGGAAGGCTAAGGCGATTTGGGTGTACATTTAAGTGGGGTGTAACAAATTCTTCCTTTAAGTATGATGCTTAAAGTTAGAAACGAAAAGATAGGCTCGGAGGGGTGTACTAGGGGTATCGTGTACTAAAAATGAGTACAACGCTAAGGGTGTGGGGAAAAATTAGTTGACTTAACTAGCCAAGTAATATGACTTAAATGGTCAAGTAATTATAATACGGGTTTAACACAAGGGTGATCCTAATGCCTCTTATCATGTAGTAAATCCTACCACACGAATGTAGTCTCACTCGCGGTCTCGGGATGCAACACTAACGCAAGTTCTAGAATCTAAATGCTACCGGTACACTCATAAGCACCAATAATGAATGCTTTTCCTATCAAATCTAAAGGCGAACCTCACGTTTTTGGGTGGAAAATTTTTCTGAATATACGGTTATGTGCTAGTCATACAACCTCCTATCCATGAGACGCTTGCTATGGCTAAAGTTTCACTCCTAAATGTTGTAAAAAATTTTAAATTTGGCGCTAAAATTACACTAACAAGTATTTCTCGTAGTTTTATTACTCATCTACTATCAAACAAAACAAACTCAAGCGAAAGTGCATATGTAAGGTATCATCTTTTTACCCTCCCCTTACACTTAAGATGAACATTGTCCCCAATGTTCAAGTAAAGAATGTAAAAGTTAAAAAAGTAAAGAGAATGAAATCAAATACTCCCCTGATTCGCTCGGTATGGATTTTAGTTGGCCAGGTTAAATCTTCTTCCAAGAAAACGAACAATCAAAGCTTCCCTTCCAGAATATAAATCATCTTCTTGTCACAAATAACCTGTAAATCCTGACAAAAGTAGACAAGGCAACCTCGCGTAAAATCGGCGGCATCCTATATAAGTTACTAAATCCTAGAAAACAAGGTAAGATATAATGCTTGTGGAATGAAGTTTGCAGATTTCCTGGAGATTATAAAACTTAATAATTCACAAAAACTATAAGACTCCGTTAGAAAAACAAAACCGGTAAAATTTCCAGATTTTAACTCCTGACGCCGTCAAGAGCAAAACCCTGACGCCGTCAGAATGGACCTGCAGAAATTCTTATGTTAAGTTTCCGGAAAATTTCTGGAAAAACTTTGTCCTACTTCCTGGAAAATCCTGCAAAACTTCATTATGACTCAATACAAGCATTTGACTCTAACAAATATGAATATACATGTTCATTAAATATTGTGGATAATCATGATCGGTTTGTTTCTTAAAAACATATTTGGGATTTCCCCTTACACTTATCTTTTTGCAAAAATACCTCTAGGTTGAAGTTAAGACTAGGCTAAACAACATAATAAAGTATTTCCACTTTTTAGTAGAGAAACATGATCAACCAACAATAAAAATAAAACATGCATACGGAAGCAAATAACAATCAAACAAATAAAAATCACACAAAACATGGGTTGCCTCCCAAGAAGCGCTTTTCTTTATTTACGAGTCTTGTAGCTAGACTCAAAGTCGTGGGTTACTACGTGATCTCATCATCAAACATCACATCCTCCTCATTAATCATTTCATTGTTATTTTCTTGGTAATGTTTTACACGTTGTATGTTAACCGTGAATTCCCTACCCTCATCGTCAACTAACACTAAAGCTCCAAATTTAGAGGAATTCTTCACTGTAAACGGCCCATACCATCTAGACTTAAGTTTTCCCGGAAATAATCGCAACCGAGAATTGTATAATAGGACCTTGTCTCCTTCTGAAAATTCTTTGGGTTTCTTAATTCTTTGATCATGCCATCTTTTAGCTCTCTCTTTATATGTGATGGAGGATTCGTAGGCTTCTAATCTAAGCTCATCAAGCTCGTATAATTGCAAAAACCTATTGTTCCCCGCAGTTGTGTAATCTAAGTTGCATGCCTTAAGCGCCCAATAAGCCTTGTGTTCTAATTCTACCGGTAAGTGACATGCCTTACCATACACCATGCGGAACGGGGTCGTTCCAATAGGTGTTTTGTAAGCAGTTCGGAATGCCCATAAGGCTTCGTCGAGTTTGAATGACCAGTCCTTTCTGTTTTGACTAACCATTTTTTCAAGTATTCTTTTAATAGCTCTATTGGTGTTTTCGACTTGGCCATTGGTCTGTGGATGATAGGCGGTGGAGAATCGGTGGGGTACTCCATACCTCTTCATGACCTTTTCCATTTGCGCGTTGCAAAAATGTGTCCCCCTATCACTGATGAGAGCCTTCGGAATCCCGAATCTTGCGAAAAGCTTTTTCAGGAAATGAATGACCACTCTAGCATCATTAGTCCTAAGGGCTTGTGCTTCAACCCATTTTGAAACATAGTCAATGGCGACCAAGATGTACTCGTTTCCCCCTGAGGATGGAAATGGTCCCATAAAGTCAATCCCCCACACATCGAATACTTCACAAACTTGTATAAAGTTCTGAGGTGCCTCATCCCTATGTGATATATTTCCAGCCCGTTGACATGCATCACACGCTTGCACCATATCTTTTACATCACGGAAAATTGTGGGCCAATAGAATCCTGCGTCGAGAATCTTTCGAGCAGTAACATTTATCCCATGATGCCCTCCAGATGGACCGGAGTGACATTCCCTCATGATTTTCACTGCCTCATTCTCCGAAACACAACGCCTTATAATGTGGTCAGGACACCTTCGGAATAAAAATGGTTCATCCCAGAAGTAATACTTCAGCTGGGAAAAGAACCTCTTCCTTTCGTATTTAGTCAGGTGTTCAGGAACAAGCCTACATCTACTTGCGAAGTAATTGGCGAAGTCGGCGTACCATGGTTCCGAATCAAGGATAGACATCAGTTGTTCGTCGGGAAACGAATCCTTAATTTCACTTCTATTGTGTTTATCCAAGGGGTTTTCCAGGCGAGATAGATGATCGGCGGCTAGATTCTCTGCCCCCCTCTTATCGCGAATCTCAACATCAAATTCTTGTAGCAACAAGATCCACCAAATCAGTCGTGGCTTGGCGTCCTGTTTCGCAAACAGATATCTAAGAGCTGAGTGGTCAGTGAAGACGACTGTCTTTGAAAGGACAAGATATTGTCGGAATTTGTCGAATGCAAACACTACGGCTAATAATTCTTTTTCGGTGGTGGAGTAGTTCTCTTGGGCGGGATTCATGGTTTTGCTAGCGTAGTAAATAGGTTGGAAAAGCTTGTCACGTCGCTGACCTAATACAGCCCCGACAGCGAAGTCGCTAGTGTCACACATTATTTCAAATGGTAACTCCCAGTTGGGTGTGATCATGATTGGAGCTTGAGTGAGTTCCCTTTTTAGGAGGTCGAAAGCATCTTTGCATTCTTGGGAAAAATCGAATGGAGCATCTTTCACAAGCAATTGAGTCATTGGCCGGGCAATTTTGGAGAAGTCTTTGATGAATCTCCGATAAAATCCGGCGTGCCCCAAAAAGCTGCGTATTGCCTTAACAGTTGTGGGGTATGGTAACTTAGATATAGCTTCAACCTTAGCTTGGTCTACCTCTATCCCGTTCCCTGAAATCTTATGGCCCAACACAATCCCTTCCTTTACCATGAAATGACACTTTTCCCAGTTTAACACCAAGTTGGTTTCCTCGCAACGTTTAAGCATCTTTTCTAAATTAGCAAGACAGCGGTCGAAGGAGTTTCCGAAAACTGAAAAGTCATCCATGAAAACTTCCATGCTGTCTTCCATGAGTTCGTGAAAGATTGCGGTCATGCAACGTTGGAAAGTGGCGGGGGCATTACATAGCCCAAAAGGCATCCTTTTGTAGGCAAACGTTCCATAGGGGTAAGTAAACATGGTCTTTTCTTGGTCCTCAGGTGCTATGGGGATTTGAAAATATCCAGAGAATCCATCTAAGAAGCAATAGTACTCGTGTCCAGATAATCTTTCTAACATCTGATCAATGAATGGTAAGGGAAAGTGATCTTTCCTCGTGGCATCGTTGAGCTTTCGATAGTCAATGCATACCCGCCATCCAGTGACAGTTCTCTGTGGCACCATCTCACCCTTGTCATTTTTTACTACAGTCATTCCACCCTTTTTAGGTACAACCTGTACAGGACTAACCCATGGGCTATCCGAGATCGGGTAAATCAGTCCTGCATCCAAAAGTTTGATAACTTCCTTCTTCACTACCTCCTTAATGTCAGGGTTCACTCGCCTCTGGGGTTGCACAGTGGGTTTATAATCTTCCTCCATAAGAATCTTATGTGTGCAAAAAGTAGAGTCAATCCCCTTAATGTCGGCCACACTCCATGCGAGTACCCCCTTGTATTTCTTCAGGACCTCTAAGAGTTTAACTTTTTGTTCCTTTTCCAAGGAAGAATTTATGATTACCGGGAGTTGGTTTTCTCCCTGAAGAAAGGCATACTCCAAATGATTAGGGAGCTCTTTAAGGTCAACGTCAGGGGGCTCGATAATAGAAGGTTTGAGCTTGTTCTCGGGCTTTCGGAGCTCGAGATGCTCCGTTGCCTCTTGTCTGGGGTAGAAGGAGACTGCATTAACATCCTCCGTCTTTTCCACCTCCAGCAAAGGCAGAAAACTGTCGTCCCGTAGCCAGCCTTCATCGATTTGTTCATCGATGCAGTCATCAATGATATCTGTGAGCTCATCTACTTCCCCGATAAAGTAGAGCCGGTTGGATGCTTCAAGGGAGAGGTCCATAGAATCCTTAATGTCGAAAGTTGTGCTATCGTCTCCTACTCGTAAGGTCAGTTTGCCATCGTAGACATCGATGACTGCACAAGCGGTAGCAAGAAATGGTCTACCTAAAATGATAGGTACCACGTCGTCCTCCTCCATATCCAGGATTACGAAGTCGACAGGGAATTTGAATTTCCCAACCTTGACTAGCACGTTCTCACATATCCCTTCGGGGTATTTGACTGATCTATCGGCTAGTTGGATGTTCATACGGGTAGGCTTCAATCCGGAATATCCTAGTTTACGGAACATAGAGAGAGGCATGAGGTTGATACTTGCTCCCAAATCGGCAAGAGCATTCTTGATTGATAGAGATCCTATAGAGCATGGCAAGGTGAAGCTGCCCGGATCGTCTACCTTCTTTGGTAGCCCTTTATGGGTCACCACTGAGCATTCTTCCCCTAGGGTTACAAGGCCCTCGAGCTTTTTTCTGTTAGCAAGCGGTTTTTTGAAGTATGTGCTATACTTTGGCATGTGATAGCAAGCATCCAGGAAAGGTATGGTGACAACCGAGTCTTTTAGGTATGACAAGAACCTCTTGTTATCATTCTCCATTTTCTGGTTCCTTAGTCGGGATGGGTATGGAATTCTCACAGGTGGGTTAGGAAGGGCTGATGGGGAGGGAGTTGTCACTGGTGGTTGGTCCGGGGTGCCAATGCCGACATCCTGCTCCTCCTCCCCAGGTTTATCTGAATCGAGTGTGACGGGGGACGAATTTGGGTAAGGAGGGTCCTTGGTTGTCGTTCCGGCCCGTGTGGTTATCGCGAGCATGGGATCTTTTTCTCTTTCTGACGGTGGTTGGAGGTTATCTAGGGCTGAGTTAAGCTTGCTGAAAAATTCTCCGACACCCACCTGCTGTTCGTCGAAAAGCTCATTAAGCCCTTTCATTTGCAAGTCTTTTTCTTGAGTGAAGTGACCAAGGTCATCTTCGAAATTGCTACTGATCTTGAATTCAGGGCCTCCCTCCCCTTCTCTTTTCCTTACCAGATTTCCCCGAAGGGTATAATCATCATTTTGGTAGAAAGGTAAAAGGGAGGGATCAGCATAAATGTCTCCTCCTGACAAGCACGCATGTTCAGTTGTGGCTGCTCCTCCGCATTCCTCCACCTCATGCGGACCTCCACAGTAATCGCAGATCAAGTAAGGGTTTGACAGCATTTTAGGTGGTTGCGATCCAGCTAGGCAATCCATTCTTTTATGAACTTTGCTTAATCGATCCGAGATGGTTTCAGAAATGCCGATAGTAGACTCAGGTTCATCCCAAGTGTCATCCTGGTCTTGGGCATATTCTTCAATCCTGTCCCATCCTTCCTCGGCACTAAGATTGGCCAATCTTCCTTTCCTAGATTGGTTGATTCCGTTCCGGTCATTAGAGGAGATATTTTCGTAAAAGATTTGGACCAAGAGCCAAAGTTCAATGCCATGATGTGGAACTTGTCTTATTAAATCTTTGAATCTAGTCCACGCTTTATGGAAGGGTCCATCCTTCCCCTTTCGGAAACGAAGGATCCTATCCCTAAATGCTGAGGTTTTTCCAGGTGGAAAGAACTTCTCATAGAACTTGGATATGAGTTGCTCCCATGTGAAAATAGATTCGGAAGGGAGTTTGTTATACCATTCTTGGGCTTTTTCGTATAAGGTGAAAGGGAAGAATCGCAGTCGGGATGTGTTTCTAGTAGTCCCACCCGTATGGATGGTATCCACTATTTTTAGGAAGTCCTTGATGTGTTGGATCGGATTTTCCTCATCAAGTCCGTGGAACTTACACACACTTTTGACTAGCCAAATATCATTTGCATGCAAGACCTCGTTGGCATGTTCGTTTGGATAAACAATGGCATTGGAAAACCCACGAGGAGTTGGGGAAGAGTAATCCTTGAGACGCTTAGGAGGAGGTATTATAGGAGTATTCGTCTCATTGTAGGAGCTCGGGGTTGTGATGTGATTCTCTGAATTTTCTTCAGAGAGAGGTGCATCAAAGTCGATAGCAATGCTGGATGGTTCAGGTGTTGAGTGAGTTCGTCTTAACCTACACATTTCTCTTTCGGGTTCTGCATAAGGCAAGACGAGGTCTTTAGTGGTGCTACGACTTCTAGTGATCCTAAGGTTGGAGAATTCGTTGGTTGCCATGATGGTGAATGGTGAAGAGTTACAAATAAAGGCACGAAGAAACAAGATAGACTAAAGAAGACCTAAAAATAAAAATAAAAATCTTACTAGAAAGGAATCTAGCAAGTAGACCTAATAAAAAGAAATCCTAACCTAGACAATAACTATTCCCCGGGCTGCGGCGCCAAAAACTTGATGTGTGGGAATCGCACCTTGCTTTACCTCTCGAGGGATCTCGAGAAGCTTACAACCCCCACCAGGCAGTGTACCTGATCGTTGTAGTATAGTATAGTGACAAGTACCGGGGGATTGATCGTTCAGCTTAGGAATAGTGTCGCAAGGATTAGAAAACCTAATTAATAGTTCTAGAGGTGAGGGATGATTATTTTTGTATTTTTATATTTTATGAAAGCAATTAAAATCTCGGGTTTTGGAAGAGTGGGCGGAATTAGTTGCTACTCAATTACCCAAAGCTATTATATAATTAAAATAAAATAATGAAAATGAAATTAAACTAATTAAACTAAGGTTGTGAGCAGTATTTGGAGAAATTGTGTTTACTTAGACTTCATTACTCCCTAGATATCTTTTACATGTTAATTACTTGTTACACTTGTATGAATGACGGGTTGTATTCCTTAATACCATTCGTGGGGTGGCATACATAACTCCCCAACTCTATGAGCTCTTATCTCCTCCTACACCATGACCCAGCACAACTATAGCGATTGTAAACAGTGGCTCATGCATTAAATACAACCAATAAAGACCTAGTACGCCTCGGTTCATGTTTCTTAAGACGTTCAAGCATGTTACCATTTGGAGATCTGCCAGTTTTCTTAAGCCTAACATATAAATCATTCATTCAAAACAAGAATTGACAAGTAATCAACACATAATCAACATCTAGGTTTCATTAGATCTAAGCAAACACAAGAGAGATCTAGCCTAGCATAGTAGAATTGAGACAAGAACAAGAGATAAACAACCAACACATAGACATATTGATTGAATTGAAAGTACACTTATCTCAATTACAATGCAAGGTCTCAAGGGTTTGGAACCCTTGAAAAACCTGTGAAAGAGGCACCAAAATCGTCTTTAGGGTTTCACCAAAACTTCTCTCTTTTTAATGAAAAAACTAGAAAACTATATATAGGAAAAACAGTCTGACGGCGTCAAGAGTTAATTCTGACGCCGTCACCTCGCCGCCATAAACTTCCTCGGACGGCCTTGATCCACTTATGACGGCCTATGTGACGCCGTCACCACCTTCGATATTTAATTCTTCATGTCTGACGCCGTCAAGCTTTTGGTCTTGACGCCGTCACCTTGTATTTTCAGCTTGGATTTTTGGTACTTTGCCGTTTTCTTCACTTTATACTCCAAAAACGTCCAAAATAGCCTCTTTTCCAGAATTCACTCTCCAAACACCTAAAATCACAAAAGGAACGATTTAGGGCAATATTTGATCAAATAAAGTCGGATTCGGGCTTAAATGACCCCCTAAAAACGGATCATTTTTCGCCTCATCAGCGGCGCACGTTGATGATAGATGCGGCGCATCTACTTAACTTTTTACAATTGCTTGTTTTTACCTGAGAATTACTAAAGTAAACATTAAAGCACCAATTCTCATACAAAACAATATAAGACAAGTCAATTAAATAGGATAAATGATCTTAATAAAAAGTACTTATTTGATCTCATCATAAATCTGTCGAATTTAGCTTCCAAATTCATAATTGAGGCTTGGTGATTCTTGGTTGAGGACTCAAGTTTGTCTTTGAGGTCCATGAATGTTTCTTTGACAAAAAGGTTTGTTGATTTTTGTGCTTTAATAAAGTCATTCAGTTTTGTTTGTACGTCTGGTTTTTCATCAAAGTTTGTTGGTTTGAAAGGTTCTCGATTGTATTCGGCTCTTGTATTAGGTCTCCATCTATCACGATCACGATAGTTATCGTAAAAACGAGTACGTCAAAATGTATTCATAAATTTGGCTTCCTCTTCAAGAGACATGGGTGTGTCATCATCACTACAATTTACAGTTGAATGATTTCCGCCACAATGATTACAAGTTTCACGTTTTTCTTTCATTTCTTTATACTGAGTGTCCATTTTGATAGTCATGGCATCCATTCTGGCCATAATTTTGTCAGTATCAAAATTACTACTACCTTCATTGGCGAAAGCAACAGTCTTATGAGGAGTGATTTTAGGTTTCTGCTCTTTAGCCCAATCGAGCTTGAGTAAGACTTTGTCTTCAAGAAGTTGATAAGCTTGATTTGGTGTTTTATAGAGAAATATACCACCGGCTGCAGCGTTTAAAGCTTCTTGAGTTATTTCATCAACACCGTGGTAGAAGATTTTGATTATATTGCCTTTTATTAGACCGTGTTCATGACAGTTACTTAGCAATTCTTTCATTTGAAGCCAAGCTTCGGTGAGATTTTCATGTTCGTGTTGTGAGAATCCTCAGATTTCTCCGAGAAGTTTATCGAATAAAGCTGGTGGAAAAACTCTACTAACGAATTCAGTGCGAAGCTCGTCCAAGGATTCAATGGTTCCTTCGTAGAGTTCATCAAGCCAAGTTTTAACTTCTCTCATTAAATATTAAGGGAAAATTATGAGTCTTACCGCTTCGGTTTCGGTATCTCCGTATTTGAACATATCACAAACACCAAGAAATTCATGAATGTGTTTGTGAGGATCAGTTTTGGTTCGACCATCAAATTGATTGCCTTTGACAAGAGTCAAGTGATTTCCTTTTATGGCAAACTCATTTGCGGTTTCAGAAATGGTAATAGTTGGTCCAGGAAATTCAAGAATTGGTGTTTCTGACTAAAAATAACGTAACGAAAAAAATACAATATGAAAAAAAAATACATCAAATTATAACGAAACTAATTATTCGCATTCTGTTGTTGGATTTGTTCCCATTGATGTCGTTGCCAAACATGCTCGATGAGACATCGTTGAAGCTTTGCGTGTGTACGTTTATCGTGTAGTTCTTTGGATTTTTCTCTATCCATGTCTGTTGTAAATTTGGTTGCGGAGGAATAAACATTTCGCTAGCTTCGGATATCCAAATTTTTTATCTTTCAAAATCATGTTATGCATTATGATGCACGAGTACATGATTCTCCAAAACTTGCTGATGTGTAAGGAAAGCTTTAAATTTATAATACTAGTTTCACCAATTTTAATAAACCAGACACACGGGTAAAGTATAACCCTCGTTGGTAATATAAGATTTAGCTAAGACCAGGTCGTATCAACAAGGACTTAGTTCATTCGGATTAAGTATAAATGATTAGTAAACAAAACAACAGTTAACAAATAGCGATAAAGGTAATATGGGAATTCAAATGATAAAATGAATTATTGCTTGGATAGCTTAGATAATTCAGTGACAATGCTTATGTTTGATCTTAATTTGATAATATGAGTAGAGTACAACTTATAACTTCGCCATTTTTGTCAAAAGAGCAATTTCATAGTTTGTTAGGTTCAATTCAAGATTTATGTTTATCTACCAAGAGACTTCTCTCAAGATAGTATTATATATCTAGTCTAGATTATTATCGATTCTCCTAAGTGGATTTCTCCTTTCAAAGGCTAGAAACGTAGACAAGTCTCTAGAATTGCATGTAACAAATTGATTCTTTCGACCTATCCCAACAAGTTAAATTCAATCAGTTTCAATAACAAACGTAATAAGACTAGGGACACAATAGTTCACAGCATAAACTTGAAATTGATAAAGATCAAAGCATAATCATAATTCACTTTATTATTAAAACATATCCAAGCAATCACAAGAGGTTTAGCCTCTCATGGCTAATGAGTTCATGTCAACAGAAATGATTAAATAGTAAACAAGAGACATACGGATTGGAATGATCAAATGGATTACACTAGTGTCACAAGTAACCAAGAGTACGACACCAACAAGTATATAACGTCCTTGTCTGATTCGTTCACATCTGCTTCTTGCTCAGGATCACGGAGTACTTCTTTCCTTGACTTAGTAAAATTGGTTATAGAGTGGAGAGTTCAAATGCTTGCAAATGAGCTCTATTTATAGGCTTCTGATAGGCAAAGTACGCCGTACATCGATTGCAAGTGCGGCGTACTTAGCTATTTTCTTGGCGCCAAAGTTTCATAAATGCAGAGGAAGTACAGCGCACAACAGAAACAAAACCAGCACACTTTTATTAAAAACTACTTCTTTACTTTCTTGACCGAGAGAACAAGTGCGGCGCACATGACTTGCAAAATCGGCGCACTTGGCTTGGAAGAAAGAACTAATATAATAGACTTCTTATTTATTTACTTTGATTGCTGAAATAGTTGTGCTTTTGATGTTTCTTGCTTCAGAGCATCGAAGAGTGAACATGCATTCATTTCATGCTATTAAGTATCAAAAGTTCACACTAAATGATCATAAAACATATAATATTATGCCCGAGAATATGTATAATTAGGGCGTTATCACTTGCCCATAGTAAATGCACACACCGTGGGGCAATAATATGCCAACGTCCTTGGAAGACACCAAAAGCTCTTTCAATATCTTTTCGAGCACTTTCTTGTTCCACTTTCCATGCGGCATTTTTTAGGTTAGTTGCAACCGTAAATGATTGACGAAAGATGTCCACTCTAGGTAAATTCTGTTAGCTAGATAATACCCATGTTTAAATTTACGTCCGTATACTTCAAACAGAACCTCAGGACCGATGTCCTCAAGCAGGTTGTCGAATAATGGAGAATTATTCAAAACGGTAAGATCGTTATTCGCACCCACGACCCCAAAAAATGCATGCCAAATCCACAAGTCGTATGACGCAACGGCTTTAAGCATTATAGTTGGATACTTTTTATCACCTTTATGAAATTGACCTTTCCATTCTTTCGGACAATTCTTCTATTCCCAGTGCATACACTCGATGCTTCCTAACATTCTCGGTATCTTATGAACCATGTTATATGCGTAGTATAAGTTGCGAATGTCATTCTCGTCTGGAGTTCTTAAAAACTCCGTCCCAAACAACTAGATTATGTACATAGTAAAAAAAATCGAGACAATCGTATGCGCAGTGTTCCCCTATTTGTAAATACTCATCTAATAAATCAGGTGATACCCCATAAGCCAATTAGCGTAGGGCACATGTGCATTACATAATCACACTAAAACTCATTATACCCGCACCATTAGGCCAGAGTCTAAAGAAATTAAAATGCGAGGGAAGAGGATGATGATGAGTTTGAATGTACGTTTCAATAACTTGCACTATTTCTTAAAATAGTTTACGGCTCATACGAAAACGAAGCTGAAAATTATCATCTGTATATTTTGGTCTGTCACCAAAATAATCGGCCATTAGACGTGCTTCAGCAACTTCACGTTCACGGGGGATGTATCTACGGCAGCGTGAAGGATCGGCTTCTTGATTTTGCAATGATTGCTTGATGAGATGAAAAGTGGTATGCTTTTAGGGGGTCATTTAAGCCCTAAGTCATGATTATTTGATCAAATATTGCCTCAAATCGTTCATTTTGTCATTTTAGGTACTTTGGAGAAGAAATCTGGAAAAGGAAGCATTTTGGATGTTTTTGGAGCGAAAAGTGAAGAAAACGGCAAAGTCTCCAAAATCAAGCTGGAAATAGTACCTGACGGCGTCATGCTTTGGAGGTGACGGCGTCACGTATTGGCAAAGAGGTGGATAAAAAGTTACATGAGACGTGCCAGAATTTTTTGGGATTTAAAGAGTGACGGTGTCACCAAGGCAATCAAGAGCAATTTTCCACGTGACGGCCAATAGAAGAATTAAACATGACGGCGTCAGATCTGGATTTAGACAATCCGAGGAAAGTATTGGCGGCTAGTTGACGCCATCAGGATTACAACATGACACCGTTAGATTGTAAATTCTATATATAGTTTTCTAATTTTCATTCATTAGATAGAGAACTTTTGGGAGAACTTTGGGATAAACCCTAGGTCGAATTTTACAGGGTTTTTCACCCTTCTTTCATCCATGTTTCAATAAAGATAAGTGTTCCAATAATCATTCAATATGTCTATGTGTTGTTTGATTCTATCTTATGCTTGTCTTTACTTTAACATGTTAGGCTAGGTTTGTTTATGTTTGCTTAAATGTAATGAAACCTAGCTACTGATTGTTGGTTGATTGTTTGTTATTAATTGTATTGGATGAATGATATCGATGTTAGGCTTAAGAAAACTGGCAGACTTCCGATTGGTAACACGCTTGAACGTCATAAAAAACATGAATCGGATGTGTACTACTAAGGAGGCCATGTTAGGAGCTACTTGTCGGCTCGACATTGGAAGAGGTAGAAGCTTATAGAGTTTGAGAAGATCGTGCACGGCCCCACGAATGGTATTAAGGAATATAACCCGTCATCCATGTTAGGTCACCATTTTGTAAACACAAGCATAATAATGATAGAAATGAGATGAGAAAAGAGATTGGGTGATTATATGATAAAGAGAAATATAAGTGCAAGAGTTTCCTTAAGAAATCAAAATAACCAACCAAGTTTACATGAGACCTAAGGTTACTATATATAGGGAATGAGCTAGGGCAACACTCCCTCTCCTTCCTTTCATGAAAATCGTGTGGGCTTCAAGCCCATGGACTATTTAACTTAAGCCTAGTAAACTTGTAACTTAAACAAATTGTAAGTAAATAATAACTTAAGCAACCTATTATTACAAATGACCGAGACTTGATAAAATAGTGAAAACTATGATCCCAACAATCTCCCCCTAAGGGTCGGTCATCATGGTTGCTTGACGTCTTCATCTTTGTCGTTGACTTGTGACATGTAAAACTCTAGACGTCTTCAAAAATGATTTGAATGATAATGGATGTACTTTGCTCTTTGTCTTTGTTCTTTGGTGATGATGTAGTGATTGTGTTATGAAGTAATCTGCCGTTCGTCACTCTTGCGTCTGTGGTGGTTGTCCGCCATTCCAACATACTCATACATCTTTGGACTTAGACTTTCACGTACAAGAAGTTCCTTTGCATACACTAAGATCTTAAGTCTTTATACTTTGTAGATTCTTCTTATTGATGTAGAATCTTTCTTTGAACTTTGTGTTGTTAAGATCTTTGGGGGAGCTATCATATGCTTCAAGATGTATGTATGAGCATGCTGGAATCTATCATCATGGAAGTGAGGTACCTGCGAGTAAACAGTTAGCAATAAAACAACTGGTACTTACAGATAAGGAATTAGAGCTCATCAACAGCATATTGTGAAGACTCCTTCTAATCCTTATCCAGGCCGTTCCCATATTAGATACTCCCAAAGGAGCTTACGAGACCTACTAAGTAGCTCAATGACTGGGTGAGTCGCTGGGGATCACTCCACGACTGTAGACCGTAACGAAACCACCGCAAACACTAAGCGTAACCCTTGTGAGGTTACCGAAGTGACCTGCTGTCAGGGCAGTTTGATGTTGACCCTGGCAGGATTTCCGTTCAATCATCGAGAAATACTTACGTAATCCTCTCATAAATGTTCTCGGCAGATTGCTAAGATCTGCGAAGGACACGATAGTGTACAACTGATGCCCATTGATGTAGAACATTAGTTGTAGAAATACTAAGTCTTCCTAAGAGATCTTTGATGTATCTCAAGGCTCTAGACTCTATAAGTGCACACCTAGGTTTCCTATGCGGAGACTGGGGAGGGGTCTCCGGCTTCAATATCAACCGTCTCTAAGAGATAGGTCGATAGGTTACGCGGGTTCCCCGTGAGAATGAAACAAGTCCTTTTAAGAGAACTTGAGTGGTTAAGAAGGTTTAGTGCATTGCGTCACTGGGTCCATGACAACTTTGTCTTCAATACCGGTGTTGTCTTTTGCAACAACCAGTAGCATATGTATTGAACCCGGTGTCTGCCCTAAGGTTGAACATATGGAGGGCTATTTCTTTTCACCCTTTTCTTTACTTTTCTTTTTAATTCTTCAACTCCTTCTTTCCCTTTCATTCTTTTCTTCCTTTTTCGTATCATACCTAAGGACTTCTAATTCTAACTATTGGAGATGTCCTTGGGTAGATCCCTCCGGCTCTGGCGGATCATAGGACGGATATTCCTATCTTAATCACCTTATAACTCCGACAGTAGCCAAGAAACCTTTGATTGAAAATCTCTCAAAGTGTTTGTGTTAATCAAATATTTTGTTTAACACTTTGAGAGTTTTGTGTACACTTTTGGAGGGCTCCCCCTGCACATGTGCTCATAAATGTTTAATAAATTTGCACAGGCGGGAGGAGCAAGCACTTTTGAATTGATCCACTTTCCGTGAACAAGACCAATTCGAGACACGCTTACATCACTAGTTAGACTAGCTTGAAGTTATTACCCAGCCTGGTCAAGCTCACAGAAAGTTTCTCGAGATGGTACATTTCTACTAAGACTAATCCTTTTCGAGACACGCTTACGTGGTTAGTTAAAGAGATACATTGTCAGCTTTTAGGTGACAACTAGCTCTAGTAACTAACTTGATGTTATAACCCGTCGAGGATAAGTCCTTTCGATTTTACTAACTTTTATTGTCTCGTCAATTCATGGGTCAATACTGTGTCTAGCTCGCACATGATACCACTTTTAAGCTTTGACTTCGTATATTTTAATCACTTTTTCATTTTCTCCCCCTCAAAAATAGCATATAAAATGATGTTTTTGACAAACTTTTAGATTAAAATATGCCTTTTGAGTCTTACGGGGAGATTCACAAAGAACTTTTGATTTTGAGCAAAGTATTTTGTTTTGACAAGTACTCCCCCTCAACAAGTGATTAGGTCTTATTGAGGTGAAATACTTGTCCTTTTAAGCAGAATTATGAAAATCATAAATGTTTGATTAATTCTACTCAAAAGTAAGAAGCCTTCGCTCCTTATATTTAGGATTGAGGCACTGATGCGTACCTCAGAGTCCTTTCTTTACAAGTTCGGGTTGTGCACTGAAATGCGTGCACAAGCCATAATGAAAATAATTCAATCAAATGAAACAATTGGTATGAAAAGAATAACCAAATGTACCAAGTTAATCTTCGTCAGGAAGTGGAGCATCAAAGTCAGTGAACTTGGGTTCTGGTCTTTCGAAGAGTCTGATAGGAAACGATGGTCTAACACCGATATAGCTTTCCAGTCATCTTATCTGTTCCCGTCGAAATAACCTTTCTTCAATCTTTAAGACAAAGTTACGAACTTGTCTTCTTGTGCTGGATTTCCATCTAGGTTGTTCCCCCTTAGCTATCTTTCGGCGATCATCATTCAACCTTTTGACAAGCCCATCACGAACAAATTTGAGTGTGACATCACAGAATTTGTGTACCTCATCGAACCTCACGAAACTTTGTAGCTTTTTGCTGTTGATGTAGGTGAAACCAAAAGGTTCTTGGTTGAGAGTAAACTGTGGTGTTTGATAGATACCATCAAAGTAGAATTGCGGCTTTGTCAAATTGATCTTCTGTTGGTAACTTTCCACTCCAAGCTGAAGATCTTCCACTCTTTCTTGAACAATCAATCGTCGGATGTAAAGAAGTAGTGATGCCATGAAGTTGTATTGTACATCTCTATCGAATCCACGCATTCGTCCTTTAACCTTTTCGAGATACATGTCTTCGATGTCATTGAGATTAAGGTCTGGAAAGTCTGCTTCGGAGAACTTGTACTTCTTTTCATCTTGTCGTTTAACAACAATTTCACGCATGAATATGTAGTTAAACCGTTGCGACTCTTGAATCTCCAAGATAGCGATGATCTTAGATTTTTGCTTCACATTTTCCAATGATGTCTCTCCTAATCTGCTGGTATAACCGAGACGACGACGTTCTGGCCAGTGTTGAATTCCGTGTAGAGCATCTCTGTCGTAAGCTACGATGGAGTTGCTGAAAATACGAGTGGTCTCTTCAATGGCAGGAATTTCGTATCTTGCGGCAGGTACTGAGATTGTGAGAGAGGAAGCATATTTCTTCTTGGATGTTTCCTGGGTGAGCTGAATGTTACGAAGATCTTTGTTGAAGAAGAAGTTGTAAGGTATCTTAGGTTTTTATGGAAATCCTTTCAAAGGTAATGGTTTGGTCCAGTCAGTGAAGTAAGGTTTTTCATGATTCTTGGAACTGAGATCGATATTCACTTCAGGATTTAGCCAGTCAAAGTCGGCAGACATTGCACTAGCTATATTCTGCATATGATATTCGTATTCCACTTTGTTTCCAGATCTTTTCTTGAGGAATTCTTGTGCATCCCTATTGATTCTTCTGAGCTCCGCCTTTGTGAGTTTGTTGATCTGAAGATCCTTCATTATGACTTGGGTAAACTGTAGAGTATTACCAGGAAGGGGTTCTTCTTCTTCGAGAGGAGGTTGAGCTTGAACCATTTCTGTCAGCCAATCATTCTGAGGAGTGTCATCATTGTCGAGCCATGAATGACGTCTTTTCTTCTTTGATTTCTTGGACTTAGATGTATCATCTTTGTCTTTAGCCTTGGATGGTGATGATGGTCCAGCATGAGAATCATGAATAGGTGAAGCACGGTAATCGGTGTCAGGTTCACCCTGGTAGTCATCAGTAGGTTCCATTAAAGTTTCTTCCTCTTCAGTTTGACCTTGACCGGTAGCTGAGGGGTGTTGTTGATTTCTAGGAGGAGTGGAGTCCTTTTGTGGTTGTAGAGAAGATTGTGGACCGGTTCCAGACTTAGGTTTCTTGCCTTTTGAGTTTGGGTCAGGATCATCATATTTTCTTGACCTTTTCAGAGTTCCAGCTGCATCTTTGCATGACTCTTTGGTTATGTAAGCCGCCATAGCCTCATAAAGTGCTTTTTTTCAGTAGTCTGTGTGATTTTGGAGGCAACATTGTCGAAGAGTTTGGCAAGCATTTCATTGAAGGATAATTCAGGGACGGTTGGAGCAACAGTAGAAGCTTTTGCAGTGTGAAGCGTGAATGGTGTAGTTGACAACATTTTTCTGGTGACACTTCTGATTCTGTGATCCAAGTTGTCCTTGATAGGTTCAAGAAGTTTTGCTACTTCAGGAGTGATCATCTCAACTAGATTTTCAGAGAGAAAATCATGTGTGGCAGTTCTGATAAATCCTGTGTAATCAGAGTTCAAGAACTTATCGATCAGCTGTTTTGACTCCTGAAAGTCTTCAACTTGTTGGGTAAGACTGGTAACCATGTTGGTAAGTTTGTTGACTTGCTCCTGAAGATCAACTGGTTGTTTCGGTTCATTGATTGAATGTTGTTTTGATGCGGTTTCTGAAGGTGTGGGAGATGAGTGCTCAGGTGATGATTCGGACGATGACTCGTTGTGAGAGTTTGAAGAAGAAGCAGGAGGAGTCGGATCCTTTGGTGGAGAGTCTTGAGGAGGTGGAGGTTTTGTTGAGGAAGTCTGCTGAGAAGATGACTTAAGAAATATGTTGGTATCGAACGCGTTCTTCTCTTCATTTTCTTTTCTACGACGTTCCTATGCTTCCTCTGCTTCTCGTGCAAGAAACTCTGGAGTAATGAGATATTCATGTTCCTGATCCGTAGCTATGTTCTCTTGTCCGCCAACATTCTCCTCTATATTTGCAGTCTCTGTCATATTGAGATATCCTGTTATGTCTATATCTTTAACGGTGTCATCAGGCTGTGGAGGTGATTCTAACGTAGTGGATACAACGGGAGGAATCATGCTGCTAGTAGCTCCTTCATGTTCCGACTGATCGATAGGAGGTGGAGTTAAAGGTTGAGACATAAGTCGGCTTTCAAGAGTTGCTTTCCTTTGTTCTTTCCGAAGTCGCTTTTCTTCAGCTCGAGTGTCGACAACTATACTTTTCAGTTTGCGTTTATCGAACAAAGGTTCAACGATTGGTTCGTCTTCATCATCATCATTAGGCTCATGAATAGTGATCCCTTTTCTTTTCCTTGTCTCTTCTTCATAAGTTTCAAGACTTTGTTGTATTGCTATCTCAGTTGCGGGGAATCTTTCTTCAGGTGCTCTTACTCTCAGTTCATAATCTGGTTCTTCTTCTTCAGATTCCGTGTCGAACTCTGATTCGGTGTCAGAAGGTGGAGGTGTTGGTTCATCATGAAGAGTGTATTCAGGAGTTACCTTCTTCTTTGGCTTGGTAGCAGGTTTGGGTTTGGATGTAGGTTTAGGTTTGGTGGAAGTCTTGGGTTTTGACTTAGGAGCAGCCTTAGATCTAGTATGAGGTGAGCCAGTGGTGCTTGTAGTACTCCCAGACTTTACACCTCCTTTGCTACGAGTCTGAATAGTAGCTTCTTCCTGTACCCCTTTGTAAGCATTATCATACAGCTTGTAGTTCAGACTTTTCTTGATTTTATCATCAAGAAGGTATTTGGGAAGCCTCATTCCTTTGATTTTGGTAGAGGAAGTGGTCGTCTTGATGAATGAGGTGGTGAAATCTTCCTCGAAGAGGTGTTTCAGCTCATTAGGATCAGTCATCCTATTGATGAATTCTGGAGTGTCTTTGCAGAGATGTTCTATGAGAAGCTTGGTGAATCTTGTGAATGGTATCATAGTCTTCACACGTTCGGTTTGAATACTGTGGACTATATCATTCATGATGGGAACTGCAAAGTCCATAGGTGTCAAAGTCACCATTCCCCAGAATGTTTGCAGATGTTCAAGCCTAGGATGTTCATGACCACTTTTTCTTCCTGATATTGATCTTACAACCAACAGACAGAATGTTCTCCAAGGCTGAGGGATATTCTTGGCATTGAATCGGGAAAGCTTGACTAGTGGTACGTCATCATCAACCTCATATCCTAACTCAATGAAGAAGTCCAGAAGATCCAGTTCAGGTAGTATGGGAGCAAATTCGTTGTCAGTTTGAGGCACGAGAAGGGCTGTACGAAGAACGTCGTGATCTACAGTGTAGTCTTGGCGATCCAATGTAACAGTGAAAGACTCATCATCCAAGTTAGCCTTAGCCGTAAGCCAGAACTGATGAAGATAGAACAAAGGAACTGAAGTAGAACAGATGAGCAGATGTTTGCATGGATGTGCAAGTAGAATATCTTTGACAATCATGCACGAGTTCTCTGTAATTTTCAATTTGTCGAAATCAACTCGGGGATTGTTGTTGCCAATCGTGACATTGTAGTTTTCGGGAGTTATGTCATCCAAAGTGAGTAATGGAAGATCTTGTTCAGGGACATTCTCGTTGTGATCAGCCATGTTAATCTGAAAAACATCATCATAAACCAAACATCCAAATTTGTTACTTGTTAGCAATGATTTGTGTTTGATTTGTAGATAAATACTTATTATTAGTAAGGCACAACATGGTTTAATTGTAATATGTGACGAGATGAATGATGAACATTTATATGACATTGATCATTTAGAATCACGAAATCAATCACACAATGCAAGGTCTCACATCAAAGCACAATTGATATACACTTATTCATTGTTACATCACACTATACAATAATTAAGAATCACAACAAAGTCAAATGAATTCAAAATGACAAGGCCATTATCTCGAAAAATGTACATTGTATCAATTTATCGCAAACATATTAACAATTAAGTGAGATTTCGAAAAATTACATAACACTCTTATCGCAAACATGTTCTAAGAAAGAATTTCGAAAATGTTACTAAGTATGTTCTCGATAAATATTTTATCGAGATCATGCTTATTTGTAAGATTTTCGAGATCTTTTCTAATATATGATTGCGAAAGATTTCGTATTTTCGAAAAAAATCAATACTCGATAAAGTTTTCGCAATCATACTATGACTTAGTGTTTTCGAAATCTAAGTTCGAAGAGTATTTTCGAAAATAATAATTTCGAAAAATACTGTGTTTTGAACAGAAAATTATCGAAATCATGAGTCAGAGGATAATTTCGAAAAGATTTCACCAAGATTGCGAAAGATTGAGTTCTCGATAAAATTCTTATACAAGAATCTTTCGAATTTGAAGTCTAACGTACGTTTCTTTTGCGATAATATAATCCAATGATTCAGACCTGTCATAAAGATTGACAAATACCAATTAGACATATCCAATATGCTTGTTAACTAAGATCTCGATAATTATCAAGAACAAGTTCTCGATAATTTTTCAAATATGAGTCTAATGGGTATCAATGGTTCTAGCATATCACAAACACATGTAAGAAGCACATTATGACAGCAAAGAACACATTTGATTCATAACGATAGCAACTCATTATGAACGAACCACACAAGTTATCGAGAAATAAGCATCAATCGATAAATATTAACAAGATAAGCACAACATAGATACTTATGATCATGACAACATATCCCACCAATAACCTATCACAAACAACCACAGAATCAAACGAACCCAAATCGAACCAAAAAAACCCTAGATTTCTAAATAGATTTAAACATGAAGGAAAGTATGATAAAGTGATGAGGTTAGGTTAGAAACAAGTATCATAACAAAACCCAATCAAGAATCAAACTCCTAAGCATGATTATAGCTTTTTTCGAAATCGCAAAACGCTAGTTCTCGAAATTGGTTTTCCAAGAAATTGAGCCGTTGGATTTACAATTAAACGAAAACCTATGTTTGTAATACCCTAAAGATCACTAAGGAACTTACAGATTGAAGATCACAAGCACGGATTACTATAATGAATTGTGGCCGTCGGTTTCAATATGGAGGGTTTAAGGTTGTCTGATTTTTTGAAAAAGTGAAAAATGGGTGTTTGTTTTGGTTATATTGAAAGATTTTTTATTAATAACAATTTTGGTCCCTAAACTTTTGGTTTACATTATTATGTCCTAAAGTAAATGGCAAACAAGTGTAACTTAAAGATATACTCCTAACCGCCATTGAAAATGAAACCTTAATCGAGATGAGACAAGGGAATGAACTTACGACTTCCACAATATCCGAAGTACCGCATCATTAAGAAAATATGCAAGTATATCGATTTGAGAAAAAATGTGAAGCATTTTGAGCTTATCCCCCCCTCAACATTTGTAAAAAATATAGGAAAAACAATGACAAGATGTTGAATAGAAGTGATATACTTGCATTTTTTTTTTTAATAAGAAAAAGAAATTTAAAAAATCTTTTTGTGTTTTGATTGGTTTTTATATAAGAAAATATTTTACAAAGATAGTTTTGATGTTTGATGATCAGTTGTGTTTTAAAAACTTTTCCAGATCCTCTGGAGTCAAACATCGCATACCAATTTGGTGAACTAAACTAGCAAACCTTGATGGTGCTAAGGATTTGGTAAGTAAGTCCGCCAATTGGTACTCAGTTCCAACAAAATAAAGTTCAACGGTACCCTTTTCCACATGCTCTTTGATGAAGTGATATCGGAGATCGATGTGTTTGGATTTGCAATGATGTACTGTGTTGCAGGAGATAGCAATTGCACTCTTGGAATCACAGTAGATAGGAATCTTGTTGAATAGGTAGCCATAATCCTTAAGTTGTGATCTCATCCATATGACTTGAGCACAACAAGCAGACATGGCTACGTATTCAGATTTTGTAGACGATAGTGATGTGCAGTCCTGCTTCTTTGATTGCCATGACACAAGTTTGTCTCCGAGAAATTGTAATCCACCAGATGTACTTTTGCGTGTGTCTAAACATCCTGCATGGTCAGCATCTGAAAAAGCAATTAGTTGAAAACCAGAATCCTTCGGATACCAGATTCCCAAGTTAATGGTTCCCTTTATGTATCGAAGGATTCTTTTGACCTCGCTGAGGTGTTTTTCAGTTGGTTTGGACTGATAACGAGAGCACATGTAGACAGCAAATACTATATCAGGTCTACTAGCTGTGAGATACATGAGGGACCCAATCATACTTCGGTATTTGGTAGGGTCAACTGGAGTCCCATGTAAGTCAGCATCTAGTTTTGTGGTATAGCCCATTGGTGTATTGTAAGTATCACTGGTCATCATTCCATGTTTCTTTAAAATTTCAAGAGCGTATTTGGACTGATTTATAAAAATTCCATGGGGTGATTGATGAACTTGTAGTCCTAGAAAGAACGAAAGTTCACCCATCATGGACATTTCAAAATTATCTTTCATTAATTTTGCAAAATCATTAGAGTAACTTCTTTTTGTTGAGGCAAAAATGATGTCATCGACATATATTTGAACAACAAGTAAGTCCTCCCCGTAGGTTTTCGTAAATAGTGTTGGATCCACCGATCCTTTAGAAAATTTATTGGCCAGTAAGAAAGTGGACAATTTGTCATACCACGCCCGTGGGGCTTGCTTCAGTCCGTAGAGTGCCTTTTTGAGTCGGTAAACGTGATTAGGACGCTCAGGATCAACGAAGCCGTCAGGTTGGCTCACATACACTTCTTCACGGAGTTCTCCATTAAGAAATGCAGTTTTCACATCCATTTGGTAAACAACCATGTTCCTGTGTGCAGCATAGGCCAAGAAGATCCGAACAGCTTCATGTCTAGCCACTAGAGCAAAGGATTCAGCAAAATCAAGTCCTTCTAGTTGAGAGTATCCTTTCGCTACCAGGCGTGATTTGTTACGTATGACAGTTCCTTCAGCATCAAGCTTATTCTTCCAAATCCATTTTAACCCGATGACAAAGACTCCGTCAGGTCTTTCAACTAATTCCCAGACTTCTAGTCTTATGAATTGCTGAAATTCCTCTTGCATAGATTCAATCCAGTTGTCATAAGTCATTGCATCTTTAATGTTCTTCGGTTCTTCGTGACAAACTGTGAGTGCGTAGATACAAGTTTCTCCATCCGTGTGAAGTCGTTGTCTTGTCATAACAGGTGCATCTGGATGGCCAATAATATGAACTAGTGGATGGTCTCGAGTCCATTTGTGTGTTGAAGGGTGCAGTTGATAAGTATCTCGCATGTTAGCAGGATCCAAATTGCGTGTTGACGACTCAGCTATATCAGGAACTATAGGAGCTGGTGCAAACGGGTTAAAGAACGCATCAGGATCATGCTCTGCGGGTTGTGGAACTGATTGTGGTGTTGGATCTTCAGTTGGATGGTGGGTAGTAGAAACAGTTTGTTCTACTGTAGATGGTGATACAATTGGAGGACCGTCTCTCGCAACACTTGTAGTTGTTTGTTGAGGTGAGTCTGGTACTGGAATGTTATCAGGTTGAGCAGCGGAATTAGGTGAGACCTCAATAGGACGGTATTCAATTGTGTCATCAAATAGTGGAGCAAACAAGGTTTCTAATTCTTTGCGGTTGAGTGGCAAGGATTCAGCCGAAGATGCCGGAGAGTTAAGACGGTTGAATTCGGGTCCTAAGCTGTGTTGCTCAGAAGCCATTTGTGTGAGTTCATCAAAATTAGCGTGAATGGTTTCTTGAATTTCTCTTGTACGACGATTCCATATCCGAAAACCTTTGGAATTATCACAGTATCCAACGAACACTCCGATGTCAGCCTTTGCTTTAAGTTTACCTAAATCATCATGATCATTTTTCGGATAGCAAAGTGCTCCAAATACATGAAAGTAATCGATGTTTGGTTTCCTTTTGTGAACAATTTGATAAGGTGTTTTGCGATGGCGTTTTGTGATCATGCAACGGTTTTGGGTATAACATGCAGTTGAAACAGCTTCCGCCCACAAGTAATCTGGTAATTGAGCATTAATCAACATAGTTCTAGCAGCTTCCACTAACGTCCTGTTGCGTCTTTCAACAACTCCATTCTGTTCTTGGCTTCTAGGAATAGATGTTTGATGTTTAATTCCCACTTTCTCAAAGTATGACCGAAGTGTCTGATTCTTAAATTCAGTTCCGTTGTCAGTTCTGACTATTCGGACCGTGTTGCGTAACTGAACTTGAATTTTACTGAGAAAGGTGATGATCATTGAGGGAGCCTGATCTTTACTTCGTAGAAAATAAACCCAAGTCCATCTAGAGAAGTCATCCACAATTACAAGTATGTAGCGTTTACCGTTGATACTTTGAACACGCATCGGTCCACACAAATCCATATGTAACAGTTGTAAAACATGATTCGTACTGTGCTCAGGTTTTGAAGGAAAATGAGCCCGAGTACTTTTTCCTTGTTCACAGGCTGAACATATGTGATCTTTGGTAAAACGGAATCTTGGAAACCCATCAACAAGTTTGTAACGAGCAAGGTCAGTCATAGTTTTGAAATTCAAGTGCGAAAGACGTTTGTGCCATAACCAAGATTTAGTTGATTATGCTTTGGAGAGAAGACATATCGGAGATGTTGCAATCATGTCTGACATTGATATTGTATAAAGGTTAGAACCACGTGAGCCAGACATTAGATCGTTTCCTTGTAAGTCACGAACAAAGCACGTTTTCTCACGAAATGCAACTTCTAGATCCCTATCGCAAAATTAACCAACAGAGAAAAGGTTGTGTCCAAGGCCTTCCACATAATAAACACGACTTATTTCAATGTTCCCACTTACATAGTCACCATATCCCATGATTAGAGCGTAATGATCATTCCCGAATCTGACAGTACCTATGAACTTTGAGACAAAGTTGTGTAACAGTTTGAGATTGCCTGTCATATGTCGGGTGCATCCGCTATCAACAATCCAGAGAATGATCTGTACCACCTGTATCACAAGAAGAAGACACAGATGGAACAGAAGTAAGGGTGGAACCCAAAGACAGTGCGGGTTCCTGTTGGTTAGAAACACATGTATTCAACAATTTAGGAATCCATTTAAAGTCTGGTTTGTATTGTAACCAACGTTTCCAGTTCCAACTAGTTTTTGCTTTCTTAATGTTAAATGCACTAGTAGTTGGCCCATTCCTAGATTTGTTCTCGGCACCTATGGGGGTAACTTCAACTTCATTAGAAACCGTAGAAGACGGCTTTCCTAAGTTAGACTTAGAGGCTGTAGTGGGCCTAGAAGGAATGCGTGTTCTACGTTTCTTATGACGATTGAGAAGAGAATTAGCTAAACATTTTGTATGATCACCAAATGATACGCTTTTACGACAAAACACACAAGATGCATTAATATTCAAGACATTCAAAGGTTCATCATTCGTTACATTTAGATTTGGATTACAATTTGCCAGATTAGAATCTAAATCTGATGCAACATGAATTTTATTCAAATTCCTAAGTTGATCTTCTACTTCTTGAGCTTCTAGTTGTCCTCTCTTACGTTGCAAGATCCTATTCTTCTTTTTACTTTTTCGCTTGGGTTTGCTAATGCTATTAGTGGAGACTAGTCCTGTAGAAGTGGAGGTATCAACATTAGTGTTTTGAATGACATTTTCTTTAGCAGTTTTGTTTAATTGATACATTCCTGGTGCTATCACCGTGGTGTCAACCATCTTTCCCTTTTGAATTAGCTTAATTTTCTCTTTCAAATCAATGATGATGTGATTTTTATCCTGGATTTCAGACTCAAGTAAACCACTGCAGTATTTGATGTCATCGCGGTTTTGTTGCCATTCGGCGTTTTCAATTTTTAAATCCGCAAGTTCTTTCTCGTATCGAAGACACAGACTTTTTAAAGACTCATTGTTTTTGCAAAGCTGACAAGAGTTTGAAACATTTTGACTTTGAAACTTCAATTCCCTTTCAATACTTTTAGCTTGACACCATTCAAGCCTTTGTTTGAGTTGACAAATTTCTTTTGAAAATTGTTTTGTCACATCATCATTATTAATTCTCAGCTTATCATTTTCCACTTTGAGTGTCTCAATTTCCTCATTCAACAGATTATTATTAACACAATGATCATTCTTAAGCATAGAAGTACCAGATTTATAAAGATCATTCATGATAACAGACAAAATATCAGCATTGCTTTACCAAAAAAAAAAAAAAAAAAAAAAAAAAAATCAGCATTGAGAACTTGTTCCAAGAGTCGGTCAGCATCATTTGTTAAAACTCTATTTCTTTGCTTTTGAACCAAAATCTCATTTCAGTTGAGTTGAAAACGTTTATCATATTTTTGACCTCGTTTTGAAGTTCCTGATCCCAACGTGTAGCACAAAGACGGAGATGTTTGACAATTGGCAGCATTTGTTTTTGAAAAATATCTCTTTTTTCTCGCTCGTAAGCGGATTGAAAAGTTTCAATTTTTATTTCAGAATTGCGTTCAATTGTTTCCTCCAAAATTTCGATGTCTTCCATAAAAGTTTTGAAATAATTTAAGACACGACATTTTTTGGGTAAAGGTGTAAGTTCACCGGATGATGGTAAAGGACCATTTATTTGTGCTACAGTTTGGACAGGGGCCGCATTGGAGGATGAAACATATGACTCAGTGACATACCATGATTTCTCAGGTAATTCTTTTTGAGTAACAAAAGATTTGGAAATAGGAGGAGCTTTTGAATAATCATATGGTGTCCAATTTTGAACATAACTCATTTTTGATCGACTCTCGTCTTCAAGTTCTTCTTCTTCCTCAGTATCAAAAACAACAGTACGCACAATCGTATTATCAAGCAAATGGTCCATACTGTAAATTTTAGGAATTTCTTTGAAATCCGTGTGAAGAAACATTGAATTGTAATCACCAAGTGCAAAACCTTTATCGGGTCTCGGTTTTAAAGTAAATTTCTGAATTGTTGTGACAGAGTTCCCGTGTTTAATATTATGAAATTCTTTGAGTTGTTTTTCAAGATCAACAATATCGCCGAGTAAATCGTCAATATACTTCCTTTTTCGTATTTTATGTTCACAAAACTCTTTTTTACAATTGGACAATTCCGTTTCCATTTTTGAAAGGTCTCTTTGAAGACGTTCAACTTGCATTTTCAATTCACACTTTTCACTTTCGAATTTCTAAATCAACTTTCCGTTTGACTCAATTAAATCTTGCATTTTGCGTTGAAGATCTTGTTCTTTGTTGTAAGAATCTTGAAAAGCTTTTTCAAAACTTTTTGTATGTTTAATCTTTTCTTGCTGATTTGTAAGTTGTATTTTATAACACTCAATATCTCTTGCAAGTGCTACATTTGTTTCTTTTAAAACTTTGTTTTTCTCGTTGCATTTTGCAATTAGCAACTGTTGATCATTCAGTTGTTTAGATAACATTATGAGGTCAGGGTCTGGATCAAATGATGGTTCATGTTGTTCGAATTGATCATGTTTATCATTCTCAATAGGATTATCAAATGAAACATCCGTGTCATCATCAAATATGACAACTGTGCTTATTTGTTCATCTGATTGAGAAGATGAAGATGATTTAGATGGAACAACTTGCGCCATATCTGATTCAGAAGCAGAGGGTGAGGCTATTTCATGTATGAGGCATGCTTTATGGTCATGTACCTGAGACAAGCCGTCAGTGTCATACACTGGACCTGAATCATTAAACTGAAGTTCCTGCATGTTGGCCATAAGCATCACAGCTGCATTAGCTTCCAGATCTTCCATGTCATCATCATTGTTCACATTTGCCATGAAGTTGTTATCTTGTTCAGGGAAATGTCCATCTTTTTCATCTTGAAGAGCCATGAGTAATGCATGCTTGTGACTTACTACCCCGAGTTCTCGGTTTGGGACATGCTGTCGCTATATGACCTTGTTCATTACAATTGTAGCACCACACTGCATTCCCTGAGGTGGAGTTCCTTGTTGCAACTGGTTCAGACCTTTGCTGAGAAGACCCTGAGTTGTTCCTGAACCCTCCATTGTTATTGAACCTCTGACCATTCCCAAAATTTCCTGAAGAACTTCCTGAACCAGGTCGACCATAACTACGATTCTGAATTTCCAGTCTTCCATCATTGACAACAGCTTGATTCCTTATGTTAGAAGATGAACGTTGACGGTTGTTTGTTTTGTTGGAGAATTTGCTGAAAGCACGAGCAATAAGAGCAAGTCCCTGATTCAACGTGTTAAAGTCATCATCGTCATCGTCATTGGAATTTGAGTAATACACTGCATCATTGTTGTTTAATGGAACAAGTTGAGTAGAAGCATTCTGTGGAGATAAATCATAAGGGACCATTTGGTTCGAGGTGGAAGACTGTGGATAACTGAAGTAGTTCTGCTCTTGAACATATGCATGATTTGACATTGGTGGTGGAGCATAGGGAGATTGAGCTACGAGAGCCAAAGAATTTGGTGTTGGTGTTGGTGTGTATCCTCCTCGTAGAGCTCGATCTTTTTCCACTTCAGGTTCATGGTGTTTCAGAAAATCATACAACAAACCATATGGAGCATCATGAAGATTTTTGGTTTGACGTACAAATGTCACATATTTATGCCAATCTGGACCAAGACTACCGACGAATTTGGAGTTAACTGCTATCCTTGGTACTGTGATTTTGTGACGTTCCAGATCATTGACCACATTTGTGAAACGATGATAGTAGGATTCAAGTGACTCTCCTGGTTCAATTGTGATGTCTGTGTATTCCATGTAAAGTTTGGATTCCATATCATCTTTGTTCAATTGAGTGCCTTCCATGAGGAGATGAACATGTTCCCACATAGCTTTGGCTGTTTTCTGAGCATCGACACTTCGATAAATTGGATTAGGTATTCCTTGAAGTATATAAGCCATTGCATACTCATCAGCTTCACGATGTAGTTTCTGTTCTTCAGTGAGTGCAGTTTCTGGAAGAGGTCTATCACCAGGAGGACGTGGAGGATCAGCAGTTGGATCACCAGCTTCAAATCTTGTTGGCCACTCAAATGGTCCTTCAAGTATCACTTGTTTCAAGAATTTCCCATGAGGTTTATTTAGTTCAAGAAATCTTAAGAATCGACTTGACCATTGAACATAGTTCCCAGGTGTTAGCATTGGAGGTGTTTCAAGTGATCCTGCCTCATGTCGGGATTGTTGAGTTGTAATAACTTCACACATTCTATCAAACCAGTGAGGTTGTTTGGAGGAGACCTGAGTGTTCTGTTGTGACATCTGATATGATTGTTGTTGAGGAATGATTTGATGTTGTTGCATCATGAGATAATGATGTAGTGGATTAAACGGTTGTTGGTGAACGTGTGATTGGGAAGTTTGTTGATACGGTTGTTGCTGATGGTATTGTTTTTGCTGATACTGTTGATGTTGTTGTTGCTGAGAATGAGGGAAGTAGTAATTAGGTGGTTGAGACATCTTAGAACACTTGTATAGTAATGGATCTTGTAGAAAGTATAGAATTAGCCAAGTATCGAAAAACTTTGCACAACTTCGGATTGCGAAACCTTGGTCAACATGGATTGCGAAACTTTGTTGAATAAGGGATTGCGAAACTTTTGAATGCCAATGATTGCGATACTTCTGATAGGGATTGCGAAAATTTCAGGTTCTCGAAATAAAGTGATTTCGATACTTTAAGAAAGTTTTTCGCAAAATAAGGAGGTTTTCAAAACTTATACAAGTTTGCGAAACAAATTGTGATTTCGAAAAAAATGGTATTTTTCGAAAACACAAAACACCACGATCCCAGTTTTCGAAATTGTACAATTTCGAAAATTTAACAAAAGTCGAAGTACCTTACTTTCTTATACAAGAAAGAAAATACTGAGTCCACAAAAACGAAGTCGATGTAGAGTACTTTGAGTAGATCTCAAAATAAGGACAAATAATGTTCTCGATAACCTTGGCTATTAGTATTTTCAAAGAAAGCTAACCTAAAACGCGTTTTTTCTTAAAGATTCTTGTACTTATAAGTATAAAATGAAGATTTCTTGAAGAAAGTTGAAAACTTGATAAACTTTATAAAAAACAAAAATGTTTTCGAAAACAAGTACAAGAAACCCAATTCGAATTTTTGTGATAAAAGTTTGGAACTTTTTGATTGTTATGATTTGTAGAACAAGTTTGTAAGCAAAGATGTGCTAAAAAACCAAGGAACAAGCAAGAAAGTGCCAAATTTTAACAAAAAATTCGATTGAAAAAAGAAAAAAAAAAACGTTAAAGATTAAAAATTCAATGAAAAAACTATAACTACACCTTCTTCCGGCGAATGATACCACTTGTTAGGTCACCATTTTGTAAACACAAGCATAATAATGATAGAAATGAGATGAGAAAAGAGATTGGGTGATTATATGATAAAGAGAAATATAAGTGGAAGAGTTTCCTTAAGAAATCAAAATAACCAACCAAGTTTACATGAGACCTAAGGTTACTATATATAGGGAAGGAGCTAGGGCAACACTCCCTCTCCTTCCTTTCATGAAAATCGTGTGGGCTTCAAGCCCATGGACTATTTAACTTAAGCCTAGTAAACTTGTAACTTAAACAAATTGTAAGTAAATAATAACTTAAGCAACCTATTATTACAAATGACCGAGACTTGATAAAATAGTGAAAACTATGATCCCAACAATCCACGCAATTGTAATAAACTAGTCAATTAATGAAAGATAGCTAGGGAGTAGTGAAATCTAAGTAAACACGTTTCTCTCATTATTGTTTTTCTCACATTTACTTTCGAGTTATTTTATTTTTATTGCATTTGTAGTTAATTGGGTTAGTTGACTAGCAACTAATTCCGCCCACTCTTCCAATACCCGAGATTTTTACTTGCTTTCTATAAAACTCTAAAAATACAAAAAGAATCATCCCTCACCTCTAGACCTAGTTTAATTAAGTTTTGATCCTAACGACACTATTCCCTGAGAGAACCATCAATCCCCCGGTACTTGCCACTACACTATACTACATCGGTCAGGTACACTGCCTGGTGGGGATTGCAAGCATCTTGAGATCCCTTGAGAGGTAAAACCTTTTGGAAGGGCGCAATCCCACGCATCAAGTTTTTGGCGCCGCTGCCAGGGAATAGCTATTGTTTAGGTTGAATTTTTTTGATTAGATCTACTTGCTAGATTCCTTTCTAGTAAGATTTTTATTTTATTTTTATAAGTTTTCTTTAGTCTATCTTTTTCTGCCTAGCCCACTGCTCAATTCTTCCTGGGCCATCATGGTAAACGAAGATCTCTCTAATCTTAAAGTCACTAGTTGTCATAGTTCCATAAGAAATCTTGTTCCACCCTACGCAGAACCTGAAAAGGAAATGCATAGGCTAAGGCAATCTCTTCCAACATCCAAACCATTTGGCACAACCATCTACTTTGATGAAGCTCTTTCTGAGGAAGATTCCGATCATCACCTTACACCCCTAGCCCCCAATCCAATCATGATATGGACATCCCATAAATTCCTACCCCTAGGTGCCTTAAGGATTACTCTTCCCCGAACCTCGCGGCTTTTCAAATGCTATTGTTTTTCCAAACGAACGCACCAATGGGGTCTTGCGTGCAAACGATGTTTGGCTTGTCCAAAGTGTATGCAAGTTTCACGGGTTGAGAACTGATGACCCAATCCAACATGTTAGGGATTTCTTGAAGATAGTTGACACCCTCCATACGGATGGGGCAACTAGAGACACGTCCCGATTACGGTTCTTTCCTTTTACCCTTCAAGAAAAAGCCAAAGATTTGTATGATAAACTTCCTTCTGAGTCCATTTTACATGGGAACAACTCATCTCTAAATTTTATGAGAAATTCTTCCCAGCAGGAAGAACCTCAGCATTTAGGGACAAAATCCTCCGTTTCCGTAAAGGAAAAGACGAACCCATCTATAAATCTTGGATTAGATTCAAGGATCTAATAAGACAAGTTCCCCATCATGGCATCGAGCTTTGGCTTCTTTTCCAAATCTTCTATGACAATATCTCCCAAAATGACCAGAGTGGAATCAATAATTCGATAAAAGGAAAAATAGCCAATCTAAGCGTGGAAGAAGGGTGGAATAGGATTGAGGAATATGCTCAATATCAGGACGATACATGGGAAGAACCCGATTCAACTATGAGTATATCCGAGATCGTACAAACACCCTCTCCTGAGAACCGGCTGAGAAAGCTTCACGAAAAGGTATCATACCTAGCAGGGTCGCGAGCAACTAAACAATTGTCAAACCCATACTTGCTTTGCGACCACTGTGGGGGCCCGCATGAAGTAGAAGAATGCGAAGAAGACACCACCACCGAACATGCATGTTTGTCAAGCCATGACATCTTCGATGATCCTTCCCTTTTAACTTTTTACCAAAACGATGATTTTACCCCTTGGGGAAATCTTGCAAGAAGAAAAGAAGCGGAAAAAGTTCCTGACTTCAAAATCAGGAGCACTTTTGAGGATGATCTTGGGCATTTCACTCATGAAAAAGGTTTATTGTTAAAAGGGCTCGACGACCTCATCATTGATCAACAAAATGACATAGAAAAAAGGTTCCTAGAACTTAATGTTGCCCTTGATTGCCACAACAAGCCCCACGTGAACCAAAAAGACCCCTTGCTCACTATTACCACCCGAGCTGGAACGACAACTAAGGATCCTCCTTATCCGAGCCAACACCCTGTCACCATTGAGTCGGACATTCTTCACGAAGAAGAAGGTAATGTGAGCGATGAGATTCCTGAGCAACCCCCGCAATTAACCTCCTCTACACCTACTCCACCCAACCAACCTGTGAAAGTCCCATATCCGTCCCGCCTCAAGAATCAAAAGATTGAGAATGATAACAAAAGATTCTTGTCTTACTTAATAGATTCGGTAGTCACCATACCCCTCCTTGATGAATGCTACCATATGCCCAAATATATTACATACTTCAAGAGGCTACTCGCCAACTGAAAAAGACTCGAGGGTCTTGTGACCCTAGGAGAAGAGTATTCGGTGGTGACCCAACGAGGACTACCGAAGAAGGTGGATGACCCGGGTAGTTTCACCTTGCCCTGCTCCATAGGATCTCTATCGGTAAAGAATGCTCTAGCTGATTTAGGGGCAAGCATCAACCTCATGCCATATTCCATGTTCCTCAAATTAGGGTATTCAGGATTGCAACCAACCCGTATGAACATCCAACTAGCCGATAGATCGGTCAAATACCCCTTGGGAATATGCGAGAACGTGCTAGTTAAGGTAGGGAAGTTCAAATTTCTAGTTGACTTCGTAATCTTGGAGATTGTAGAAGATCACCTTGTGCCCATCATCTTAGAGAGACCATTTCTTGCCACTGCTCGTGTCGTCATTGATGTTTATGACGGCAAGTTAACCTTACGAGTAGAAGCTGATAGCTTAACCATTGATATCAATGATACAATGAACCTTTCTCTCGAAGCAGCCAACCAGCTGTATTTTATCGGAGAGGTCGATGAATTAACCGATGTCATTGACAACTGTGTTGATGAACAAGTCAAAGAAGGTTTGTTGCGGGACAAAGCTTTCTTACCCATATTTGAGAAGGAAAAGATAGAGTGTGTTAGCGTAGTCTCCTTCTATTCTGGACAAGAAGTCGCTGAACCACTCGAGCTACATAAGCCCGAAAACAAACTTAAACCCTCCATCGTCGAGCCACCCAAGTTAGAACTTAAAGAACTCCCAAACCACCTAGAATGCGCTTTCCTCCAAGGACAAGATCAACTCCCGGTAATCATAAACTCTTCCCTTAAAGGTGGACAAAAAGATAAACTCCTAGGAGTTTTAAAAAATATATATAAAGGAGTTATTGCATGGAGTGTAGCCGAAATTAAGGGAATAGACTCAACTTTTTACATGCATAAAATCCTCATGGAAAAGGATTATAAACCGACTGTACAACCCAGAGGCGAGTAAATCCCAACATCAAGAAAGTTGTAAAAAAGGAAGTCATCCAACTCTTGGATGCAGGGCTAATCTACCCAATTTCAGATAGTCCGTGGGTTAGCCATGTACAGGTTGTACCAAAGAAAGGAGGGATGACAGTGGTAAAAAATGACAACGACGAGTTGGTGCCTCAAAGGACAGTCACTGGTTGGCGTGTGTGCATCGATTATAGGAAGTTAAATGATGTAACCCGAAAGGATCACTTTCCTCTTCCATTCATAGATCAAATGTTGGAAAGACTAGCAGGGCATGAGTACTATTGTTTCTTAGATGGGTTCTCAGGGTATTTCCAAATCCCCATCGCCCCTGAGGACCAAGAAAAGACTACGTTTACATGCCCTTATGGGACATTCGCTTATAAGAGAATGCCTTTCGGGTTATGTAACGCTCCCGCCACTTTTCAGCGATGTATGACTGCAATCATGGAAGACAGCATGGAAGTCTTCATGGATGGTTTCTCGGTCTTTGGAGACTCTTTTGATCGCTGTCTTGCTAACCTCAAGAAAATGCTCAAACGTTGTGAGGAGACCAACTTGTCCTCTCAAAACTATGAATCCTGCTCAAGCAAACTACACCACCACTGAAAAGGAGCTATTGGCCGTAGTATTCGCTTTTGATAAATTTCGCCAATATCTTGTCCTCTCAAAAACGATTGTTTTTACAGATCACTCGGCTCTTCGGTACCTTTTTGCTAAGCAGGATGCTAAACCATGACTCATTCGTTGGATCTTGTTGTTACAAGAGTTTGATGTTGAAATCCGTGATAAGAAGGGAGTAGAGAATCTAGCTGCTGATCATCTCTCTCGACTCGAAAATCCCAGTCTTAGTGAATCTGACAAGAGTGAGATTCGAGATTCATTTCCTGAAGAGCAGCTCATGTCAATAAATGATTCCGAACCATGGTACGCAGATTATGCTAACTACCTGGCGAGCAGAATTATTCTGGAATACATGAACAGACACGAAAGAAAAAGGTTCTTCGCTCAATTAAAATACAACTTTTGAGACAAACCTTTCTTGTTCCGTAGATGTCCTGATCAAGTGATCAGGCGTTGTGTTTATGAAAAAGATACAATAAAGATCATGAGAGAATGTCATTCAGGACCATCTGGGGGGCATCATGGAATGAACACTACTGCACGAAAAATTTTCAACGCATGATTCTGTTGGCCTACAATATTTCGTGATGCGAAGGAAATGATACAGGCATGCGACGCATGTCAACGAGCTGGAAATATCTCCAGGAGGGATGAAGCACCTCAGAATTATATACAAGTTTGTGAGGTTTTCGATGTTTGGGGAATAGATTTTATGGGCCACTTCCCATCTTTAGGAGAGAATGAATACATCTTAGTGGCCATTGATTATGTTACAAAATGGGTAGAGGCACAAGCCCTTAGGACCAACGATGCTAGGGTAGTTATTCATTTCTTAAAAAAACTGTTTGCTATGTTCGGCATTCCTAAAGATCTCATTAGTGACAGTGGAACCCATTTCTGCAATGCACAAATGGAAAAGGTTATGAAAAGATATGGAGTCTCCCACCGATTCTCCACCGCTTATCATCCTCAAACCAACGGTCAAGTAGAAAACACCAATAGAGCGATAAAGAGAATATTAGAGAAAACGGTCAATCAAAACAGAAAAAATTGGTCGTTTAAACTTGATGAAACTTTATAGGCATTCCGAACTGCCTATAAAACACCTATTGGAACGACCCCGTTCCGCATGGTCTATGGCAAGGCGTGTCACATCCAGTAGAGCTAGAACACAAGGCATATTGGGCACTTAAGGCTTGCAATTTGGATTATACAGTCGCAGGAAGAACTAGGTTCTTGCAACTTCAGGAGCTTGATGAATTAAGACTAGAAGCGTATGAATCCTCCATTACTTATAAAGAAAGGGTGAAAATATGGCATGACCAACGGATTAAGAGACCTAAGGAGTTCTCAGAAGGAGACAAGGTTCTACTATATCACTCTCGTTTAAGGTTGTTTCCTGGGAAACTTAAATCCAGATGGTATGGACCTTTCACCGTGAAAAGCTCCTCTAAAACCGGAGATGTTCTGTTAATGGACGTTGAGAATAGGGAATTTACTGTGAATATACAACGCGTTAAGCATTATCAAGAAAATGGTAATGAAGTGATCAATGAGGAGGACATAACCTTTGAGGACTAGGTCACGTAATTACCCGTGACTTTGAGTCTAGCTACAAGACTCGTAAATAAAGAAAAGCGCTTCTTGGGAGGCAACCCAAGCTTTATTTGTTTATTTGTTTGTTTGTTTGATTTTATTTGTTTCCGTATGCATGTTTTATTTTTATTGTTTGTGGCTCATGTTTCAAAATAAATTGTGAAAATGCTCTATTTTGTTTTTAACTTCGACTTGATTACATATAAAGGTATTTTGCAAAAGATAAGTGTAAGGGAAATCTAAATTTGTTTCTAAGAACGAGATTGAACATGAATCACAACAATATTAAACGAATGTGCATATTAGTATTTGTGTGAGTCAAATGCTTGTATCGAGTCATAATTATGTTTTGCAGGATTTCTAGGAATTAAGGCATGAGTTTTTCCAGAAACTTAACATGAAATTTCTGCAGGTCACTTCTGACGGCGTCGGGGTTCTAACCTGACGGCGTCAAGTGTAAAATTCAAGAAATTTTTTGAGTTTTGTTTTTCTGTCGGAGTCATAGAGTTTTTGTTAAATCTTTAGTATTATAAACTCCAGGAAATCTGCAAATATTCATTCCACAAGCATTATATCTTAATTTGCTTTCTAGGATTTTAGTATATATATATATATATATATATATATATATATATATATATATATATATATATATATATATATATATATATATGGTTTTCCACCGATTTTAAGCGAGATTTGCCATGATTGTCTTCTCAGGTTTAACAAGTTATATTGGACAAGAAGATGATTTATATTTCTGGGGGGAAGCTTTCAACGTTCATTTTCTTGGAGAAGGATCTAAACATGTTATCGCATTATCCACATCGAACGAATCAGGGTAGTTTTTGTTCCATTCTTTTACCTTCGTTACAACCCTTTTATTGAACATTGGGGACAATGTTCAGCCTAAGTGTAAGGGGAGGGTAAATGATGATACCTTAGAGAACGCAATTACACTTGATTTTGTTTATTCAATAGTAGGTGTGTAATAAAACTAAGAGAAACACTTGTTAGGGTAATTTTAGCGCCAAATTTAAAATTTTTTACAACATATAGGAGTGAAGTTTTAGCCTTAATAAGCGTCTCATGGATAGGAATTGTATGACTAGCACGAAAAACCGTACCATTCAAATTTTCCACCCCAAATATGTGAGGTTCGCCCCTAGATTTGTTACGAAAAGATGCTTATGAGTGTACCGGTAGTATTTAGATTCTAGAACTTGTGATAGTGATGCATCACGAGATCGCTAGTGAGACTACATTCGTGTAATAGGATTTACTACATAATAAGAAGCATTAGGATCACCCTTGTGTTAAACTCGTATCATAATTACTTGACCAATGAAGTCATAATTACTTGACTAGTAAAGTCAATTAATTTTCTCACACCTTTGCGATGTACTCATTTTTAGTACACGATAGCCCTAGTACACCCCTCTGAGCCTATCTTTTTCGTTTCTAACTTTAAGCATTTTACTTAAAGGTAGAATTTGTTTACAATCCACCCCAAATGTACACCCAAATCGCCTTAGCCTTCCTTGTATGCACTCATATTTAGTGCATTATTGTTACATGTCTAATTGATTACATGGTTGCTAAGTTGAGTCATATCTTGCACATATTGTTTTGGGACGATTGGGACTCATGGGTAAAGTACTATCGATATGACTATTGGGGAAGACGTCAATTATTACCCCTCATATGTGCGTTAATATTTAAAAAGTACTTCAAGTGTTTTGATTATCTTAATTCGAGTCATTAGAATAGTTGATTGTAAAGTATGTAAAAATTCAAGTGTAAGGGGAATGCAAATTCCCTATGATGTATTATTTTGGATGGTAGGGCAAGAGTGTATGGAAAAAAAATCAAAAAATCAAGAAAAAGAAAAAAAATAGAAAAAGAAAAAAAAAACATACGGACTACCATCTCGTTTCCTTTTATGTTTATTTTACATTTTTGTTAGTTTTGATTAGCTTAAATCGAGCCGAGTCTTGGCTTAGCAACGCCACATTGTACATGTAATTGACCAAGATGATTAACTCGCCACCAGTAAAGATTGCCTTTATCCAACAAAACCGTGTTTATCATATCCCTACACCTCACATTACAACCCTTTTGAAAGACCTCTTTGATAGTTTATCCTAGGTGCTTACGCCAAGTGGTGGAGGTTTGATCCTTTCCCAAGCCTATAGTAATCTATGTACTATGATAGGTAGTGAGTGATATTTTCCATTTTCATTTGTGATATATACTTTTATTACACCCGAGAGATGTGAGTATCTAAACACTATTTGTGAGGTACTAGTGTATAATTTCCGTGCTTGTTTTTGGATGAAGTGGAATGATTATTTGTTGTAATTACTTTTATATTAGTGTTAAATGACCCCTAACTTGTGTTTTGATTAGAATAAAAGCGCATTTGCTTGAGGACAAGCAAATCTCAAGTGTAAGGGTATTTGATGAGATGAAAAGTGTTATGCTTTTAGGGGGTCATTTAAGCCCTAATCGTGATTATTTGATCAAATATTGCCTCAAATCGTTCCTTTTGTCATTTTAGGTACTTTGGAGAAGAAATCTGGAAAAGGAAGCATTTTGGACATTTTTGGAGCGAAAAGTGAAGAAAACGGCAAAGTCTCCAAAATCAAGCTGGAAATAGTATCTGACGGCGTCACGCTTTAGAGGTGACGGCGTCACGTATTGGCCAAGTGGTGGATAAAAAGTTACAGGAGACGCGCCAGAATGTTTTTGGGATTTAAAGAGTGACGGCGTCACCAAGGCCATCAAGAGCAATTTTACACGTAACGGGCAAGAGAAGAATTACACATGACGGCGTCAGATCTGGATCTAGGCAATCCGAGGAAAGTATTGGCGGCTAGTTGACGGCGTCAGGATTACAACGTGACGCCGTCAGATTGTAAATTCTATATATAGTTTTCTAATTTTCATTCATTAGAGAGAGAACTTTTGGGAGAACTTTGGGATAAACCCTAGGTCGAATTTTACGGGGTTTTTCACCCTTCTTTCATCCATGTTTCAATAAAGATAAGTCTTCCAATAATCATTGAATATGTTTATGTGTTTGATTCTATCTTATGCTTGTCTTTACTTTAACATGTTAGGCTAGGTTTGTTTATGTTTGCTTAGATGTAATGAAACATAGCTATTGATTGTTGGTTGATTGTTTGTTATTAATTGTATTGGATGAATGATATCGATGTTAGGCTTAAGAAAACTGGTAGACTTCTAATTGGTAACATGCTTGAACGTCTTAAGAAACATGAATCGGATGTATACTACGATTTTAATGGTTGTATTTAATGCATGAGTGACTACTAAGGAGGCCATGTTAGGAGCTAGTTGTCGGCTCGACATAGGAAGAGGTAGAAGCCTATAGAGTTGGGGAAGATCGTACACGGCCCCACGAATGGTGTTAAGGAATATAACCCGTCATCCATGCAATTGTAACAAACTAGTCAATTAATAAAAGATAGCTAGGGAGTAGTGAAATCTAAGTAAACACGTTTCTCTCATTATTGTTTTTCCCAAATTTACTTTCGAGTTATTTTATTTTTATTGCATTTGTAGTTAATTGGGTTAGTTGACTAGCAACTAATTCCGCACACTCTTCCAATACCCAAGATTTTTACTTGCTTTCTATAAAACCCTAAAAATACAAAAAGAATCATCCCTCATCTCTAGACCTAGTTTAATTAAGTTTTTATCCTAACGACACTATTCCCCGAGAGAACTATCAATCCCCCTGTACTTGCCACTACACTATAATACATCGGTCAGGTACACTGCCTGGTGGGGATTGCAAGTGATTAGCTCAGAAGCAGTCAACTAAAGTCAACCACAGATGTGGTCAATATATTCAAACTACCTAGACCAATGCTTCCGGGTAATAAAGGGTATCACCAGGTCGTTATGTCCCGACGAGGTGTGGATTGTGCTTTAACGTGCTTGTGATCGGGTGATTATTCACAGAAAAGGGTTGTAATGAGAATTATTTGAGAATTATGAACTGAAATAGCTTAGGAAAGCTATGTGATTTATTACGGCAATTAAGATTAAGAAGAATTGATCTAAAACCTGAAAATATACGTTTTAATTAAAAACGTATACTGACGTACGTGATAGAAAGTACAACTGATGAACTAAAAACGCTACGAGTGTGAAATTATTATTTTTACAATCCTAATGAACAAAGAAAATTTTTAGACAAAGAAATATTATTTTTACACTATTTAATTATTTATTATTAATTAATTACTATTTACTTATTAATTAACTAATTATATTGATTTAAATTATTAAAAATAACTAAAAAGACTTAGATAATTAAGAAGATTTTTATAAATCTAATTAACCATCACAGAAATCTAAAAAATTATAAAAAGTTGGTTTTATGTATTTTTAAACTAATTTACTAATTATTATTCTGATTATTAATTAATTACTAATTAAAGTAATTATATTCCAAAAAATAGAAAATGAATAGTAGAAATTCTAGAAAAATTCCTAAAAATGTTTTAACTTATATAAAAGCTAGGAAAATTATAAAAACTAGGTGTTACTTAATAAAATCTAATTATGCTATTTAATTCTTAATTATTAATTAATAATTAATTAAACTAATATTAATTCTAAAAACCACTAAATGACAAAGGAAAAATCTGGAAAAATTTCTAAAATTACTTTAATATAAAAATAAAATTAATGAAAATATAAAAATGTCAGAGTGCTTATAAATAAGCTGAAAAGAAAATTAAAAAGATAATTTCTATTAAATAGAAGCTATCACTATAATTAAATTTGGTTTTTTCTGTTTTTTCTTTTTCCAAACTATCTTAATACTAAAAACTAACAACTTTTATGAAAACACTTTTACTGGAACTCAGAAAATAAGCACTTGAGTGCTTATTAGCCTAATCAGTTGACTTTCTTTGACCAAACAAGAGATTAAGCTCAAATGAGCTTATGTGGGGTCCACAATGGTGGATTCTGGTTCAAATAACTTTGTTGGACATGTTTAAGCTAAATTCAAACAAATAAGCCATATGAATAAGCCAGGAAGCCAAATTAAGCACTTTGCTTTCTTATTTCTGAACTGAAAATGGGACAAACTTTAATGGAGGATTCAAGTGGGGTCCACTGAGCCAAAGCTTACAAGCTTGCTCAACAGTGAAAGATGGCCAGGAGGGGGTTGAAAGAACCCAAATTGGGCCTGTGGACCCACTGTGGTGGCCAGAATCAACCACCAAAGGTGGTGGTGGTGATGGACTGCTCTTTGCGCAGGGGAACTCCTTCCCCTGCAGGTCAGTTTGGAGACTTGTAACTAGCACTCAAAATTTCACAAAAATATATGGGTGATGGGATTCAGTAGTCTAGCTGGGGGGGCTACTACTCCTAAAAAGTACAAGTTCTGAATCTAAACACACAAATCAAGAAAAATCTTGCAATTTTTGGTATTCTTGTATGAAATGAATTTTGACTTTTATAGAAAAACTTGCAATTTGACATTTTTTCAATTTTGATCCTACTATCTAACTGGAAATGATGTATTAAGCTATACTAACATGGAATTAAGTTATAACAACAACTTATACACTGATTTTAATGATCAAGGATCCCAAAAATTCCACAGTTAACTCACAAAATGTAATCAAGTGAGATTTTGACTTTTCTACAAACAAACACTGGTTTTGTTGATTTCACTAACCTAATAAAGACTAAAGGAACATGTTTCAATAAATAGCAACAACAATAACACAACACTCAGTGGTACAAACCACTGAACCAAACACACCTTAATTTGACTGATGTGAAGATTTTCAAAGCATTAAAAGGATTGAAGCCATACAATTAACACAGAAGCGTATATTATGATTACATAAACCTATTTAAGCACAAATTCATCAATAATAACAACAACAACTCAAAAATCAATAATATGCTATAAATGACTGAAATTGAAAATTGCTAAGCAACTATCAATACTGATGAACAACAATGAAATTTTAAGTTACATTATCACTAACAAACTTCAAATAAAGACAATGAACACAGATTTAAGCAGTAACAAGCTTGATCATAGAAAAGACCTTAAAATGGAAGTATGGCTTACAAGTGAGCATGTGAGCATCCAAACCAAGAACCAAGGAACCCTAATTCCTCCCTTGAGGATCTAAACCCAAGTTTCCACAGCTTCCTTGCTCCAAACTTTCTCTGAACAACAGAATTCAATTCCACCACTCAAGTTGACTTTTGTTGACCATTTTTTGTATTTTTGATTTTTGAAACTAAACTAAGTTTTAATGTTACTAAAAGCTTTTACAAGCTTTCTGGAGCTTATTTGTCTTATTTTAGTCCATAATAACAACTAACACTAGCATTAAACCACAAATGATATTTTGAATGAAAATTTCACAAAGTGAAATCAAACTGAGACACTTGAATTTATAACTTGAAAAGATTCATAATACACTGAATTGACTTGCAATTACACTAGAAAGCTTAAAAGTACAATGACAATGCTAATATTATATATTCGACCTAAATTATGCTAAAATACTCTAGATAATCATCTCTCTACCCTCCCTTCTCTTTATACAGCTTCCATTGACTTACTTGCACCCTTTTGAGTAAATCCCACCCATTGGATTGGGTGGGAATGATCTTAACCGTTGGAAGTGATTTTGGCGCCAAAAAAGTCTTCACTGACTTTGGGGTTTATTGGAGGTTTTTTATACCAATTAATGCCCCTTGGATGTATTTGGGAGTTGGGGGGACATGGAATGGGCTGCTGAGGTGGAGGAGGGGGGAAAATGGCAGGAGAGCAGGTGAGGGTGGAGTGTTTGACTTTTGTTGACTCTGGGAGGGATTATTTAAAACGGACGGGGGAGTAATATTAAAGTGGTGGTAGGCTGGGGTGAAGGAGATGGGCCAGGGGTTGGATGTTGGGCCTGGTTTGTGTTTGGGTTTGGTTTGGTTTGGGTTATAGTAACAAAAAGGGTCCGGTTTGGTATTTGTTATAAAAAGGACCAATTTTGTAATTTTCCAAAACATGAGGGACTGAAAATGAATTTTCTCAATAGTTATCACAAGGACCAAAGTTGCCATTTAAGAATAGTTCAAAGGTATTTTTGACATTTTTCCAATTTTCAAAACCAATGGACCATTTTTGACAGTTTTCAAACTTGAGGGACCAAAGTTGTCATTTTGCAAATTTTTTACTTTAAAGGATTAAACTTGACAACTTATGAATCCCAAAGGACCTTTTATGATATTTTACATGTTTTGATTTACCAGGGACTAGTTTTGACAATTTTGAAAGTTTAAGGACTGAAACTGTAAATTATGTAAATTTTGTGGTTTTTTATCAATTTTCAATCCTTTTGCATAAAAACACAATCCAGGGATATTTTATGTATTTTAAGGCATTCCTGTGTGTTTTCAGATGTTTTTGCAGTTTAAATGTGACAGAAATGATGAGTATTTACACATTCATCAATCCCCCACACTAAACTATTATGCCGAATCTTTGAACGTAAAAAGGTAATATTCTAAGCTAACTGTGGAAATACTATTTTTCACTTTATTTATATTTACATACAAACACACACATTTTTTTATTATTATTTTTTTTAAAACTTGTATACATATATACTTTGCAAAAGGTGGGGGACGGCCACTCCCCCACACTTGGGTGTTAGAAAATAGAAAGAAGTCAGAAATATGGGTGAAAACCCATATTGTGCTATTGTTTTTGTTCATCGAGTCACTTAGCTTGACTCGATCCCCGAATTCAATTGTCCTTGGGGAAAGTTTGGTGATCCGGGACAACCATTGATGGTATGTCCTCTCCAAAGTAATGCTTCAAACGATGTCCATTCACTTTGAAATTTGGACCGTCATTTTGAGATAATTCGACGGTGCCATAAGGATAAACCTTAGCGATAGTGAATGGACCAGTCCAACGGGTTTTTAGCTTTCTCGAGAAGATCTTGAGTCTAGAGTTGAAAAGAAGGACTCGATCACCAACGTTAAAAACGCGATTCTTGATTTTGGAGTCATGAATCTTCTTTGTATTTTCTTTATAGATCAAAGAGTTCTCGTAAGCTTGATCACGAAGTTCATTTAATTCATTCAGTTGAACTTTCCTATGATCACCCGCAGTTCTGAGGTCAAAATTTGCATGCTTGAGAGCCCAATAGGCTTTGTGCTCAAGCTCGATCGGAAGATGGCACGCTTTCCCGTACACAAGCTTGTAAGGCGTACACCCGATGGGTGTTTTGTAAGCTGTACGGAAAGCCCAAAGTGCATCATCTAATTTATCCGACCACGATGCACGATTTTCACCTACAGTTCTTTCCAAAATTCTCTTAATTCCTCGATTGGAAACTTCTACTTGTCCACTTGTTTGTGGGTGGTACGCAGTAGAAAGACGGTGAGTTACACCATACTTTTGCATGACTTTATCAAATTTGTCATTGCAAAAATGCGTACCACGATCACTGATAATAGCACGTGGAGTTCCAAATCGAGCGAAAAGAGCTTTCAAGAATTTCACAACAACTCGGGCATCATTAGTGGGTAAAGCTTTCGCTTCGACCCATTTTGACAAGTAGTCAACAGCCACGAGTATATACTTATTTTCATGAGATGATAGAAATGGCCCCACAAAATCGATGCCCCATACGTCAAAGATTTCACAAACTTGAATTACATTTTGAGGCATTTCGTTCTTTTGTGAAATATTCCCGTGACGTTGACAAGCGTCACAGGATTTGACTAATTCCTGGGCATCCTTGTAAATCGAGGGCCAATAGAAACCAGAGTCAAACACCTTTTTGGCGGTGTAGTTTGGATTGTGGTGGCCCCCCGTGTGACCAGCATGGCAAGCCTTTAGAATTTCAGTGGCTTCTTGGCCATAAACACACCGTCGGATGACTTGATCCGCACAGATTTTGAAAAGATAGGGGTCATCCCAGAAGTAATGTTTTACATCTTTGAAGAATTTATTTTTCTGTTGGGACGACATCCCTTTCACCACAAAGTTACCCGCAAGGTAGTTTGCAAAGTCGGCAAACCATGGGGTAATAGAATCTCCATGAAAGGTAACCGCATTGAATGTCTCGAGAGGGAATGTTTCATTAATTTCCTTCCTCTCGAAGACATCTTGGTGGGGGTTTTCCAATCGGGAGAGATGATCAGCGGCTAGGTTCTCAGCTCCTTTTTTATCATGAATAATGATATCAAATTCTTGCAAGAGGAGAACCCAACGGAGTAGTCTCGGCTTTGGATCTTGTTTTGCAAAGAGGTACTTCAAAGCCGAGTGATCCATATACACTATGCTTTTGGTCAATATCAAGTATGGCTGGAATTTTTCAAAGGCATACACCACAGCTAATAATTCTTTTTCAGTGGTGGTGTAATGACTTTGAGCCTCGGTCATAGTCTTGCTTGCATAGTGTATAGGCTGAAAATGTTTTGTTTTTCGTTGCCCCAAGACTGCCCCTATCGCATAATCACTAGCATCACACATAAGTTCGAAGGGTATGTCCCAATCGGGGGCAACAAGAATTGGTGCCTCAGTAAGCTTTTTCTTCAATGTTTCAAAAGCTTCGATGCACTCGGGGGAGAAGATAAAAGGAGCATCCTTTTCGAGGAGGTGGGTCATAGGCCGGGCGATTTTAGAAAAATCTTGAATAAACCTACGATAGAAACCGGCATGACCCAAAAAGCTCCTAATACCCTTGACGGAAGTGGGATGAGGTAATTTTGTGATGACATCCACTTTGGCTTTGTCAACCTCAATCCCGTTCTTTGAAATTTTATGGCCGAGGACAATGCCCTCTTTGACCATAAAGTGACTTTTCTCCCAATTTAGACATAACCTGGTGTCTTCACAACATTTGAGCATGTTGTCTAAATGGGAGAGACATGATTGAAATGAATCCCCAATGACCGAAAATCGTCCATAAAGACCTCCATAGTTTTCCCGATCATGTCGGAATATATGGCCATCATACATCTTCGAAACGTGCCCGGAGCATTACATAAACCAAATGGCATACGTTTATACGCAAAAGTACCATAGGGGCACGTGAAAGTGGTCTTTTCCTGATCTTGCGGGTCAATGGGATTCTGAAAGTGACCCGAGAAACCATCGAGGAAGCAATAGTACTCATTCCCCGCTAATCTCTCGAGCATCTGGTCCATAAAGGGCAGAGCAAAATGGTCTTTGTGGGTGGCGTCATTTAACTTGCGATAGTCAATGCAGACACGCCAACCCGTAACCAATCGAGTTGGAATCAACTCATTTTCCTTGTTTGTGACAACAATAATGCCACCCTTTTTTGGAACACAATGAATTGGGCTAACCCAAGGACGGTCTGAGATAGGGTAAATCAATCCAGCATCAAAAAGTTTTAAAACTTCTTGTTTGATTACCTCATGAATTTTTGGATTCACCCTTCTTTGTTGTTGGACTGCAGGTTTGAAGTCGTCCTCCATTAAAATCTTGTGAGTACAAAATTCAGGGTCAATGATCTTGATATCGGAGAGTCGCCAAGCAATTGCTTGTTTATGTGACTTCAAAACCTTTATTAGAGCAGCCTTTTCCTCAACACTTAAATCTTTGGCAATTATGACGGGTAATTTATCATCACCCTCCAGAAATGCATATTCAAGATGAGGCGGCAAGTCCTTAAGTTCAACCTTAGGGAAGTCATCAGTTTTCTCAACATTTTTGACTTCCTCTTTATGAAGTGTTTGTGGTAGAACAGGAAGAGGAGAGGGATCTTCGTTTAATAATTTCTCAAGTAGGAGAATATCCCTCTCGGGGTCAATCTCTTGGTTATCGATTCCATCGGGAATCGAATCACTTTTGAGAAAGGCCTCAATTTCTTCTAAGATGAAGTCACTTCCCTCAAACGGAGTGAGGGAAGGAGAATAATTGGCTATAATGGGATGAGAAGATTGAGTGAGGTTTTCACTCGAAGAATCATCAATGAAACCTAAAATCTCTTGAGCATACTCCTCGGCAGCAACATCGATGACATCTATTTGGTTCACCGATTCAGAGTCATAATTGGAGGAGTATCTCGAAGTTTGATTTAGGTTAAAGGTGATGGCTTCCGTTCCAACACGCAGTGTGATCTCTTGCTCAAATACATCGATGAGAGCACGCCCAGTTCTAAGGAATCCCCTTCCAAAAATGAGAGGGACCCTTGAATCGGCATCAAAGTCAACAATCACAAAATCTGCCGGAAAATGGAACTTTCCCACTCTAACAAACACGTCCTCGGCAATGCCAAGTGGACGAGAAATTGAACGATCGGCAAGCTCTAACGTCATGCACGTGGGAGTAAGTTCGGGAAGAGAGAGTTTCTTCCACACAGAATATGGCATCAGGTTAATGCTAGCACCTAGATCGGCCAAGGCGAAGCATTCAACCATACCCAGAAAAGTACAAGGAATGAGAAATTTCCAGGGGTCTCCAAGCTTTAAGGGAAGCTTTTTCAAAAGAACTGCTGAGCAGTTCTCATTCAACGGAGTTCTAGCCATCTCAAAGAGTTTTTCTTTATTACTTAACATATTTTTGATTGTTGATACAAACTTGGGCATCAAGAGAATAGCGTCCGCGAAGCTAATGTCAAAGTGCAAATCTTGGAAAATTTTGAAAAATTTATCCATTTGGTGATTAGCTTTTTCTTGGAGCTTTTGTTCATTAAGACGTGATGGGTAAGGAATAGAAGTTTTGGATTTAGGGTTGTCCACTGGAGTTTCTGGTGGTTCAAAGACAACTCCAGACTTACATCTGGTTTCTGGAATAACCTGAGGTTGGACGTGTGCTGTACTTCGTGAGCTAGTAGGTTGCACTTTGTCCTTTGTCACCTCAGGTTCACATTCCACTACCTTTGGAGGAGAGGAAGAAGAGGTAGTAGGAATCGCGGGTTCATCATATGAAGCACCACTTCTTGTTGTGATTGCCTTAGCATCACCCCTCGGGTTAGCGATCGTGTTGCTCGGTAAAGTAATACCTGAGCCCGAGGGTCGATCATTTAAAGACTTCTTGATATCAGAAATCTGGCTGACCAACATCTTGTTCAACTCTTCTTGGGACTTCATGAATTGCTTTAACAACTCGTCAGACGAAGGCCCAGTTGGAACAATGGCTTGATTCGGATTAGGAAAATTTGGAGCTCGATTTTTCGGATTGGGACCTTGATTTTGAAAATTACCCTGATTAGGGTTGTTGTTTCCATGAAAATATCCCGGATTGAAATTACCCTGACCTTGGTTTCGATTAAAGTTTCCTTGATGTTGGAAACCTTGGTTTTAGAAACCTTGGTTTTGATTGTGAAAACAGTGACCCTGATTGAAGTTACCTTGGTTTTGAAAACCTTGGTTCACTCTATTTTGATTTTGGCCACGGTTTTGGACATTTTGGTTTTGATTAAAACCGGGAGTTCCAGGGTAGTGATGATGAGGACGATAGCTAGGGTCCATAAGAGGGAGATATTGATTGCCTCCTTGATTTTGGGACCCGGCTACAGCATGAGCTTCATATGGAGTACCATCAGTAGCTGTGCAATTGTAGTAGGCATGCGGCCCACCACAAGTCACACAGACTTCCACTTTTTTAACTTCAGCAGGTGGAGGATGTTGTGGAAATGAAACTTTCTTTGTTTGGGCGAGAACCAAAGCTTGAATCGCTTCAGTGAGCTTGTCAATCTTAGCATCCGTGCTAGATTGACTCACAGAAGATGAAGTGGAAGGACCCGCATTGATTTGAGAAACAATCGGGTTGCTTCGTGTAGAGCGGACCTTGGACTTGTTTTCTATGATTTGCAAAGCTTCTTTTGTAGTTCTACTCAAGAAATTACCTCCCGCGGAGGCATTGAGAGAATCCTGGTCAGCTTGGCTCACGCCATTGTAAAAAATATCGAGTTGCATAAACTCTGAGAAACCATGATGTGGACACTTGCGAAGTAATTCTTTGAAACGATCCCACGCTTCACCAAAAAATTCATCATATTTCTGAGTGAACTTAGTGATTTCGTTCTTAAGACTCGTGGTCTTGGAAGGTGGGAAGAATTCATTCACAAATTTTTTCACAATATCTTCCCATGTCTCAATAGATCGAGGAGGTTGTTTTTCAAGCCAAATCTGGGCTTGTCCCTCGAGGGAGAATGGGAAGAGAAGAAGTTTGATTGCTTCACAAGGGACATTCTTGTACTTGATGGTCGATGTGATTTTATTGAACCATCGAATGTGAGCATAAGGATCGTCCCTCTCAAAACCGTAGAATTGACTTGAGGTTACAAGATTGAGTAACCCGGTTTTGAGGTCAAAATTATCAGCCACGATAGCTGGAACAACAATGGCATCTCCGTAACCCTCGATGGGTGCTTGGAGAAGCTCACACATGGGGCGGTCTTCCGCCATGGTGACAGTGGATGTGGCAATAGTACGGATCTCAGATCCGACTGTTGGTGTTGAACGTCTACGAGGTCTTCGAGGTTTCCTGACAAGCTCACGTAATGGGCTTGTGGACCTTGAAGAACGAGTGCGCATGCACTAGAGATAAAAACAAATCAAAACAAAATCGAGGCAAATCCACAGTGAACTTAAACCAATAATCACAAGCAAGTGGCTTCTTTAAGAAAGGTACATCACTCACAGGGATACAAAGGCAAGTTTTAAATCTTTGATTTGGGAACTTATTATGTCCACACCCCCAGTTGGTAGGTGTTCTGCCTTGGTTTGCGATGGTTAGTTTTTATGTATTTATTAATATTCACAAGAAAAGACGGATGTTTTTGGGTTTTTGTGTATGGGTTAAAAAACTTTTGGACAATATTTTTGGTATCGTTTCGTTTACCAAAATCGTATTTCTTTAAGAATCACCTTAAAAGAAACACAATATAGAAAATGTAACGATCTTTTTTTTTTGTTTTTTTTTTTTTTTTTTTTGGTGTTTTAACACTTTAGGAAAAGTGTTAATGACTTTTTTATGTTTTGATTTAAAATTTACAAAATAGATGATATTTGTACAGTGATGATGGTGAAATAACACTAATCTCAAAAGATGCTATAGAAACGCGCACACCTCCCCGGCAGCGGCGCCAAATTTTGATTGGTTCAGAAGCAGTCAACTAAAGTTAACCACAGATGTGGTCAATATAGTCAAACTACCTAGACCAATGCTTCCGGGTAATAAAGGGTATCACCAGGTCGTTATGTCCCGACGAGGTGTGGATTGTGCTTTAGCGTGCTTGTGATCGGGTGATTATTCACAGAAAAGGGTTGTAATGAGAATTATTTGAGAATTATGAACTGAAATAGCTTAGGAAAGCTATGTGATTGATTACGAGAATTAAGATTAAGAAGAATTTATCTAAAACCTAAAAACATACGTTTTAATTAAAAACGTATACTAACGTACGTGATAGAAAGTACAACTGATGAACTAAAAAGGTTACGAGTGTGAAATTATTATTTTTACAATCCTAATGAACAAAGAAAATTTTTAGAAAAAGAAAAATTATTTTTACACTATTTACTTATTTATTATTAATTAATTACTATTTACTTATTAATTAACTAATTATATTGATTTAAATTATTAAAAATTACTAAAAAGACTTAGATAATTAAGAAGATTTTTATAAATCTAATTAACCATCACAGGAATCTAAAAAATTATAAAAAGTTGAATTTATAACTTGAAAAGATTCATAATACACTGAATTGACTTACAATTACACTAGAAAGCTTAAAAGTACAATGACAATGCTAATATTATATATTCGGCCTAAATTATGCTAAAATACTCTAGATAATCATCTCTCTAGCTTCCCATCTCGTTATACAGCTTCCATTGACTTACTTGCACCCTTTTGAGTAAATCCCACCCATTGGATTGGGTGGGAATGATCTTAACCGTTGGAAGTGATTTTGGCGCCAAAAAAGTCTTCACTGACTTTGGGGTTTCTTGGAGGTTTTTGATACCAATTAATGCCCCTTGGATGTATTTGGGAGTTAGGGGGAACATGGAATGGGCTGCTGAGGTGGAGGAGGGGGAAAATGGCAGGAGAGCAGGTGAGGGTGGAGTGTTTGACTTCTGTTGACTCTGGGAGGGATTATTTAAAACTGACGGGGGAGTAATATTAAAGTGGTGGTGGGCTGGGGTGAAGGAGATGGGCCAGGGGTTGGATGTTGGGCCTGGTTTGTGTTTGGGTTTGGTTTGGTTTGGGTTATAGTAACAAAAAGGGTCCGGTTTGGTATTTGTTATAACAAGGACCAATTTTGTAATTTTCCAAAACATGAGAGACTGAAAATGAATTTTCTCAATAGTTATCACAAGGACTAAAGTTGCCATTTAAGAATATTTCAAAGGTATTTTTGACATTTTTCCAATTTTCAAAACCCAGGGACCATTTTTGACAGTTTTCAAACTTGAGGGACCAAAGTTGTCATTTTGCAAATTTTTTACTTTAAAGGATTAAACTTGACAACTTATGAATCCCAAAGGACCTTTTATGATATTTTACATGTTTTGATTTACCAGGGACTAGTTTTGACAATTTTGAAAGTTTAAGGACTGAAACTGTAAATTATGTAAATTTTGTTGTTTTTTATCAGTTTTCAATCCTTTTGCATAAAAACACAATCCATGGATATTTTATGTATTTTAAGGCATTCCTGTGTGTTTTCAGATGTTTTTGCAGTCTAAATGTGACAGAAATGATGAGTATTTACACACTCATCACAAGCTTCTTGAGATCCCTTGAGAGGTAAAACCTTTTGCGAGGGCGTAATCCTGTGCATCATTGCTCGTATTCAAACTCTTGGACAATCATCTCTAGCTCTGTTATCTCTTCAAAGTCACTAACATCGGAAGATGATTCGCTCATGTTTCTTGCTTTTATATGTGTAAGTGTTTTGAAATTAAAGTTGTGTATACTTGATTGAAATGTGTAAAATATGTGTGATATTTATAGTGTTAATATGTTAGTTTTTTAAAAGTTAAAAAAAATAAAATAAAATAAAATAAAAATAAAGAAAAAAAATTACTTTTAAAAATAAATGTTATGTAACGTTAACTTACAAAAAAAACCTGACAACAAGTACAAACGCAACCCTCGTCGTGCAGACGAGTAGGAAGCAACTGGCGAGGCGTGAGGAGGGGGTGCAATGGCGAGCTCGGCGAGGCATGAGGAGGCTCCACGTCGGAGTGGTGAGCTTGTGTGAGGAATTGCACCGTGTGCTCTAATATCAACACATAAAAAATTGCATGCAACATAGGGTTTCTACAATTTACAAAACCTTTTTTTTTTAATAAATAGGCAACCGACCTAATTAAAATTAGGGTTTCGAATTTTTAAACCCTAGAAATCATGTAACATGCAATACTCATTCAAAGATTCGATTTTTATGCGTTTAGGTAATTAATTACACAATATTAACCGCTCGTGATGCCACTGTTGGAATTAAATAATCATGACTATCATAATAATATAAATCACATTGAAGAGGCAACGGAAGACTTGAATCAATACTTGTAACTAATTAATCAAAACATAAAAGTAAACGTACCTTTTAGCAATCCAAGCAAAACAATGATCAAATCAAATCACAAACCCAAATTAGGGTTTGTATTAGTCGACTTATATGTTGATTAGGGAAAATTAAATCCAAGGGGGATTTAAATCTATGATCTTGTACATACGTATTGCTAGCAATTCGATGCGGATGCTAGTTTCTTGATCACAATAACAAACCAAACACTTTTGTTTGTTCAAGACAAACCAAATCCCTTAGGGTTTAGGGTATACGATCGGCCAAGACAAGAGGAGGGAGAAGAAGAGAAGTTTGGCTTGCTATGGAGCTCAAGGATTAACCAACTAATGATACAAGTGAATGTATTTAATTATAGTGGGGTAAACTTGGTGTCCAAGTTTGAGTAGAATTCCCCTTAGGGATCTCTAATTGGCCGAACATAAGCCCAAGAGGGGGTTCTAGAATCTTCTCTTGACTTGTTTCCTTTTCTTCGTATCCCTTTTTAAATTTAACGATCGTTAGCCTTTTTACCGTTAAGTCCTAAAGACTATTAGACGTTTATTGTTAATTAATAATTCAAACATATCATTTATATTAGACAAAAATACACCGTTGGTCCCTAAACTTTCAACGAAACATCATAGGGCATCTTAACTTTCTAAAAACGTCGTGTGGCGTCCAAAACATGTGAAAATGAGGCCGATTGCGTCCCTTGACCCATTTGGGCAAGGTCAACGCACGTTTTATGTTCTTGTTTCAGGGACATAATAGTCCTATCACTATTTAACTATGATCTAACCTAAGCTAAACCCGATAGTCAAAATGAGGGACCAACAGCGTATTTTTGTCTTTATTTATTTATTGGAGCAATAAACAACTTGGGTCAGATTCGTTCTTTCCTTGCTATCTTCTTATAAATACATGATTTACATAAACGCTAAATCTCATATCTATTTACTTTCTTGATGTTTTATGTAATGTTTAATGTAGTGTTATTAATCGATGTACTCTTTTAATTATTGATGAACTTAAGTTTGTGTTAATGAGAGATTGTCTCTCTGGTTAAATCCAAACACCTGCTAAACTCACAAAATGCAAGATACAAACATGCAATTGAAAGCAAAAACTCATAAAATGCAAGATTAAGATTATCATTTAAAATATATATTCGTTACATAATTACATTAGTTCGAGGCGTATGCCAAATGGACATCATCATAAGTGAATGTTCTAAACATTCATCTTCTTCACTTTCATCATTTATTTTTTTGATCCATTTTTTTTTTCTAATTTCGTAAGTGCAGCCTTCTCTTTCCAATGCTCCTCGGCCGCTGCAGAACGCCTTCCGTCTATCACTTCAGCATGGCTTCCTTCAGCCTCCTCATTTCCTTCTTCCTGCTCCGTTGCTTCTTCCTTCTCCTTTTCATCTACCTCCTTCCATTCTTGTTCCAACGTAGCTTCTAGTTCATAGTAGCAGCTTTCATCACCTTCAACTTTGGCCGACTGTTGTTGGTTAGATACAGGATTTTCTACTACCACATTTGCTTCAATAGTTGGTCTTTTGGTCAATTCTATGTCTTGGATAGCATCCGCATCTCTTGGTCGTTTGTTTCCGGACAACATGATTTGAAGTGAATGTGATATATGTGTTTGAGGTTGATGATATAAACTTGGTATGCAGCAACATGTGGAAGTAACCAATATATACACAAAAAATGGGGAAAACGAAGAGTCTGTATTAAATTTTTGAACTCTTCGATTCCCCATTATTTGTTGGAAATATACACGCATTTTCTGAGTAAATAGAGCGTGTCAAGGAAGACATTGTTGGTCCCTCAATTTGTCTATGTTGCCGTTGATATATTTGAAACTCCCGCCCATTATTAAGTTTAGTGTTTACACTTTGACACATGAATTTTCAATTATGACTTTAGATAGTCAAACTTCAAAAGTCAAATTGGCATATCCATAAGGCTTGCCTCCAGTATGGAGAGACTTAATCTTGCATTTTATGAGTTTTTGCTTTCAATTGCATGTTTGTATCTTGCATTTTCTGAGTTTAGCGGGTGTTTGGATTTAACCAGAGAGACAATCTCTCATTAACACAAACTTAAGTTTATCAATAATTAAAAGAGTACATCGATTAAAAACATTACATTAAACATTACATAAAACATCAAGAAAGTAAATGATATGAGATTTAGCGTTTATGTAAACCATGTATTTATAAGAAGATAGCAAGGAAAGAACGAATCTGACCCAAGTTGTTTATTGCTCTAATAAATAAATAAAGACAAAAATATGTGTTGGTCCCTCATTTTGACTGTCAGGTTTAGCTTGGGTTAGATCATAGTTAAATAGTGATTGGACTATTATGCTCCTGAAACAAGAACATAAAATGTGCGTTAACCTTACTCAAATGGGTCAAGGGACGCAATCGGCCTCATTTTCACATGTTTTGGACGCCACGTGACGTTTTTAGAAAGTTATGATGCCCTGTGATGTTTCGTGGGAAGTTTAGAGACCAACAGTGTATTTTTGTCTTTATATTAATTATTAAAACAATGAATCTCATACATAAAGTGTGCAATCTTATAATCTCGTGTTCGAATTCGATCATACATATATTAAATATAGTTCACAAACTAACATTCCAAACCACCAACCAAATTCACCATGTCATGGTCAAACATCTTCGAACTTCTTGTGTTCCTCTTACCCTTCGTCGGTCACTCGTACGTGGTCGCATTTATCTTTGTTGTCGATCATTAATTACTAACACAGTAACACTACTATTCAGCCCCACAATGTCAATGATGTTGCTAAATTTTATTTCATAGCCATAATGCCATATGCATATTTTGTAATAAAAAAAAGTCCCAGGTACCTTTATAATTCATAAAAACATGTTGATATGTTTATAAATCGTTACTATTTATTTAATTCTAAGCATTTTTGTCATATGCCTTGTTGCAAAGCACTAGTTCACTATTCATGTGGCTGTAATATTTTGGTCTCTAACATAATCATGGTGGGTTCATCATGATCTATTTTTCCACATAATTGGTTACTATTACAGTATTAATTTTTGTTTTCTTTATCCTTATTTAAGTATAAGATCTTGTAATATATATATATATATATATATATATATATATATATATATATATAGAGAGAGAGAGATCATTCAGTTAAGTAATATAGCTTGCATAGTTGATTTCTCTACTTATTTTGTTGGTTATTGTTTGGAAGTATACAAGACTTATATTCCAACATAATTTTACTCACAATGTTTCTAGTTCTGTGTTTTTGTGTTTGTTCATCATTTCAAATTCACACGTCTTGATATTCTATTGCTTACAATATAATTAATTAATGCTAATAAAAATCAAACTTGTGAATTGAGGTTAAGTCGTTATCCACAGGTTATACTTGTATATTTATTTAATTTAGGATAACGACATTGGTCAACATTCTTCATATTCGTTTGAAAAAATAAATGTAACATCTAAGAGAATTTCTTTATAGTATGTAAATTCTGTCATCATAGTTTTATCACGAAAGTACAGGCTATATTATGGAAAAAATGATTGAGAAACGTAAGTGCGTGACTAATTTTATGTTTGGATTTGAAATTTTTTTATTAGTTTGTGAAAAAAGTAGTCGCTCTATTGTCACCAACAATTTGTTGACACACAAAATTAGCCGTACATTTAGACATATCAATTCGTAATTTCAATCAATGCTCATATTATGGTGTAAACCTCTGCTAGCAAATAAAACTTTGGATAATTCCGTATATACCAATCTAAACATAAAAATGACATATACCAAAATACATATTTTCAATACAAGATTTATAATATATTTAAAGCATATTTTGGGTAAATATGTCATTATGGTATTTTAGTTGGATACTAGTTATAATGCTCGCGCACGCGCGGGTTTTTTTAAAATTTTTTGAATCATATATTTTTATTTACTAAAAAACAAATAATTTAATCTTTGTTTTGTGTGATTTATGATTTTAATTATAGTTTTTTATTATTAAAGATAATTATTTAAAAATTTTAATCCTATTATTAATTGCATCTTATCTATATTTTTTATATTTATCTTCTACTTGTGTTATGGATAAATATAAAATGTTACTAATAAGAAAATAATTTTTTTTTAAATAAAATTATTACTAAATAACGTCTGAATGCATTTTTTTAAAATGAAAAATTTTCAATAAGGGTTTTGTTTTATTATATAAAAGATATACAGAATTTACCCATAAAAATCCGTATCTCTGCAAAACGGACATTGCTTAAAACTTAAAAATCTTAAAATTAAGTAATGTTTAATCTTAATACCCTTTTAAAACTTAAATTCTCACTTAAAAATTCAAAAAATTTATCTTAAAACTATTTTAAACTCTATGTTATATATAGTACATGATAGTTTTTAAAATGCTTGCCTTGATAATATTCCACATAAATTTTGAGTCGGCAAATATATATTACAAATTTTGAGTTGGTCATCTTCGCGTTCACCTCATCAAAAAGGTAATTTAATATTCGGCAACTTTAAAAACTTAAGTTGACATTATCATGTGTAGGTGGCTTCAAGTTTTAAACAAAACAATATTAACATGGCAAAACTCCAAACAATGTTATCTTAAACATAAATTTTCCAAAATATGGATAATAAGTTTAATTTTTAATGTAGTTTCTAAAATAAGAGATGAGAACTTTTTTATTTTATTTTTTTACATTAATAGTTCCTAAAAATTCATAGTTCCTAAAAATTCACCCACATCTCTATTATATAAGACACTGAAAACTTGTTTTTATTATTATGTTACCTAAAAGTTAAATTTGATATAGTTAATAGTTGATGTTATGTTGAAGTTATGTTGATGAAAAGAATGTTATCTTTTATCTATTGTGTTTTTTGTTTTAATAAACGTTTTGATCCTAATGTCATCAATCTGAGATTGCTGTTCGCCAACATACGAATTAAAGTGCTCTTGCCGAGAATTCCTCTTTCTCCATCTAAAGAAGAGATGTTCCCTTTCAATCTAAAGAAAAACAGTTTCTTGTGTGCCTTAGCTTTGCGATGACTATCAACAAAGCTCAGGGGCAAACAACTCCAAATGTGGGTGTTTATTGGTCGGACTCTGTTTTCTCGCATGGTCGGCTTTATGTTGCGTTGACTAGAGGTGTAGAGTAACAAATGTATTAGTTAAGCTCAAGGCTGTCAAGATTGCGATCTCACATGAGATCGTTTTTGTCTTTGCAAGATCGAGATCATAGGATTGGATCGAGATCCTATGATCCTACCAATTTGTCATATTTTGTAAACAAAGGATAAACGAGTCATACTGATTTGCATTTCTACTCAAAGTCAAAGATAAATTGAACTATTGAACACTTTTAGATTTTTAGTTTTACACTTTTATTGTATCGAGTAACTATCAAGGGATTCAAGGTTTTTGTAATTGTAACAATGAAAATGTTTACATTAAAGATTTAAAGTATCAAGAAAAAATATCAATTACTTGTAAGAAAATCTTTGATTCGGGTGATTAGATCATGAGAAGAAGACCAGTAGTTTGTTAATTGGAATTTTTGATTTGGGGGAAAAGTAGAAAATTAGGTATAAATTATACTATATACTAATAGAGGAAAATGATGTGACACTAATTGTGTTGCAAATTTTTTTTTTACCCTTTAAACCTGCTTCCTATTGGCTGCAGTTGGTCATTAGGGCTGTCATTAAGGAAGTTTATTGACCCAACAGTACTTAGTCGTGGGCTTGGCAGCAGCTCATTGGTTGCAAAACTTGGGAGGCTAAACTGTTCAATGATTAGTGATGCTAAGCGCTTTGTTATTAAGCCTAACGTGGTAAAATTTTCAAACATAGCAGACCTAAGCAACCTAACTGGGTGTACAATTCATTGTAAGCCACCCATTTGGTACCAAAACATGTATGAATAGAGAGGAAGCTTCAAGATATAGTACTACAATTGTATAGTGATTAGGTGAGTGAAAAAACAGTAAAATCTACAGTATCTCAAGAAATAAAACCCTTTCTTCTCCCACAAATTCCAGAACCATCCCGCAAATTCCATAGACCACAAAACAAAGACACGCATCTTTGTCTTCCCTCTCAAATCTATCGCAAATCAAAAGAAAAAAACTGTGTGTGGCGATTTCTTTATCTCTCTGTATCTGCAAAACACACAGCATATGTGTTATCGTTGGAAGCTTCAAAGATTCATAGCAAACACAAAAATCAGGATCAGAAATGGGTGGACAATGATTTAGGGGGTCTTTGGATTGGCTTTTCAATTTTATGCCTAACGATGTGGTTTTACTTACGATCATGTGGGATTTAAGGTAAAATAGGGTTATGTTGTAATTTAGGTTCGTTGTTAATTTTAGGGGTTTTTTTTACCAACTTTATATGGATTTGTTATATTTTTTTTAAGTAAAAGATGTATTATTTGATTGATATTAGTTGTATTGTGAATAGTTAATTTTCTTAGAGATTTACATACAATATTCAGGTGTATTTTTATGTTTTGATTATACTTAAATAATTTGGTTCAGGGCTTTGTGTTTATGTGAGTTTTTATTTAAATTTATTGATTTTGATTATTCAAAAAAAATAAAAAATAAATAAATAAATAATCCAGGGCTAGATGTTTATGTGTTCCCCATCTGGATTACACTATAAAAATGATAAAATGTTATTTTTAGGGTTTATTTATATGAATTTATTGGTTTTTGCGTAGGTTAGATGATTTGGTTATGTGGGTGATGATTTAGTTTTCATTTTTTGATTTTTAGGATTATATGGTGGTGGGCAGATGTGCATACCTGATATGGAACCTTCGCTGTGATGAATGCAGCCAACATTGACTAAAGTTGTGTGCGTCCGTATCTTGGCTAGGTAAACTGTTATTTTTGCAGCCATGCCGGACGATAGTTTTTTTTTATTCTTTAGGTTTACTGTCAGCCTCATGCTTGCTATGAATTTCATATGCTAGGCTCACGGGTTGTGATGCTGTGATGAATGTTGACTTACTGATATGTAGAACAATAATTTACATATTTTAGTTTAAATCCACATTAAGATGTCAACAACACCGTATGTGCAGATGGGGGCATTGATGACCTTGCTGAGTTTCGTGGAGCTGGGCAAGTTGTTACTGAATGGACAGATAGGTGTGCACTCGGTATAAAAATATTTGTTTTGATTTCTGTTTTCATTTGTTGTTTATATTAATTGTTGTGAGCTTGCAGAGCAATGGGTGGGTCAGACCCTTTTGAAGAAGCCTTAACAGCTACACTCGATCTCTTCAGACCTTGATTGGCTTGTGTCCAAGACTTCCTTGAAAAGAGGCAACCAAGGTATCTTAACTTACTATATTAGATAACTTGGTATGTTTAAATTGTCGGCTAATAGATGATTTGTTTCCAAGTTTGTTAAAACTAATCCAATGGCGGTTTATAAGTGCTGCATTTTCTTCAAAATCCCTTTTTTATTCAAAATATTTAAAGGGACAAAAACACTATAGATCCTTGTAGTTGTGATTATAGTTGTAGATCCCTGTCACAAAATATTTAAAACTCCATCACAGTAGTTGTGATTATAGCTGCTGCATTTGCTTCAAAATTCCTTTTTATTCAAAATATTTAGAAACTCCTTTTGAATGGAATCGACATGGGTGAAAGTTAAGATGTTTAACTTTGCAAAAATGCATGATTATCATACTTGAAATAAGGGGGTGTTTGGTTATCTGGACCTTAGTAACTTAAGCATTTAAAAAATCAGATAAGATAATATGTCTCTAATGGTTAGTTAAGCAGTGTTAGAAAGCAAATGCGCGTAAAAGGAAAAGAACAGTTATTGCCTCGCCCTCTGGTAATTACACCATTGTTTTAAAACCCCGTAATCATTTTTTTTCACTTTTCTCCAAACCCACATAACATTGGTGTTGTTATGGTAAAAGCGAGTTATCCGACCATGCCTACTGATATTCAAAGGAATGTTCACCGAATGCGCTCACGTTGTCTGTAATTCTAATGCGTGTAAAGTTAAAAATAGTCGTACGTTCTTGGCTGTAACACCTAAAATCTAAGAACATGTGAAATGACCAAATTGCCCCTACAGGTTTAAAATTTTATTAAAAGCTTATAAAGTCTCCAAATAAATTCCAAACTTCTAACAATGAACAAGTTATGATCCAAAGTAATTTTAACAACTTCATTTAACATTTATAAAAGTTATAAAATTACCAAAATACCCCTCATAGGGCCGAATGACTTAATATGTGTTATATTTTGATTTAAATTGATTTTAAAAGATATATATTATCTAAATATGGAAGATAATTATCACCCAATATTCTCCCACCTATAATCACGAAATTTCTGGTCCATAAACCCCCCTCATTCACACGGCATTCCATATTAAAAGTCAACCCATATCTTTTTCTCTCAAACCCTAATTTGCCGATCCAAAATAAAACACACAAGAAATTCTCACAGCCCCCATTCGACAACCCCATCATTCCTAAGCATTTTTCTGTGATCAAACAACATCCAAAGAGTCCTAGAAAAATACCCTTTTGAATTGTTGAAGCTTGGTACGATCGTGGTCTTGGTTTTCTTTTGTCGAGCCCTAATAACAAGGTAAATTCGTTTTGATTCATTCGACCTCCACAAAATTCGTTTCTTATTTTTCCTGTGATACTTACATCATATAAGACCCACGAAAATTGGTTTCAAGATTTGAAGATCATTGGTGAAGTCGTGGTGATTTTTGGATCATTTGGCCTATACGCGTAGGTTATAAATCGTACAGCCCTCTCCACACGTTCAAGCCTTGGTTTGGTATTTTTCTCAGGTCCCTTACATCCTATAAACATCAAATAAAATGGTTGAATCGATCCATGCATGCTCTATATCATATTCATGAATTAAACCCTAAAAACATGTGTAAATCGTAAAATACACCATGCGATCCATAATAATTTCAAATATAATTTATTTACACTTGTTATAATGTATAGTGATCTGGAAAAATGTTGGAAGAATTATCATGGCCTAGAACATTGTGTTTCGTAATTATTTTGTTTTGATTAAATCGTATAAAGAGAAAAAGAAAATAAAATCGTGGGATCTAGGGTTTTGGTTTAGGGCTGGAAAAAGGTGACTATTAATGATGTTAATGATGATCTAATGATTGGAAAGTGAATAAGATGGATTAGGGTTTGTAATTCTTAATTTTTGGTTTATACGATTTGGTATAAAAGTTTTGGGTGAGTTTTGTAAACTTTAAAACTTGAGGGTTAATTCTGGAACTTTATTTGAGCTGTACAATATTCGAATAAAATATATAATGAGGGTGCTAAGTGTAAGTTTTACATTTAAATGGATTAAAATGTATTTTTAAATTTAATTAGGGTTTGTTTTGTAAATAATTAAAAGAGAGGGACTAAAGATGTAATTTTCAGATACTTGGAGCTATTTTGAGTAATTTAATATATTCAGGGGTTTATGTGTCATTTTGATCATTTAATGGCTTAATATGTAATTCTAGATAATTAAAAGTTGAAATTGTAAATTTAAGAGGTTAAATATGTAACTTTGATAACTTGAGGGACTTAAGGTGTAAATTATGAAAGTTTGAGTATCCATTCGTATAACATCTTAAAATAAGTGCTCATTATGTAAAATGGATAAGTTAAGGGTTTAATGTGTAACTTTGAATACTAAAAGGTTTAAAGTGTAATTTTGGAAAGTAAAGGATATAAAATGCAAAGTTATGAAACCCCAAGGACCAAAGGTGTAATTATGTTAAAAGATATCTTGTTACCATTAATAATTATTCAACTTTCTAAAAATGGAAACTTTCTAAAAGTGGAAACTTACTAATTATGGAAACCTGCTAAAAGTGGAAAGTTACCTTAAGTGGAAAGACATGTAATTAAGAATGAATTATAATTCCCTTCTTCTCCTCTAGGGGTGAAGAAGGAGAGATCTTGGGCTATTCCTTATTCTGTGCTTGTTTCTATTTGTACTTTCGTAATAAGGTACGGATACTCTGCCTTTTCAGTAAAGGCTCCTATATTCTTCTTATGACTTTGAGCTATGATTCAGTTAAGATTCCCAAAGCCATTGCTATGTTTCCTTCTGTTGTGAACTTCCTCTGATTTCTGTTAAACTTTGATTTGTTAGCTTCTGATCTGATTTCGTTGCTATGATTTCTGACCCTTGAATATCCGATATCTCTGGTTCATCTTTTATGATGATTTGATATGAAAACTTTTTGAAAATATATAACTTGAGGTTATGGAAGGAAACTGTTTTGAAATGACACTCTATGATTTTGAAACGAAACCATTTTTAAAGGAAGGATTAATTGGCTTTTATGAAGAATGTTTAAAGAGGGAGATCTTTGAGATGAAATGGGTAAATAACTATTAAAGTTTTAAATCTATTTTCTCTTAACTCTTTCACATTTTATTTTGAACTTACGAAACTTAATAACGAATCTTTTGAAATGAACCTTTGGGAATGAACCTTGGATATTCTGAACCATTGATATGACTTCTGATATTATGATTTTGAGATGACCTTGAGACATGACCTTGAGATAAACCTTTGCTATATGACTTTTTGTATGACTTTGAGACCTGACTCTTAGTTTGATACCCGAGCCATTTATGTTTCCCTACCTATGGAGGTACCATAGGCATGTCTGTGATGCACCGCTGGCATGACTCATGTGTGGGTGAGTGATTTCTCACGCCGTCCCTTTTTATGATTATTATTATGGCCATTGTGACTTTGAGTATATGACTTTGAGATTGACTTTGAGTAAGGGGCGTATGGATTGCAATCCTAGATATGTATGCTTAGTGGATTTAACTATGACTTTGAGTTGACTTTGAGGTGACTGGTACTGTGTGCTATACATGCCTTTCACAATTTCTGGGAGCTAGCTACTCCACTATTATGATACATGAGGACACCCCTCATATTATCTGGTTGCCTGAGAGGTATCCCCTCTGATTGTGTGATTATGACTTTGAGATTATGATGTTGAGATTGACTTTGAGTTTCTGGGCTCGTGGTAGATGACTATCCTTTCTTCTTTCTATTCTATTACTCTTTTATCTATTCTTTATTCTATTTCTCCAATGCACTATATTTCAGTTCTGTTTTATTATCATTGCTTTGTATATGTATCTGTTCACTGGGCTTTTTAAGCTCAGCCGCATTTCCTTTTCCTGCGGCAGGTTTTAGTAGGAAGCTGGGTTATGAGAAGAGTGTACCCTTGGATTAGAAGACTTGATAGCAAATCTGGACTTGATAACCTGGTAGATCCTAAATCTTATTTGAAACTTTTGTATTACTGTAATTGTATGCTTTATTATGATCTGATGTGAAACCATTGTTGTGATATCTTTACCCTTGTCGGGTTGGGGTGTTACATTGGCTAATGCCTTATGAAACATCCCATGTTGTTATTGTTCTAGGTAAACCTCACTGAACCTTACGTGATGCAGTGAAGGATGGTATATCACCACTAACATCAGCGGCTGAACTCCAAGGTAAGCCACGCGTGCTTACTTAGTCTGTTGTGTCCATATATTTCAATGTGGATTCATCTCATTCTAATTGTTTAGTATGCCATTAGTTCTCATAGCCATGACTGCTTATTGTTAGGTGCGGCTCAGCGTCATGGATCTCATGGCCTTCTCGAGAAGGGGACGGTTATTCAAGCGGATACTTTGAGTATCGTTCAAGGCAGGTTTGCTGCTCAAACTACTAATTTTGAAGCAAGTTGTGAAGTGGTTAGACTTAATTGCAACAACTTGGTTACTAAAGGAGACCGTGAAGCACTATCAAGGTGGACATCAACTACGGGTTAAGTGGCCCGAGTCTATGGCCTTCATACACATCGACTATGGGCCTACAGTTACTGAGGTAATTTGACTCTACAAGGTTAATTTACTATGTGTTTTTTGAAAGCTTAACTTGGACATATGGCTAAAAAGTTGCTAAATTTTGACAAAAAATAAATGCTCATACAATTGACAGAGATTCAAACACCTTAACATCTTTATAAAAGTCAAAACATGTTTACATGTTGAAATTTTCATGAACTAATGGATGTAATCATATACTTTCATAAGCTAGCGCCTGATTGTAGAGATTGACCCAAATGGGACATCAACCTATCTTTAAATGGCTTACACATACAAAAAAATACTATGAAAAAAAGGGAGAAAAAGAAGAAGTCTGTTGGTACACAACCATCTCGGTTTTATTTTGGGTTTTTACTAACAGAAATTTGTCGGTGAGTTATATATGTAAAATCTATAGTAACTCATGTGGAGGCTAATTAGTGCATTTGTGTCATGAAATAGGGGCTGAAATGGGTGGGTTTGGGGGCTTAAATGGGTCAGTTTGGGGGTTGAAATGATTGTGGGATTGGATGCTCAAGTGGGAACTAAAACTGGTGCGCTTGGGTCCTGAAATAGGGGCTGAAGTGGGTTCGTTTGGGGGCTGAAATGGGTGGGTTTTAGTGATGAAATAAGGCTGAAATGAGTGTGTTTGGGGGCTGAAGTGGGGGCTCAAAGGGTAAGTTTAGGGACGTAAATGGGTGTTGTATTGGGTGCTGAAATAGGGTCCGAACTAGGTGCGTTTAGGTCCTGAAATGGGTGGCTTTGGCTGATGAAATGGGACTAATATAGATGTGTTTAGGGCCTCAATTTGGGTAAAAAAAAAAATGGGTCAGTTTTGGTGCTAAAATGGATGTGGTTGCAAGTTAACACTACTATTCATATATTACTAATTTCAAAAATAGAAACTTCAAATATTTTGTATGGCATTAAACCAACCCTTATACTTTTTTGTTTGTTTTTTTTTCTGTTTTTTTTTTTTTTCTTTTTTTTTTCTTTTTTTTTTTTTGGCAGTTAAGAGAGAATAAGTTGAACAACAAAGACGTAAGGAAGAAGAAAATGTGCAACCGGAAGCGCGTATTGTGAATGATACGCAGTTTTGTAAACTGGATGAGCTTCTATTTCAAACTCAGCTTTATTCTGAGTTTTTGCTCGAGAAGATGGATGAGATTAGTAATGTTTGTTCCTATGTTTGCATTTGTTGTTAGATTGTAGTACGTAAATTTTCAGTTGGTGACAGTTTTTTTAGCTGTTATCGCAGAAAGTGGTGTCTGGAGGCGTTGATGAAATAAAGGAGGTGAAGATGAATGGTTGTGGGTCAAAACGAAAAGCAGTCACCAGTGGTATCAATATTCAATATAGTAAGAGTTTCACTTAATTACATAGATGCATTTAGTATTCATTTTGACTCCCCTTTGGTTACAACAAATAGAATATTGCTTCATTTTTTGAGCTTATATTTTAAGATGTTTCTCAATCATAGTTTGGCTTGAAATGTTGTTTTTTAAGGGGGTTTAGTATTTCATTTTTTCCCTTGTTTATAGTATATTGAGCGTAGGTGTGTAATGTGATGTTGTCTTAGATATACCAAAATGAGGCTAAATTGAAGTGACCAATATATGTTTTTACGTTTATTTTCTGAAGCCTTCTTTGACAACATTTCAGGCCAAGGTACCAAAAATCTAGGACAACATCATTTACGTATATCTAAGACACCATCAAAGTACGCGGGGAAACGAGCCTAATGTCCTTACAAGTTGTATGCTGGAAAAGTTGCACAAAACATATAGCTGTTTGTTAAACATTGATAACTTAAAGAATCATACTTTTAGGCATTTATCCTAATAAAATGTGGGAAATTCTCATATTAGTGTTACTGCATAATATGTACACAGATCAGTAATTTTAAAATGCTTTTTAGGATTTATTGAGCTCAGAGATTTTCAGATAAAGAGGAGGGGTGAACTAAAAGCCCATCAAAGTTTTACAGGTACGGTTTCTAGACTTTAATGAGTTGATGGTTATAAACACCTCATAATCGAGTTCATGGTCTGTCGGTTTAGAAGCTCTATGATGATATGATGCTTAAAAATTAACAACTACGTTGACAATATGTTGTTGCAAGTGAAGCACGTGTAAATGTCTCATTTGGTTAAAAATGGTTAGTTCCTAGTTCCTACATTATCGATGCAGACTATCCACATGCATAATGTCTTCTTGATTAACTCTTAACTGTTATTATCCGATAGGAGTATATACTTTCAATGATCTAATTATACATAGATGGATGAAATTGCAGGTTCCGATGTTCGTGATGAATGTAGCAACTTCTGTAAGAGCAAATATTGTGGCATTTTGGTATATGGAAATGTTATAATAAGGTTATCCACAAAGATCAGGGAAGAGTATAATAAGCCTGGTGTGGCTATATGTAATTCAATTGACGATCTAACACCATTTTTATGTAAATGAAAGATCTGTTGTCATATTGGATGATAACTACTCTTTGTAATTCTTCATTCGGCCCAATTAAAATGTATCAGAAACTAACATAATTAGTTACTCCCAAAAAAAATTAACGTTTATTACTCAAAGAAACGGTGAGCATAATTGTAATAAACACAAACACGGCCGCCCCACAGCAACGCGTGGGCAAACCCGCTCGTTATAATCTATTTAGAGAATGATACGTCAGTGGTTTACTTATTAGACATTTGAAAAACTTGTTTGTTTTTGGGCCTAAGCAAGTGAGATGAACTTAAAAAAAAAAAAAAAAAAAAAAAAAAAAAAAAAAAAAAAGTGAACTCGGATCGAGCGATGATCTTACGAGTTTACGTGCGATTCCACGATCTTACATACGATCTCACCCCAGATGCGATCCTATACCGAAACTACACGATCTTAGCTAGTAAACACGTAAGATCGTACGAGTTTACTCGCTATCTTGACAGCCTTGGTTAAGCTTGCCCAAGAGTTCAGTAAAAAATGAGTTTACACCTCACATGTCACGTACCAAGAAATTTTATGTGACCAATAGCGTGCATTGTTAGCTATTTCAAACTAGATGTAGTGCATTGATATATTTTAAGAATTGTTCTTTGAGTTAAATTATCGTATGTTATAACATTTTTAAATTACATTTTGATTATTTTACGTTTTTGTGTATAAACGTAACACGAAATACTTGGCCACAATATCGCTGCTATAACTTTTTGCCACTAAAAAATCTTGTTGTTATGCACGGGTAGTCGCCTATTATTTATTAAGATATTTATTCGATAAATATTCTCCAAAATTCTGAATGAGATTCTTGGAAACTTTAGAAAATCTAAAAATCAACAAATGCAAATGCTTGTTGTGTTTAATTGTTTGAAAATTTTCTTTGATTTTCTGTCTAGTTAAAAAAAATAAAAAAATCATTTTTAAAAAAAGGTGTTGAAAATTCAGAAAACATGTTTAGAGACAACTTTCTATAAACATGAAATGTATAAGGCAAAATATAGATAGAGGGCAGGGAACAATTTTTTGGCAGTATAAATCACACTCTCAAAAAGATTAGTTACATATTATAAAAGTCACTTTTCAATTTGAAAAGATGAATCTTGGCTTGACCTCTACCTATCGTCGTGAACCTAGAGGAGGTATTGAAGAGGTTCAACAAAATCAACTCCTTTCTCGTATCTCGGACCTTGTTCTTCCTCAAATGATTGATCGTTGGGTGTGGAATTTAGAGGCTTCAGATGATTGTTCGGTCAGCTCGGTTCGTAATCTCATTGATGATAGTTTTCTTCCAAAGGAGGAGGTTCTACAAGGTGGGTTAGGTTAACATTTTTGCTTGGAAAGTTCGCTCGGATAAGCTTCCTCCCCGGTTGAATATCTCTTTAAGAGGAGTCGAGCTCAACTCTATTCTTTACCCCTTATGTAATGCGGGAGTGGAATCCACTTCTCATCTCATTTTCTCTTGTTCAATAGCTTGTAATCTAAGAAGATTGGTTTTTCGTTGGTGAGACCTTGAAGATTCTAATCTCTCTTCTTATGATGATTGGCTCGCTTGTCTCATCAATGTTAGGATGTGTAATCATTTGAAGGAGATCCTTGAAGGCGTATGTTAGGTCATGTGGTGGCTTCTATTGAGATTCAGAAATCAATTCCTTTTCGGCAATCGTCAGCCTAGAATGGATTCTCTTTTTGATGATATTGTTCAAACGTCTTTTACTTGGTGTTCTTGTCGTAGTAAGTTCAAACTCAACTGGGTCACCTGGTTGCAAAATCCCAGTTTACTTAATTTGTAATTTCTTCTAGCTCCTTGCTAGTTTTAATAAATTTGCCGTTCAAAAAAAAAAAAAAAAAAAAAAAAAAAAGCCTTTTGAATTTCTTCTTTGCTAGGATTTTTAAGAAATTTCTCTAAAGAAACCCATTTCTCTACAACCAAACGCAACATTATTAGTTTGAACTTTTCCGGTTTAATTTGCCTTATTGGAAGGATTTAGCAGTGGTGTGGTTGCGACGTATTAGGTTGTCGAGAATTAATCTATGTTCTCATTTTGAGAAGGCGTGCTAAGGGGGTGGCAGTCATGCCAAATCATGATTCACCTTGATGCAATTTTAACTAATCAAATGTGATCAACACATTTCATAATTCACCATACCTCTCCTTCATTTTTTAGTGGCAACCATACCTCACCTAAAACAATAAATGCCAACGTTCCAATTTTTGAAACAAAGTTTGCCATGCTGAATCGGTATCAATTGCCGAAATGCTTGCCGAATCTTCCATGCCGAGAAGGTGGTTTTCCACCATGCCGAACGGCATCAATTGCCGAGACCCCATACCGAATAGGTTGCCAGTGCCCTAACGTGCATGATTGTTCTCATACACAAAAGCTCAAATGATATGCGGGATTTAGTACGTTCACTTACTACTAGTTAGAAAAAATTTAGTTAACCCCTCATGAATTTTGTGTAACAATTTAGTTTAAGTTTGTTGATTTAGGGGAGTAGGTAGAGAGGTCGATAAAAACATTTGAGTTTAATATGTTATTCATTCAATGGAGTGGTTTATTGATGTTTTTATATTACTTAATAAAGTGTTAGCTTTGAAAAGCTAGGAATAATTAAAAAAAAAAAAAAAAAAAAAAAAAAAAACATGTTTTCTATTGCATAAGAATATTTGTATCATGAATTATTCAGTGCAAAATATATGATAGCAGTTTGTGTATGTCATTTTGCTCAGGGACAAAACATACTTGATATTGCAGTAGAGTACAATCTCATTGCATTGTCATGTATTCATTAAAGATGTGTGTTATATTTTGGCATTCCATCTTTATTTCTTAACCAAATCTCGACTCATGAATTGCTAACACCTGATGAAATATACAGTACAAGTTTCTTGTCAACCTATTTGCTGGAGGACACGACATTCACGTCTAAATAAATACATGGAGGCCTACAACTTGAGAGTTGAAGTATCATTCTAGCATGTTTCTGGTTGAGGGTCTTGTATAATCAAGACATGATATGTATATGTATGCTTGGTTGATTTATGAAATAGTTTCAATATAGTCTTTGATAGAAAACAAAGTGTATATAATGTTGGGTGACATTTTTATTTGCTTGACAAAAATAAAAAGTTTCTAATTTTAAACGAATGCTTAACTTTTTATTTTAATTTGTAAGGAATTTAAATTTTTAATTAAGATTCTAACACGCATTAAGCATATCTTTCAGTCACACTCAGTCATACAAGTTAAAATGACACAATACCTCCGAGTAAATTGCAAAAATGGTCCTTGTAATTTGGCCAAATTTTTGGTTCAATCCTATTCTCTTCGAAAGTGCACTCATTGTCTCTGCGAAGAACTTACAAGTGCACATTTAATTCTTGACTAAAGTTAAATTACTAAACTACACTCATTTTCTCTTTCACTTTTGTCCTCGTAAGAGTAATTTAGTTAAAAATTCGCTAGACGACACAACATTCTCGTTGAAATAAATACAAGTAGGTCGACAACTTGAGAGTTGAAGCACGTCTATCATTCTAAAATGTTTCTGGTTGAGGGGTCTTGTACAATCAAGACATGATATGTATACCGAGGTGCGATCCCTTACAAAGGGACTAAAAACACAAAGTCTACAAAGGCTAGAAAGCCACTCACCATGTGACAAGTGTCCACCACCCACTCCCTCCCTTTTTTCTTTTTAAATTCGGTTAGGGGGCATTTTGGTCATTTTAACCCGTTTCTTTATTCCACCCTAAAATTTCAAACGCAAATATCTTTCAAACGATAAACTTTTACGAAAAACCGATTTCATCATAATTTTTAAAATTTAATCCTCTTTAATTTGGTATAAATCTTGTTAAATATTTCGAACTTTTATTTTTTACATATAAAATAGTTATTGATTTTCTTGATATTTTTGGCATTTTCGGCCCTGTTTTTTACCATTATAAATGTCGAATCGTAAAAAACTTAAAACATGAAAGTTATAGATTTTTGTTCACTCTTTACACAGGTTTTTGAATCACTCAAATCCGATCTCATATGAGTAAGGTAACACACGTTAAAGATGGTGTTTAACTCATATTTGTTGCACACAAGATGTTTGATGAAATGTCTAGCTTATATATTTTGTGTTAAAATTGAGCTAAATGCATTAATTTTTGTTTCTCAATGCATTATTAATCATTTTATTAATGTAAGACTCAAAAAGTAAAGTTTTTTAATATTTATAAAAAGAAAAATTGTTTAAACTGATGAACCAAAAAAACATAACCCATGACATTAACTGATGAACCAAAAACATAACACATGGCATTAACTGATGAACCAAAAACATAATATAGGACAATAACTGATTAACCAAAACAACTTATATTCATCAACAAAAAAAGCATAAACTAACTGATGAACCTATAACCTATGAAAACACAAATAAACTAACTGATGAACCTATAATAAAAATTAATGAACCAAAGTAACTGATGAACATTTTGTTCATCAGTTACTTTGGTTCATCAGTTTTTATGGTAACATTTTTGACTAATTGACGAACCTAAACACATGACAAATAATTATAAGTTCATCAATTAGTCAATAACTGATAAACAAACTGATGAACCTATAATTATAGGTTCATCAGTTAGTCAATAACTGATAAACTAACTGATGAACCTATAATTAATGAACCAAAAAATCAATGAACCTAACTGATAAACCTATAATTAGTCAATAACTGATGAACCTATAATTATAGGTTCATCAGTTAGTCAATAACTGATGAACCTATAATTAATGAACCAAAAAATCAATGAACCTAACTGATGAACCTATAATTAGTCAATAACTGATGAACCTATAATTATAGGTTCATCAGTTAGTCAATAACTGATGAACCTATAATTAATTATAGGTTCATCAGTTAGTCAATAACTGATGAACCTATAATTATAGGTTCATCAGTTAGTCAATAACTGATGAACTCAAACATTTGATCAAATTTGATGAACCTGAAATTGATGAATCTGAAAAAATTGATGAACCAAAATAACTGATGATCAAAATGTCTAACTAATGAACCTATAACTTATAACTTAACTGATAAACAAAACATAACCTAACTGATGAACCTAATAACCTAACTGATGAACTAAATGTATATTTTAAAAATATAATGATTAAAAAACATCACTTTTTGAATGTTACATTAATAAAATTATTAATAATGTATTGTGGGACAAAAATAAGTGCATTTAACTCGATTTTAAGACAAAAAATCTAAGCTAAACATTTTATCAAACACGTTGTGTGCAACAAATATGACTAAAATGTCATCTTTAACGTGCGATATCTCACTCATATTATATCGGATTTGAGTGATTGAAATTTCTGGGTAAAGAGTGAATCAAAATCTACAACTTTCGTGTTTTAAGTATATTATGATTCGGCAATTTTTAAAGTAAAAAATAAGGTCGAAAAAGCAAAACATCAAGAAAATCATGACCCAATGAATATGTCAAAAAAATGTTTCGAAAAAATTAAAAAGATTTATACCAAATTAAAGAAAATCAAATTTTAAAAATTATGGTGAAATCGGTTTTTTCTAAAAGTTTGTCGTTTAAGAGATATATGCGTTTGAAAATTGAGGTGGAAAAGACAAAACGGGTCAAAAGACCAAATTACCCCTGGACGAATTTTATGTATAATTTAGAGTGGAGACACGTGTCACACTATGAATGCCTTTCTACACTTTGTAATTTTTCTCAATTTGCAAGGGATCCAACCACTATGTATACTTGGTTGACTCATGAAATAGTTTCAATAAGTTTTGATAAAAAAAAAAATGTGTATAAAATGTTGGGTGACATTTTTATCATATACTACTTTGGTTAACAAAAATAAAAAGTTTCTAACAATTTTAAACGAATACTTAACTTTTTATTTTTAATTTGTTTCAAGGAATATTAAGATTTTAAATAAGATTCTAATAATCATTAAGCATATCTTTCAGTTACACTCTAGTCATACAAGTTAAAATGACACAATACCTCCGAGTAAATTCCAAATATCGTCTTTGTGGTTTGGCCAAATTTATGGTTTAATCCTATTTTTTGAAAGTGCAATTATCATCCTTGTGAGTGTGAGGAATTTACAAATGCACATTTGGTCTTTGTCTAAAATTAAATTGCTAAACTGCCCTCTTCGCCATCCTTGTTTCTTTTGTCCCTTTGAGAGTAATTTAGTTAAAATTCCCTGGACGTCACAACATTCTCGTTGAAATAAATACATGTAGGTCTACAACTTGAGAGTTGAAGCACATCTATCATTCTAACATGTTTCTGGTTGAGGGGTCTTTGTACAATCAAGACATGATAAGTATGCTAGGTTGATTCATGAAGTAATTTCAATAGTCTTAATTTAATAAAAAATATATATATAATAAAATAATAAATAAAAAAATGTATAAAATGTTGGGCGACATCTTTATCATATACTTTGTTAGCAAAAATAAAGAGTTTCTAACAATTTTAAACGAATGCTTAATTTATTTATTTTTTTAATTTGTTTCAAGGAATATTAAGATTTGAGAAAAGTTCATTTACGACACTTATTTTGTTGTATACTGAGGGACTAATCTCTATCGTTCAAATCATTTGATCTAATTAACAAGATCGTATATTAGAAAACATCAATTCCCACCTCTTCTACCCACTCTTTTTTAATTAAAACTCAATTTCACCATCTTTTTTAAAAAATACGTCTTTTAAGAACCGTTAACGCACATAAATTACACCATCGTGGCGAATATTTAATTATCTTTCAATAAAGGGGTACTTTCATCTACTTTCGACAAACTGTTGTTTGGTGTTTTTTGTTTTTCCTCGGTTCAATATTTTGTTTGATATATCACTTTGTTATAATACTAATTTATAAGTTCGAACATTCAACATATTATTTTAATAGTAGCATAAATATTTGTGTAGAACTTCAAATAATTCACCGTTTTTTGCATTTAAAATTTCAAATTAATAAGCTTTCCAACTATATATCACACATAAGTTTTAAACTTTCAAATTATGACAATTTATTCATAGAAGTTGAAAAAATATATGAATTTTTTTATATATATTCAAACACACTTGGTATATCACATGTGATATAACACTAATTTATTAGGTTCGAAGGCAGAAGATATTGACATAAATGCAAAATATATTAATTTTTTGGAGCCGTATACAAATATTGCTCATTTTATGACAACATGTTTAGTGTTCAAACTTATATATTAGTGTTATATCACATGTGATATATTTAACGAGTTTGAATATCAATTTTTTTTTTCTATTTTCAACTATGAATTCCGTATTGATTTAGTGGTTCAAATATTATGTGTGATATATGGTTGGAAAGCTTAGAATGTTTATTTTTCAATACAAAAAATTATGAATCTTTTGGAGTTCTATACTAATACTTATGCTCATTTTACAACAACATATTAAGCGTTTGAACTTATAGATTAGTGTTATTTCACATGTGATACGTCAACGAGTTTGACTTTAATAATAATAATAATAATAATAATAATAATAATAATAATAATAATAATAATAATAATAATAATAATAATAATAATAATAATAATAATGTGGTGCTTGTTGACATATGTTCTCGGTCGGGGATTTCGGCTCGTAAAGAGGTTGATATCGGGCTTTGTGACGAAAGGGACAAACCCTTACGTCTGGCTGATATGTTGCTCTATTCGTGGGACGGAAGGCTTGATGTATGTGTTGATTTGGCTAGATCATCGCCCTGACGCAAACTGGTATGGTTGATTTTGTGCCGGGTCATGCAGTGATTGAGGCTGCACAACGTAAACGCGTCAAGTATGAGGCTAGGTGCGTGAATATTGGATATGGGTTCCTCCCTTTCTCTTTCTCTTCTTTTGGGGAACTTGAGAAGGATGCAATGACCTTACTGAAGCGAATTCGAGAGTTCTCGATAACCTAAGACATTGGAGCACGTGATGCTGCTCATATCTTTAGTATGATTAGCTTTTTTAAAGTTAGAGGAGTGGGAGCCCAGTTAATATCTCGGCTTCCCTCTAAATTCTTGTAAATCGTATGAATTTCTAATAAATTGATGTTTATAATAAATAAATAAATAATAATAATAATAATAATAATAATAATAATAATAATAATAATAATAATAATAATAATAATAATAATAATAATAATAATAATAATAATAATAATAATAATAATAATAATAATAATAATTTCAGTGTGCTCTAAATATTACCCAGTATGCTTTTCTTGCCTCTCGCATGCAAACGAGCGATCTACAGGATAAGATACTGACCAAAACAGGCATTGTTTCCCATGGCCCTTCATTTCAGCGTGCTCTAGATACTTTCAACACTACTTGCAACACAGACCTCCTCTCTGTCATCGCTAGCGCTCCTGCCCCCCCCCCCCCCCCCCCCCCCCAAATGATGAAAACTTTGGCAAAGTGCTACTTTGATGTCATTAAGAAAGATCTTGTGTCCAAGTACTCATTAAGTCCAAGACAGGTGGCCATTCTCAGCAGTATTCGCACCCCACATGCACAGGATTATCTTTTCACCATCCCTATTGACGGTTTGGGACAGAAGATGCATCCTCGCCATTTTTGGTCGGTGTTATGTTATAGGCTAACGGTCCCTATGTTTTCTGAAGGTAGCCTTTGCCCGAGCTGAATGTGCATCGTATGGACCAATGGGGGGACCACGCAGTCCACTGCTTGAGTGACGTGGGAGTAAAGTTCAGGCATAATCTGGTGCGTGATATCCTTGTTGATATATGCTCCAAGGTGAGAATTCACTAGGGTTTCTTTCAGAGGAAGGAAGGGAATTACGTCCTGCAGATTTGCTTTTATTCAACTGGCTCCAGGGTAAAGATGCTTGTCTGGATGTGACCGGGGTCTCTCCTTTTGCTGGTACTGGGGTGACTTCGTGGGCTCCTGGGGTAGCTTTGAGTAATGCGGTGGAGAAGAAGAGGAAGAAGTATGCATCCAAATGTGAAGACAATGGATACAAATTCGTTCCTTTCGCTTTTTCTACGTTTGGGGAATTCGAGACGGAATCTTTGAATACACTTTCTCGTATTAAGTCTATTGCCATCAGTAACTCTAATAACATTAAGAGTGGTGTTTTTATCGTTCATCGAGTTTTTGTATTCAGAAAGGAGTGGGGGCTCAGATTGTGTCTAGACTCCCCTTCAATTTTATGTAATTTTTCATGTTTCTAATGAAAGCGATGGTTTTATAATAATAATAATAATAATAATAATAATAATAATAATAATAATAATAATAATAATAATAATAATAATAATAATAATAATAATAATAATAATAAGCTTCGATTTTCTCCAACTTTTATGAACAAACTGTATTAATTTGGATGTTCACGAATTATGTTTGATATATGATTGGAAAGCTAATAATGTGTATTTTTTAGGGTTAAAGACTTAAATTACCAACGAACTTTCAAAAATTTTCAAATACGGGTAATTTACTCTTTAAAATACTTTTATCAACAATAATACTTTACAATTTTTTTCAAATACCACCAATTTTCTCAAATGTTACCGACTATAGCCGGTTGTCACCGCCACGTCAGCTTGTTTAGCCAGTCAGTTTTTTTTTTTTTTTTTTTTTTTCTCTCTCTCTCTCTTTTATAACTCACACCACGTCAGCGAAGTTAAACCCAACCACAAACACTGAAGTCCCACCCCATTAATTCCTTTACCCAACCCAATCAAACACAAGCACACACATTTAATTGTTTCACTTAAAAATCACTTAAACCCTAAAAATCTGTCAAACACATATACAAACAATGAAGCCAAATAACAAAAAAATGGTATTTTTATTTATGTTTTGATCTATCAGTTGGTGATTTAATTTAGCATTAACAGCTTTTTTGACCTATAAATGGGGTTGTTTTGGGTTGTTAGTGACGCTCTGTTAAATGGGGTTGATTTGGGGTTTGTAATGGTCGTTATGTTATGTGTTTTTTATGCTCTATTTTTTTTTGTTTTTCACGCTCTGCTTTTCATATATATGATGATTCTTATGTGTTTGATGAAATGTTTATAAAGTAGTTGATATGTCATCAGAACCTTATTTGAGTGCCTAGAATGTAGTTTTATGCCTACCTTTGAACATTGACAGAACCAAAGGTAATGTGCCTAATTATACTTGTAATGTGCCTAGTATGTAGTTTGATGCCTACATTTGAACATTGATAGAATCAAATGTAATGTGCCTAGTTATGTGTTTTGTATTTGATTATTTGTGGTGCTTGTTTGGGAGTACACTGAGAGGACAAAATCAGTGAACACATTGAAACCTTGAAAAGCTTTTTGTTTGTGCTTGGCCACCAAAAGATAGAACATTGCAGCCTTGTTTGTGTTTGGTTACCAAAAGATAGAACATTCCACAGCCTCGTTTGTGCTTAGCCACCAAAGATAAAACCTTGCAGCCATGTTTGTGCTTGGCCACCAAACAACTTAAGCTTTTTTTTGTAGGTTATCATGGTATTTGGATATTTATGATGATGTTAGTATAACTTCTTAACTTTTTATGACTGTAATTAACGATGCTAGTATAACTGCTAATCTTTTGGAATGATGCAACATCTGATGTTAATGTATTTTAAATGGTAGCAGTTTAAATGATGTTATTGTCTTTTGCAAATTTGTGTTCTTGATTTATGTATAGGCTCTGGATTTCAGCAAATTATGGGTTCATGATTTTTCAAATCATGGGCTTATGATTTACATCATGGTATTTTACATGTTTTCTGCAAATTTGAAGTTCACGTGTTTTCCGCGATTTTTACATGTTCGAAGTTTAATTTATTACAAGGTCTGAAGCATATCCTCGGTTTTTCTCGGTTTTGGTTTGGTTTCGATTTTAGTCGGTTCGGTTCGTTTTCAGTCGGTTTTGTCATGTTTCTCGGGTCAGTTCGGTTTTGACTCTGTTTTGCTCACCTCTAAAACATCTCACTCAGTTTTAAATCATGTTTGAAAATAAAGGCAACCACGTGATAATTAAGAAATAATAGTCACATGACGGCAAGCAAAAAATAATTTTTATAAACGTCAAATATAGCATAAAACCTTAAAATCAACAACCAAAAGCCGAGTCAAATATCAAATTTTTAAGAATAACACCGGGAAGACTAGGGGAGCAGAATGATAAAGCAAAATGCTTTAGAGTATCATAAGAATCAAATTCTACCCTTTGTAAAACTGATAAAAGGGCTTTTACTGCTGGTTACAGCCGACACGTTGCACTCCAGGCTCTTCGTCATCTTCATCATCATCATAAGCTTCCTGCTGTCTCTGACGCTCTTTCCTTCTTAATTCTTCTTCCATGTTTACATCACGTAAAATGGTTTCTTCACAATCATCAGTTGCCATTTCAGATGAACTTGTGCTTGCTCCACTGGGTAAAATGGTCTCGAGAATCTTGCATTTCTCAGGAGTCAACACATTTGTTTCAGGAAATGCAACGTTGAAATGAATCACTAACTTCCCCTTCATGAACGGTCTTCCATGTTGTGGCATTCCCTCGTCATTGATTCCTTTGTATGAATCTGTGTTTGAAAAAAGGGTCAAAAAAAAGTTAAATGCAGCTAAATTTTGGGGTTAAAAGTGTACAAAATCATCAGGAATTAGTTTTTTTCACAAAACATCACATTCATGTATGGTTCCTACTACGTGCTACCCAGTTCACTTCTGCTAACTGAAAGATCTAAAGTGAAGGTGGCAAGATGTGTGTGCGGGGCGAGTTTGATAACGGGTCATTATTGGTTCAAGTTGAAATGGTCAAACGGGTCATTTTCAGTATGGGTTGAATGAAGCACGTCAACACACTTTTACGTTTTTGCCCATATTTAAAGTACTTAATGGGTAATGAATGGATTATTATGGTTATTAAAAACAAAACTATTGCAATAATGATCCATTAAATAGAATTCGAGCAACTTTTAACCCATTTGCCTGTTAGCCAAAATTTCTAATTTGACTAATTTATTACTTGAGATAAAATCAACCTATCACCCCATTTATACGTAAATAAAAAAAAAAAAAAAAAAAGGCCTTCAATTTACTTGTGACAGGTTTCTAACAACTTACAGCAGATATGACCTCAAAAGATGGTGTGTGTTTCCAAAAAGTGGATGATAGAATTCTAATTATGCTGTTGATTTACTTGTACCATGCTAGAATTGGAAACTATTTACCGCGAACGTCATAGCAGATGCTAAAAGAGTGTAAATAATGACATAATAAAAAGGGTTTTCGATTTTCCTGTACCAGGTTTAATGACTTCTCCAGGGTTCGTTTTGATAAGAAGTTGCCTGCCATCTAGATGAGTAAGAACAAACTGAAACCCACAAAGCGCTTCAGTTAAGCTGACATTGTGTTCCACATAGAGATCATCCTGTTTTCTCTTAAACTTGGGGTGTTCTTTCAATTGAAGTATGAAAATAATGTCTCCTGTAATAGTATCAGGCTGCAAAAGAGACATTGGTCCAAGTCAGCACTTTGTCTAAACTATTAAATAAAAAATGTACCATATATTAATTATTTAGTTAATCTTTATAGCATTATTTGGTCAATCTTTATAGCAATTAGTTTATGATCCTAACATACTTACAGCTTCATCAGCTTGTCCTTCAAATGTTATCTTTTGACCATGCTGCATTCCCTTTTCAACATGAACTTCAAGTACTTTCTTCTCCTGTGTAACCTTCTTTCCCTTGCACGGTTGGCACCGATCTTTCTCATTAATTGACTCACCTGTTTAATAAAACATAATTTAAAGAGTCATAAAAGTAGAATATACAATTTTGAGAACAAAAGATAGCTGCAAGGATATGATAAATACCAGAGCCTCTACATTCAGGACAAGCATGTTGCATCTGTTGGATCATTCCTGGGCCGATTTGCCTGGTTGTGACCCTCATCCCAGAACCTTGGCATCCAGGACACCTTGATGAAGCACCACTCTTTGAACCTTTCCTGATATGTTAAGCATGTAAATATGAGATTACTTTCTAAGGATATTTTAAAAATATTTGCATTTCCCTATATTTTAAAAACTAGACGAGTACCCGTGCATAGCAACGGGATTTTATAGCGGTAGATAGTTTTCGCGATTAAAAAAGTTTATGGGTTATAAATGAAAAATAATAAAAGTTGAGGATTTGGGGATTAAACATAATGTTTTGAAACCCGGTTCGACCCGGGTGGTTCAACCGGTTGAACCGTTCTGGTAGAAAAACGGGTCAATTTAAATCGGGTCAACCCGACAAGTTGGGTTGAAAAAGCAGGTCAAATTAAACCGGGTCAGCCTGCCTGGTTTGAAGCGTCCCGGGTCAACCCGGTTTTCGATGTGTATTAATAGTTTCCTTTTGAAACAAATGTTTTCAACATTTCCTTTTTTATAGTGGCAAATAGTTTTAGTGAAAAAAAAAGTTTATGGGTTATAAACGAAAAATAATAAAAGTTCGAGGATTTAGGGATTAAACATAATGTTTTGAAACCCGGTTCAACCCGGGTGGTTAAACCGGTTGAAGCGTTCCGGTCAAAAAACGGGTCAATATTAAACCGGGTCAACCTACCGGGTTGGGTTGAAAAAACGGGTCAAATTAAACTGGGTCAACTTTGAAGCATGTCGGCTCAACCCAGTTTTCGATGTGTATTAATAGTTTCCTTTCGAAACATAATAGTTGAAAATTTGAAATTGCTCATAATTAATTGTTTCAAAATTTCCTTTTTAATTTTTTCCACATTTCACTTTCTTGACTTTTCACTTTGACCATTTTTGTTTTATATATAGTATAGAAGTATAGATATAGAATTATAGATATTTGACGTAGTAGGCTTTGGTTCCATTGAGAAGGTTTTTAGATTGAGAAGATTTGAGAAATTTTCGTTTAAGCTATTGATTCATATTTTTTAATTTGATTCACAAGTATACATCAATTAATAGTGAATCGAATTTATAAATCACAAATTTGATACATAAATCTTTGTGAAAATCAAGTAAGGATTCATTAAATTTGTACAGATGATTCAGAATGCTTCTTATATCGCAAAATCATGAGATTTTTGACATTGATTCAATTTCTTTTTACACATTTTGGATTAGAATCACATGAAAATAAGTTATACACTTGGAAAAACTTGAATCAAAGTTTATCGTTTTTAAAAATCCTTCTCAATTGAGAAGGAAAAAATCCTTCTTCATGGATCTAGGTTCAACGTAGTAAATACTACTATAAATGTTACTACTATATATTTATATAATAAAATGTACTCTGATTAAATAAAATAGTTAAGAGGTTTGTACACATTGAAAACTTCTGACTTGTTTGAATCATTTCACCTTTTTGCTCATTAATTTACCACATATAAATGGGTTGAAATTGTTATTTCCGAATAGTTCTAATGTCAATTCATATATCTACTTTAACAGACGATAAAGAGAGCGTTCTTACCCTTTACACTTTTTGCATAAGATATTCCTTGAAAGAGAGAGTTTCTTTGTAGTGCCATTGTACACTTCCTCTAAAGAAACCTTTAAGATTTGTTTTACGTCTTCTCCTTGCATCTTCCTATTTCTTGCACTACCATGTCCATGTCCATGGCCTAAATATACAAACATTTGCATTAAAAAATTAGTATTAATTCAGTATAGAATTTGGACAATAAAAATATAGAAGCCAGAACCTAATAAGAATTCTCACCCCCAAAACCTCCAAATCCACCGCCACCAAAAAATTGCTCAAACACATCAAATGGGTTCCCACCTGCGCTGCCGCTTCCCATACCCTCTTTCAAAGCATCTTCACCATACTGATCATAAACCTCTCGTTTTTCCGGATCGCTAAGAACTTCATACGCTTGAGATAATTCCTTGAACTGGAAAACAGCACGAGTTTATAACTAAGTTCACATGCTATCACAATCTACTAGTTTGTTACAACTTAACGGCCAAGAATATGGCCAGATAATCAGAGGTAGCAATTTCAATCTAGTTGAGTTAAATCGACTTGAGTAATGTTTTATCTCCAAGGGGTCAAAGAGGTAGTAAATAGAGAAAAATACCTAACAGGGGGTCCACAAAATAGCTATCACCCAAAGTGTATTATTAGTCTAGATAACCTCTTAATCAAATTATTCAAAGTGACAGATTATTATTCAAATAATACAAATTTGTAATGATAATTGACACAGTAATTGTTTATACTAAGAACGTTTTGGACAAATGGTTTTTTCGGTGTTGACCAAGCTGACCCATTTTAACACCTCTATATATAATTTATAAAATGTTTCACCTTCTCGGGGTCTCCACCTTTATCAGGATGATTTTTTATGGCAGACTTCCTGTATGCCTTCTTCAGCTCATCTTGAGTTGCATTTTGTGGAACACCAAGAACTTCATAATACTTTGTGTTATCACTCTTCTTAGGAGCACGGCCAAACATGATGAAGGTGATTTAAAACCTATACAAGCATAGATTTTAAGTAAACATGATATGAAAGAAACCAATAAAAATTTGCAGAGTCAACTTATACAAGCAAAGATTTACAGCTATACAGCTAAAAATCTACAGAGTATATATAATCCATAAAACCGGAAAATCTATAAAAAGCATATATAAGAAACATAATAGTAAACGAAACAAAATCCATAAAATCATATACAGAGTGTTTAAGAGCTGAGTATATTTACAAGAAACTACAAACCCTCAGCTTTTATGACAACTTTTGCAGTCAAGGGGTGTCTTTTTCTGTCTAACCGTGGTGTCCGCCATTGTCCTACAAATTTCATGAGGATGTCCAAACCCACCACCACACAAACCGAACAAGGTAAAGATCTCACCAATATGATACAAAACTCTAGACCTCTCACTATACGGTCAAAGTACTCTTAGTTTCATCTTTACCTTAGATAAAGAAAAAAGAGAGAGCTTTATCCAAAGCTTCTAAATTTTGTTGTCAAAACAAAATTGCAACACACTTTAAAATACAGAACACAGAATATGCACCAAAAAACTAAATGGTTCTTTTTGCTTTTTAGCTTTTATCTAAGAATGCAATGTTTAATGTTTCTCTCCTTTCAGTATCCGGGGCATACTGTTTTGCGATTCTTGGACTTCTCAGGCTAGCGTTGGGCATGGTTGGGAGTTATCGCCAAATTTTAGCCCCACCAAGTCAGCTTTAGCCCTATAACATCCCTATAACCCGCAACAACAACAACAACAACAACACACACACACAAAAAAAAAAAAAAAAAAAAACCCTCCCTCATAACACCCAAGCTATAGAATCCTGTGACCCAAAATTGTTATTTATTTCATAATATATTGGTTTAGCGCAGACGCTATAATGCGGCGATAGTATGCATATGGCGGCGCCATAGCATCTATAACGTTGCTATAACACAGCGTAAACGTACCGAGCTCTCTAAGGTGTAACCCACAACTTTATTCTCTTACACAAAAAAACACATGCAGTAACAAGTACTCACAGTTAAGAGGTTCGCACCCCGTAAAACGAGAAAACTACACAATTTGCATATGATATCTATGCCATTAAACCCTACCACAACAAACTATACAATAAAACAACATATAATCTTAATTCCTACACAAACATTATCAAAGATTTGTTTTTTTTTTACCTAAAAATCAATCTTTATGCAATCTCCTAAAAAAAACCCACATCCAAAAATCAAATCTTGATCATATTACAAACAACCCATATGATCAAACACCATAAAAAAAATACAATCATATATAGATCTACAAACAGTACAACATTCAAAACATAATTTTAAGAATAACCCATGTTGGAAAAAACAAGAATGAAGGTATGTGCGTACCTAAGAGAGGGATCTGACGAGGAAGCGATGGGGGATGTTCAAAGTGGGGGAGATGAGAAGTGTATATAGAAGTAGTAGGTCGAATTTGACGGCCTTTATTTTTGGCCAATCGTAACCTAATTTTGAATGGGAATGGGAATACACACCTTTGTTTTTGGAAATTTAACAATTTTAACTTTTAACTTAAAGAAAGAAGTATTTGCTTGTCTTTTGGAGCTATTAACTTTTAGGGTTTGAAACATAAATTTTGTTTGTCATAGGGTACCCTCCACTCTTGAGATATTTTTTACCATTATTCCGGTACTTAGCTTATCATTTGTATGAAGGGTGATGACATACTCTCCTAATGAACGAAGCCTACGCCTTTTTCTTATATATATTTCTACACAAAGGACTGAAGTGTTGGCGTAAAGCTAGACAAAGGGTACCATAAGTGAATTCGCCAACCTTCACACAAAACACTCACAGAGTTTAACCTCTGTCGAGTTCGAAGCCTCACCTCTGTTATGGTTCAAAGCCTCACATCTGTCAAAGGTTCAAAGTCTAATTTATGACAAGGCCTGAAGCCTATCCTTCGACAAGGTTCGAAGCCTAAAGGTTAAAGCCTCTCTATCTACGTTCTGGTAGTTAAAGAACGTGGGTATGATCCAGAGTTGGTCAAATAAAAATTGCCATGGTCTCTTTGTAACTACCATGTTCTATGTAATTGTTATGACCTTTATAAGTGCCTCTACATCACTATCAGATTATGCCTATAAATAAGGAAGTCATCACAAATGGATGTAACTTAACTTAACTTAACCTATGAAATATCATCTTCTCTACCTCAATGCTTTCATGAACATAATCACCATGATTGATTCTCACACCAGAGGTGGTTTGCAGGGGCTTACCCCGCACTTCGTCTCTATTGACATGATTACAGAGCATCACCTCTGTTGACATAATCTGTAAGTCTCTATATTGACATGATTACAGAGCATCGTCTCTGCTGGTGTATTCCATAAGTATCTCTATCAACACGATTATAGAGCATCGCCTTTACTAAGATAAACCATAAGTGTCTTTGTCGACATGATTACAGAGCAATACTACATAGCTCCGTCTCAACCCGCACTTCGTCTCTATTGACATGATTACAGAGCATCACCTCTGTTGACATAATCTGTAAGTGTCTATATTGACATGATTACAGAGCATCGTCTCTGCTAGTGTATTCCATATGTATATCTATCAACACGATTATAGAGCATCGCCTTTACTAAGATAAACCATAAGTGTCTTTGTCGACATGATTACAGAGCAATACTACATAGCTCCGTCTCAATTAAATCAACTACAAAGCCTTGTCAGTTGACAAGATTGTAGAACATTGTCTTCACCGATATAGTTTGGAATCTTCAATTTAAATAATTACAAACCTTCGTGTCGACCAACGCGAACATCATATTCGTTTGCATATTTGCAGAGCCTCGTCTTTGCCACTAGAGTTGCAGACGTCTCCTCTAAATAACTACCTTTGTCAACCAGAACTACAGAGCCTAGTATCTGCCAAAATAATTCAAGAACCTCGTCTCCAGCATTAGAATTTTAGGCGTCTACGTGAGCACAATCGCAAAATTCTATATCCATTGGGAAGATTGAAGAACGCCGTCTCCATCGACACAATTAGGTAGCCTTTAATAGAAATTTATGTATATCTAAGACTAATTTAAAATTTATGCTAACAACATTAACATAATGGTTACAACATAACAAATCAAGCATAAGCGATTTAGCACATTAAATCAAACATGATTTCAATTCAATTAAATCTTCATGCAACATGTTAACTGCATTTACATCTCTATCAGATTATGCCTATAAACAAGAAAGTCATCACTGATGTATGTAACTTAACTTATGTACTTAATTGTTTTTTGGAGTAATATATTTACCAGAGAAACCTTTTACACACACACACACACACAAAAGACACTTAACCCATGAGATATCATCATCTATACCTTAATACTTTCATGAACATAATCACCATGACTGATTCTCACACCACATGATGGAATGCAGGGGATTCCCCCTGCATTCCATCATATGGTGTTTTCTATTCCTTATTTTTAGGTTATCTTGTACTCGGCATCGTCACCATCACCCCTGATTTTTTCAATAACCATTGACGGCTTGGTTTGTGCAAATTATAATACGATCAGCATTGAAATTTGTTTAAAGTAAAGGTATCCACATGTTATGATAGGTGGTACCTTATTATTAAAAAATTTCATAAATGAAAGTTTTCAATTTTATATTTTTTTTACAATTATTTTTATGAATGATGATAATTTTTTGTTGAATAACTTTAAGCAACATCAAACTAATTCATATAAAGATTGTAGAATAATCGCGATGTTGCAATAATATAGAAGCAGTAGTTAGTAATTTATGAAGGTATAAGGTTAAAATGGTTCACAACGGCTTATAATCGCAAGTAGGTAGGAGATTTTTTGTAACACCCTAGGCAAATCCCACATCGGTTGTGGCCTGGAGAGATGCTGGGCTCATAAGATAACATTCGCCTTACAATGACACAACACGTTTTGTGGTCTACTGCGAGTGGGGTTCTTAGGAGCTGGCAGTTAAGCGTGCTCATGTGAGAGTAGTACTGGCTTGGGTGACCTGTCGGGAAGTCTTCAAATGAGGCCACAAAAACAAAGTCGTGAGCCTACAGGCAAAGCGGACAATATTGTGGTCTGCGTAAGACGGGGTGTTACAAGTGGTATCAGAGCCACTCTAGAGTCGTTCGGGATAGTGGGGCAAACCTCATCGAGGACGATGAGTCCCTAAGGGGGGGTGATTGTAACACCCTAGGTAAATCCCACATCGGCTGTGGCCTGAAGAGATGCTGGGCTCATAAGATAACATTCGCTTTACAAGGACACAACGCGTTTTGTGGTCTACTACGAGTGGGGTTCTTAGGAACTGGCAGTTAAGCGTGCTCATGTGAGAGTAGTACTGGCTTGGGTGACCCGCCGGGAAGTCTTCAAATGAGGCCACAAAAACAAAGCCGTGAACCTGCGGGCAAAGCGGACAATATTGTAGTCTGCGTAAGACGGGGTGTTACATTTTTTTTTTGTTACATATATACTGTTTATGTATGGTATGTAAATCGGTTTAGAAATGGGATGGGAATGGTTTTGTTGTTTGGTTTCCTATGTAGAACGGTAAGGACCCGATGAGATTGATGAAGATCAAGAAGCTCGGGTACTTAAACAAAGACCATATTTTATTGTTGTGAGGCAATATTTGCCCAAGTATGTCAAAACTTGTGAAGATGTGCATGTTGCCTTCTATTTATAAAGAGGCAAATGGAGTTTAGAGATCAACCCTTGAGAGATGATTAACGACCAAAGAGGCCAGGTGTTGATCATCTAGAGAGCAAACAAGGAGGACACGTAGTCAGCGTCCCTTGGATCGTACAAAATGGTACTTGTCGTGCGTCCTCACTATACAATGTCAGATAATACATCTTAACCAGTAGTGACAGTTGGGGAGCAGTAGTACTGCATGCTCAGTCTGGATAGGCCCTTCGTGGCCTGGGATTTAAGTTAGGCCTCTATCAAGTGTTTATTAATGGGCCTTGGTAATAGGCTTGAGTTGAGCGTGTAATTAGTTGGCTTGGGCTGCTAATGTTGATATGATATTGATGTGTTCTAATAGGCCTATATATTTTATTACCAAGTTTTACTATTTATATTTTGCCGAACTAACCTATAGACTGACACTAACGGGCATTGTACCTGATCAATGTAGCTAATGGGGTAAGTACGAGTCGTTTGTCAGGAGTAAATTACTATTATACTAATCTTAAATGTATTCTAACTACTTAATAACCTAAATTAACGCAAAGGTGGATTTAGCCTGAGAGATTGGCACGAGTTTAGTTACTAATTATCTAAGAAAGCAATTAAATTAACTAAATAATGCAAGACAAATTATAGAAGTAAAAAGGCACTAAATCAAGATAGGAAGAACATGCTAACCAAGTCTATTCCAATTAAGTATTAGTGATATGTCTTACAAGTGCAATGATTCTAGTTAGGTATCATCCCTAGTTGGTGATTTGCTAATGTAAACAAGGTGGGTCTTCTCCCTTAATCCTAGACTCTGACGAGGGTTAATGTTGTCACCATTAATGAAGCCCGCGTAATGTCCTTCAACTATTATATATAATCTATCTAGGTGACATAAATGTAACCTAAACTTCTATGAGTTTTACTATAGTAACTTATTTGACTCATTCTTGTAATTATCTACCTAGCAGTATTACACGTACTAGTCACAATAAAAGAACCTACTTAGGGAATCTTCCTGACTTGTGCTCCTAAGCTAGGACCAATGCAGTTGGTATCCTACATTCAGTTATCATGATTCGGATCTACAGTTTATAAATCAATAACCACTAATGACGTTAGCTATGTTACAGAATTTTAGGGCATAATCCATAGATCTAGTTACGATTCAACCAAGAACCAGTAAATAAACGAGCATATATATGTGATAAACATAAATAATATACAATGAGGTAAACTAGCAATCGATGTAAAACATATGATGTGCTAATTAGCAACCATGTTTTAAATTTATAAAAACAAGAATTACCGGTTAACTAGGAACACATTCGGGCAAGTATACCCTAGTCAATTGTAGTATAGGAGTGGTAAGTCAAGGTCGTCCCAAGAGACTTGGTTGCACTCAAGTGTCGTTTGTTTGTTTAAGCAAGTAACAAATTGGTGGTTATGATTGTCACGGATCAAACCACAAGAAAAATAACAAGAGAACAAGCACACAAAGAACATTCATCACAAGAATCACATCAATAACAAACATCTTGAAATATAAAAGTAACAAAGTTTACCCAAAGTATGAATTACAATAGGCATAGGTGAAAGATTATAGCAACCTTCAAGCCTCCAATCAACTACAACATCTAACAAAACTAGAGAATCGCTCCAATACTTCTTAGTGATACGTCCTCCATGAACGGTAGAGGTTTGTGGTCTTTTGGGTGAGATAAGGTGGTGGAAATTCGTCCTTAAGGGTGGAGGATACAATTTCACAATGGTGAGTTGGTGAAAGTTCTTCCTTTAGGGTGGAGGCTAGACTTTCACCTGGTGAAAATTCGTCCTTTAGGGTGGAGGCTTGAAATTCACCATGATAAGTTGGTTACAATTCTTCCTTTAAGTTGGAGGCTGGAATTGCACCTTTGTTTTGGTGACAATCCTTCCTTTAGGAATGCACACTTAGAACTAAGCCTAAACACTCATATTTGTAGTAGAAATCAACCTTAGCCTCCAAGCACAAAACTTGGGCACTAAGTTGTCATAAAATGTCAGGTTTAGGAGTTATTATGGAGACATGATCGGACTTGGGGCTTAATGACACTTAATTATGCATTAAAATGACTTGGGGAGGTCAGCAAGCATCCAACCGATCGGTTGCATTCCATCCGATCCGGATGGATGAAAAAGTCAGTTCCATCCGAATCGGTTGCGGGCTCCTACCGATCGGATGGATCCTCCTGGACAGAAATGATAAAGACCAAAGTTGTAGATCTTTCTCTTAGCTTTCCGTGGCCGCAAACGGGGGGTCAAACGGAGTCCGTATGCTCAAGATATGGCCAAAATGGTGAAGGTGTGTCGGGAACAACGAGTCTTCCATTATTTCTTCGTTTTAGCTTCTTTTCTTCATTTCACTTCTCGTTTTCCTTCTTGTGCTTTATTCTTGAGTCTTTGGAGTGACAATCTTCATGACTTTATCTTCTCTAATATACTCTAAGAGACTTTCATTTGTCGGGAATTCCTCCGTACATTCATAAATCTTCGTTTTTGATCATTTTTACGTCTTTTTCTTGGTTTTCTTCGTCATGAACCTAAAATAGAGAATATACTTCATTAAGTACCATAAGTTCATAAAAGTGACCAAAATATATGCATAAAATCCACAATAACGCTCCAAAAAACATGTTAATTTTTAGCGTTATCAAATCCCCCACACTTAAACTTTGCTTGCCCTCAAGCAAATCTAGAATTAAAGAAAATAAATCCACATGGTGCACAGGAATGATTAGAAAAATATGTGATGCAAATCCACCAAGTACAAGTACAAGACAAGATTCATCGTTTTTAAGCTTAGTGGTGAAAATTCCGAGATGTTTGACAATACCCAATGATTTTCTCGCTTGATTAACATTTCTAAACACCTCACGAAAAAGGAACGAAGTATAATTCACTCAACACTAATTTATTTAGGTAGTGTAGTATATATAAGAGAAATCACACTCATTGCTCAGTCATGATTTGTTTATTATCATAGGCTTGTACAAGAAACAAAACTCCACCGACGAGGCATAAGCATCAAGTGTAAACATCTAAAGAGGTCTTTTATTTGGGTTGTAACGTAAGGCTTCAGGGTTGTACCAGGCTTATGTTCAAACATCTCATACAAAAACATAATAGATTGCTGGCGCGAATTCTTGATTACTCAAAAACCGGATGGTCACTACAATATTCTTGCACTTGATATTCTCACAAAGCCATTACAATATCCGTAGAGATAAAGTAATTTGGTAAGGGTAGGGATAAGGCATGGGAATATTTATGAAATTGGTTTTAAAAGAAAAATAAAGTAAAGTCAAAGTCCCATTGTTGCTAGTCACCGAACTATCTGCAAACCCGTAAATGATTATAGTTACAATCTTCTCTTCTTCAAATATCGATACATCGATTCGCCATAACAATATTCTTCATACTTAGCATATTGGCTAACAACATACCACATAACTTTCTTTCTTCATCTTCATAATAATATAGCACATTGGCTATAATTGTCACCTTATAGTTGCGATGACTTATTTTCACTTTTTTTTTTAACTCCTTTTTTTATATACATCACATCTCCCCCACACTTCGCATAAGCATACACCACAAAAAAATACAAATAAGAAGTATGCATCCTTCGTCTTTGTTGGAATGGCACACACGAATCACAAAGTGTGTCTAACTCATAATCATCAAAAACAATCCAACATACCAAGCAACTAGCAACCCACCGTTTAGACTTTGACAAAGGGTAAGGCTAAGGTTTAAAGTGTAAAATGTTTTTGTATTTTTCTAGATGTAATCAAAAGAAATGGGATGGCTCAGAGGGTTTAACTAGGGGTATCTAGCGCTAAAGATAAATGCTAACAAATGGGTTCCAAATACGAGGGCAACTAACCAATGTGGTTAGCAAAAATTATTTTGTAAACGGATGGCCATTTGGTTTTATTCATAAGGTTGCCTCTTTATCACACGAATACACTTATATCACACGAATGCGATCTTACAACGGTCTGGTAATGATTTACAAGTACAAGTTCTAGAATAAATAAAATCACTGGCACACTCATAGTACAAGGTTCAAGCATAAAAGATGTATGCTATATATGAAATAGGCTTAAATCCTCACAATTTAGTGGAAAGGGTTATAATATGTGCTAGCAAATGTTATCGATCCTAGAATGGATTGCAATATTAATTGGGACACATCTCAAATTTTTCAAAAATTACAAATTTCACCAGTGGATTGATCCAGTTATTCTAATATATTTTCCTAAAAGCGTGAAAACAACTAGATCATAAGGGCAAACAAGTATACAAAAATTTTAAATTGACCCAAAAATTAGAAAATAAAAAACTAGTTTCGTTTTCCAATATTTTACTTTCCCCCACACTTAAGTTAAGCATTGTCTTTAATGTGAAAAATAAACTTCAAAGTATGTAAAATAGGGAAATAAATAGTCCAAGAGAAACGAAACTTCCCGGGCCGTAGAAATCGCGATCGAACTCCATATGATAAGTTGCTAAGCAAACACTAGCATAAGCTTGTGAGATCAACCAATTTCTTATTCAACAAAACATCTCCACACCAAGTATAATGTCACCAATAATCCAATCTCCAAGAGCTTATTAAATCTGCAAAAACAAACTAAACTACAAAAACGCGTAAAATCCTAAAACTCACTCTCGTCGGCATCACGGTTGCATTTAGCGTATGCAACAAGCCTTTTAAACCCCTCGGTGGCCCGAGTGGACGAGTGAAGTCTCGTGAGGGTTTCCAGTGAACATACCCACAAAGTTCAAAACATTTTAAAAACAAGTACTTATTTATTTACAACGTACTAAAAATAAAAATGGCAAAACCGTGTTAAGGTAGAATTATAGAAATGAGACTCTTGCAAAAACCAAAATACATTTAAACTTATACGATTTAAACACAAACACACACAAACAAAATACGAAAGATGAAAATAACTTTTTTTTTTTTTTTTTTTTTTTTTTTTTTTTACCGATTGCTCCAACCGATCGGTCAGAAATCCAACCGATCGGTTGGAATGAAAAAAATATTTACCGAGAGATCCAACCGATCGGTAATTGATCCATCCGATCGGTTGGCACTAAAAAATTTTTTTTTTAAACAAGTTTATTAAACCATGTTTTACTTAAAACTTTTATTTTTAAAATAAAATAAGAACACATAACGTAACAAACATAAAAATAAACACAAGCAAATAAAACACATAAACACATATTAACTATAAAAACATAAATACCAAACGCCACTTAAAACAAAAATAAACATGAACACATAAAAGAATGATCAAAGAAAATCATAAGCACATAGACGCAAGCAAATACAATTAATTACGTAACACAAATCAAAACAAGACAATCTAAAACAAGATAGTCTTATTCAAAATTAATACGAAACTAATCTACACAAAAATAACACGAAATAAAAGAAACACAAAAATATGCAAGAGATCACATTACTTATAAAACATAAAACTCACAAAACAAGAAAAATGCAAACTAAAAAATGGGAAAGAAGTCTCCAACCGAATTGGTTACGGGTAGTGACCGATCGATTAAAATGATTTAGGTTTTTTTTTTTTTTTTTTTTTCAAACAATTTTCAAGCACATTTAGGTAGCAAAGATTGAAATGAGTATTTTTAAAACACATGAAACCAAATCCCAACACCAAAACACTTGGTTTTGATGCCAAGATCATTTAAGCAAATTTGAAAAATGAGAGATTTTTTTTTTAGAAAATGAGAGTCAAGCATTCAAGCAAATATCATGAGCAAACAAGCAAGCAAATAAGCAAATAACTAAGAACAAAAACCAAAACTCCAACAACGGCGCCAATAATTTGTTGCGACGATGCCGGAATAATGATTAAGCAAGGAATCAATATAATAAGCAAACGAGCAATTTATCAAACAAGAAGACAATTAAACAAACACAAGAATACAAACGCAAGTCCCCGGCAACGGCGCCAAAAACTTGATGTGCTAATTAGCAACCATGTTTTAAATTTATAAAAACAAGAATTACCGGTTAACTAGGAACATATTCGGGCAAGTATACCCTAGTCAATTGTAGTATAGGAGTGGTAAGTCAAGGTCGTCCCAAGAGACTTGGTTGCACTCAAGTGTCGTTTGTTTGTTTAAGCAAGTAACAAATTGGTGGTTATGATTGTCACGGATCAAACCACAAGAAAAATAACAAGAGAACAAGCACACAAAGAACATTCATCACAAGAATCACATCAATAACAAACATCTTGAAATATAAAAGTAACAAAGTTTACCCAAAGTATGAATTACAATAGGCATAGGTGAAATATTATAGCAACCTTCAAGCCTCCAATCAGCTACAACATCTAACCAAATTAGAGAATCGCTCCAATACTTCTTGGTGATACGTCCTCCATGAACGGTAGAGGTTTGTGGTCTTTTGGGTGAGATAAGGTGGTGGAAATTCGTCCTTAAGGGTGGAGGATACAATTTCACAATGGTGAGTTGGTGAAAGTTCTTCCTTTAGGGTGGAGGCTAGACTTTCACCTGGTGAAAATTCGTCCTTTAGGGTGGAGGCTTGAAATTCACCATGATAAGTTGGTAACAATTCTTCCTTTAAGTTGGAGGCTGGAATTGCACCTTTGTTTTGGTGACAATCCTTCCTTTAGGAATGCACACTTAGAACTAAGCCTAAACACTCATATTTGTAGTAGAAATCAACCTTAGCCTCCAAGCATAAAACTTGGGCACTAAGTTGTCATAAAATGTCAGGTTTAGGAGTTATTATGGAGACATGATCGGACTTGGGGCTTAACGACACTTAATTATGCATTAAAAATGACTTTGGGAGGTCAGCAAGCATCCAACCGATCGGTTGCATTCCATCCGATCCGGATGGATGAAAAAGTCAGTTCCATCCGAATCGGTTGCGGGCTCCTACCGATCAGATGGATCCTCCTTGACAGAAATGATAAAGACCAAAGTTGTAGATCTTTCTCTTAGCTTTCTGTGGCCGCAAACGGGGGGTCAAACGGAGTCCGTATGCTCAAGATATGGCCAAAATGGTGAAGGTGTGTTGGGAACAACGAGTCTTCCATTATTTCTTCGTTTTAGCTTCTTTTCTTCATTTCACTTCTCGTTTTCCTTCTTGTGCTTTATTCTTGAGTCTTTGGAGTGACAATCTTCATGACTTTATCTTATCGAATATACTCCAAGAGACTTTCATTTGTCGGGAATTCCTCCGTACATTTATAAATCTTCGTTTTTGATCATTTTTACGTCTTTTTCTTGGTTTTCTTCGTCATGAACCTAAAATAGAGAATATACTTCATTAAGTACCATAAGTTCATAAAAGTGACCAAAATATATGCATAAAATCCACAATAACGCTCCTAAAAACATGTTAATTTTGAGCGTTATCAACATATCAAAAACACATAATCTTCATAAACTTGGCTAACACCTAAGGGTGTTTAGCCCATAATCTCAGTAACAAAGCAAGAAAACATAATCACAACGTAAGTTTTATGAAACATAGTAACTATGATACGCAAACCGAATGATTATATGATGAAACTAGGTTATACAGAGTTCTCCTAATCAATGATTGAGTTTGCAGAACCTTCTTGCCTTCTAAATCATATAGGAACCGAGTCTTGTGGTATAAAGTTGTGTAGAATTCGTAATAAAGGTTTTCTATATATAGTCTTTAAAACTTGGTCGATACAGCGTATTGGGCTCCTCCACTATAGAGTATCTCGCATAAATACCGTAGGCCCCATGATTAAACTATTCTAGAATCTATACGAACCGCCTGTGGATACGGCATATTGACCATTTTGGATACACGTTATTGAAGTACTTCACGACTTGTGGATTTGATGAAGTCTTCAATTGTATTTGCCGTATTACATAGGATGAATACGGCGTATTGAACCTCTGTCTAGTGTACTTTGCTTGATTTCTTCATTTAGCTCAAAATCATGTCCATTTCCTTAACGTTCATCATTTTCATCGTTATTTACTGAAATTAGCAAAAGTAAGTAATTAATTAATAATTACCCAGTGAGCTTGTCTTTCTCATGTACAGAGTAAAGTCACAAAGAGTTATTGTTATTGCTATTGTTTGCCATCTACAGTTTATGGAGACAACTTTAGTGATTCAATCTTTTATCGTAATGGCTACCAGACCCTATTATTTTACTCATTACACTAGGATCCATATTACATTGTCACAAAAAGCATGGCTTTGGCATATAACTACTTTGTGATAATTTGTCTGTGGTATGTGCTTTACCACACGAATCATCTTGCTTGGAAATTCCTAGGGTCGAGACCCCGATAAATATCGGGCATACTTAGTCTCTCATGCAACCTTGGGCCCATTTGGTGGAATGCCAATAGACTACCATAAAATCCAGTGGTATTGCAATTCATTAGTCTCTGCTTTGGCATACGACCAATGAACTCAATATCCACCTCTCCCGCATTAGCTATGTACCTACACATGTTGAGTTTTGGCATCAACCACCCATTGAGTCTGAGCTAAGAGAGTGGAACAGTTTATGGACGGTGCACCAATCTAAGAGTATATAGGGTAAGACCTTTTATAGACTAATCAGTTACAAGTCTTTTCTTTTTATATCCAGTATTAAAATGATGTTCTTTATCAAAACTCGTTTTATGTATGAACTATGCATGAGTTCATACCACGATTTGTTTAAGTTTTAGAAAACAAATCAATTGGTAATAAAATGTGTCTAACCTCGGGTTACCCTTCCCAAGCCTTTTAGTTAGGTTCAGACTAATTTATAGATGTTTTTATTTTATTACGTAATCTCGCTGTCAGAGACTTGGTGCTTAAGTACACCACTTTCTCTTGACTTAAGCAAATATGCCATGTTTTATTATGTCCCTAGATTATACCAGTTGACATATTATCTACCTATGCATATGGACAATAATAAAACACTATGACACATCCAAGCCACTATCTATTGTTGATCCGAGAGCCACTTCAGAATCAACTTGGGTCTTATCCTAAGGGTTAACAAGAAAAAAGGTAAGAAGGTGTCTTTGGACTCCGCGTCTTCTGAGTATATCCTATCGTATGCTCCTTCCTTCTGGAGGCTTCTAACTCCTCCGTGCTCCCACTAAATCTCCGCTCTCTTTGTGATTTGTCAGTTGTTCTACCATCTGGTCTTTCTTGCGTCATGTCCGTCTTGTTTTATAGTTAATTAAGTATAGTTAAAATTAAATTACAAGAGTGAATTTACATTGGCATGCAAGCCTCCCTTAAACCTAATATTAAAATGTAAATAATACTTCTACATCGCAACTACGTTATTTATATTTAGATCTATGGCTTGGACTTGTTTAATGCATTATTAGCACAAAGCAAGAAAATACTAATAAAGAAAAATCATAAGTGAAAATACTTAAGCTATGGTTTGCCAGGACGTACTACATGTGTACATGCACCACACACTTAACCCATCCTGATAGACGATACACGCAAATAGATACACTCCCCGATCAATAACACCAATGATCCAAACGACTTCTCACATGTAGGTACGATACCCCCGAACCAAATGAAAATCCAAATGGTAACTGCAAGAAGCACCACATATAATGGATACACATAAAACAACATTAATTAAAACATTTGCGAACACCCTCCATCTAACTTCCACGATCTAAATTCAACCATAAATGATCTACTTCACTAACCACATCAGCAAACAAATTTGGGTACTTAAATTTCATCTGATCCTCACGTTCCCAAGTAAACTCAGGACCACGCTTAGAATCCCACCGTACCTATACTAACGCTATCTCACCACACTTCAAACCCTCAACATCTCGATCCATAATCTCAATAGGTTTCTCGACAAAACGAAGAGTTTGTCGACCTTACTTTCATCTAATGGCACATGCAGACTAGCATCTACCAAACACTTCTTTCAATTAGATACGTGAAACGTATCATGTACACCACTTAATTCCTCAGCTAACTTCAACCGGTATGCCAAAAATCCAATCCTTTCCGAAATCTCAAACGGTCCTACATATCGGTGCTAACTTGCCTTTCTTACCGAAACGCATAACACTTGTCCAAGGAGATACTTTTAACATCACAAAATCACCAACATTAGACTCTAACGGCTTACGGTGATTATCCGCATAACTCATTTGGCGAATATCTCGCTGCCTTAAATCTCTTTCTTTAATCTGAAACTCTTATTCGCAGTCTCTCATTCCAGCTTAGGACCAATTAGTTGGCTTGTTCCAACCTCTGTCCATAGAACAGCTGATATACATTTCATTCCATACAATACTTCAAACGGCACATTCTTAATACTAGAATGATAATTATTGTTATAGGAGAACTCAGCTAAAGATAAATGCAAACCTCAGCTCCAAACTCAAACACACCCATGGTCTCATCATACCATCCAACGCCTGATTTGTATACTCACTTAGTCCATTCATTTAAGAACGATAAGTCATACTCATCTTCATACGCTATCTCAAGGCTCCATAAAACATTTACCACAATCACGGAGTAAGTATTTCATCTTGATATAAGCTGATTGACGCGACACCCCACGTCTCTCTACCACTCATCAAATGTAACGTCTCACTAACTCCTGCTTAACACAATCTTCAGGTATCTCTGACTGTTGCATAACCCTAATAATCATTGACATTAACATTCACCTTCAAGCGTATCAAACACTTGCTAAGGTATCTGTATCCTCTTCATAATTGCTCCTCAATACATTTCTTGCTAAGGTAATAATACGTCTTATCCATTCTCGGATGTATCTAATACCTTGCACGATTGATGTCCTTATGCTTCCTACCAATGAAACCAATTATTGGTCCATGAAGTACAATCCTCTACCATCATTCCTTTCCATTAGCTGATCTAAACCATGTAATCATTCTCCTCACATGTTCTCCTCCTTGAAAAATGAAAATTTAAATCAGAAAATTCTAAAATATTATAAAAGAATTTCTAAAAATATTTTTGTATTTTTCAAAGCTTTTTCTGATTTTTTATGGGTTTTTGGTAATTAAAAATGATTTAAAATGAAGAAAAATAGTAAAATAATCCAGAAAAATCTGGAAAAATTACAGAAAATCAAAAATAAATTGAAAATGTTGCAAAAAATTTTGGATTAAAAACAATAAGCAAAAGTGCTTATTCAGTGCTTAAACAGCTTATGGCAAGTGCTTATTTATAAGCACTTGCCACAAAACTTTGCCAAACTCTAAACACAGATGTAATATATCAAATTAAGGACAATTATGCTAAAAAATCACAGGTAAAAGCATTGATGCAGATGAATCTAGTGATAAGAAGTTTGATAACAAGCTAACCAATAAGCAGATAAGCACAGATTAACTCAGTGAGCAAAGAACCATGCAAAACATTAATATACACTATAAAGGACTCAGAAGTGCAATCAAAACTCAAAGACAAGCTCAAATAAGCTATAATAGCCTATATGTCCAAAATAGAATTCTGGTTCAAAACACCAACTAGCAGATGCAATAAGCAGAACCTAATAAGCTCTATTCTACAAGATTATGGGGGGCAAAAGGTAATTAGCACTACTGAGATTACTTAACAACTAATATCCTACTCAGAATTTATCAAAAGCTATTCTAAAATCACCCTAGTTCAGCAGTTAATGGGAAGAAATAGCAATTAATCAGTTGACTATTCCACTGCTATTCTACTTTGACCTTTCCCAAATTGAACAGCTAAAATCTACTCCTTAGTTGTAATATAAGCTAAAATAAAACTATATTAAGCTACTTTAAACTATTTTGCAACTATCAATTGAGTTTCACTAACTATAGTTTACTACACTTAACTGTTAATCAAATTTGAAATCTAATTTTGACTATTACTAATATAACCTACTGTTTTTATGATCTTAAAACCTATTACTATCTGTATGAAACTAGTGTGAATCACCAATACAGCAATCAACCAACTAATATACTCTATTCCTAGTTAAGCCAAACACCCTTTATGATGCAACTAACACTAAGAATCAATAAAATCCTCCACTAACCATTAATCTATTGATCTAATCTACTATAATAACAAATTCAGAAGTAATAAAATCAATCAAACATAGCAGAATCAAACTGAAACTCAGAAATCAAAGATCCATATACTATTTTAATAAAACTGGATAAACAATGAGATCAATACTAACACTAAACTACTCCATTTAGATAATCTAAACAACTATAACTATACTATCAGAAGCCATTTAAAACAATAAAAAACAACTAGCTGATAAGAAACTAAGAATCAAAGGTATGCAAAATTATGAAATGAAAATGAGATCAACACTTACAATCCAATTCCACCTCAGCAAGAACAGAGGTGGATTCTCTATGCTTGCCTGTCTCTAGACAGGCCAAGTGCATCCCAAACTCACTTTGACTTGCCAAATTCTCCACAAATAATCACCAATCTCAATTGTTGACTTACTTTGACTTTAAAGCTTTTTAACAAATATGATAAAACTAATTCTCACAGAAGCTTTTTAAAACTGATATGAGACTTATGAAACTAAAACAAGTTTAATTCAAAACTAAATTTAACAGAACTATTTTTATTTTTAATTTTTTATTTATTTTCTGATTTAAATGAAAACTTATGAAAGTAATAAAACTAGATTAACAGTGAAATAGAAATCATTATGTCTTTAAACTAAGAAACTGAAGAAATTAAAGAGAGTATAAGCTAAAACAATTAAGTAAAAAGATAAAGGCATGAATGATTTAAGCTAAAAAGATTGATTTCATTAAAACTAAAATATTACAATTAAAAAGAAAATTACATTAAAGCTGAGAAATGATTTTGGCAGAGTTTGGCTACTCCAAAACTCCACACATTTACAAACTACACTAACACTCTATATATAGGAGAGGAGGAGGAGAGCTCACGGATTGCCAAGCTGGCAATCCGTGTGAGTTTGTGCTTGTTTGAATCCATTCAGAGCCCTTGATCATAATCCCATCAATCCCATCATGATATTAGCCGTAAGATCAAATCCAATGACGCGTCTCAACCAATCAGCTTATGCCACGTAGCCCATATCTGTGTTTCTTTGCTCTGACAAGTATCTGACATCACCATGACCATCTAGAAACTATTTAATTTGACGCTATTACCCTTAATTGCTGTAATTGATGTGATGGGTAAGTTTAGGGTTCATGTAACTGGGTAAGAGGGGTGATTTGGGGGGCGGGGTTTGGGTAAAATGTTTTTTTTATTCACGTTTGACTATGGTTTTGGGTATTTGACCGAGAGTGGGGAATATTGGACCGGGTATAAAGGTTGGGGTGATTTGTGTATAGGGGAAATGGGCTTTTGGTGTTGTTTGGGCTTGGGTTATTATTAATGTTTTGGACCATGCTTGTGATTGATGCGTGGGAATCGCAACAGGCTTTACCTCTCGAGGGATCTCGAGAAGCTTACAACCCCCACCAGGCAGTGTACCTGATCGTTGTAGTATAGTATAGTGACAAGTACCGGGGGATTGATCGTTCAGCTTAGGAATAGTGTCGCTAGGATTAGAAAGCCTAAATACTAGTTCTAAATGTGAGGGATGATTCTTTTTGTATTTTTATATTTTTATGAAAGCAATTAAAATCTCGGGGTTTGAAGGATTTGGGCGGAATTAGTTGCTATTCAACTAACCCAATACTAAGAAGTAATCAAAATAAAATACTAAAAAATGAAAATAAACTAATTAAACTAAAGTTGTGAGCAGTAATTGGAGAAAATGTGTTTACTTAGATTTCACTACTCCCTAGACATCTTTTACACGTTAATTACTTGTTATAATTGCATGGATGACGGATCGTATTCCTTAATACCATTCATGGGGTGGCACACATAACTCCCCAATTCTATGAGCTCTTATCTCCTCCTACACCATGCCCAGCACAACTATAGGGATTGTAAACAGTGGCTCATGCATTAAATACAACCAATAAAGACCTAGTGCGCCTCGTTTCATGTTTCTTAAGACGTTCAAGCATGTTACCATTTGGAGATCTGCCAGTTTTCTTAAGCCTAACATATAAATCATTCATCCAAGACAAGAATAAACAAGTAATCAACACATAATCAATATCTAGGTTTCATTAGATCTAAGCAAACACAAGATAGATTTAGCCTAACATGATAGAATTAAGACAAGAACATGATATAGACAACCATCACATAGACATATTGATTGAATTAGAAGAACACTTATCTTGATTAATCATGCAAGGTATCAAGGGGTTGGAACCCTTGAAAAACCTGTAAAGTTACACCAAAATCGTACTTAGGGTTTCTCCCAAAACTTCTCGTTTTTAATGTGTGAAAATTAGAAAACTATATATAGAAAAACAGGTATGACGGCGTCAAGACAAACAATGTGACTTCGTCACCTCGCCGCCAAAACTCTCCTCGGACTGCCTAGATCCACTTCTGACGCCGTCAAGACTTAAATACTTCCAGGCCGTCATGACTCTTTTACTCTTGACGCCCTTCCTACGTGAAGCCGTCAAATCTGTTCTGGGTCGTCATGGAAATTCATGAAATTTGCTCTTGACACCGTCAAGGTTTTGCTCTTGACGCCGTCACCTACTGTTCCCAGCATAGAAAATTAAGACTTTGGCGTTTTCTTCACTTTTATGCTCCAAAAACGTCTGAATTGCTTCCTTTTCCAGATTTCACTCCCAAAGTACCTAAAATCACAAAAGGAACGATTTAGGGCAATATTTGATCAAATTCGGATCCGGGCTTAAATAACCCCCTAAAAGTGGTTCATTTTTCGCCTCATCAGTGATTATTTGGCAGATTAGGTATAAATAAATGACAAGGACCAACCTTGCACTTTCAAATTTCAAAGGGACCAAAAGTGTAAATTTCTTCAAGGGACTTTCTTTGACATTTTGTGATTCTTTAAGGACTATTATTGTCACTTTGAGCTTGATAAGGATAAATGCTTGAAAAATGCTCCTCGGCTCCGGCTTTTGACACTCTTTCCAATCCCGTGCTCGTGTTTGCCTGTTTTCTATAATTTTTGTCCATTTCTTTCATATCCGTACCTGCACATTCAAAAACACAAAAACAACGTATTTTTGGCATAATTGGTTAGTTTTTGGTCTCATTAGTCCGGTTTTTGGTCAAATAATAGTGAGTGAATAAGCACTCACCAAAATCCCCCCGACTAAAGTATTGTCTTGTCCTCACGCATTGTGATCAATTCACGCTTTTGGGATAAATAATTTCAAAACTCTTCCTACTAACTTTGTAAAGTAGCAAGGAGGTTCGAAAGAAGTAATAAAATCATTTATTCCCGCAAACGCTCCGTTTTCCAAAATTTTCCTTTTATTCCTTTATTCCACTTACACTTCTATTTTTGTACTTTTCTTATTCCATACTTGTGACGGTTTGTTGAACTTTCATTATTTTGCAATAATTGTTAGGGTCAACGAGTAGAAACACTTTTCATGGAAAAGTGACCGTACGGATAAAAATCGTCATCCTTGATTTTTCACGAGTCCCCAAACTAAGCGTACAAACGAGATCACAGCTTATCTACAAATTAGATGCTAACACTACTCATAAAAGTTACTTATGGAAACTCCTTACTCCTATTTCCTAGGTTTTGTATCTCAATATTTTATTTTGTTGAGAAATGAATTGCTTCATATATTCTCGTTTCAATAATTTTTAGTCCGATAGTGATACCTAAGTTAAAACGATAAGTAGTTATTCATTTTCTCTTAAGAACCACTGCAATAGAAATTCGGTCCACATCAAGGAATTTTGGTACATACAATATCAGAAATATAAGTTGCGGAGTACTACACGTGTACCTCATGTGATTGATTACTAATCAAACACATGCACCTCACGCGCCAACAACTTATTTATACATTCAAGCTCTTATTCATACAACTTTCAACTTTCACTTTTTTTTTTCATTTTTCACTTTTTTCACTTTTCTCATATTTTTCATACTTTTCACTTTTTTCTTTCTTGACTTTTTTCATAACATCAATGGAAGCTTATCGGGTAGCTCCAAAATCACATAGATAATCAACTTTTGACTTTTGATTTTTTCACTTTTTGCTCTTATTTTTGATGTTCCTTGATATGTACCCAACTTCTAAAGCAAAAATTCTCTTAAGAAAACAAAGAACTAAATATTATTCAAACCTAAATACCACTAATTAACCTAGAACATCTATTATATATTGGTGACGTATCTGATGGGAGTAAAAAGCCACAAGTACCTCTCATGAGCTCTAAAGAGAACCACTACTCCACGTTTAGCATCTAACTTCTAAATAAACTCTATCATTTCTCGCTCTTCGCAATTTAAGATTCCAAGTAATGAAACCCGCGAATACTTAGCCGATAATCAGCCACGCAAATATAAAGTCAGATACGGAAACTTGCAAATTCTAGAAGAAGAATTTGCGTTTTCTAGCTCCTGATGTAAAAGACTAGCGAAAGCTTTTAAGCTGCGCATGTATAAAGTCAAGTACGGGAACTTGCAGATTCTTAAGAAAGAATTCGCATTTTATAGCTCCTGGTATACAAAACTAGCACAAGCTTATGTGATTATCATTGGTTAAGGGAACAAGCTAGGGCTCAACACGCCCGGTCAAGTCAAAATATTTATTCCTACTCTCGCCAGCAAGAAAGTCAACAAGGTGTCAAAACACTTATTCAAACTTTATTATATTTTTGCACAACTTTTTCACTTTTTCTCTTTTTTTTTCATCAAAATTTTTGAAATTTTCAATTTTTTTTTATTTATTTTTTTTAATTTTTGATGGAAAAACGGAGTTGCAAGAGTGCACGACATTGTGAAAAATGCAAGGTTAAAATCGAATCGAAGATTCACCCTCCCCCAGACTAGAATGAAACATTGTCCTCAATGTTTTACGGGTAAAGGTAATCCTAACAAAATTCTAGGTCGTTTATTAATTATGCCAAAGAAAACGTTGGTCGATAAGATTCACGGATAAAGGATTTCCAATAAGCACCGATGAATGAAACTCGAGCGCAGAGAAGACAACGAGTACGAGAGTCATCATAAATCGCGGACAATCCTAACAAACATCACAAACAACCACGGAACACAAGAGTAGAAGAGGCACCCCCTCCTCACGTTATTCGTTAGAAAATAGAAAATAAGAAGATGAAATTGGATAAGCATGAGTTGCCACCCACGAAGCGCTTTGTTTTTGATTTCCGAGTCACGTAGCTTGACTCGATCCCCGAATTAATTCGTCCTTGGGGAAAAATCCGTGGAAAAATAATCTCACTCGGGCTTTCATTCAAAATATTTCGAAAAACATAAGACTTAGTTGAAAGTTCCATCCCGAAGAGATAACCGCTGGTATTTTAATATTGAAAACTTTTTAAAACCGATACCAGGGTCAAAAACAACATCCTCACTCCCCACGGAGTGACGGATAAGAGAAATCACACCAAATGTTACAAATGGCAAGAAGGTTATGATAACAATCTTGAAAAACTCATCATCATCAAAAGAAAACTTCATAATCGTGAAATTATGAATTTTATCATTTAAGCTCATTTTAAAATCTTTTCCGGGTGAGAGGGTTGGGATAAACTTTTCACAAAAACTTTCATTCTTAAGAACACCACCCGGATCATGATCAACTTCAAGATTAAAACTGAAACTTTCATATTCAGGTTTAGAAAACTTTTCAATTTCAAATTCAGATTCATCAAAGTGAAATGACTCAAACTCCGGAAGAGAGATAAAAGCATGAGAAGTGGTACTGCCATGACTCGTCTCTTCTGAGTGATCAAAATGAAAAGCTTCATACGTCGTATCATAAAAATCAGGACGAAAAGTGGGATTGCCACTCATTTCCTCAGTTGTATCGAAGGTAAAACTCTCAAAGTCTGGTAAAAATTCCTCGAGCTCGGGCTCCATAGGATCGTCAATTGTAAGCTCAATCTTCGTCTTAACTTTATCCGGAGGGATTGACGGTTCATCGTTCATCAAATTGTCAAGAAAAATAATATCCCCCTCCGAATCAAAGTAAGATTCGTCAGTCTCAGAAATTGGAATCGTTTCAATTGCAAGAAATTCATCGACCTCTTCCCAAAAAGAATCATATTCCTTAGTCGGAGGAAATGATGGGGAAGAGTCGGAGACGAAAGTTATTACAAAATCATCAAAGGAATAATCGCAAACATCGACGCTTTTGACGGAGTACTTCTTTAATTTCGAAGCATCGGCTTTAAAAATCATAATATCGTCATCATGTCATAAGGTTAGAGTATCCTCAAAATGATCAACTAGGGCTTTAGCGGTTCGTAAAAACGGTCGCCCTAGTATTAGAGGAACTCTCGGATCAGCTTCAAAATTGACAACAACAAAATCTGCCGGAAAAGTACATGAATTCACACGAACAAAAACGTCTTCAGCAATTCCAACTGGATGAGTTATCGATCGATTAGCAAGCTCTAAAGTCATTCTCGTCGGTTTAAGAGCCCCCATTCCAAGTTGTTCATAGATCGATAATGGCATGAGGTTAATACTCGCACCTGAATCGGCCAGGTCGTTACAAACTTCTTGATCTTTCAATGAACAAGGAATGAGAAACTTTCCCGAATCACCAAGCTTTTCGGGAAGCTTCTTGAGAAGAATCGCGGAACATTGAGCATTTATCGGCGTTTCGGCTAATTCAAGTAATTTCTCTTTATTACTTATGAGGTTTTTGAACGTGGAAGCAAATTTTGGCATATACACGAGAGCATCAATAAAACTTATATCAAAGTGCAATTTTTGAAAAATATCCAGAAATTTTTCCATTTGTTTTTTAGACTTTGCACGTAGCTCTTCATCATTAAATCGTGATGGATGTGGCAAGTTAGTCTTGTATTTCACATTATTCTCAAAAATGACTTTTTCTTTATCTTTTGACTTTTGGACAACCGGAGGTTGGACGTTTTCAGCTCCTCCATTATTAATAGGAGGAACCGGGTCCTTTGTCGCCTCGGTCTCACAGTCCACTACCTTAGGCGGGGACGAAGAAGAAGAGGTAGTAGGAGTTGTGGGTCCCTCAATTTAGCACCACTGCGAGTCGTGATCGCCTTTACTTCGCCCCTCGGGTTTGCGATCGTGTTGCTTGGCAAAGAAGTAGTACCCGAACCCGAGGGTCGATCATTTAAACGTTTGTTAATATCACTGATTTGATTAGCAAACAACCGTGTTGACTCTTCATATTTTGCCATAAAAGATTGTTGGTTTTGAATCAATTGCTTAATCAAATCTTCCGTAGGCGATGGATTTTGAATAACACCTTGATTTTGATTATTGTTGAAATTCTGCCCACGGTTTTGGAAATTACCCTGATTTTGATTTCCATGATTAGCGTTCTGAAAATTCCCAGGGTTTCCATGGTTTTGTTGGTTTTGAAAATTCCCTTGAGGCGGGCCTTGATTGTAATTACCTTGAAAACCCCGGTTTTGATTAAACCCTTGATTATGATTTTGAAAACCATTATTAGCTCGACTCTGATTTTGAATTCCTTGATTATTATGATTTTGTACATAATGATTCTGGTTGACTTGATTGACTTGGTTTGGTTGTTCGAGAACAGGTGGTCCAAGATAATGAGGTGAACGGTAGCTGAGGAGATTACGGTCTCCTTGAGGTTGTGGATAACCGTTGTTACCCGCGTTTGCATCATACGCGTTCTCATGAGAAAAGGCACCGGTGGCTGGACATTCATAATACAAATGTGGACCACCACAAGTCTCACAACCGTGACTAACCACATTGACTTGATGGTTTGGTTTTTCAATAGACATTGCATCAACTTTCTTTGTTAAAGCCACAATCATATTTACCAATTCATCATTATTTTTACCATTATTAGACACTTGAGGTTTATTCCTTGACATTCTCACACGAGCTTTATTCTCAATTATCATGAAAGCATCATTCGTGTTCCTAGCCAACAAGTTACCACCCGCAACAGAGTTAAGCGAATCTTGGTCAGCATGACATAAACCATTATAAAAAGTATCAATCTGCTGAAGGTCGGTGAACCCATGGTTCGGACATTTTTCCTTCAAATCTTTGAACCGGTCCCAAGCTTCACTAAACGTTTCATCAAAAGCTTGTTGGAACCGAAAGATTTGAGAACGTAGGTTAGAAGTTTTAGAGGGAGGATAGAAGTAATTCACAAACTTGGAAGCGAGATCGTTCCAAGTCTGAATCGAATTGGGCGGTTCCTTTTCCAGCCAAGTCTGGGCTGCTCCTTTTAAAGAGAAAGGAAATAACTTCAATTTCACCACATCGTGAGGAACTTGGTTCATTCTAATGGTCTCAGCGATGTCGGTGAAATTTCTGATGTGAGCATAGGGGTCTTCGTGATCGAACCCGTGAAAGGATATACCCGTGATCAAATTGAGTAATCCGTGATTGATCTCAAAATTGGCATTGATATCCGAAATCACAATAGCTCTCCTCACACCATTGAATGGTGATTGGAGTTGTTCTTCCTTCGGACGTGGATCAAATGCCGGTTGTTGTCCCATCGGGGGGATAACATTGTGCTGCGGACCACCCATCGACGGGGGTCCGTTATGTTCGTTTTGGTTCATCTCCTAGACGTCAAGGAAATGAACCCGACTCGTATGTCGTAAAACCCGCTCGGGGTTAGAGAACGGAGACGTAAGACTCTCAAAAGAAGAACGGGTGTGCATACACCACGAGCAAAATCAAAAAGAAAATGAAAAAGAAAAGAAAAAAGAAAATATTTTTGTTGTTTTTATATTTATTTCAAAAACTTTTTATTTCTTTTGTTTTCTTTTTCTTAAAACGTAACGTTAATCGAAAACCGTTTCTTTCAAAACCACGCGCGACGGGACGGGAGAGAAGAATGGATCTCTCTTCAGCTAGCAATTTAATGTCTTAGCTATCCGTATTTCCCGCTTATTCGGTTGTAGTAATTGAAATAATCCGATAAACAACTAATTTTACGTTTTCGTTATATTGTGAGACTTTTTTGGTTTACAACGCCCTTCCTTTCGGTCGAGTCGAGACTGTAAATTTTATTATTTTTTAGGTATTTTGTAAACACTTTAGGTAAAGTGTTTTGATTTTTTCAATTTTTATAGAAATATATATATATATACAAAGTAGAGGAAGGCTTAACAAAACACGATTTATTTTCAAAAACGATATTCAAAAATTCACTTCGGCCTTCCTCGGCAGCGGCGCCAAAAATTTGATGTGTGTCAAATTATAATATATAATTATTTTTCCGAAGAAATACTTGTGAAAGTATTTCCCGGGTCGTTCTCCCAACGAAGGCCCGAATGGAATATCCGAATTATCGATTTGGGAATCGTGTAGTGTAAGTGAATAGTGAAAAAATGATTGTGAAATCAAAAAGTGAAAAGAAATAATGAAATATGCACAAGTTACAAGCTATATATGCACAAAAGTTAAAAACGTAAAAACGGAAATGCAAACGTAATTGTAAAACGTAACGTACGATATAAAACACGGCTTTTATTCTAAAAATGATCTTACAAATGTGAAACAATTTTCTCAAAATCTTAAACTAATAAAAATAATTTTAAGAAAAAGAAAAATAGTTTTTTGACTTTTTATATATTTTCTATGAATTTAAATTGATTTTTGGAATTTAAAATGAATTAAAAAATAAGAAAAATAGAAAAATAAAGTTGAAAAATTAAAATTTAAATCAGAAAATTCTAAAATATTATAAAAGAATTTCTAAAAATATTTTTGTATTTTTCAAAGCTTTTTCTGATTTTTTATGGGTTTTTGGTAATTAAAAATGATTTAAAATGAAGAAAAATAGTAAAATAATCCAGAAAAATCTGGAAAAATTACAGAAAATCAAAAATAAATTGAAAATGTTGCAAAAAATTTTGGATTAAAAACAATAAGCAAAAGTGCTTATTCTGTGCTTAAACAACTTATGGCAAGTGCTTATTTATAAGCACTTGCCACAAAACTTTGCCAAACTCTAAACACAGATGTAATATATCAAATTAAGGACAATGATGCTCAAAAATCACAGGTAAAAGCACTGATACAGATGAATCTAGTGATAAGCAGTTTGATAACAAGCTAACCAATAAGCAGATAAGCACAGATTAACTCAGTGAGCAAACAACCATGCAAAACATTAATATACACTATAAAGGACTCAGAAGTGCAATCAAAACTCAAAGACAAGCTCAAATAAGCTATAATAGCCTATATGTCCAAAACAGAATTCTGGTTCAAAACAACAACTAGCAGATGCAATAAGCAGAACCTAATAAGCTCTATTCTACAAGATCATGGGGCAAAAGGTAATTAGCAATACTGGGATTACTTAACAACTAATATCCTACTCAGAATTTATCAAAAGCTATTCTAAAATCACCTTAGTTCAGCAGTTAATGGGAAGAAATAGCAATTAATCTGTTGACTATTCCACTGCTATTCTACTTTGACCTTTCCCAAATTGAACAGCTAAAATCTACTCCTTAGTTGTAATATAAGCTAAAATAAAACTATATTAAGCTACTTTAAACTATTTTGCAACTATCAATTGAGTTTCACTAACTATAGTTTACTACACTTAACTGTTAATCAAATTTGAAATCTAATTTTGACTATTACTAATATAACCTACTGTTTTTATGATCTTAAAACCTATTACTATCTGTATGAAACTAGTGTGAATCACCAATACAGCAATCAACCAACTAATATACTCTATTCCTAGTTAAGCCAAACACCCCTTTATGATGCAACTAACACTAAGAATCAATAAAATCCTCCACTAACCATTAATCTACTGATCTAATCTACTATAATAACAAATTCAGAAGTAATAAAATTAATCAAACATAGCAGAATCAAACTGAAACTCAGAAATCAAAGATCCATACACTATTTTAATAAAACTGGATAAACAATGGGATCAATACTAACACTAAACTACTCCATTTAGATAATCTAAACAACTATAACTATACTATCAGAAGCCATTTAAAACAGTCAAAAACAACTAGCTGATAAGAAACTAAGAATCAAAGGTATGCAAAATTATGAAATGAAAATGAGATCAACACTTACCTTCCAATTCCACCTCAGCAAGAACAGAGGTGGATTCTCTATGCTTGCCTGTCTCTAGACAGGCCAAGTGCATCCCAAACTCACTTTGACTTGCCAAATTCTCCACAAATAATCACCAATCTCAATTGTTGACTTACTTTGACTTTAAAGCTTTTTAACAAATATGATAAAACTAATTCTCACATAAGCTTTTTTAAACTGATATGAGACTTATGAAACTAAAACAGGTTTAATTCAAAACTAAATTTAACAGAACTATTTTTATTTTTAATTTTTTATTTATTTTCTGATTTAAATGAAAACTTATGAAAGTAATAAAACTAGATTAACAATGAAATAGAAATCATTATGTCTTTAAACTAAGAAACTGAAGAAATTAAAGAGAGTATAAGCTAAAACAATTAAGTAAAAAGATAAAGGCAGGAATGATTTAAGCTAAAAAGATTGATTTCATTAAAACTAAAATATTACAATTAAAAAGAAAATTACATTAAAGCTGAGAAATGATTTTGGCAGAGTTTGGCTACTCCAAAACTCCACACATTTACAAACTACACTAACACTCTATATATAGGAGAGGAGGAGGAGAGCTCACGGATTGCCAAGCTGGCAATCCATGTGAGTTTGTGCTTGTTTGAATCCATTCAGAGCCCTTGATCATAATCCCATCAATCCCATCATGATATTAGCCGTAAGATCAAATCCAATGACGCGTCTCAACCAATCAGCTTATGCCACGTAGCCCATATCTGTGTTTCTTTGCTCTGACAAGTATCTGACATCACCCTGACCATCTAGAAACTATTTAATTTGATGCTATTACCCTTAATTGCTGTAATTGATGTGATAGGTAAGTTTAGGGTTCATGTAACTGGGTAAGAGGGGTGATTTGGGGGGGGGGGGGGTGGGTGGGGTTTGGGTAAAATGTTTTTTTTATTCACGTTTGACTATGGTTTTGGGTATTTGACCGAGAGTGGGGAATATTGGACCGGGTATAAAGGTTGGGGTGAATTGTGTATAGGGGAAATGGGCTTTTGGTGTTATTTGGGCTTGGGTTATTATTAATGTTTTGGACCAGGCTTGTGATTATTTGGCAGATTAGTTATAAATAAATGACAAGGACCAACCTTGCACTTTCAAATTTCAAAGGGACCAAAAGTGTAAATTTCTTCAAGGGACTTTCTTTGACATTTTGTGATTCTTTAAGGACTATTATTGTCACTTTGAGCTTGATAAGGATAAATGCTTGAAAAATGCTCCCCGGCTCCGGCTTTTGACACTCTTTCCAATCCCGTGCTCGTGTTTGCCTGTTTTCTATAATTTTTGTCCATTTCTTTTATATCCGTACCTGCACATTCAAAAACACAAAAACAACGTATTTTTGGCATAATTGGTTAGTTTTTGGTCTCATTAGTCCGGTTTTTGGTCAAATAATAGTGAGTGAATAAGCACTCACCACCCACCTTCTCTTCAACATATATTAACCTCTTGTTAAATATATGCTAAAGATTCTTATGATCTATGTAGATAACAATTTCTGCTCCATACAAATATCATCTCCAAGTTCCACTCCCCAACTTTAAATCATGTATCACATAGTTCCTTTTATGGATCTTCTACCTCCGCGATGCCTACACAATCTATAAATTTTTTTGAAATGAATCGTTAATAGTACCCGCCAATCCTAAGGACAATCGTCTCTCAGATGGTGTCTTAGGTACTTTCCACTCTTCACTACTTTTATCTTTTTTCAGTGTCCACGAAAACTCGCTATCATTGACCACATATCTGAATAACGTACATCTTGAATCTGAACCTCTCACTTGGACAACTTAGCAACCATCCGCTTCTTCTTCAACAAACACGATGATAACCAAAACGACAATCTATCCTAGGGAAAGGACGCGAACCATGTAACCGGTCGAACTAAAACGTATATCAACAAACTCAAAAGGGTTACGAGTTACCGACTAGCGTAATAAACAAATATCAAAATCAAAGCTAGGAAACACAATGAGAAATTTCCCCAATAAAAGTAGACACGGATCAATTGTTCATGAAAAACCCATACAAGAAAAGATAGAACACACGTACCCATAGAAAATCCACAAGCGTACCCCAACAAAAGAAACACTCGATGAACCAAATACATATCAAGTTTGGTAAATGAGAACCATATATAGTTCTTATTCTCGTACTCGACCTTACCCCACAAAAATAAATTTCGTTTTTCACATGATATACCTTAACTCATACATTTTTTTTATAAAATATATACAAACCATTTTATGTAAGAAAATCATCTCCGACTTAAATTCCATATTAGGCATGGTTTTTATGACACCAAAGGTTAATTATATTAATATAGTATCTCACCTTACTTGTTTAAGATATTTAAATCGTGCTTATTAACACAATAAAATAAGTAGACTTTCATAGCAGAATTGTTATAAATGGCTTTGACAATAGACTGATAACCATTTTTTTCCACACCTCATTTCCCATAAAAATATTAGTTTCCAACAAATGACCTTGAAATACCCAAAACGAATTGTAAAATGCCATATAGACTCTAACACAACCTCTTAATCGAACGCGAAAGACATTGAAGAATCACGTAATCAGAATAATCCTCAAACGAACTCAAACCAGTGAACACTCACGCAAATACAATGCAAACCAAGCGAAGAACGTAAAGACTCATTCTTACAATGAGCAAATTAAGATCATAGAAAAACATCGACACTAACAGGTCGCAAAAACATGTCACGAAATCCAATTGGTGTGCAAATAAGGGATTAAACATCCGCACCAATTCGTCACGAACCAACAATACTCGAAAAACAATATAATATTCATTCGCGGAATGAATGCAAGGAATAACCAAAGAAACGAACCAGTATTTAACAAAAACGAATTTGATTACCCAACACCTATCACGACGTCGAATAGAAAGAATATGGCATCTGTACCATCATGGTACGAATAGGAATGCCAACCAAAGAATTAGGTATATAACGGAGAGTCTAGAAAATGAATCAACTTAAATACAACAATATTAGCACCAACCGATAATCGAGGTATCAGTATATGAAAGGTAGGATGAAATCTTACCACCTACACTCCCCAACATATAACGATTGCTCAAACGGTTAAGAGAATACTTCTCTAACCATACAGCCATCAACAACATGATATCACATAACATATACCACAACATATAACAACAGACATCAATCAATGCGATAATGGTCACAAGTCCACGTGTGTGATACCCTTATAATAATGTTCGCGACCATAGTAATAAGCCTATTCCACACGCATACTTACTTCCAAAACCACACATCTCAATGATAACACACATATACCACATAGCACCTAATACACCATGCAATCTATGCTATCATACTTGCAAGTCCACTTGTGTTGTGACGCATGTATAATTATGTTGGCCACCATAATTATCTATGCCCCCTTTCACAAGTGTACTCCCTCCTATGACATCACATCATGCAAATAATCATGCAAACAAAAATAAAAGATGTCGCAAACAATCATCTCACATGGAACAATTTCAACGATCACGTAAACCCTAAAATCAAAATCACTTGGATAGGTTCGATCCAATACTCAAGAGTAATCATGCTCCAATATGGCTCCAGACGGTAAAAAGGCAATATAAGAATTTCAAAACATGACACAAAACAAAAGACGTCGCATAATGGCTCAAATTCTACTCTCGCACTTGCCTCCCCAATCAGATCAATTCAACTTACTACTCAGTGCGGACTTTAGATCCGAATCCACACCATTCCATCCTAACTCCCTTTCATCTTTACTTAACCACCCATTCCTGTTTCCTACATGTTGAGGTAGTCGACAACATGCAAAACCATCTCTATTTCTTTCTTCCAATTCCGTATGATTCACAAGTACATACAAATCACGAGGTTTAGACTAAACCACCTCTCCCTCCTATGAGAAATGAGGACACTACCAAGGGTATTTGGTAACGGATCCATCTCCAGAAGTCACCGTGGTTACAAACCTCTCCACTTCTTCTCCACCAACGTTTTCCATAAACGTCCTCTCCTTGTCCGAACATGGATACATGCTATCGGGAACTCGGATTCTGCGGTTAGTCCGCTTCATCCTACCACTTCTCTTGATAGCAAAATAATAGCCCAACAAAACTTCTTACACGAGAGAAGATGACGTATTAAAATCGACATATACAATACTGCGTATAGAGGCTCAATAGGAGTCCAAAACTCGATAAAAACATCTCATAAACTTAGGGAAAATATACGTATAAAAATTCCACACTTATACATAGGCCCTAAATGCAACTATATGAGGGACTCCTAGGTTATAGTCTAGGTTCAACCACCTAATTCTCTATAACCAAGGCTCTAATACCAATCTGTCACACCTCGCCAAGGCGAAAATGTGAAGGTGTAACTTCATGGATATCATCACAACACCTGGTGTCTATATAGAGAACAACTACATGCACATAAATAAAGCAAAGTACAAACACAAAGTGTTGTAACAATACCCAAAAATAAAATACCCATAACAAAATCCAAAAAAAATACATAGAATCCAATCATAGATGATAAACCACTTCCAATGCAACTAAGGTCTCGTCTAATCACATACTTCTATCTTATCCTTAGAAAGCTCACCTGAAAATGATGCTTAAAATGTCAACATAATGTTGGTGAGATTCATAGGTTTAAGACTCACACACAATAGGCAACCGGTTCACTGTGATTATAAAACATAGCTGGACAAACAATTAAAGTTATCATATAAGCTAACATGCAATCACACAAATAAATGGCAACCATTGGGACGGAACGTGTCCCCCGCTCCAATATTGGCATCAATTAGGTCGCATGCACGAGCAACAGGATAAGCATCCTCCCAATTGAATCACGTATATATCCCCACACAAACTTGGCATCAAATGGGTCCCAATTGAATCACGTATAATCTCACAATCATATCATCACCGCATAATTATCGCATATAGCATTCACATGATAACCTCATAAGTCCAAGCTTTTAAACTACACATAATCACAGTAACTCAAAACATTTATCACAAGCATCATTCCCATCCCAATTTTAAAACAAAGTAAAAAGTATGGGACTATGAACTCACCTCAAACTTTGCAACTTCCACAAACCCAAATCACAAATCTATAACACACAAAATAAATCCACATTACACATGGCCAAGGTAAAAGCTATAACCCATGTAATACGCATATAATGGATGTCTAAGGTTCATATGACCCACCATGGATCTCCTAGACTTCAAACTAATCACCACCAAATACCAATGCTCACTAAATCCCTTGCACTTTTAAAATTAGAAAACGCAGAATTTTAGAGTACATTCGCCCACATGAAATAATAACTTTAAAAGTTCAATAACTCACACCAAAAATTTACCATAGTCCCTTGGATGTATACAAGCTACTAACAAAAGGCCATGGTCTAATAACACACAGAAGTATCCTTTGAAAAATCAAACATAAAAACTATCCAGATTCGGATCTGAACGCACACCAAAAAGTTTTAATTAATTTAAAATACTTCTACAACTTTTTATCGCAAATCCTTTGCATTGGAGTCTAAGAGCATATGATACTTAACTCAACTAGAAGGGATAAGCTAAATCTCACTTTTTCATCCACATCTCACTACCAAACTTATGACCTAAATCTGTCCCAGTTTTACAGCTTTGACACCTTAACAAAGAAAAATCAAAAGATTAACTTCCAGACCTCGAAATCAGTCATGGCCGGACTTTTTGAAAAGCTCTTTCATTAAACTTCAATTTAGACTAAAATTTCGTGATTTAACTCATTACCATGTATTAAATACCTTCGAATCTTTACAGCACTAATTTTCTGTCCAAACCCTAACTCAATAACTAGCATGTTTTATGCTCAATTCTCTTCACCAATCATCATAACATAATCATTAATTGATCCCAACATGTTTTAATTAATTAATTTATAGAAAGTTACAAACCCTAGATCCATCATACTTAATATTACATGAATTCGAATAATTAATCAAACAATTGAACATGTGTTTTAAGAATTTTACCTTGATTATTGATTATTGCTTCACAATTATAAACCCTAATTTTTTTTCTTCTCTTTTTCTCTCTTGGATCAACCATAATCTCAAAAAAAAATGTTTTAGGGTTGGTTGGGTTCGTTTATATATTAATTTTGGATAATCCTTGGACCTAAAAGTCATATTTGGACTCAAATTGGGTTTTCTTTTCTCCTCTTTTTCCCTTATGGCCGAATATATATATATATATATATATATATATATATATATATATATATATATATATATATATATATATATATATATATATATATATATATATATATATATATATATAGGGTAAGGTTCTAGAGAAAAGTCCACTTTGATAGAAAAGTGAGAAAAAAAGTTATTAGGGTTTAATTTGAAATATCTCAAACTTCAGGGGTCTGTCTTGAAACATGCCCCCACCCCCCCCCCCCCCCGCCGAAAAAAAAAAAAAAAAATTTCCCGCAAAAAAAAATTTTTTTTTGGGCAAATTTTTTTTTTTGGCCAAAAATTTTCTCGCCAAAAATTATAACCCCCCACCCCCCCGCCGAAAAAAAAAAAAAAAATTTCCCGCAAAAAAAAATTTTTTTTTTGGGCAAAAAAAAAAATTTTTTTTTTTTGGCCAAAAATTTTCTCGCCAAAAATTATAACCCAGATGCACCTTTTTTTTAGTGCATCTCAGTTATAAAAATTAGTGCATCATAGTTATAACTGAGATGCACCAATTTTTATAACTGAGATGCACTAAAAAAAAAAGGTGCATCTGGGTTATAAATTTTTGGCCAAAAAAAAAAAAAAAATTGGCCCAAAAAAAATTTTTTTTTGGCGGGAAAAAAAATTTTTTTTTGGGGGGGGGGGGAGAGGGGGGTGGGGGTGGGGGTGGGGTGGGTAGGGTGCAAATTTACAAAAACTCTTTAAAGAATGAAGGAAAATACAATTAGGTCCTTGTAGTTTGGTGTGAAAAAAAGGAGGGGCTGATTTGTACACTTTTCTCACTTTTCTACCAAAGTGGACTTTTTTTCATGAACCCACCTCTATATATATATATATATATATATATATGTATATATATATATATATATATATATATATATATATATATATATATATATATATATATATATATATATATATATATATATATATATATATACTAGATGTCAAAGCCCGCCCGATGGGCGTGCATGACTTATAAATATCATTTGAAGGTATTAGTTAACAAATAATAAGATATTACAGAGTGGGTTTTTTCTTTTATGTGTTAATAATGAAAATTAGTTGGCCGTTATTAATTATTGAAGAGTTAAAAGGTACCATTTTTTTCTTAAATTCCTTTTGCTTAGAATGGTTATATAAACATCCCTGCGCAATTTGAACAAAGTTCTTTTAGCAAATGAACGTAAACATTTATAGAAGAAAAAAAGAATATAATTTTGCAACAACATAGTATATGATTTTAAATCAAATGCGAAATAAAAATTCTTTATACACAATGTTTGTAGTAGCAAGAACAAAGTATCAAAGTATATCCCGTTCGATGGGCGAACAAGACTTATAAATATCGTTAATGTAAAAAAAGAATAATAGCACTCTTGAGTGATAAGAAGATAGTCAAAAAACCCCGAACAATGCAATTAAATCAATCGGATGAGAATTTATAAGGAGATACTTTCGATCTCCTAATGTTTTTTCTTTATATATAAATAGCCAAACCCCAAACCGTTTTAACATGCCAAAATGCTCGATGTTGCCCCATCCGTTTAGGCCCATTAATTAACACATCCGTCTTGCCAACTTTAAGTTTCGCTGGCCTACATTAGTCACTGGATCATCATTCACAAGTATCTTTTGGTATATTTTTTTATTTTTTAGAAAGGAATGTTTCATATCTACCAACCCGAACCCGTTTTAACATACCAAAATGTTTGATGTAGCCCCCACCAATTTGACCCGTTAATTGATCAGTTCAAAAATATACATGCATACCTGAAAGATATTTGACCAAAATATAAATTTAACCATATGGATGTACTTTATCAATGACAAAGTAAATTATAGGATTTGAATGCTATTAAAGGAATAGTGCTATAAGGTTAGATAATAGAATCATACATCTACCATCTTATCTACTTTACATATAATAAAATGAGGCATTAAATCAACAAAAGAAGGATATGCGCCTGCAGTGTCAAGATAAGAAGTCCAATAGCATCTACTGCAACATATTGGTAAGCTAATTTGGCCAGTGAGGATTGGAGTTATAACCTGATAAAAAAGATGAAATTACGAAATAAAATAAATTCTTGAGTGTAGGTTAGATTATAGAATGACATAGAAAATGTAAATAACATTAAATGTTTCTGTTTGATCCATTCGTTGAACTCATGTCACAAAGAACCCCATTTAAGTGATGTTAGTATGAAAGGAGTCAAGAAGCTAAAACTTTTTCACACTAATCCGAGGAGAACTAAAAATGTTTCACTTTTATAGTGACAAAGTTGGAGGATGGGGCTAAAAAAAGTTAGGACATACGGTACTGATGTGCAAAGTTATATAAGTATTTATATAGTTAAGGCCATAAATATTAATACATAATCAAACATGAACCAATATTCACACTCAAATGTTGTATATAATATGATAATCAGTAAGCAAAAATACTACGGTATATCTTTTATGAGTAAAGAGAGCAAAACTCATCGTCGATACATTGTGAATGTGAAATGGACACTATAAGAAAAATGTGGCTTCCGTGCAACCTAAAATAATGTTTATTTTTAGAAGGGAAGATAGCGTTTTAGAACTATTTATCTGCTTGATGAGCAATTTAGTAGTTTTAAAAAGGACCAACCGAAACACAAAATGAAATTTGCATATCTTAAGTAGCGTATTTTATAGCATACCATCTTTTACGAATAGGGTTATATGGAACGTCATTATATGTGACACTTGCCTTGACAATTTTGGATAATCATCCCCCAATGACAATCGAAAGAGTCGTTTTCACAACCAAAAGGGCCAATCAAAGCAAGGGTCTTACCTGGGTCAATTCTTCCTGTTAAGTCCTTCAGAAATCTGCTTAAAATCATCTTATCAAGTATTTGGCTGTGAGGTTGCCATTGACATAAACGTTGGATTTCCAGTTGTCGCTTTTTTTTTTTTTTTTTTCTTTTTCAATTTCACCTTATTCTTAATATCTTCAAACTACATGTTTAATAATACACCACAAAACTTATATCCCTTGACATTACAAATAAAGAAATTTAGAAATTTATCGAGGCATGTCATTAATCACGAAGAAAAATGGCAAGTTTAGGATCTTGTATAACATCTCATCTTGGATATTAATCTTTGAGCTTGATATGTTCCTAAGCTGATGTGACCTTTTACCTATCAAACATTTCTACCTGCCAAAGATGACTTGTAGCAATAGTCCTAGCTGAATTAACATCAATTTAAAACTGATCTTTTGTTAAACTCAGATGATCTTTTATTATTACTCTAAAATTCCTATCGCCGTATAATCTATATCAAACCCATGTCTCTCTATTAGTCCTATCATCTTATAATTATATAGGCCAATTGCCAATGAATTAGCTTAGGGCTAAAGCACGTAACTGTAGTCATAGCACTTATATCGATTCTGTAAATACAAATAATAAGCATTATGAAATATCAGGCCGTGTAAACTATTAAGTAACATATATACATCTAAAATGAAGCTTTATATACTACACAATGTACTTGTTTGGTAGTTTTGTAGTTGAAAAAACAATAGCAGAGGAGCATACATTGAAAGATCAATATATGTGCATTACCTGTGGGCATTCCGTGTGTAAGAAAATCCTAATTAGGCGCGTGACTTATGAAAATTTAAAAATGTTTTTGGTTAACATAGTAGTAAGTAGTATGTACCATGGCAAGTTCCCTAATAGCGATTTTCTTATGGTTTGCTTGAAAGCGATTATATTTGCTCCTCAACACGGCCTGCTAAGACAGAGATAAATCATGTTATTCAATAAACAAACTATCCCTCCAATATTTTTAATTATGTAGACATAATGTACCTTTAAGAGCAGCATTGCTGTTAAAACTTTGGCTTATGTGACAAAACTTCTAAAGTCCGAATCTGATATACAGAACCAACTCTAATCCCGACAAACCCAGCCTGAATAATAAACTCAATTGAGCTGCATTTCACAATTTTAAAAATATGGGTGAGAAATCAAGGCATGAATCAACATTCTGGAACCATGAGTGGTGTCGGCAACGCCCATATTCTTGATTTTAAAAGAGTGGACAACCCAGTCCAAGTAGAAAGCATGCTCGGCTTTCTTGAGTAGCAATCTCACTCTTAAAGCAGCCTCATCAATTTGGATGATGGTGATTCCAGCTTTTTCAAGATCCTCAACTTCATCCGTAATAGCCAAAGCAATCTGGTAGCAAGTTTCAAATCTGAAAACAAATAAACAAACAACTCATGTAAGGCACTTTTCTTTAGATTAGCTATAGCTAATGACTGATTCAGGTCTCGAAATACAAAGCTGCAATTCAACAAATAAAGATGGGTTCATGATAGATAGCCTAAAAAAAATATAAAAACTTCAAGGATTATTAGTCAAACTTACTCTCTCAAATATAAAACCTGGCCAACTGCCTCAGAGAGATTGGACACTGGACACGGGTTAACTACTTTAACAGACAATGGCCTACAATTATCAACCAACAACTAATAACAACATTAAAAAGCACCAAAATATCATAACTAAAACCACAAAAAAAGCATTATATAGTTAAAACACAAATGATAATAATGAAAAATAAATACCTTGAAGACCATCATCATCTTTTCTAACTCGTGTGTAGTTCCCTTGATGGGTTCAGAAAGGTTCTCAATGGTAGAAAGAACACCTTCTTTAACATAATCAGAAAATGCTCGAATCCCTAAATGAATCAAACTTAACATGTAATTAAGGAAACAGAAGTAGGAACAGTAACCAAAAGAGAATAGTTTTTACGCACCAATTTCCCGGCTTGGGCCAGTAATCCATACAACTTGTAATTCATTCGAAAATAAAAGCACATGACATTAGAGTATTTTTTGGTTACAGTTAAGAGGGTGTTATATCAGGAACAGTTGTATATACCTAACCGGAAAGATCGACAGTGGTGATGGCGTGAACGACAGACATTGGTGATAGTGTGTTGTTATGAAGAAGATGGTGGTTTGGATTGGTGGTCCTAACGGAGCCGCATTCCCATTACAGTTACATATTGCGTGTCATTCATGTCTAAATTACTCGTATCAGACATCTCAGAGCTTTGTCGGTATGCTTGAAGCTTCATGCGCTCGTGACTCCAGAGCAATAAATATTATTAAAAAAATAACTTATAATAGGCACCATAAAAACAACTTTAAATCTGGGCACTAAGTCAGTTTTATAGCAATTACAAATATAGTCACCAACCTGTGCAGCTTGAAACCAATTTATGACAACAATTGTAAGGATTATGCCAACTGCATATCCTGAGAATGCACTTTTGAAGTTATTGCTCTTACTTCATGTTGAAACATCAAGCGCCAGTGCCAAAGCAACAAAAATGCCTGATGAACATACAAATATATTAATATACAAAAGTCACAAAACCATACAACTTATAAATATATGTCACGCACTAAGAATGCTATACATGGAATTCAATGTCGCCTAAAGCAAGCATAGAATATGGGCATGCGACATGAAATTTCTATTAGTCAAATGAAAGATCAAATTTAATACCGAACCTGCTCACATGGTACTTACTTGAAAATATGAAAAAGCAGGCTCTTCAATCATCAAAATGTTGGGAACTAAAGAAACACCATGTTAAAATAATAGAACATGCAGCTTAGGATAATGCCAGAAAGAAGAACTTGTTTTATAGAGAATTAAGGTATCTTTAGATTTGGACATTTAGCACCCCGAGCAGCTTCCAGGATAGCCTTCCTAATTGGATGAATTGTATTAGATTCAACTGCAGTAGCTAACTTCAGTACATCAGTTTTAGACCATTTCTCATCTGAATTTACCCTGCATCATATTGTTTTTCCAATTAAAATAAAAGCATCCAGCAGATGGTATAAAACATTCTAGTATTAGCAAAAAAATTCACTAATATATGTTTCCTGTCAAAAGATAGCAAGATTCAGCTCCAGTGTCAGATTTGAGAATTAGGGTCTCGTGCAAAATATGATTCTTGCTCTAAAATGTATTCATTTCAATAAAATGTAAAAGATTTCACATGATAATTTACTTAAGTTGCAATCTATCTAGAAGCAAAAACTAAGATAAGAATAATGCTAAACTGTAAAAATTCATCAGATATTGTGGTTAATATTTCTGTGATAACAGGTTTGCCAATGGTCAACGTCCCTGTTTTGTCAAAAACAACTGTGTTTAAGATACTCCCACCAGCAATATGAGTCATTTTGTAGCACCAAGAGATGTTCCAACCTAGATAATTAGCAAAAATCAACTAAGATCAGTCATCAAGTGAAGTGACAATTACTTGTATCATGCTTGAATAGACAGCGTCCTTAATGTCTCGAGGCTTTTGGTCAAAAGAGCTAATTTTTCCTTGTCCTCCTTCGTTTGAAAAAAAAATCAGTCACATGTAAACCAAATGGAGTCTATCAAGCATGATTCATATAAATTGATACACAAACCTCAAGCTTCTTGAGCTTTCGCTTCTGGGAGTTGCTTTGTTTAGCACGTGTTTCTTTTTTCTTCGACTTCTGAGAACCCTTGACAGAAAAAGAACGAAACACAAAATATCAACACATCAAGACCTTATTTAAAAAAGATATAATAATTATTTAGATTTCAAAAACCAAGAATTATCACGGTATACCTGTTTTGAATTTTTGTCTTTGGACTTGTTCTTATTCTTTTTTGTCATGATCATCATGTTGCCATCATCTCCATTTAAGCTAGAGATAATAATAAAAAGTTACTTTATAAATCCAACAAATTGTGTTAACCCAACAGAGATATTAAACCCAAAAACACATTATATATTCCTTGAAAAGTATTAACACATGTTACTACTATTTTACCTCGATTCATTGACTACACCCTCCACGGCCACCATTGTTTCCTGCAAAATCATATATCAGATAACATAGAGGTATTAAGTATTATAGAAACAACAATTGCAAAAAATATGCATTTTATCATAGTCGCAACTGCATTAGATATACAACCTAGTTACTATTACATTAAATATATTTGGATTAGCTTATTGAATTTTTAGAGCTTGTTTAATTACATAAGCTTGCTCTAGTTGATAAGCTAAAATAAAGTGCTTTTCGGAATCTCAATAAGCAATAATAAAATAAGCTAAATACAAACACAACCATACCCTAATATCTGTTGATACTAACTAAATCACAAATACACGTGCAATTAAAATTATAATAATAATACCCATAAATTGAAAGAATATGAACTTACTTGAAGATATAAGAAGATGGTATAGGGATGCATGGCTTTAAATTAATTTATGTGAAGAAGAAAATCTGAAAAATGCATCTGATCAAAAGAATCACTGTAATTAGTAACTACAAAAAAAATTTCATAAGAATCACTGTAACTGGTTGTGTATGAAATCAAAACCCTATGTTTCAGTTTGTATATGTAGCCCAATCATAAAACATGTAGACCTACAAAACAAATAAACAAAAAACGTCTGTTAGAAAAACAAAAAACATCCTGCATGCAAACCTATGATGAAGAAAACACACAGAAATATGTAAACCGATCATTAGAAGAGATTGTGAGGAAAAAAGGATATTAGGGTTCTTAAGAAAAACTATATTATGAATGAACTCAGATTTTTTTACGTATATGTTTGATTAGGGTTACGTAAGTTGTATGGATTCTCCTGATCTCATATAATTGGTTGGATAGGTTTATAGATTTGGGCTTGCAAGATATAATCAAAAAATATGTTGGTCTAGTGGTTATCATGTTTGTTTGTTGTCTAACAGACCCAAGTTCGATTCTTGTTAAGCTTAAATTTTTAAATTTAATTAAAATTTTCGAATTTTATTTCAAATTACATTAATTACATTAATCTTTGCTTAGGTGGACACATATAATGTACAAAATTCCAAAAAATAAATTAAAAAAATACAAATAAATTATAAAAATTGCTTAATGTGATGACATGACTGATGACATGGCGAAAAATGAATTACTGGGCAATGAAGTGGCATTTTCTTCAAATGCCTTATATATAATGTAGAGATATATTATTTTTATTAAATTTATTTATTACACTCAAAACCTCATACTTTTGATATTTTACGAGTACCCATAACGAATCCTAACGTCTTATGCGATAAACCTTAGTTTTTGCGACGACTCGGAAAATTATCATTTTCAAAAATAAAGTTTCCAAAAATAGATTTTTACTCTTTTATAAGCATAACACATAAAAACAAACTCCTCGTAACTTGCTAACGCTTAAATACTTGAACGAAGACTCGTCACGCAAAAACACAAAAAAAAACCCCAAAACTTTACAAGTCATTTCTACACTACAAAGGCGATCAAAATGAACTTTCCCAAATTCCATACTTTGCAAATCACAATAAAAACCATTTACGCAAAGGGATTTAGTGCTAAAACTCACCTATATCGCTTCAAACACCTAAGACACACCAAACAAACGTCAACCAAGTCAAGACTATCAGTCAAACTGACTTGCTAAAACCATGGTTGTTACATTAGGGAACGCAATAGGGAATCTATCTTAAAGGTAATAGGGAATTTATCCTAAAGGCATTAGGGAATCTATCCTAGAGGCATTAGGGAATTTTTCCTAAAGACATTAGGGAATCTATCCTAGAGGCATTAAGGAATCTATCCCAAAGGCATTAGGGAATCTATCCTATAGGCATTAGGGAATCTATCCTAAAGGTATTAGGGAATCTATCCTAAAGGCAGCTCGAGGATTCTTATGTCACTGAGGATGATCTTTTTAGAAAAGACTGGTTATAGTTTTTAGGAAAAATCCTTTTGTTCTCTATAACCAAGGCTCTGATACCAATCTGTAACACCCCCATTTTTTGCAGATCACAGCGGAATATAGATCTGGGGTATCACATTTTGGAACAAAGACATGATACAGAAAATGACTCAAAAAGAGACATTTTTGAAAAAGGTGTCATCATTCATTTATTTTATCAGAGTTTTACAGTAAAAGTTATATTTTACCAAAAGAGAGGTCCCTAAGATACGTTTTGTTTATGTTATTAGTAGGTGAATGATAACTAGTACGGATGTCCTCATGCCCAGTGCCACTCCGTGCCATAGGTTCCTAAAGGGATTAAATACCTAGGATAACATGCTTAAAAGTCAACACTAAGGTTGAGTGAGAGTCATAGGTTTAAGTAGAGGTAGAGTGAATACAAGTTACACAGAATTCTGCAGAAACCCTATGTGTGGAAAAGTTTTAGAGAGAGAAGTGATATATTGCACTGAGCTCATGAACCACACGTTAACAGTCCAGATCATGGGGTCTGCAGACCAAACCATGATGGGACGGGAAGGATAACTTGCAAAAGTTAATCCTTCAGAGTGGGTTCAAATATAGTACGTATTGGTGCCCAAGACACAGGCAAACCAACGGGAGTTGTCAAACTCCAATAGATCTATCAACTATATTCGCGTTCACTCGCAAGTGATTAGATTCATGAATTTAGTTATATAGTGGTGGCAGATAGTTTACTCGTGCAATAACCAAAGAAAAGACTTGTATTCGGTTTTAAAGCATGTATCCCCCTCACAGGGTTTGTAAAGCATTTAGAGTGAAAAGTTAAAAGGTGTGAGGCTATGAAACTCACCTGGGTCTAAGGCAAGTGATATAGGAGTTTAGACAGCTGACTCACGTATCCTAGGGGTAGTGTAGGAGTGTGTATGTCAAGTCCTTAGTTTCTAGGTTTTCAAGTAATTACACTTAGGGTTTCTAGATTTAGTTATAACATAACACCGTTCAGGCCATTGTAATCCAGAAGTATAACTCCACACATGAAGCTACCTACTATTGTATTATGTTGCCAACATAATACTGTTCGGGCCATCATAATTCAGAAGTATATAACTCCTCAGTCCTCACACAAAGCTCCCTACTATTGAGTTATGTTGTTATTATCATTTAGGTATACATAAAACCGTTCGGGCCATCTAATTTAGAAGTCATGTAGTAAACGTTTGAGGAGCCAGGGCACTTTAATTCGTAAACCCAGCAAACTCGTCAAAACGATTACCCAAATGAAACTCCTCACATGAAGCTCCCAACTATTGTGTTATGTTTTAAGTAAAAATAGGTTTTTATTATTTATATGAAAATAGTCCGTTTATACCCTTCAAGTTTCACATATTTACAATTTCTACCCTAAACTTATATATTAAGTATTTAACTATCTATACTTATCATAACTAGTCCCTATACTTATATATTTTAGAGAAATGGCAGAAATAGTCCCTAAATTATAGTAACTTTCTATATTTACCATTTATACCCTTAACTTAATAGTATTTCAAAACTAGTCCTTATAAGTTTCTAACTTGTTTTATTTTCTATCCTAGGGTTCTAGAACTTTGCAAAAAGGGTCCTTATGCTTTATACTTTTAAGTTATGTCAAATATAGTCCTTAGACTTAGTATTATCAGAAATTTACCATATATACCCCTATGCATGAAAACTTTTGCAAAACTAGTCCTAACTTTATGTAAACTATATTCTAATGTAACAAAAGAGTTTCCTACCTTATGTTTAGCTAATTTATACTTAACTAAGTCTCCAAAATCAGATTATAGCACAAGTTAGGGTAATAAGGCATATAAACATGTATTTATCTAAAATTAGGGTTTTTAAATGAAAACTTCTAAATGAAAATGATCAAGGCTTATCTAAAGGTTCTAAGGCATATCCTAGGTGTCCTATATCAGTACTAAGGCTACTAGAATCAAAGTTGAGGCTTACCTAGGTCGTGGGAACCTTAACGTCAAAACTAGGGTTTCTCGGCTAGGTTTTGATTTCGACAAGGATTCTAGGCTATTGTACTCGACTTCTAAGGCTTCTAAGGGACTTATACTACATAAATTATGAGGTAAAGGAGAGAGGAGGTATGATTTGAAATGGGATGGGGTGGTGAGGTATTTATAGGGTACGTTTGGAGTAAAAGGCAAGAAAGGGGTAGCTAGGTGTCGAGAGGGAGGGGGAGGTGACTAGGCAACTACTAGTGACTCATGGGAGCTATAAGGGTGATTATTATGGGCTAGAACTAGGTAGGGGGTTGTAGGGAAGGGTGTTGGATTATGGTTGGGCCGCGACTGTTTATGGTGACAAGGTGGTGATCCACCACCTTGTGTGGTTGCTTGGGTGGTGCTAGAGTGTGTGCTAGGCATGATTAAGGTTCTAGGGTGCTTGGTTTAGGAGCTTTGGTTAAGTTTTAGCTAGTTTTGTTTTAGTTTAGACCTAGTTTTTTCTAGTGAAAGATTAAGGTCTAGCCTAAGGTTTTGTGCATAGATTAGGGTCCTATGAGTGGTTAGTGACTAATATTAAGTCCTAGGAGGCTTATAATAAGTGGTGGTAGATTGTGGGAAAGTTTTGGAAAGGTTTGACCTAGTTTTGGGAGTTGTAAACCCTAGTTATGGTTTTGTGCTTAAGGGACTTGTACCTAAGTTCTATGGGGTTGTACTATGGTCTAGGGAGTCTAACATATCCTAATGTTACTATATCAACTTATACCTAAGCCTTGAACACTTTCAAACTAGTTTAGATAAGCAATTAGGGTTTTAAAGATAACCGTAAACACGTAGGGTGCAATTAGGGTTTTGTTAGGGTTTCTGATAGATATAGTATCCTAGAATGATAGATTACTTAGTGTATTGATGTTTATAACCTATACTTGACATACCTGGATGTTTACAGGAGGTAAACATAGTGGTGTTGTGGATAGGTGGATACGTGAGCAGGTCTAGGAGTCATATGGGTAGTAAAGATGTAATGAAGCAAAAATTTTACTTGAGAAAATGATATAGGTATTTCTAATCCTAGAAGGTGCTTAGTGAGTGCCTAAGTTAAATTCGTAAGGCTTATCTAACCAACGGGAAGTTAGTAGGGAAGTTAGTGGGGAAATTAGTGGGTTGCTACAGATTTTAGGCTTAAATGTCCTCTTAAAAGCGTAACAAATAAATTCTTATCATTAATCAATAGTGTATAGTTTTGATCTCGTATATTGAAAATGTAAAGCTTTTAAAATGCGAAACATAAAACTAGGTAAAATAAAGATCTAAAACATGTAAAAATGTTATAACTTGTCAGCATAACCTATTTTAATATATTAGACGAGACACGAGTTTAACGGAGTGTTAAAGTTTGTTAAACTTAAAAACATAGTTGTAAACGCGTAAAACGTAAAAGCTGCAAGGTTTACATAAAAATAGAAAAAGTAAAATATGACATATAAAATGTGAATGTAAGGAAACCAAAATAAATAAAATATTTAGAATGAGCATAGTCTATTGTCGGATCAAGATAAATGCACATGCAACAACGTACGCGAGTGAACCTACCCGGTTACTCGTAAAAGTTCCGCGCAATTAAAATAATAAGTAAAATGAGTGATTAAATAATGAGATGGAAAATGTGAATTCTTACATACAGTTTTAGCATGTTTATAGTAAAGTTTGCACTTTACTAGAAATACCTAAAACTCTAAATCTACAAGGCTGACAAGCTTGAAAATAATAATTAAGGTTTTTCATAAATTAGGGTTTTGCACGAATTAGGGTTTCTTACAAGATTAACCCCAGATACAATTTTATATTCATAAAGATGACAACTTCATGCTTTAGGAAACCCTAAAGTTTCGATCTTTAGGTAATCAAAAACCTTAAACCCTAATTTGATCACAAGAACATAGTCCTTATAATCATGACAACACTAATCAGGATTTGTTCGTTTTATCACGGGAGAAAATTTCAGTATAAACCCAACCCTATATCGACACCCTCAAAGGTTATAAAATCCAAGTATTTTTTATCTTAGATAAATCAGATGAAATCCTAATTAATCACAAGGGTGATTACACCCTAGTTGCAATATTCGAATCGCATAACCCTAAAACCCTAATTTGCACAAATTAACCAAAGCATCCTTGTTGATATAAATAATGCTTAAAAATGCTATTAATATTCTTTGACATATCTATGTTTTGATAATCACAAAATGAAAGCTCATTCAAATCAAAGATTATGACGTAAACAAATATTTAGTCATAAATATTCATTTCAACAATCTAATCACTTAAGGTATGAATAAACAAAGTGATTAATGTATTATATGATCACAGGAACATTTTCTTAATCACTAGATTTTTGTAAAATTGAATAAAACATCTTATATCTTTTATAAAACATTTTTGGAATTAAAAGAATATGTTTAATTCATTATAAATATATGAATTCAAATTTTCTACCAAAAATGACAAAATTAATCCAGAAAAACCTTCCCCACAAAAAGACAAAAATGTCCAATGTTCTGGAGGGGCGGCCCCCTTAATTCATTATGCGGCCGCCTTAATCATTAAGGGGACCGGCCACGCTCCAGAACAGTAATTTTGTGCCTATAAATACTGGTTCATCCCATAGATTTTCCTCACCTTTTTGTAGATATTAGTTGTGTTGGAAAGAAGTATTGTAGAAGTTGTGAATAAGTTGTGCAAAGAAGAGGGTGTGAAGAAGACGTGAAGAAGTTGTGAAGCTATCGTGAAGAAGTTGTGAAGAAGTCGTGAGATTAGTTCTAGCTAGGATTAGAACTCGACATTTCGCTTAGTGTCGTTAATCGGTGTAAGCTAAGGTGTGTAAGGTTTCTCCGCCATAAAGAGTTTTTTGACATTGTGAAGAAAACTCTCGAGTGTGGTACTCGGGGAGTGGAGTAGGGCAAGGAAGGTGTCCTTGTAGCCGAACCACTATAAATTCGCGTGTTGTGGTTTGATCTTTCCATCTCTATCTTTCATTTCAGTTCATTACATTACTTACATTACTAGATTATACTTGTTTAGATTTGCTCATATTTGTTAATAATTGAATTCACATAAGATCGAATCAAAGTTTTAATAAGCAACAAAAGTTTTTTGAAAATAAACACAAAAAGAACGTAAAACTATTCAACCCTACTTCTAGTTTTTCACAATTGGTATCAGGAGCCACGTCTAGCAAGATCTTTAAAATATATTGTATTTTAAAACTTGTAACGATCTATGGAATCTGAAAAATATTTAGAAGGGCAATCTATGTAAAGACCACCACTATTTGAAAGTGGTGGATTTTTATATTGAAAAAATCGATTCGAAACTTATGTGAAATCAAAAGATCTAGATCTTTGGCATGTTATTACTAATGCTGATTTTTTTACCTATCCAAAATAATACTGAAACAAAGAAAGATGAAATTATACCTTTTGAAAAACAAAACGATGATTTAAAAAGAAAACTTGTTAAAAATGATGAAGCAAAAATGGTTATTTACAATGCGGTACCACGTAAAGAATACGAAAGAATCTTTATGTGTGAAACCGCAATAGAAAAATTTGGAACTCGTTAGTAATAACTTACCAAGGCAATAGTCAAGTCAAATATAACAAAATAGATCTACTTGTTCAACAATATGAGCAATTTACGATTCCAGAAGAGGAATCAATTGATAATGCTTTTGCCAGGTTTAACACTATCATCACAAGTTTAAAAGCACTTGAAGAGGAATCAATGAGCTATGTTGTTTTGCTTCTTGTCATTAGTTACCCATCAATATTTATCTCTTGATAAATATTAAGTTTTTGGTAATAACCGTTTAATCCTTTTATGAAATAACGATCTGTCTTCATTTCCTTATTATTCCATTTCATCTCGTAAACTCATTTCTTATTTCTGCTTGCTTGTTCTGTTTAGCGTGCACCGGTGTGACCCTTCGGCATTTTCGTTACGGCAAGTTGTGAAAGCTTGTTGTGTACCTTGCACACAAAAATCCTTTCAACTTCGTCATGTAAATGTCGCCTCAATACAACTATTGTCCGTAAGGAACTAAGGGCATTTAAGAGACTAGGTTCATGCTAACAATCATTCACAACCATGTCGGGCATCTAAATTCTGCTCTCAGAAATAAACCTTGATCATTTCTTAATATTCGTTATGGTTGTTAAACTTTACCATGTTCTCTTTATGTGTACTCTTGAACTTTAAACTATCTATGATTGGTTATACTTAATGGTTGTGTTCATTTATTTATGTCTATATTTTTTTGTTTTGTGCTTTTTTCTTGTACTAATTTTGTTTTGTTGAACATCGACATTGCTCGATTACTTTGGATGCCCTCAACAAGGGGGAGCATAGACTAAGGGGGAGCTTTTTCAACGGCTCTTTCGCTTTGGTACAAACCTCTCTTTTTGCTTCGACAAAAAGGAAGAGAAAGGTTTAAACTTATAAACACTTCTTTACTTCACTTTTACCTACTATGAGTTTAGATTTTGAAATTATAAAAAATGAGAAGATTGTTAATATAAATAATCGCATAAAACATTATTTCTAATTAACGATTTCTCTATGTTTTGTTAATGGCATTGATAAAAATGTATTAAGTAAAAGTTCAAGTAAACAAGTTTTAGACAAAAGTTTTCATTTGAAAAAAATCACTTAAGGTATGAATATGGATCCCTTAAACTTGTATAATGATCAAAGATTATTTTATCATACATAATGCATTAAACACTTACATCATTTTATAAAATATTTCATACTTTTATAAACTTTCAAAAAAAGTTTAGTTACATAAATTATTTTCACATTTTATAAACACTTGACCATTTAGAATGCATCTTCATCATTAGGAAGTAAATCAAATGCAGTCTTGCATTGAGAAATGGATTAGCCATTTTTGATAATAAACCAAGACCTAAATACTTGACCATTTAGAAGACATCTTCCTAACTGAAAAATTAATCAAATGCAATCTTTCATTGAGAAAGGGAAATATTAACCATTTTGGTAATAATCCAAGACCAAAGTAGGAAAGCATAAAACTACGTTTTGCATGAAAAACATAATTAGTCTTTTTATGGTATTATGTGTTTAACAACTCAAGTAACAATCTTGGCCTTCATTCCTTGCAGCTTTTCGTGCATCAAAAGAATGAAAATATTCCAAACAATACATGAATGACCACTCAAAACGGCTAGTGTTTTGGGCTTGTAGATGAGAGAAGGATCCTTCATAAGGGATGGATCATTTAAAGGATCATTGGATCCATCCTAGGCTATTAAGCCATCATCTTGCCTATTTAAGCGAGCCATTTATACACCATTTTTCTCACCCCTTGCAATCATCTTTCTAGCATTCTTTCATATATTCATACATATACTTCTTTGATCATTATCTAGTTTTATATTCATTCAAGTGATCCACACAACTAATCTATCTTTCTAGAAAGGGAAGAGCACAAGAAGATTATCAAGCACTATGTGTTGTAGTTATTAGTTTTTTGTATTTGCAACTTAGTTGTGCTATTATATTTCACTACTATAGTTCACAGTTTATAAACACCACCATAAACCAAAATAGAGAGTTATGTTAGTGTTTTAGTCATCAAAATACTTAGTGAGAAAGGCTTGTTCTAAGTTGATTAGGACTCGATATTTAGCTTAGTATTAGTAAAAGTGTAAGCGACGTTATATGGCTTTCTCTGCTAACTAAGGGAGTTTGTTGACATAATAAAATGAACTCTCGAGTCAGAAACTCGAGGAGTGGATTAGGGCGAGGAAGGAAGTTCGTTACCGAACCACTATAAATCATTGTGTTTTAGATTAATCCTTTCGTTAATTCTTATTGTATTACATTTAAATATACATATTATCTTTGCTTGATTTCATAATAAGGTATCAAAACTACGATTTTAAAATGATAAGACTATTGAACCCTCTTCTAGTTTTTCAAAATTTATATTCTCTTTATCTCAAAATAATTGCCCTCGGACATAAAACACACTGTTTAAAAAAATTGAGATCACTACACTATTCAACCAATCAAATATCATCTTCACTCATTATGCTGGGCACAGTGGTGACCAACCACGACTTTGTCATATCAGCTTTCTCTCTCCGACGACCAAGTTGCCACAGTGGTGACCAAGGTTTTTATTTTTTATTTATTTTTTATTTTTTTTTAATTTTTTTAAATTCAAATATTTTAAAAAACAAATTTAAACTTCATTAATAATAAAAATATTACATAAATAAAATATTAAATTAAAAACACGAATTACATATTAACAAACTACGATTCGAAAATGAAGATGAAAATACAAATTACAATAAAAAGTTTGAGTTTTCTCCCTCGTCGTAAGGAGACTCTGCATCTGCAAACTTTCCCTCATGATACTCTCTTTCCAGATTGTCAAACAAGTTGTTGTGGCGGTATTGCGTCCCTTGTTTCCTGCTCCATACGAGCAGCTTCCTCACATGCTTTATTTTCATGTATTTCTCTCTGTTGGGAATTAAACTAACAGTACTGATGCGTGGGAATCGCACCTTGCTTTACCTCTCGAGGGATCTCGAGAAGCTTACAACCCCCACCAGGCAGTGTACCTGATCGTTGTAGTATAGTATAGTGACAAGTACCGGGGGATTGATCGTTCAGCTTAGGAATAGTGTCGCTAGGATTAGAAAACCTAATTAATAGTTCTAGAGGTGAGAGATGATTATTTTTGTATTTTTATATTTTATGAAAGCAATTAAAATCTCGGGTTTTGAAGGAGTGGGCGGAATTAGTTGCTAATCAACTAACCCAAAGCTAAGATGCAATCAAAATAAAATAATAAAAATGAAATTAAACTAAATTAAACTAAAGTTGTGAGCAGTGGTTGGAGAAATTGTGTTTACTTAGACTTCATTACTCCATAGATATCTTTTACATGTTAATTACTTGTTACACTTGTATGAATGACGGGTTGTATTCCTTAATACCATTCGTGGGGTGGCATACATAACTCCCCAACTCTATGAGCTCTTATCTCCTCCTACACCATGACCCAGCACAACTATAGGGATTGTAAACAGTGGCTCATGCATTAAATACAACCAATAAAGACCTAGTACGCCTCGGTTCATGTTTCTTAAGACGTTCAAGCATGTTACCATTTGGAGATCTGCCAGTTTCCTTAAGCCTAACATATAAATCATTCATTCAAAACAAGAATAGACAAGTAATCAACACATAATCAACATCTAGGTTTCATTAGATCTAAGCAAACACAAGAGAGATCTAGCCTAGCATAGTAGAATTGAGACAAGAACAAGAGATAAACAACCAACACATAGACATATTGATTGAATTGAAAGTACACTTATCTCAATTACAATGCAAGGTCTCAAGGGTTTGGAACCCTTGAAAAACCTGTAAAAGAGGCACCAACATCGTCTTTAGGGTTTCACCAAAACTTCTCTCTTTTTAATGAAAAAACTAGAAAACTATATATAGGAAAAACAGTCTGACGGCGTCAAGAGTTAAGTCTGACGCCGTCACCTCGCCGCCATAAACTTCCTCGGACGGCCTTGATCCACTTATGACGGCCTATGTGACGCCGTCACCACCCACGGTATATCAATCTTGGTCACTTTGACGCCGTCACCAGTACGTCTGACGCCGTCACCACCTTCGATATTTAATTCTTCATGTCTGACGCCGTCAAGCTTTTGGTCTTGACGCCGTCACCTTGTATTTTCAGCTTGGATTTTTGGTACTTTGCCGTTTTCTTCACTTTATGCTCCAAAAACGTCCAAAATAGCCTCTTTTCCAGAATTCACTTTCCAAACACCTAAAATCACAAAAGGAACGATTTAGGGCAATATTTGATCAAATAAAGTCAGATTCGGGCTTAAATGACCCCCTAAAAACGGATCATTTTTCGCCTCATCATATACCCTTACACTTGAGATTTGCTTGTCCTCAAGCAAATGAGCTTTTATTCTACTCAAAAGACAAGTTAGGGGTCATTTAACACTAACATAAAAGTAATTACAACAAATAATCGTTCCACTAAAGACCAATAGACAAGCACGGAGGTCATACACAAGCACCTCACAAATAGTGTTTAGATACTCACATCTCTCGGGTGTAATAAAGTAATATAACATTATGGAAATGGAAGATATCTCTCACTACCTGTCATAGCAAAATAGATTACCATAGGCTTGGGAAAGGATCAAACCTCCACCACATGGCGTAAGCACCTAGGATAAACTATCAAAGAGGTCTTTTAAAGGGTTATAACGTTAGGTGTAGGGATATGAATTACACGGTTTTGTTGGATAAAGGAAGTTTTACTGGTGGCGAGTTAACAATCTTAGTTAATTACATGTACAAGATGGCGTTGCTAAGCCAAGACTAGACTCGACTTAAGCTAATAAATGAAAAATAACAAAAACATAAAATAAAAACGGGATGGTAGTCCGTATGTTTTTTCTCTTTTTTTTTTTTTTTCTAATTTTTTTTTTGATTTTTTCGATTTTTTTTTTTTTTTTTTTTTTTTGCATACACTCTTACCCTACCATCCGAAATAATACATCATAGGGGTTTGAGCATTCCCCTTACACTTGAATCTTTACATACTTTACATTTAACTTATTCTAATGACTCGAATTAAGAAAATCAAAACACTTGGAGCACTTTTAAGATTAACGCACGTATGGGGGTAATAAGTGATGTTCTTCCCCATTACTCCATAAATTAAGTACTTACCCATGAGTCCCAATCGTCCCAAAACAATATGTACAAGGATATGACTCGACTTAGCAACCATGTAATCAATTAGAAAGTTAACTTAGGGTTTAACAAATAACAATAATGCACTAAAAATGAGCGCATACACGGAAGGCTAAGGCGATTTGGGTGTACATTTAAGTGGGGTGTAACAAATTCTTCCTTTAAGTAAAATGCTTAAAGTTAGAAACGAAAAGATAGGCTCGGAGGGGTGTACTAGGGGTTTCGTGTACTAAAAATGAGTACAACGCTAAGGGTGTGGGAAAAATTAGTTGACTTAACTAGCCAAGTAATATGACTTAAATGGTCAAGTAAGCATGATACGGGTTTAACACAAGGGTGATCCTAATGCCTCTTATCATGTAGTAAATCCTACTACACGAATGTAGTCTCACTAGCGGTCTCGGGATGCATCACTAACGCAAGTTCTAGAATCTAAATGCTACCGGTACACTCATAAGCACTAATAGTAAATGCTTTTCCTATCAAATCTAAAGGCGAACCTCACATTTTTGGGTGGAAAATTTTTCTGAATATACGGTTATGTGCTAGTCATACAACCTCCTATCCATGAGACGCTTGCTATGGCTAAAGTTTCACTCCTAAATGTTGTAAAAAATTTTAAATTTGGCGCTAAAATTACACTAACAAGTATTTCTCATAGTTTTATTACTCATCTACTATCAAACAAAACAAACTCAAGCGAAAGTGCATATGTAAGGTATCATCTTTTTACCCTCCCCTTACACTTAAGATGAACATTGTCCCCAATGTTCAAGTAAAGAATGTAAAAGTTAAAAAAGTATAGAGAATGAAATCAAATACTCCCCTGATTCGCTCGGTATGGATTTTAGTTGGCCAGGTTAAATCTTCTTCCAAGAAAATGAACAATCAAAGCTTCCCTTCCAGAATATAAATCATCTTCTTGTCACAAATAACCTGTAAATCCTGACAAAAGTAGACAAGGCAACCTCGCGTAAAATCGGCGGCATCCTATATAAGTTACTAAATCCTAGAAAACAAAGTAAGATATAATGCTTGTGGAATGAAGTTTGCAGATTTCCTGGAGATTATAAAACCTAATAATTCACAAAAACCATAAGACTCCGTTAGAAAAACAAAATCGGTAAAATTTCCAGATTTTTGACTCCTGACGCCGTCAAGAGCAATGCCCTGACGCCGTCAGAATGAACCTGCAGAAATCCTTATGTTAAGTTTCCGGAAAATTTCTGGAAAAACTTTGTCCTACTTCCTGGAAAATCCTGCAAAACTTCATTATGACTCAATACAAGCATTTGACTCTAACAATTACGAATATACATGTTCATTAAATATTGTGGAGAATCATGATCGGTTTGTTTCTTAAAAACATATTTGGGGTTTCCCCTTACACTTATCTTTTGCAAAAATACCTCTAGGTTGAAGTTAAGACTAGTCTAAACAACATAATAAAGTATTTCCACTTTTTAGTAGAGAAACATGATCAACCAACAATAAAAATAAAACATGCATACGGAAGCAAATAACAATCAAACAAATAAAAATCACACAAAACATGGGTTGCCTCCCAAGAAGCGCTTTTCTTTATTTACGAGTCTTGTAGCTAGACTCAAAGTCGTGGGTTACTACGTGATCTCATCATTGGAAATGATGTACCCCATATAATTGCGATCATTACTGTTATGGTGGTAGTGCCTCAATCTATCAATACTCGCAATCACCTTCCCACCTAATTTGCTTCTCAAGTTAGCTACCCCATCCTGGCTCAATCCTTCGATTGTGAATGGCCCATACCACCAAGGACTTGGTTTATCGGGTGGTATTGTTGTTTCTAAGTGTCTCAAGAGTACTAAGTTCCCTTCCTCAAACGGTGTACGAGTGCTTTCGTGTTGAGTGTGTTTGAGTTCAATCGGAACCTCATTGCTTTTTCTTCTTTCATCCTTAGCTTTCTTATAGCTTTTGATTCTTGCCTCCCATGCAAGAATTTTATTCTGAACACGAATGGGCGTCGTGCCAATGTTGTTTTTAATCATTCTCCAACTCAAATTCTCATGCCCACTTCGCGGAGTCATGTGGAAGCTAATCTTTCTCTTCCCAGATTTAAGCTCAATCTTCCTATCTTCATACTTAATGACAGCCCTAGCGGTGGTGAGGAATGGTGCCCCAAGGATTATTGGCATGCATCCATCCCCTTTATCATCAATGATCATAAAATCGACGGGGTACATGAATCCTGCAACATTGACTAATACATCTTCTGCTATTCCTAGGGGGTATATGTACGAGTGCCCAACAAGAGACAGCCTAACACGAGTGGGTATTGGCATCTTCGACGTCAGTTGGATGTAGATAGTCAGGGGCATAAGATTTACTTCCGATCCTTGGTCGGCGAAAGCACTAAGATGTTTCAGGTCCCCGATGCTCGTTGGTAATTCAAAATTCCCACATGCTACCTGCTTGGTGGCCACTTTCTGTACCAGTAACCTCTTGACCACTGATCCTCCAATAAGCGTATCATACTCATCTTCCTCTTCTTTCTCTTTTTCGGGAACCTGTTCGGAGGATTGGTTACGCCTATCATCCTTAATCCAATTTGTTATGGTGTTTTTGTTTATGTCGTGTTTCAGGTAGTAACTCAAAGGTTGGGACTCAGGCGGTTTTTCTAAGGTCTGTTTAGCAGGAGTTTTTACCTTCTCGTTATCTTTATGGACAATGGTGATGGAGTTAACAAATTGGGTAGTGGGAGTGGCGCTTTCTTTCCTTAGCAGTATTCGTTCGGGGGTTTTCTGATTGGCATACTCCTCCAATAGACCCAATATCTCATTCATTTTCTCCTGCATCTCCTCTTTTTGCTTATAAACTGCTTCTTCGAATCTAGCAAGACGATCAGAATGAGTCGCCATATATTCTCTCATCCTAGCCTCAAATTCCGAGCTAAGTTCCTTGGGAGGAGAGCAAGGTGGGGTGTATCTCTGAAAAGTTTCGACATGTTCTCTAGAAGGTGATTCAGATAATGGTGCCGAAGTTGATCTTGAGACAGAATTGACAGTAGCTTGTCTAGGACTTAAGGGTCTCCTTTGCCTTTCCTCAAAATAGTCAACTTTTGCCTCAAGTTGGCATAAGAGTTCATCAGGGATTTCGGTGGTTCCTCCAGATGCTGAAACTGCATTGATGGCCGCTTCTACCGTATGTTTAAATTCCCAAATCTCATTATTATCGACAGCGAGCTCTTCTATAATTGCCCATGACTCCTCGGCATTCTTATCACGCAATTTGCCTCCCGCGGCTCTGTCGATGGTACGCTTAGTGTGATAGTCAACATGGTCGTAGAAAATTTGAACTAATAACCAAAGGTTTATGCCATGATGAGGGATCTTGTGGAGGAGATCCTTAAAACGGGCCCAAGCCTCGTAAAAAGGTTCACCCCGCTGTTGCTCAAACATCAAAATGTCCCTTCTAAGCATTGCAGTTTTTTCCGGCGGAAAGAATTGGGTGAGGAAGCGGTTGGCGAGATTGTCCCATGTGGTGATGGATCCCGCGGGTAAACGCTCAAGCCATTGACTAGCTTGATCTCGTAGAGAGAATGGGAATAGGCGTAATCGGGTTGTCTCTCTAGTTTCAACACCTAGGTCTATGGAATCTACGATTTTGATGAAGTCCTTAAGGTGTTGGTTTGGATCTTCGGAACGAAGTCCATGGAATGCACATCCGCTTTGCACCAACCGGATGGTGTCGGATCGCAAGGGGGTCACATTGGCTCCGGTGAGCTCAATGGTGTTTCGGTAGCCTTGGTGGCTAGGTCGGGAATACTCTCCTAAGGTTCGGGGCCTAAGGGGTTCTAATGGTGGGTATTGTTGTGGTGGGATGATGGGTTCAAAGATGTTACCACCTTCCATGATGTCGGATGGTAAAGAGTTACGAACAAAGGCACGAAGAAACAAGATAGACTAAAGAAGACCTAAAAATAAAAATAAAAATCTTACTAGAAAGGAATCTAGCAAGTAGACCTAATAAAAAGAAATCCTAACCTAGACAATAACTATTCCCCGGGCTGCGGCGCCAAAAACTTGATGCGTGGGAATCGCACCTTGCTTTACCTCTCGAGGGATCTCGAGAAGCTTACAACCCCCACCAGGCAGTGTACCTGATCGTTGTAGTATAGTATAGTGACAAGTACCGGGGGATTGATCGTTCAGCTTAGGAATAGTGTCGCTAGGATTAGAAAACCTAATTAATAGTTCTAGAGGTGAGAGATGATTATTTTTGTATTTTTATATTTTATTAAAGCAATTAAAATCTCGGGTTTTGAAGGAGTGGGCGGAATTAGTTGCTAATCAACTAACCCAAAGCTAAGATGCAATCAAAATAAAATAATAAAAATGAAATTAAACTAAATTAAACTAAAGTTGTGAGCAGTGGTTGGAGAAATTGTGTTTACTTAGACTTCATTACTCCCTAGATATCTTTTACATGTTAATTACTTGTTACACTTGTATGAATGACGGGTTGTATTCCTTAATACCATTCGTGGGGTGGCATACATAACTCCCCAACTCTATGAGCTCTTATCTCCTCCTACACCATGACCCAGCACAACTATAGGGATTGTAAACAGTGGCTCATGCATTAAATACAACCAATAAAGACCTAGTACGCCTCGGTTCATGTTTCTTAAGACGTTCAAGCATGTTACCATTTGGAGATCTGCCAGTTTTCTTAAGCCTAACATATAAATCATTCATTCAAAACAAGAATAGACAAGTAATCAACACATAATCAACATCTAGGTTTCATTAGATCTAAGCAAACACAAGAGAGATCTAGCCTAGCATAGTAGAATTGAGACAAGAACAAGAGATAAACAACCAACACATAGACATATTGATTGAATTGAAAGTACACTTATCTCAATTACAATGCAAGGTCTCAAGGGTTTGGAACCCTTGAAAAACCTGTAAAAGAGGCACCAAAATCGTCTTTAGGGTTTCACCAAAACTTCTCTCTTTTTAATGAAAAAACTAGAAAACTATATATAGGAAAAACAGTCTGACGGCGTCAAGAGTTAAGTCTGACGCCGTCACCTCGCCGCCATAAACTTCCTCGGACGGCCTTGATCCACTTATGACGGCCTATGTGACGCCATCACCACCCACGGTATATCAATCTTGGTCACTTTGACGCCATCACCAGTACGTCTGACGCCGTCACCACCTTCGATATTTAATTCTTCATGTCTGACGCCGTCAAGCTTTTGGTCTTGACGCCGTCACCTTGTATTTTCAGCTTGGATTTTTGGTACTTTGCCGTTTTCTTCACTTTATGCTCCAAAAACGTCCAAAATAGCCTCTTTTCCAGAATTCACTTTCCAAACACCTAAAATCACAAAAGGAATGATTTAGGGCAATATTTGATCAAATAAAGTCGGATTCGGGCTTAAATGACCCCCTAAAAACGGATCATTTTTCGCCTCATCAAGTACAAACTGCTAGTATTTGAGTTCCCACTGCTAGTCGAATACACTAGCAGTGGAAACATCATTCCCACTGCTGGAAGACTACACTAGCAGTGGAAACATCATTACCACTGCTAGTACAAAGTTACCACTGCTAGTACAAAGATAAATATAGAAAAGATTTTGTGTATATCTTATTCTATTAGAGTTATACGTATCTTGTAGAAGAGGACTCCTTGTGCTATAAAAGGAGGTCCTAGGTTAAGGTTAGATATACGTTTTTCTTAGAGCTTCAAGGTGTAACCCTAGTGATACAAAGATCACTCGTATTATTATTATTATTATTATTATTATTATTATTATTAATATTGGAGCTAACCGTTTGATACATACAATATTCTCATTCATATACAACTGTTTTATTCACAATCAAACTTCTAAGTATTACTAAGTAGATTCCGCATACTTAGTGATATAACTCAAAGTATCATACTAACACATATAAAGGTGTTTAGATCCATCACTCTCAGTACTTCCTCATCTTGCTCAAGTAGTCGGAGTTGTTCCTCAGTAAAATTAAATGGATTGGGTTGCTGTTCCACCGGTGGAGTGTTATCCGGTTCATTTTCCGTTGGGAATACCGGAAAGATATCTGCCAGTGGAGTGTTAATCGGTTCATTTTCTGTTGTGTTGGTGCTCAAGTAGTCGTGTTCACTGGGAAATTGTTGTGAGAAGTTGTGTTCACTAGGAAATTGTTGTGAGAAGTCGTGCCGTCGTGGTGACTGGGAAATTGTTGTGAGAAGTCCTTTGTGGCCGAAAATTGTTGGGAGAAGTCTTTGCGAGACATTGTTGAGAATCAGTGTGTGAGTTGTGTGTATGAGTTGTGTGCATGAGAAACGAAAGAGAGTGGGTATATATAGTGAAATTTTTGAATTTGAAATTTAATTTTGAATCCTCCCCGCTCGTATTGTAACCTTTAATTTGAATTTGAAGCAGAGTGTGAGTAATATTATGATGTTTGTATTTTATTTTATGTAAAATGAAAAAAAAAAAGTGTGTAAAATTGGTTGAAAATTCGACCAAATTGGGATTTCTTCCTTGCCACGACCGATCATGACCAAACACACACAATGGCCACGACCGATCATGACCATGCTCGACCGACCATAGTGATCGATCCACTGTGCCCAGCCTTAGAAACTCTCTTTTGATTGTTTAACACAAGAAAAGAAGTGCTATTTTGGTATATCTCAAAATAAAAATAGAGACAATAATTTTAATTAAGATGGATGAAATATGTACTATTTATAATACATATTAGACCTTCTATCCTATTTAATTTTTAAGATTTCCTAATATAGATTTTAAGTAAATATAAGTGATAAAATATAAAGCACAATTATGTAAAGCACAATGATTTTAAGGTCAACATATTTCTTACATACATACAATTAATACACTCCATCACCAATTAATATAAGTCATAAAACACAAAGCACAAGTATGTAAAGCGCAATGAAATCTTTTGCTTCCACAAGGAAATATTGTACAATAAATACAGCATCATGTACAAAATATCTTTTTCTGTAGAGCCTCTTTTTTCTTCCTGCAATACAATAAATACAGCATTAAGTACAAGTACTTAAAGCACACATAAAACTAAAAAAATACACAATGCATCTAATGCAATTAATACACTTTTAAAAACACCCATTCACCCAAAAATACAACCATTTAAGCACAATGTACAATATAATTAAGCTTCCAAAATAAAGCTTCCACACATTCATCAAAAAATACACTATTAATACAATTAATATGCTATTAAAAATACTCATTTACAAAAAAAATACAACTTTTTAATCACAATATACAATATAATTAAGCTTCTAAAATATTAAGCTTCCGAAACAAAAATACGAGATCCAGCAACCCGAAACAATAATTCAAAATATTCATCACCGCAAATCTTATTACAGCGTACCCGGCGCCGCATCACGCGAGTACCCTGCTATATCTAATAAATCATCAACAAACATATTCATCAAATTAAAGTTTGATAAACAAATTCCCATCCAAATGATACACATCGTGTTCTTCTCGATACATCAATACAACATCAAATTAAAACACCATTCGCTCCCATTACAAATCGAACAAAAAATCTTACTTGAGATTACAAAAACACAACCAACAACCGGTTGAAACATAATCTATTACATCAATTTACAATACCAGAAATTTATGAAGAAAAGTCCATAATGGAAAACAACAACAAAAATATTTAAAAAAAATAAAAAGAAAAATTGATAAAAACTTTATAAAATATTCGATTGACATTACAAATGTCACATTTGATACATTCAAATCTTTGAAAAAAAAAAGTCAATAAAAACAAATGTTAGATCTAAACGAGAAACCAAAAAATAAATAATAAAACAATGATGTACCATTTATTTTAAAACCTTAAACCACGATATGTCATTATATAACCTTCGATCATGTGATGCACAAACGGCCTATGATTTTGATCTGAATAAAAATAAGTTTTCACAAATACAACACTACATCTATACACTAGACAAAAACCATGGGATGCCATCAATTTCACGAGAGAAAACATGCTTCGATATCGTCGGATCTCAGCATTCGCATGAAAAAAAATGAACAACTATGACATATTTAGTTTATGATGACAACAACGCAAATCCTGAGACAATAGTTTTTTAAATATACATAATAATTGGTTGCGAGTATAGAGGAAAGAGTCTTCGATAGGGAGAGCGGTTGTCATAGCAGGTGAAGAAGGAAAAACGGCAGTTTATGAAGAAATGAATGAGGAGATTCGGTTTTATAATTGATGGAGTTTTGTTGACTAAATAAATGATGGAGTTGAAGGCATAATTTTTATGAAGAAATAAAGTGACAAGCGAAATTACCTAAACTGCCCTTTTTAGAATATAAATTAATTTATACGGGCTAAATGGGCTCGAGCCTAAACGGGTATGGGCCAAACGGGCACGGGCTAAATGGGCATGAGCCAAACAGGCTTATCATGTTATACGAATGACTTTAAAAAAGACCCAAAAAAATGAAATAAATTCTTTAGTTAAGAAGTTGAAATACGTCATATGAAATTTTTGATATCTGTAAATTTTTTATTAACAAGAACATAATAAACTAAAATACATGATTAACCGGTAAATATTATTTCAGTGTAACTGCCGCCGCAACGTGCGAATATGTGAAACTAATACACATTTATTAATTGAAACGTAGTTGTTGAGATGTAGACATTTGAAAGATGCCATTTGAGTTTTGACACTTATCATGATCTTATTACTTCAACAATTCAATTGGCCTGAATGCATTTACTTGTCAATAATGAATAGTAGCTGGATAAAATAAAATAATCCTTTGTTTGAAAAATATGCAAAATAATAAACTAAGATAATTTATACGTGTCCTCCATAACATCTATAGGTATCTTGCAATATAGACGCATTGATCATATCAATTCTCACATCAGTTCTTTCGATCACAATGGAGCAAAGAAGTCACATAGCCATTCTCCCAAGTCCAGGAATGGGTCACCTCATTCCGATGGCTGAATTTGCTAAGCGACTCGTTAAGCACCATCATATCTCGGCCACTATCATGATCCCTACCACTGGACCTCCTCCCAAAGCTCAAATATCCATCCTTGAATCGTTGCCAGAGAACATAAACCACGTGTTTCTCGCACCCGTAAATGGATTACCAAAGGGTGTCAGGCCAGAGATTACGATTTCCTTTGTAATGCAAGCTAGTTTTTCTAGTGTCCGAGACACTTTAAGCTCTTTGAAATCAAATACTAAGTTGGTTGCTTTAGTATTTGACATGTTTGGACATGATTATATGGAAGTTGCAAAAGAGTTTAACCTCTTTAGCTTCTTGTTTTTTCCAATGAGTGCCATGGCTTTGTCTTTCACTTTTCTAGTGCAAAAGCTTGATGAAGAGTCTTCTTGTGAGTATAAGGACTTACCTTATCCGGTTAATGTTCCGGGGTCGGTTAGTTTTCATGGGAGAGATCTTATGGCTCCGGTTCAGGTTCGGACAGATGAAGTATACAAAGGCTATCTTTTACTTTCCAAAAGACTTGCTTTGTTTGATGGTATCATGGTGAATAGTTTTGAGGAGTTAGAGGAAGAAACCTTTCGAGTTTTGAGGGGTGGGGCTGCATGTAAAACACCTATTTACCCTATTGGGCCACTGATTCGTTCTGATCCAAGTAATGGGTCTGACCGACATGAGTCTTTAAAGTGGCTAGACAACCAACCAGATGAATCTGTGGTGTTAGTTTCGTTTGGAAGTGGAGGGACCCTTTCTTTTGACCAGGTTCATGAGCTAGCTCATGGGCTAGAGGCAAGTGGGCAAAGGTTTTTATGGATAGTAAGAAGCCCTGATAAGTCTTCAAATGCTTCCTTTTTTAATTCCACTAGCCAGGATGACCCTTTAGGGTTTTTACCTGAAGGGTTTTTGGCTAGGACGGAAAAGAGGGGTTTAGTCGTGCCTTCTTGGGCTCCACAGATTGAGATACTAAGCCACGAGGCAGTTGGTGGGTTCTTGACCCATTGTGGATGGAACTCTACTCTAGAAAGCATTGTTCATGGGGTGCCAATGATTGCTTGGCCTCTTTATGCGGAACAACATATGAATGCTAAAGTGATGACTGAAGCACTATGTTTGGCTTTAAGAGCAGAAGTTGATGAAAATGGAATTGTTCGAAAAGAGGTCATTGAAAAAGTTCTGAAGGAGCTAATGGAGGGAGAAGAAGGAAAGAAGGTAACCAAAAGGTTGAAGGAACTAAAGTTTGCATCCATGAAAGCACTTAGTATTGGAGGATCCTCTATGGAGTCATTTTCTAAGATTGCTCTACATTTGAACAAATGACCATTTCTATTAGTGTGTATTTGGAAAATTCTTTGCGTGTATCTCCACTTTGTTTTTCAATCTTAACGATTTATTGTATTCGAAAGAAATAAGGAGATTCAATGTTTAACCGTCTCGCATGTTGTTGTTTCCTACATCAACACCCAAGGTACGTGTTTGGACGAATGTTGTATAATCTCTTAATTTTTTTAGTTTTTATTTATTTATTTATTTATTTTATTTTTTTATGTTTTTAAAACAAAAACTGGCCAAGACTTTCACCAAGCGATCATTTCAATTTAAACGATAACAAATCCGCAACCATGTAGTTTTCTTGCTTTCCACCATTTCACAACAACAATAAAAATGTAAATCCTTATTGCAACCCTCATTGATGACGTATAGCCTATATTTGGGCCACAAGCCCAAATGATAGACATTACTTACACCTAAGCCCATCACGAATAGGCTACCATGACAATGGTATGGGCCGTAGTATTATTGCTTTGAGCTCATGAAGCCCAAAGGCCCAATCTAACCCACCGGGTAACGATAAGGATTATCTATTCAAGGAATAGATATCCTTACCTCGGATAAGCACCACGCGTGCGAAGAGTGAGGAGCAAGAAATACGGTTTCTTAGCCCCTATATATAGAATCACACGATTCTCATTCAAGGTACGATTTACATAATCCCTAACTCTTCAACTAAACCCTAAATCGATTACTTACTCTCACGCCGGAGTCTAATCGGGGGAGACAATCCCTCGATAAGCCTAACGGTGTTGTCTTATTTTCTTAGTGCGCAGGTGACGAAGAACTAAGAAGCTAATTGATATAAGAGCAAAAGCCCAACAACCCGGTACGCCCAACTTTTGTATCAACAAGTGGCGCCATCCGTGGGACCCTACTAAGAACTAGAATGACGAAACATAAGAATTCGAGCCAGCGGACTCCGCAGTCAGAAAAGCGTGACCATCAGAAGAAGAATCGACAAGATTCGACCTCTAGGCAGGTTGCTGGGACAACCAGCGCACCTGATCACCAAGAGGCAGGAACAACCCAGTCTCTTCAAGCGACGGAACTACCTATAATCTCTTCAGTGGTCCCAAGCGTTGAGGAACTCCAACGCACCCTCTTCACCACTCCTCATCAGGCTACACCCGCAGTGAACAACACTGTGCCGCCAGGCGCTCCTGAACGGAACAGGGCGCCTAACACTGAGGAAGAAATTCTTGCAACAACTGAGGACGCACCGGATCTAACTTTGGGGAACTTTGTATCCCAAAATTATGAAACATTAACTGCCCTCATGCAAGAAGAAGCAACAAGAAGAGCAAACACGAGCCTACAAGCACGACTCAATTTTGCTCTGGAACGTGAACCATCACCACCGCGTCCCCCACGAGGAAGACGCACATAACGTACCACTATCCATGATAGGTTAGGTACAATATCTGATTCGCAGTACTCTGGAGACAGCGAGAGGCACGCCAATGTCCACTCCAGACTTGGCAGTCGGGGAATACATGATCGATTAGGGCCTCAACTTAAACCTGGGAGCAGGAGGATCCAAGATAGATTGGGAAGAAGAAGATCCCCAAGCAGAGATCCCTCAGGCTCCTCTTCTGAAAGAAGTAGGCGCAAGCGCCGAAAGAGAGACTACTCGTCTTCCAGTGACTCCTCGGACAACGAGGATAAAGAAACAGGACACTGGAAGTCAAGAGGAAGACGTCGTGAGGAGGAGAACGAAGATATGTCCCTCCCATGGCGACGTCAGAAAATTGACGCGTTTACGCGACGCATCAGCGATTACTCACACCACAAACGCAGGCGCATGCCCGCTAACGTAAAAACATATGATGGAACAGGTGATCCTGACGATCACCTAAAAATTTTCGAGTCAGCCGCAACAATCGAAAATTGGCCACAACCTGTGTGGTGCCACATGTTTAATTCCACGTTAGTAGGAAACGCGCGCACATGGTTTAGCAAACTCCCACATAGGAGCATCGGTGGATTTGAGGAATTACGGAAAGCATTCCGCCACAACTTCACCCAGCGAAAGAAGTGCGCTAAAAACCCTGTGGAGCTAGCAAGAGTGAAACAGCGCCAAGGGGAATCCACCAGCGCTTTTATGGAACGTTTCAAGGATGAGTGCATACAAGTCAAAGCATGTCCTGAAATTCTAAAAATTTCAGGGTTCATGAATGGGATCAATAACTCAGAACTCATCCGGAAGCTTAATGACAAAGTTCCACAATCCTTTGACGAGTTAACAAAGCGCACTAGATCCTTTATACAAGGAGAAGAAGCTGCTGCGGATAGCAAAAAAGGATATTCAAACTATAGGCAACAAGAACAGCCGCGGAGACAATCCAATGATCAGAACAACAACCGCAGCAGGAACTATCGCAGTGGAAGAGACAACGACAAATATACTCCTCTCACTAAAACTCCGAGAGAAATATTTGTAACAGAAGGTGCGAACTTCCCAAAACCACCACCAATGCGCACAGCAGAAGCAAAGCGCCTAGGTAGTGGATACTGCGAGTACCACGGCAAAAAAGGCCATGCAACTAACGAGTGTGTTCAACTAAAACAACTAATTGAAAATTTAGTTAGAGAAGGCAGGATGGACCACCTCGTGAAAAACATTAAGGAGGGAAAGGATAAGCAGAGAAACGGGGGCAAGAAAGAACCCCCAAAAGAAAAAGCTGATACTATCTACATGATACAATCATGGCAACGAAAGATAAAGCAAAAGGTCAGCCAGAAATTCTCTCCAGAAAAAGAGATATCCTTCCCTACCATAGCCGCGGACAACGCAGTCGTGGAACCTCTAACCATTGAGATACATACGGGGGGACATGACATCCACCGCATGTACATTAATGGTGGAGCATCCGCGGACATCCTATACGATCACTGTTTCAAAAGGCTGCGACCTGAAATCCAAAGTCAGTTGATACCAGCTACAATGTCATTAACAGGATTCACAGGAGAAAAGATTTGGCCCATGGGGCAGTTACGCTTATTGGTGGTCGTAGGAGATGAACAACACTCAACCGCGACATGGATAAATTTCATGGTAATAAAGTCTCCTTCACCATACAATGGTATAATTGGAAGACCGGGAATATCATCCATGCGCGCGGTACCATCCACAGCGCACAGAATGCTTAAATTCCCAGTGGAAGGAGGGGTGGTCACTCTCTATAACACAACAGTACCACCAAGAGAATGCATCGCAGTAACAACTGAAGCGAAGACTATTCCAGAACAGCGCACGGAAAAAATGCCAAATTTAAAAGTCGCTATTCACCCAGATTATCCGGAACAACAAGTTTTGATTGGAGGATCTTTATCTGACAAAGGTAAAGCAGCCGTATGCGCACTCTTGCAAAAGAACCTAGATATCTTTGCATGGGAACCAAAGCATATGACGGGAGTACCGCGCTCTATTACAGAGCATAAGTTACAAATCCGACAAGGATACCCTCCAATACGACAAAAGAAGCGCGGCCAGGCCCCAGATCGTGCAAAGGCTATTTTGGAAGAAGTACACAAGCTAGTAGATGCAGGAATCATGCGCGAAGTATACTATCATGACTGGCTTTCGAACCCAGTTATGGTAAAGAAGAGCGATGGCAGTTGGAGGATGTGCGTAGACTTCACTGACCTCAACAAAGCATGTCCGCAAGACTGCTACCCACTGCCAGAGATAGACTGGAAGGTCGAATCCTTGTGCAGATACCCCTTCAAATGCTTCCTGGATGCATATAAAGGGTATCACCAGATCCAGATGGCAGTGGAAGACGAAGAAAAAACAGCTTTCCACACCAGTCAAGGGGTATACTGCTACACAAAAATGCCTTTTGGCCTGAAAAACGCTGGCGCGACATACCAACGACTGGTGGATACAGCCTTCGAAAAACAAGTAGGCCGCAACTTGGAAGTCTATGTTGACGACCTTGTCATCAAAAGCCATACAGAGGACGAATTGGTGCGCGACATCGAGGAAACATTCCGAACGTTGGGGAGGATAAACATGAAGTTGAATCCCAAGAAGTGCACCTTTGGCGCAACTGAAGGCATGTTCCTCGGATACTTGATAGAACCCGATGGAATCAAACCGTGCCCAGAGAAGACAAAGGCTGTTATTGATCTCCCCTCCCCACGCACACTCAAAGAAGTCCAGTAACTAAATGGAAAGTTAGCAGGGCTGAATCGCTTCCTATCTAAGTCAGCGGACAAGTCCCTTCCCCTCTTTAAAACACTCACGAAGTGCACAAAAAAGGGAGACTTTCGCTGGACTCCCGAAGCAGAAGAAGCTTTCCAACAACTTAAACACCATCTGACATCTCTTCCCAAACTCGTCGCACCGCGACCAGGGGAAAAACTAATCATGTACTTATCGGCAACCCACGGAGCAGTTAGCGCAGTACTATTGACAGACAGAGACTCCGTCCAGACACCCATATACTTTGTAAGCAAAGCCCTAAAGAAAATAGAGGTTAACTACAGTGCTATGGAAAAACTGGTCTTGGCTCTAGTGTTCGCATCCAAAAGACTGCGCAGATACTTTCAAGCGCATCCAATAGCGGTAATCACTGATCAGCCAATTAAACAAGTTATCTCTAAACCGGACGTATCAGGACGCTTACAAAAATGGAGTGTACTGCTAAGTGAGTATAACATCTCGTGCAGGCCGGGCACTGCAATCAAAGGACAAGTCTTAGCCGATTTTATCGTGGAGAAGCCAGATAGCGACAGCCCGACCTCTGCAGCAAAAACAGACCTACAGGAACCGTGGACCTTGTTCACAGATGGATCCTCATGCGCAGATGGATCAGGCGCAGGCCTTATTCTCACAAATCCAGAAGGTATGGAATTCACCTACGCGCTACGCTTTGAGTTCACAGCCACAAACAATGAGGCAGAATACGAAGCCCTACTAGCCGGACTACGCATCGCAATCCAAATGGGTGTTCGCAACCTAGAAGCAAATGTAGATACGCGTCTAGTCGCTAACCACGTGTTAGGGGAATACGAAGCCAAGGATGATCACATGATCCAATACCTGGAGAAGACAAAATCTTTGATTAAAAACTTTGATAGGTTCACAATTAAACAAGTACCTAGAGGAGATAACAGGAAGGCGGACGCACTCAGCAAGATTGCATCCACAAGCTTCGCACACCTTTCAAAACAGGTATTGGTAGAAACCCTAAAAAACAAGTCAATCTTGGATATGGAGATATCAACGGTGATAGAGGAACAAGATCCTACGTGGATGACACCTATCATCGAATTTATTAGCAAAGGAATCCTACCCCAAGATAATAAAGACGCTCGAAGAATACGGCGCACAGCGCAACGATTCGAATTACGCGACAACGTACTCTATCGGCGATCTTTCTTACAACCATGGCTCAGATGTGTTGGACCCCTCCAAGCAGACTACGTACTCCGCGAAATTCACGCTGGGTCATGTAGTATGCACTCAGGGCCACGATCCGTGGTGGCAAGCGCTCTAAGGTCAGGATACTATTGGCCAACAATGCACCGCGACGCACGCGATCTAATAAGAAAGTGCAGCAACTGCCAAGTACATAGGCCTATTCCGCGCCGACCACAGCACGAGCTAACACCAATCACCTCACCATGGCCATTTTACAAATGGGGTATTGACATCGCAGGACCTTTCCCCGTTGCAGCTGGAGGAATAAAGTTCCTCATCGTAGCCATAGACTACTTTACAAAGTGGATCGAAGCAAAAGCAGTGGTAAACATTACGGGAAACCAAGTCAAACGCTTTGTTTGGGACAATATTGTCTGTCGCTTCGGCCTACCAGGCGAGATCGTATCAGACAACGGAAAACAATTCTGTGATAACCCATTCAAAGATTGGTGCGCACAATTGAACATCACACAACACTTTGCTTCAGTCAAACACCCACAAACCAATGGCCTAGTTGAGCGCGCTAATCGCAGTCTAGGCGAAGGCATAAAAGCGCGCCTTGACAGACATAAAGGAAGATGGGTAGATGAGCTCTCGCACGTCTTGTGGGCGCATCGCACGACAATCAAAACCAGTACTGGCGACACGCCATTTTCCTTAGTCTATGGAACAGAAGCCGTCATACCAGCTGAAATAGGAATGCCAACTATACGCACAGCAGAGGTCAACGTCACAACAAATGACGAGGAACGGCGCATAGACTTAGATATACTAGAAGAAAGACGCGAACGTGCAGCTATACGAGAAGCAAAGGCTAAGGCAAAAATGAAGAAGTATTATGATGCAAAAGTCAAAGACACTTCCTTCAGACCAGGAGACTTTGTTTACCGCGCCAATGACGCGAGCCACGCAGAAGACACAGGCAAGCTCGGACCCAAATGGGAAGGACCTTACGAGGTCACAGACGCGCTCGGCAACGGCGCATACAGGTTGCGCGATATGGAAGGTCACGACCTAGCGCGCACTTGGAACATCTGTAATCTCAAAAAATGTTACTTTTAGGCTACGGCCCTTTCACAAACACACTTGCATCCTACGAGGTGCCCAATAAGTGTTTGTCTTTTTTCTTTCTAGGAATTGTATTTTCTATTTTTTCACTTACTTGCAAGTATTAATAAAATGTTATGGTTTCTAGCTAACTCCATAGCGCATTTTACTTTATTGCATATATGTCAATATTGTTTATTTTATATTTCTGCCTACATGGCGTGCATGCACCACTTAAAGACCCACGAAGGCATAAAGGATAAGTTAACCTACTAATTAACTTGTTGAATAAGAGGGTTGCAAACCCATCAACATTGGATCACGAATCCTTGCTAAGCGCCTTACTCTCGAGACGTTGAGGTAAGTTTCACATGCGCACCCCACGACGGAGGCGCATATACCAAGTACACCGTACGAGCTTAGCAATATAACGAGCCAAGACACTTGGTCAAAAATAAAACTTAGCAAACAATGCAAGTATACTTAAGTTACGCACTTAAAAGACTTAGTCAAAAATAAAACTTAGCAAACAATGCAAGTATACTTAAGTTACGCACTTAAAAGACTTAGTAAAATAATCAAACTTAGCAAACAATGCAAGTATATTTAAGTTACGAACTTATAACAAAATGTATCTTATTCCATATTTATTAAATTACAAGGGAAAATACATAAATTTACAAACAACCTATATGCTATGGCGATGATCATGGCTCTCTTCTGGAGCGGCGGAACTCCCCGCCTCCTTCAGCTTACTCAACGTTATAGCATCCTTGAGCGACACAGTTGGAACACTCACAGCAACGCCATCAGATCGAGGAAGGTGCGCAGCACCGATGCCGCACATCACAGCCTTGCCCTTAATACCCTTCTTTATGGCAACCCTTTGCTCGTGACGCTCTAGCACCTCCTTCAAGGGGACTTCCTTCTCCAGTGCAAAAGGCTTGAGGATATCACGGGGCCGCGCAAAAACTGGGACTTGAAGCTGCGAGACATCAGGTTTTAGATAATAATCTAACTCCTCTTCGGCATTCTCCCCAAGATGACGCTGCAACGTCAGACCCGCCATGAGCACATCTATGGGGTCATCTTGGTCGCGCTCCAACCTCCCTATATGCGGCAGCTCAAGAACCTTCAGCCCCGCCATCGCCTGCACCAGCTCGTCGTACGCCGTTGAGCTATAACCAGGAATTTCCGCCAAGTCCTTCTCCAACAACTTGGCCTCACGGAGCTCCTCCATGGCCTGCGAACGGCCACGCGCTATCGCGCAGTGAACAACCTTCCCAAAGGCTTCCACCACCTCCGCAGACTCTAAAGTACTTAGAGCTGCCAGACGAAGCCCATGGCTGATCAACCACCTGCATTCACAAAGTGATAATAAGGTAAGATACACAATAGGGCGAACAAGCAAATTTAAAAGACAAGGGTGTAAGAATACCTGCGCTCGGCTATCATAGACATCAGATGAGGATACAGCTCCTCGTCATACTCGATGCTGAGGGCGCGCAGCTTCTCCTCATACATCACGAGCGTCTTCTCCATGCGCTCCTTGAACTCTTGCAGGCTAGCATAATGCTCGGCCCTTTTTTCTTCAAGATACGACACAGACCACGATGTCTTTGCCTTTACCTGCTCAAGTTTCGCCCTCGCATACAGCAGGTCAGCCAAAATGCTCATCTTATCTTGAGCGATTTTCTCAGCATACGCCCTCGACTCCCCAAGCTCCACTTGCGCATCCGCCAACTGTGCGCGGAGTGTCACCAACTCCTCCTCCTTCTGGGCTAGAGCACGGCTTTCCCCAGCATACTTTCCCTTCAGCTGAGCAACAAGCTCAGCTTGGCGGGCAGTGGTCGCAGCCAGCTCATCCATCAGCTGCTGCGCCTCACCACCATCAACAGCCTCGGTATTCCCCTCCTTGTTTTCGTTCTGCGGAGAGGAAACCTCATCATCCTTCGCGGTGTCGTCCCTACGAAACAAAGGCAGTCAAAAAATTACAACAAGTAATTGCAAAAAAAAAAAAAAAAAAAAAAAAAAAGAGAAGGAATGCACACTTACAGAAACGGAGAAGCATCAGCCTTCAACCGTGCGCTAGAGGTCGAAGTTTCTTACGCATTCGACCCTGCGTCTTTGATGACGTGTCGACGCCTCTTGCTGGTGCCACTGGTTCCAGCCTCTCCCTTGCGCTTTAAGTTCTGCGCAACCGCTTCCCTCAGCACCTCCTCAGGTTTCAGGATCCGAATGCTGTCAGATGACCCTGAGCGCGCCTCCTCGTGCGCCACCTCCAAATCAGGCACCGCCTCCACAGTGGGAGCCACAACTACTCCAGGCGCAACACTCTGGACGGGCGTCACCACAAGTGGTGGCGTGTCCTCAGGGACCGTCGTAGGCAGAACAGTCAAGTGACCGGCAGTCGCATCAAGCAAGGGCTGCTCTCCTTCCCTCAGAGGATGCACCCCTATGGTTACCTGCTTTGGCCTATCCAGCTTGACCACCGCGAACAAATCCATCTCTGCACATCAAGGGAAACAAGAAAGACAAAAAGGGATCAGTTATTAAAAGCACGAAGACAAGAATAAAAGACTTACAAAGCATGAAGAATAAGGGATGAACACCCACCCCGGCCATCCTCACTTAAAAAAGTGGGAACCTCATCTGCAGCACCAAAATAAGCGCGGCTCAACCCCACGTGTACCAAAAACTCCTCCGGATAGGGGTTAATGGCCAGTCGATTGGCATCTAACGTTTGCGCATCAGCGCGATTATAGGAACCGGGTGCGGGGCGCCCATCCCTTGGTAAGGTTTCCTGAGTATAAGACTCAAAGGGAGAGGGAAAGACTGCGTCATCCACCCAAAAGAAATACTCCCTCCAATTTTTGAGGGCGTCAACCTTTTCCGTATAACACTGAAGCGCCCCCTGGCGCTTCGCAAAGGAAACCCACCCATTTGACCACGTCGTGTGGTAAAAGGAGCGGAATAAATCTACAGTTGGTTCTATCGCAAGTAAACGACAGTTCACTTCAAAATTCGACACCTTCGCCGCACCTATACAGTGCAGCTGAGAGATGTGAAGGCGATAGTGATTGAGCAAATCGCTCAGAAAAATGGAAATGGGTACGCGGTAATTCGCATACTCAAAAAATTTCGTGTATAGACCTATCTTCCCTTCGGGGAAGTCAGCTATACACGCATCGACATCTGGAGCCTCGGGATGTACATCCAAAGGCACAAAATAGTCGAAAGAAAACTGCGTGACGTCCTCAATAGACAACGCGGAGCGAAAGTCCTCTAATTGAGCAACCATTTTCATCTTAAAAATAAGTGGGACGCACACAAAGATTACCTACGAGAGTTAAAAGATTTTCTTGCAGAAAAATGCTCTAAAAAGAAGAAGAAGATGAATAGTGGTTGTATGTGTTTTACTGTGTGGTTAAAAAATGGGGCGGCACTCTTATATAGGGTGGTAAAACCCTAATTTCCCTCCACGTGGAACCCACTCACAGTAAATGGGTGGCTAGAAGATCAAAAGGTACATGCACTTTTTCCCGAATCCCAAGGACTACGTGGACACCACCCCCGACTTTCGAGGCATTCATTTCAAAATTATTAGGTGCATTGCACCTACAAAAAGGCGGTAAAATTAGTTTAACCCCCCGCCACGCTTACCGCTGATGGTATTAAGTCTAGTACCCACGGCTATGCGCCGCGCGCACTAGACTGGGGGGACATGATGACGTATAGCCTATATTTGGGCCACAAGCCCAAATGATAGACATTACTTACACCTAAGCCCATCACGAATGGGCTACCATGACAATGGTATGGGCCGTAGTATTATTGCTCTGAGCTCATGAAGCCCAAAGGCCCAATCTAACCCACCGGGTAACGATAAGGATTATCTATTCAAGGAATAGATATCCTTACCTCGGATAAGCACCACGCGTGCGAAGAGTGAGGAGCAAGAAATACGGTTTCTTAGCCCCTATATATAGAATCACACGATTCTCATTCAAGGTACGATTTACATAATCCCTAACTCTTCAACTAAACCCTAAATCGGTTACTTACTCTCACGCCGGAGTCTAATCGGGGGAGACAATCCCTCGATAAGCCTAACGGTGTTGTCTTATTTTCTTAGTGCGCAGGTGACGAAGAACTAAGAAGCTAATTGATATAAGAGCAAAAGCCCAACAACCCGGTACGCCCAACTTTTGTATCAACACTCATATTTACACACATAAAAATCTCATTAAATATTTTACTACCCACCAAGTGTTTGTAAAAATGTCTCAACCAAAAAAACATACATAAAACACATCATCCTTTTTTTTCCATAAACCCATTTCACGTATTTTCATTATTATAATTTCATGACTACCTCCTCTACATCTTCGGACGGGATTTGGCCATGTCCATTTCGGAGATTTCATTGTTGCCCGGATGGTGAAGTGGGCAATAAAGGGATTGCTCGTTTGATTTCTCATCTCAAGAGGCTACACCTTTCGACCGATGAACGTAAATGTGTCTTACGCGAGGCTATTTCTACGGACCATGGTTTATATATGGCAGTCGTGGAAACTCTGAAGCTATTTGATCAATGGTTGTGTGGGAAGTGTATGACTTTACATGCTATAAGTCGTGCTTGTCATCACCCGGATGGTCTTGTTCATTTTACAGAAGGTTCTGACGACATGAGTGGATATATTGTTGGCATTTCTAATCCGTCTAATAAGGAGCCTGAGACAAAAGTAACTGAGGGGTTGGTTTTGGATACTGAGCTTCTGGATCGTGTTTTCAAAGTCCCTATCACTACTGTCAAATCTATCCCTCTTGGTTGCCGGCTCGCTTTTTCTCAGGCTTTGATAACAGTCCTTTACAAGGTGGTTGCCCATCCGGACTCTGTTGATGCATGGGTCAGATTGTTACTTTTTCCACGGTGCACACTTCAATTGTGTAGGCCCAAGAATAGACATGAACGTAGGTCCAGGAATAGAAAATCATTGCAACAAAGTTCTATCCTGAAGTCACTAGCTACATGGGGGAAAGATGATGGTATTACAATGTTAGTTAATAGTATGTTAGATGGTTCTGGGCTGGAATCCTTCGGCCAAGGTGGGGGTGATTTTCTGGAGGAGAGAACAACGGGTAACACCAACATCAGGCAGTGTCTTCGCAAGGTTGCAGACGGGCACTTTACGGCAGCAGTAAAAGTGTTATCCTCTTCCGTTGTAGCTCCATACTGTGATGATACCATTAAAGCCTTGGAGGCTAAGCATCCTTACAAGCCACCCCATCCATGTCGAATAACACATTTTTCGAGCCACCCCTTGTAGCAGATATTGATAGTGTCTTTGGTTGCATTAAATCGTTCCCTAAAGGTACTTCATGTGGGAGAGATGGTTTAAGGGCACAACATATTTTAGATGCTTTATGTGGAGAGGGGTCTACTACTGCTGCAGATCTCTTAAAGGCCATCACCTCAGTCGTTAATTTGTGGTTAGCGGGAAGGTGTCCGACTATTTTAGCGGAGTTTGTTGCTTCTGCTCCTCTCACGCCACTCCTTAAACCAGATAACAGGATTCGACCTATTGCAGTAGATACTATATGGAGACATTTGGTTTCCAAGGATGCTATGAAAGGTATGGGTAAAGAAATGTCAAAGTAACTTAGTGATTTTCAGTTTGGAGTCGGAGTGTCGGGTGACGCTGAGGCTGTTTTACATAGCGTTAATAGGGTGTTGAGTGAATATCACAATGATGGGTCTCTTGCAATGCTTACTGTGGGCTTTTCGAATGCTTTTAACCTTGTGGATAGATCGGCATTACTTCATGAGGTTAGGGTGAGGTGTCCCTCCATATCTTTGTGGGTCGATTTCTTATATGGGGAGGCAGCGAGATTGTATATAGGAGACACACATATATGGTCTGCCACTGGAGTGCAACAAGGCGACCCATTGGGACCTCTTCTTTTTGCTCTTGTATTGCACCGGCTAGTACATAAGATCAGAGACAGTTGCAAGCTTCTCCTTCATGCTTGGTATCTTGATGATGGGACCGTTATTGGAGATTCAGAAGAGGTGGCCAGGGCATTAGACATTATAAGAATAAGTTGTCCAAGTTTAGGTCTTGAACTTAATATCAAGAAACAGAGATATTTTGGCCCTCATGTAATGGTGTAAAGCTTCGTGAGGGTTTATTTCTTGTCGATATTCGAAGGTCTTCATTGGGTGTAAAGCTTCTTGGGGGAGCTGTTAGTCGAGACGCTAATTTTATCAGTCGGCTGGCTATGAGGAGAGCCGCGAATGCTGTTGATTTTATGAGTCTTCTTCCACAGTTACATGACCCGCAGAGTGAGCTTCTTTTGCTTCGATCATGCATGGGTATTGCTAAACTTTTTTTTTTGTTTAAGGACTTGTCAACCTGTACACATGGAGGATGCAGCTTTGTTCTTTGACAAAGGATTGCGTGAGTCGATCGAGAACATAGTGGTTTGTGGAGGACCTTTCTTTGGAGACTTACCATGGCGACTTTCTTCTTTGCCTATTCGATTGGGTGGTTTGGGTTTGTACTCGGCAAAAGTGGTTTCCTCTTATGCTTTTGTGGCATCGAGGGCCCAATCTTGGGTGCTACAAGACCACATCTTACGTGACAGTGGCATATGTGGTATGGATGTTGATTATGTTTCTGCTCTGGATTGTCTTCGTGATACGATTCCAAGCTTTGATTTTGTGGGTTCACTAATAAGGACACCGTCCCCTCTAAAGCCCAACAAACACTGACGAGTGTCATTTTTAGTGAAATGGTCAAGGATATGGAAGTTCATTTTGACATAACTGTGAGACAGAAAGCTATTTTTGAGTGTCTACGCGCACCACATGCTCAAGATTTTGTTTCTGCACTGGATTGTCTTCGTGATACGATTCCAAGCTTTGATTTTGTGGGTTCACTAATAAGGACACCGTCCCCTCTAAAGCGCAACAAACACTGACGAGTGCCATTTTTAGTGAAATGGTCAAGGATATGGAAGTTTATTTTGACATAACTGTGAGACAGAAAGCTATTTTTGAGTGTCTACGCGCACCACATGCTCAAGATTTTTTTATCAGCTATCCCCATAGACGGGCTAGGTCAGCATATGTCACCGGTGGAATATCACAGTATCCTTAAGTATCGCCTTATGATTCCATTATTTTCGGTTGATGAGATATGCCCTGTTTGTCGCATGGCATGTTTGGATTCCTTTGGGGAACATGCAGTTCATTGTAAAGAGCTCCCGGGCTTCAAGTACAGACATGATTTTGTTAGAGACGTCCTTTTTGATGTATGTAGGCGTGTCGGGATCTGCGCTAAGAAAGAAGCGCCTGTGAACTTTTTGAGGGACCCGCCGGATGGAAGATCTACATTGAGACCGGCTGACATTTTGAATTTTGGATGGGTTGGAGGGAAACATGCTTTTGTGGATCTGACCGTGGTTTCTCCTCTCGTGGGGTTGAGTAGTCGGGGTTTTACAGCCGGACATGCCGCTTTAAAAGCCGCCTCGTGCAAAGTGACAAAACACGAGAAAGCATGCATTGAAAATCAACACGTGTTTATTCCTTTCGCGTTTGATACATTTGGTTTCCTTGCACCTGAGGCGGTGGAACTGCTCAACAGAGTCCAACGAGTTATGAACAGTAATGTTATGACACATAGATCCACAAATGTAGTTTTCAAAAGAGTTAGCTTTGCAATCCAAAAAGGGTTAGCGGCGCAGCTTGTTACCTGTTTGCCTTCAAACACTATGTAAATTCTATTTTAAGGTGATTTTTTAATGTTGTATAATGTCTTAATTGGATTGATTGATTTGATATACCATGTAATGTTCTATCCCATGTTATATTGTCTTGGTTCCTTAGCTTCTTGCTAGCGTCTCTAATCCAAATTTCCGTTCATACGAATAAAAAGAGAAAAATGATTGTAATCTTTTTATTTATGAAACCGAGTATACATCATCATAATAATCACTTCAATAGCAAACTTCCAAATCAAACACCCTCGTAGGAGTCTAGGTTGTTAACATTTTTTGTATTATCAGTAATGACAAATGAGAAAACATTATCAAAAGAAAACGAAATCGATCACATTGTTCCTGAGAAACGCCATTGTTTGATGTAATGACACAACCGAAACCAACGGGAAAATGGCTCTAAAAGGTTTGTGTAAAAGGTCATAAATGACTCTAGTGACTGTTGATGGAGTATATGCCATTGTATGGAGAGTACGTAATTGATCATTTTGATGAAAAGTTTTTTTTTTTTTTTTTCGTACAACATAAAAGATATTTTGAAAACTATTGATCAACAATAGTTGAGAAAGAGAAAAAATTAAAATTGAGCTTTTTGGTAGCAGATGGACATGCTAAAACTGCTATAAGCATTGAAATTGAAAGATATAAATGCACTTACAAATGAAACACCACCTAATGAACGGGAACTTTTAACATGAAAACCAATGACGCTCGAAATTGATGAAAAGTTTGTTTGGATTCCAATTCAATCAAACTTTTTAGGTGCTCCTAAACCCACCAAAATTTCACTTAGTCAAAAAGTTAATGTGTTGGATGGTACTAAACATGCCATAATTCTACTCAAGCTAATTTATTAGGACATTTATTATAGTGAACCATAGTGAACTTATAGAAATGTTTATCTATTAGAGCATTGGTAACCTTGGTGCCATGAGCCAAAAGTTACTGCCACATCAGCAAAAATCTCTATGGCACCAGAAATCTGACGGCACCACATTCTGGCCGTATCCCTTGGCACCAGAAATTCTGGTGCCGTCAGCAATTTTTTTTTTCTTTTACATAAAATTAAACATACATAATATTAACTAAAATAACCTTCATTAAAAAAAAAAAAAAAAAAAAAAAAAAAAAAAAAAAAAAAAAATTACATAAAAAAAACACACACATTACATTTAAAAAAAAATACATAAAAATAGAAACCTAATTAAACAAGTTCCATAAATGATCCACAAGGTCTTGTCGAAGCGCGTCGTGCACTTTACTATCCCGGAGTTCTTTATTTTTTCTCAAATGTAAGTCACACCTTTCGACCCAACTATCTGGCATGTTCGGAGTTGGATCAACGTATGTGTCTCTTAAATTCACCTCGAATCCTTCGTCTTCCAATATCATGTTATGCAACATTATACAACAATACATGATTAGCTTCAAGGTGTTGATGTGCCAAGCACGTGCTGGTTGTCGTATAATTCCCCAGCGACCTTGTAAGACTCCGAAAGCTCGTTCAATATCTTTTCTAGCACTTTCTTGAACCCTTTTGAAGTTCAAATACTTCTCAGACCTTGCAACACTAAACGTTTTCACAAACACGGACCATGTCGGATAAATGCCGTCGGCTAAATAATAACCTTTGTTATATGTATGGCCGTTAACTTCAAATGGACATAATGGAGCTGTACCGGCAAGTTCAACATCAAATAACGGTGAACCATATAACACATTAAGATCATTATTTCCCCCGGAACCCCAAAATATGCATGCCAAATCCATAATCTTTGATCCGCAACCGCTTCTAACATAAGAGTTGGGTATTTATGATCACGCCTTTTGAATTGAGCTTGTAAGGCCTTTGGGCAATTTCTCCAGTCCCAATGCATACAATCAATACTCCCGAGCATTCCCGGGAGTTTATGTTTTTCTTCATGCAATGCATATATTTTTTCAACGTCTTCTGCATTAGGCTGCCTTAAATATTTTTCGTTGTATAAAACATGTATGCATTTACAAACTGCATCTAAACATTGTCGGGAACAACGTTCACCAATTTGCAAATACTCATCTAATGAATCAGGTGCAGTGCCGTACGCCAATTGGCGGATGGCGGATGTGCACTTCAAAAGAGGACCAATACTTAAACGACCGCATGCATCAAAACGTTGTCTAAAAAAATTAAAGTACTCGGGAAGAGGTTGAACATCATAGCTTAAAATATCGTTGACAACTTTATGAAAAAGTCTTGAACTCATACGATACCTTCGCCTAAAATTATCTTCGGGATATTTAGGATCATTCTCAGCGTCGCCAAAATAGTCTTCGATTAAACGTTGTTCCGCCTCTTCCCGTTCGCGTGGTATGTATGCCCTTGTTCTCTTTTCATGCGAACTGGATCCCCACGCTTCTTGATCATGCAAAGCTACAAATTGCTGGTACGCCGCATAACTTTGAAGATATCGCTCTCGATCATCATTAAAAAAAGCATCATAATAAGGGTCGTACATAGGATCGTTGGGATTATTATTTGGATTCATATTTGAAAGAAAGATTGATAGAAATGGGTGTGAATTTAAAGAGTGAGTGAGTATGGTTTTTTATAGAGTTTAAATGGTTGAAAAATGGTTTTTTTTTTTTGGTTTTTGGCTTATAGCCGTTAGTCCCTATTTGAATTCCAACGGATATATATCAATTCAAACGTTCCAATTTTCAAAAAAAAAAGAAAAAAAAAAGAAAAAAAAAAAAAAAAAAAGGCCACCGCGTGGGCTGGCCACCACGGCGCAACAAGCCATGGCGCCACCCACGGTGTCGTGCGCCATCGAAAATTTTGGGCTGGTACCATGGCACGAGCTTAACAGCCCATGGTACCCCTTGCTCTTATAATCCATCAATTTATAAACTTCTTTATGTCATAAACTTATTTGCATTATGACTAAACTTATACATAAACCTTTTCATATCAAAAAATATATTCAACACTTTTAAAATACTTAAACTTTGAACCTCTTCAAAATTCTAGGCCTATTCATGTCACATAAGATTAAAATACATATTCATTATGGTTTATACATTTTCAGACCTTTTCATATTTTTATAATTTTTTTCATAAAACATTTATGGATAGATTTAGTGTGAAGGAAATTGATTGGAGACATAAATTATGTGCTTAAATTCATACCTAACACGTTACACGTGCGGCATGATCTTGATGGTTTGTAAAAAAGCGAGTCTCATGACTGCAGCCATCAAAATGATGTCACACAAGCTTAAGCATGAATTCAAGCACTTATTTTAAGCCTCCCAATCACTGCTCTTAGGCTGTGTTTGGCAAGGGCTTATAGGGGCTTGGGATTTTAAAATAAGTCGATTAATAAAATAATTCTCGTTTGTCATGGGGCTTATGAAAATACTTATAAAATAAGTCGGCTAAAAACTTTAGTCCGAGGCTTTTGAAGAATAAATTACTTATTTACTTACAAAAATATCTAACATATACAAAAACTCATTTAGTTATGTCTTTTTTAGTAATTTTGTAATAATAAGCCTCAGACCCAACCTATTTGCCAAATAAGTTTATAAAAATACAAATTTTAATTTCAGCTTATAATATAAGTCCTAGCCCCAACCCTACAAACATTGAATGAATCAAAAACATTGAATGAATAAACAACTTATTTCTCTCTATTAAATTCTTTTTGCTACCACTCTATTTCTACTAGTAATAAAATGAGATTGTAAATGTCTGTTTGTGGCTGATGACGGATTTGGACCAGACTAAAACACCGACCAAAAAACAATGTTGCGAACTGTAGCCACCGGACATCGATTTTGTCGCCACATACCGCCGCCGGTGGCCCACAAACATCGCCAAAGACTCCTCCGGTTACCACTTGCCACCAAACACGTACACCACCAACATATACATACCAAACAAAACCACACTCTCTTATTTCGGATGTCGATGATTGGTGGGTACACAATAACGCGATGGTGACATGTTGAGGTGATGGTTGAAGGTTGTGTGGTGGTAGGCGTCAAAATTTTAAAAAGAGAAAGTGAGAACTAATGCTAATAGTAACTATAAAGTCTCGACCAACCACAAAGATGACTGTGTCCCCTTGTTAGCTCAACCGAATAGAACGTGGTCCCTCTTTTTTGAAATGAAGTTATGGTCTACCACCCAACCATAATAATATTATGTGTTTGTGTGTGTGAGGTTTTATTTATTTATTTTTTATTTGGAGTATTTTTTTTGTTATGTCTTTTGTTGTGTTGCAGTCGCCTTACTACTTGTTTATGGTCTGTGTGTAGTGGTTTGGAAAGAGAAAGTTGAGTTGACGCTGATGTGACAGGGGTGACCGCCAAGAATTGTGGTCACCATTAGCATCGGTCTAATGTGTAAAAATAAGAGAGAGTGCAACAGTTCTGTTTAAAAGATTGATTTTCATAACAGTTAATTATTCTTGATTTTAGTTAAAGATAAGAAGGTAAAAAAAAAGGGCAATAATTACTATATATAATAACGCAACATCAATCCTATGGAAATGTGCCATGCTATTTCCTGATTGGTTCTCGCTATTTAAAAAACAATATTCTTTGGGCTGCATACTGGGCTCTTTGTTTTACTTATTTTTAGTCCACACCCTAGCCCGTTTTTTCTCCCTTTTGTTGGGCTTATTTAACAATGAGAAGATCAATAACTTGAGCTCATATAACCTTTGTTCTATGTTGTATCATCACATAGTAATAAAGAAACATACATACACACAAACAACGAACCGAAACAGATGCCAAAAATACCCGCCGCAACGCGGCGGCCTTCATTACCTTGTTACATTATATATACTAATATAGAGCGTCAGAAACGACGTTGGTGTTGTCGTTTCGATTTGTGGGGCGTTTGGGGAGCCCATGTTGATGGCCCGTTTAGCAGCCCAACCCTATGACCGACTCATATTTTTTTAATAAACGTTATAATAGTACGACACACTGCCTTGGTAACTCATAACAAAACCACTCGTTGCTTCAAAAACGTAAAAACAGACAAGAACGTAAAAAAAAGGCAAAAATGGACGAAAACAAAAACGCATAAACATATGAAAAAGTAAAAAAATTGACGAAAACGTAAAAAAACAAACAAAAGCGTAAAAACATACGAAAGCCTAAAAACGGACGAAAACATTAAAAAAACAGACGAAAACATTATAAAACAGGTGAAAACTTAAAATGCGGATGAAAACGTTAAAAACCAGACGGAAAATAAAACAGATGAAAACGTTTAAAAATGGACGAAAACATAAAAGAACAGACAAAAAAATTTTTAAAAAAAAAGACGAGAACTTAAGAAAAACGGGCGAAAACATAAAAAAAACAGACAAAAACATAACAAAATTACAGATGAAAACGTAAGAGAATGTAAGAAAATGTAAAAAAATTGACGACAACGTTAAAAAACGGACAAAAACGTAAAAAAATAAACGAAACGTAAAAAAACAGACGAAAGTGTAAAAAACATTAAAGAAATAACGAAAATGTAAGAAAACAGGCGATAATGTAAAAACAGACGGAAATGTAAAAAAAAAAGACGAAATAAGAAAACGGAGGAAAATGAACAAAAACGTAAAAAAGCGGACGAAAACATACAAAAATGATGAAAACACTATAATTTAGTGGGTCGACCCAACCCAAACCATCTGATCCATGACCCGTTAGACCTATTTTTAAAACATGACATGTATGACCCAAGTCCCAAAACGTCCCATTTGCCACCTCTAATAAAACATATAAAAATGTTCAAAAACATATGAAAATGGATGAAATAAGAAATTTTACTTTATGTTGAATTTAATGCTTTTATGTCAAATTGTAGTTGTTTGAAGATTTTTTTCATGTTATTTGTTGTTATATTTTACTTATTTAATTCTTTATTTTCTCGTTTTAAAAATTTTTATAGTTATTTTATCATTTAATTGATTAGTTTATAATATTTGTTTTTGTGTTTCAAATATGTTTTATAATATTACAAAAGTGAATATAGAATTGAGATAGAAAACTAAAGTACTTGAACATGTTTTCTAATTTTGCAAAATGGAAAAGACAAATACATGTTTCTCTAACTAAACGCGTTTTCTAAATTTTCCATTGTCTTGTGAAAATAAAACTCTCCTCCATTTTCTTACAAAACAAGAAATAGAAATGAAATAAAATGTTTCTAACTAAACGCCATCTATATATATATATATATATATATATATATATATATATATATATATATATATATATATATATATATATATATTCATTTATTAGAATTCTTAAGATAAGTAGATAAGTAGGACGAAATACATCAACATTTTTCAAAAAAAAATATGGTTATGTGGGTGAAAAGTAAACAGATAGTTTAAAGTAACCGAAAGTGTCTTTCATGTATTCACAAATCAAACTATAGTCGGAGATCACTCAAAAACTATTGTTATTAGTTTTGAATGAAATATATACCATTTTGTTACCAGGTCACATAAATAAATTACATAAGATACTACAGTATATACAAAGTGAAGAACAAAGAGATGAGATCTACAAAATAACACCACACAAGCCGAGCATTTCTTTTGGCTTTTAACTTACATTGCCAGAGGAGGCCATTATTCCTTAATATACATAACAAAGTCACTCATACTCTTCATATACACACTTCAGAATTCGTAACACTTGCAACTTCTTTACCTTTCATGGCTTAGTGAACACGGATATCGATGCCAACATCTCCTCCCATCTGTTCAGAGGTCGCCAAATCCTTTGTTGGGATTTTCTGAACAACTTCATGGCATCGAAGCCACAAGCAAGAAAGTCTTGCAATGGCAGCCTGACTTACAAACTGAGCCCTACACACCACGCTAAGTTCTGCCAAGAAGTGCTTACGTGCCAAACCTGAGTCGAAGCTCTCTTTGTAACCCTCGAGATCAGACTCTGCTACAAAGACAACGGCTGCATCATCAAATGGTTCGAATTTCGAGGGTTTTTTAACTCTGTCATGATAGTAGTAGTCTTGAACAGCTCGCCATTGGGAAGAAGCTAAGCGTACCCTTGGTCGAATGGACTTCACATACTGGTACGCAGCACCAGGTGTCATCTGCTTGTACTTCACCTGTTTTTATAGACAGAAGATTTAGAGGTGGTCCGAAAGTGTAACTTTTAACGCTCGAGTTGAATTGATTTCTGTCCCAAGAACAAATTTTCTAAAAATACTTATTTGGATAGATTTTATCAAAAGAAATCACATTATTTCAATACTACACTTACTTTAAATAACATGATTTACCAAGTTTTATGCATTATAAATACACTTTAGCAGACTATCAATCCATTTTACCCATTTAACATGTTTCCATGTTCACAAACTTTTTTAATTACCTTGAATACTTAAAGCTTCAAAAGTAAATGGTCGCAATTGCAAGAACAATTTAAAAAAATGTAACTTTGAAGTTGAAAAGCATTACCAAGTAACATAGAACAATGGTTGTACTACGGCCCCGCCCAGCCTTACAATGAACGTATGTGGTTTTACCAGCAGATGCATTTCCTTCATAAATCAGAGAAGAAAAAAAAAAAAAAAAAATGTGAACACCATAATCCACTCAGTGATATAGGTTAATAGATACGACTATAGTCACTATACAAGTACAGAAGTACTTACCGTGGATGAATTCCACAGCTTTGCATATATCATAATGTGATGGAGCGAATAGATAATCTCTTGTTGGAATCACCAAATGATCAATTCCATGAGCCTATAATTGATCAAATTAAACATTAAATCAAATAAAAAAATCTATATAAAGATACAACAAAATAGATGTAAGCTTAGGTTGCTAATTCCACATGCAACATTAAGAGAGTAAGTATATGAATGGATATTATAAGTTGGCACAATTACATGATATAGTGATGTAGGAACCAAAGTCTCATAAGATTCATTAAGGGTAACAACACCACAAACACCAACTTCCTTCAAGCGAAAAACATCAGTGGGAAACGGCACAGCCCCTAACAATACAAACTGATGAAGAAATTATCGTTAGTATTGTTCGAGCAATTAAGAATGAACGCAACGAAGAGAAGCAACAAATTTACAAACTATAAGTGCCTACACTTTCATTAAAATTTAACAAGCAAACTAAAAAGTGGCTTCTTAGACCCAAAGAACAAGTCGATTTTGGTTATGTTTCATCTCCAATGGTTAAATTTTTAACATGCTAGCTAAAAAAATAACAGGCAAATGGGTTATTGACTTATTGTTATTATTGAAATAATATAACTTGTGTAATCATATTTGACACACTAATTATTTAGAAGAAATATGTAAAAAGCCAAATGTATTTCCAGTCGACCTGACCCACTTCAACCATTTTCCCATCTCTAAGATAACCCAACAAGGTGTGACTTTTGCTTTACTTGTTTCCAAAAGAGGATTGCGCCTTACAATTAAGCACAGAAACTAACAAAGCATTTGCAGGAGTGGTACATCTGATCAGGATAAATTACACGAGGTTAATTTCCAAAAACAAAAAAATGACATTACCCTGAGCCTTTAACTCACATTTTTGAAAAAGAAACACACTATTTCATGATAATCATAGGTTTTTGGCAAAACCCAATGGTCTTTTGATCAAATTTCAAAGTATACTGTTTGTGGAACTTTAAAAAAATGGTTAGAGAAACAAGTATGATGGCTTCTCAAATTCTTCAAGAGTGACTATTCAAACCATAGTGATCTTCAAAAGCAATCAAACAATGATTTAATGCAAAAATGGAAAATAACCAGGCACAACCGCAAAAAATATTAATTTTGGACTCTACTTATAGAAACTTCAATGCAATAATAACCATCATCTAGGATACGTTGTCACACACAGTAGCATTGATGGTTCGTTTGAAACAGAAAAAGAATATGTACAATGATTATTAATCTATGAAACACAGTTAGAGTGCATCTAAAACATACATGTATGGTGTATCTCATGGTTTAAAAAAGCGGTCTGAGGCGGCGCCTCGAGGCGCGCCTCGAGGCGAAACGGGCATAAAACGATTATGAGGCGGCGCCTCATGGGGGTGTTTTGGAACGTACGCCTCATGTACCCGAGGCGGTGTAGAAGCGTACGAGGCGGCGCCTCAGGGCTGAGGCGGTCAACGCCAGCGAATGCCGGTCAAACTTCAGATCTAAACCAATTAAAGAGAAAATAAGTGGTTAAATGGGTGGGTTTTGGTCAGAATCATGTTATAAACATGATACAAGGATCCAATCATACCCAGAAACACGTTTGGTTTGATTTTAGAAATTAGGGTTCATGGTAAGATTTGGGATTTTTTGATTTAGAGTGTTTCAATCCAATTAAGTTAGTGGGTTTTGGTCGGAATCATGTTATAAACATGATACAAGGGTCGAATTATACCCAGAAACACGTTTGGTTTGATTTTGGAAATTAGGGTTCATGGTACGATTTGGGATTTTTTGATTTAGAGTGTTTTAATCCAATTAAGTTAGTAGGTTTTGGTAGGAATCATGTTATAAACATGATACAAGGGTCGAATCATACCCAGAAACACGTTATACAAGTATTTTTGGCCCATTGATTATGAACTTTATTTGATGTTTAGTATTTTTTTTATAAGATACATAATTTCTATATTTTTTTTATTTCGCCTCGACCTTACGCCTCGGTTCGCCTCGAGGCTTACGCCTCTTGAGGCTAAGGGAAAACGCCTCGAGGCTCGTTTCCGTACTTTTAAACTTTGGTGTATCTATACAAATCTGAAACAAAAGGAAACAAGTGATCTTATAATCGCCTCGTTATGTTTAAAATAACACATACTGAAGTAACGGCTATGATACTTTACTTTAACTAACAATGCACATATTGGTTCAGCACATACTTAAGTAACAGCTATGATACTTTAATTTCAATAACTATGCACATATTGGTCCAAGTTATGCGTAATGAATGCTAAGCGATATAACTATTTTATGTGTTCTCTAAAACGAAAAGTTTTACAATTATATCTTCATTATTTTCTTTACCATTTATGCACTCTACATTAGTTACACTATAGAACATAAAAGGATAACAGCGGCGCGCAAAGTTTATTTTCGCCAGCCTAGAAACCTAAAAGCAACAACAGTTGGGCATACACATCATTAGAAGCATATTAATGATACAGGTCATCGGCCTAGGAAGCAAAAATCAACACATGTCATAAACAGGCATACACATGCATATACCAAAAGAAATAACCTACCTACCTACAATAACATGACATAATTATAACAATAGCATAACAAAATTAATCAAATAACAAAACCATAATGAACATAGTCTACCTGATCAACCCTATCCCACCACCTGAATTCAGTCTGAAACTTATTCCTAAAAACATTATACAACAATGTCGGATAAAACAAAGCACGAGCCCCTGCTCCTACCAACACCCTTTTCGTATTCGAAACCGTAACTACCACACCATCCCCATCACCCTCATTCAACTCCTCAATATACATCCTTAACCAAACACTATCTTACATTTAACACAAAACCCACAAAATCAACCAAACACCCAGTTCAGAAAATCAATTCTTTAACACAAATCAACCAACTTTTTACTCCAAAAACCCCCAAATTTATAAAAACCAAACCCTAACTTTCATTTAACACAAAACCAACAAAATTAAACAAATACCCAGATCGCAAAATCAAATTTTTAACAAGAATCAATCATCAATTTGATCATTAACATACTTCAGCTAAGAATGCTAAAATCTTGATCAAAAATGAAAAGGAAAAAAAGGGTAATTTTTTAAGATTGAAATTAAAGATTAAGAAAGATGAAAGGTTTAGATTAAGAAATAAGAAAAGAGTTGGGATGATGATTTTGATTTTGATTGCTTGTGAATTGGAAGAACCCTAAATGCTTTTTTGGAGTTTTTTTGGTTTTGGTTTTGGTTTTGTGTCTTTTAGTTTTTTTGACTCTAATAAATTTATTTATTTGTTGGTCTGATCGAATATATATAAAAGTGAGAAATTTGGGGAATTTAAAAGATTGGATGAGATGAGTTTTACCAAAATTTGGATTAGGATTGTAGAGGTGGTTAAAATAGTTACTTTTTTTTTTTAATCTAGTAGTAGTATTTTAACAGATACTGTGCAAACTGCAATAATAAAGAGTTGGAGTCCAGACCCATCTCCACCATCCATCTAAAACGGAAATCAATAGTTGAGATTAAAAGCATTTTATTATTTCACCCATTTTTTATAATTTAAATATTTCTTAAACCGTTAATCGTTAAGCGAAAATAATTACACCATCGCGACGGGCATTTAATTATCTTTCTATAGACGGGCACTTTGATATACTTTCGAGAAAAAAAAATCATTTTTTTCACGTTTTTTTTCGTGTCCGAAAAAAAATCATATATGATATTACATATAATATCATATATGATATTACATATCATATATGATATGTAATATCATATATGATATGATATGTAATATCATATATGATTTTTTTCGGCCACGAAAAAAAACGTGAAAAAAACGAAAAAAAAAAATTGTCGAAAATATATCAATTAGCCTATCTATAGAAAGATAATTAAATGCTCGTCGTAACGGTATATTTTTTTTCGCTTAACGATTAACGGTTTGAAAGATATTAATATTTGAAAAAAAAAATGATGAAAGTGGGTTTTTTAAATTGTTGGGATTAATCTCATCCATTAGATCAAATAAAGATGAAGGAAAGATGGAGGGTGGAGATTAGTCTCTTGGTATGTAAAAAAAGTTTGGTCCTCAAATGATCTTTACTCTAAAGAGTTGTTTATTTATACCGCATATAAAAGCAAAATGGTTAATGTGAAAAAGTAAAAAAAATCATTGAAAAAACTAAAAAAGAAATGTTGAAACTAAAAAAGAAAATATTGAAAACATATTTTTTAAATTGAAACTATTAATAAACATTGAAAACCGGGTTGACTCGGGACGCTTCAAACCCGGCGAGTTGACCAGTTTTTTCGACCTAACCTGTTGTGATGACCCGGTTAAATTGACCCGTTTTTCTACCGGAATGGTTAAACCAGTTGAACCACCCGGGTCGAATCAGGTTTCAAAACATTATATTTAATCCCTAAATCGTGAAACTTTTACTATTTGTCGTTTATAACCCATAAACATTTATTTTATCATTAAAACTATCTGCCGCAATAAAATCACGTTGCTATGTACGGGTACTCGTATAGTCAGAAAAATGACAAAATAACCAATTTTATCAAATAATTAATTGTTATTAAAAAAAAAAAAAAAAAAAAAAACAAACCAACCCAAGCTACCCATAAACTAGCACATTTTGTGGATGATTAAAAAAAAAAAAAAAAAAAAAAAAAAAAAAAAAAAAAAAAAGTTATCTGAATCTTGCGAGTTTTTTCAAAGAAATAATAATAATAATAATAATAATAAAATCAATAAATCATCAATTTTACATCTATAAACAACCTATGATTTATAATTCACAAGCAATCAAAATCACAACTCTTTTCCTTTTTCTTAATCTAAACCTTTCGTATTTCTTAATCTTTAATTTCAATCTTAAAAAAATTACCCTTTTTTCCTTTTCATTTTTTATCAAGATTTTAGCATTCTTAGTTCAAGTATGTTAATGATCAAATTGATAATTGATTCTTGTTAAAAATTTGATTTGGTTTTTATAAATTTGGGGGTTATTAGGTAAAATGTTGGTTGATTTGTGTTAAAAAAATTGATTTTGTGAAGAGGGTATTTATTTGATATTTTGGGTTTTGTGTTAAATATAAGATAGTGTTTTGTTAAGGATGTATTGAGGAATTGAAAGAGGGTGATGGGTTTCGAATACGAAAAGGGTGTTAGTAGGAGCACGAGCTCGCGCTTTGTTTTATCCGACATTGTTGTATAATGTTTTTAGGAGTAAGTTTTAGATTGAATTTAGGTGGTGGGATAGGGTTGATCAGGTAGACTCTACTCTTGTTCGTTTATATTTGTTCATTAAGATAATAAACGAACCCAGAACGAACATAAACGATCAAACATAAATGAATGTATAAAAACATACATAAACTATATTAAATTATGCATAATATTTTGTTTTATAAGTGTTGTTTTATTTTTTAAAAAACGGTTTAAAAAGTATACAATCAAAAGATATGATATACGAACATAAACAAATAAATGAACACTAGACAAATACCCGCGTAAAGCGACGATGTATAACGGCAAATAATTATACTTATCGTGATTATGGTTTCACCCTTGATGCAAAACTTATGAGTTCAATCTATAGTCGTTGCGAGGAAAAAAAAAATGAGTTAGAAACAAAAAATGACAAAAGTTTAAGTATTAAACAAGATTTAAAATATTAATTCAGTGGTAGATTTTGTTACCGTTTTTATTCAATGGTATAAGAGGGGGGGGGGGGGGGAGTGCTTGATGCGTGGGAATCGCACCTTGCTTTACCTCTCGAGGGATCTCGAGAAGCTTACAACCCCCACCAGGCAGTGTACCTGATCGTTGTAGTATAGTATAGTGACAAGTACCGGGGGATTGATCGTTCAGCTTAGGAATAGTGTCGCTAGGGTTAGAAAACCTAATTAATAGTTCTAAAGGTGAGGGATGATTATTTTTGTGTTTTTATATTTTATGAAAGCAATTAAAATCTCGGGTTTTGAAGGGGTGGGCGGAATTAGTTGCTATTCAACTAACCCAAAGCTATTAAAATAATGAAAATGAAATTAAGCTAAATTATACTAAGGTTGTGAGCAGTATTTGGAGAAATTGTGTTTACTTAGACTTCATTACTCCCTAGATATCTTTTACATGTTAATTACTTGTTACACTTGTATGAATGACGGATTGTATTCCTTAATACCATTCGTGGGGTGGCATACATAACTCCCCAACTCTATGAGCTCTTATCTCCTCCTACTCCATGACCCAGCACAACTATAGGGATTGTAAACAGTGGCTCATGCATTAAATACAACCAATAAAGACCTAGTACGCCTCGGTTCATGTTTCTTAAGACGTTCAAGCATGTTACCATTTGAAGATCTGCCAGTTTTCTTAAGCCTAACATATAAATCATTCATTCAAAACAAGAATAGACAAGTAATCAACACATAATCAACATCTAGGTTTCATTAGATCTAAGCAAACACAAGAGAGATCTAGCCTAGCATAGTAGAATTGAGACAAGAACAAGAGATAAACAACCAACACATAGACATATTGATTGAATTGAAAGTACACTTATCTCAATTACAATGCAAGGTCTCAAGGGTTTGGAACCCTTGAAAAACCTGTAAAAGAGGCACCAAAATCGTCTTTAGGGTTTCACCAAAAACTTCTCTCCCTTTTAATGAAAAAACTAGAAAACTATATATAGGAGTTTAATTCTTCATGTCTGACGCCGTCAAGATGTTGGTCTTGACGCCGTCACCTTGTATTTTCAGTATGCAAATTTGGTACTTAGCCGTTTTCTTCACTTTTATGCTCCAAAAACGTTCAAAATAGCTTCTTTTCCAGAATTCACTCTCCAAACACCTAAAATCACAAAAGGAACGATTTAGGGCAATATTTGATCAAATAAAGTCGGATTCGGGCTTAAATGACCCCCTAAAAATGGATCATTTTTCGCCTCATCATATACCCTTACACTTGAGATTTGCTTGTCCTCAAGCAAATGAGCTTTTATTCTACTCAAAAGACAAGTTAGGGGTCATTTAACACTAATATAAAAGTAATTACAACAAATAATCGTTCCACTAAAGACCAATAGACAAGCACGGAGGTCATACACAAGCACCTCACAAATAGTGTTTAGATACTCACATCTCTCGGGTGTAATAAAGTAATATAACATTATGGAAATGGAAGATATCTCTCACTACCTGTCATAGCAAAATAGATTACCATAGGCTTGGGAAAGGATCAAACCTCCACCACATGGCGTAAGCACCTAGGATAAACTATCAAAGAGGTCTTTTAAAGGGTTATAACGTTAGGTGTAGGGATATGAATTACACGGTTTTGTTGGATAAAGGAAGTTTTACTGGTGGCGAGTTACCAATCTTAGTCAATTACATGTACAAGTTGGCGTTGCTAAGCCAAGACTAGACTCGACTTAAGCTAATAAATGAAAAATAACAAAAACATAAAATAAACATAGAATAAAAACGGGATGGTAGTCCGTATGTTTTTTCTCTTTTTCCTTTTTTCTATTTTTTTTTTCTTAATTTTTCGATTTTTTTTTTTTTTTTTTTTTTTTTGCATACACTCTTACCCTACCATCCGAAATAATACATCATAGGGGTTTGAGCAATCCCCTTACACTTGAATCTTTACATACTTTACAATTAACTATTCTAATGACTCGAATTAAGAAAATCAAAACACTTGGAGCACTTTTAAGATTAACGTACATATGGGGGTAATAATATTATGTTTTTCCCCATTACTCCATAAAATAAGTACTTACCCATGAGTCCCAATCGTCCCAAAACAATATGTACAAGGATATGACTCGACTTAGCAACCATGTAATCAATTAGAAAGTTAACTTAGGGTTTAACAAATAACAATAATGCACTAAAAATGAGCGCATACACGGAAGGCTAAGGCGATTTGGGTGTACATTTAAGTGGGGTGTAACAAATTATTCCTTTAAGTAAAATGCTTAAAGTTAGAAACGAAAAGATATGCTCGGAGGGGTGTACTAGGGGTATCGTGTACTAAAAATGAGTACAACGCTAAAGGTGTGGGAAAAATTAGTTGACTTAACTAGCCAAGTAATATGACTTAAATGGTCAAGTAATTGTAATACGGGTTTAACACAAGGGTGATCCTAATGCCTCTTATCATGTAGTAAATCCTACCACACGAATGTAGTCTCACTAGCGGTCTCGGGATGCATCACTAACGCAAGTTCTAGAATCTAAATGCTACCGGTACACTCATAAGCACCAATAATAAATGCTTTTCCTATCAAATCTAAAGGCGAACCTCACATTTTTTGGTGGAAAATTTTTCTGAATATACGGTTATGTGCTAGTCATACAACCTCCTATCCATGAGACGCTTGCTATGGCTAAAGTTTCACTCCTAAATGTTGTAAAAAATTTTAAATTTGGCGCTAAAATTACACTAACAAGTATTTCTCATAGTTTTATTACTCATCTACTATCAAACAAAACAAACTCAAGCGAAAGTGCATATGTAAGGTATCATCTTTTTACCCTCCCCTTACACTTAAGATGAACATTGTCCCCAATGTTCAAGTAAAGAATGTAAAAGTTAAAAAGTAAAGAGAATGAAATCAAATACTCCCCTGATTCGCTCGGTATGGATTTTAGGTTGGCCAGGTTAAATCTTCTTCCACGAAAATGAACAATCAAAGCTTCCCTTCCAGAATATAAATCATCTTCTTGTCACAAATAACCTGTAAATCCTGACAACAATAGACAAGGCAACCTCGCGTAAAATTGGCGGCATCCTATACAAGTTACTAAATCCTAGAAAACAAAGTAAGATATAATGCTTGTGGAATGAAGTTTGCAGATTTCCTGAAGATTATAAAACTTAATAATTCACAAAAACCATAAGACTCCGTTAGAAAAACAAAACCGGTAAAATTTCCAGATTTTAACTCCTGACGCCGTCAAGAGTAAACCTCTGACGCCGTCAGAATAGACCTGCAGAAATTCTTATGTTAAGTTTTCGGAAAATTTCTGGAAAAACTTCGTCCTACTTCCTGGAAAATCCTGCAAAACTTCATTATGACTCAATACAAGCATTTGACTCTAATAAATACGAATATACATGTTCATTTAATATTGTGGAGAATCATGATCGGGTTGTTCCTTGAAAACATATTTGGGGTTTCCCCTTACACTTATCTTTTGCAAAAATACCTTTAGGTTGAAGTTAAGACTAGGCCAAACAACATAATAAAGTATTTCACATTTTAGTAGAGAAACATGATCAACCAACAATACAAATAAAACATGCATACGGAAGCAAATAACAATCAAACAAATAAAATCACACAAAACATGGGTTGCCTCCCAAGAAGCGCTTTTCTTTATTTACGAGTCTTGTAGCTAGACTCAAAGTCGTGGGTTACTACGTGATTCGGGTGAGTTCCTCATTGAGGACATCTTTGGGATCGAACTTAGGTTTCAACTTTCTATCGGTTCCCTTAGTGTGGTATGACATTTCAAACTTTTCTCCATCCGGATCATACAAGGTCATTCTAATATGCCATGACCCGTCACCTTCTTTAGGTGGCTTGTCCCACCTCCATTTATACTTATCTCCATCTCTTTTCCATTTATTCAACTCTATATTAATAGGCATTACGCTCAAGAACTCAATCATCTTTCTAAAGACTAAGGGGTCCTCAAAGGGATCTGGCTCCTCATCCCTAGCTATGAGTTGTTCTACCGAATGTGTCTTCTCAACGAAATCCTTTTCTAGATAAAATGGGCATTGAGGTCCTATGAAGTTCCTTTCTATCCAAGGTCCATATCTAGATGGTCTCCTATTCATCTCTACCCAATGCGGTGTTGATTCATCATCACAATCATAACTATGCTTCTTAACATCATACACCGACCAAGTATCGCCTTCTCCTACCGCTATCTTGGATTCCTTGCAATCTATCATGGCACTAGCGGTTGCTAAAATTCCTCTTCCTACCAATAATGGGCATGTAGTGTCACTAACCATGTCTAGGACGTGAAAATCCGCTAATATAGTTAACCTTCCTACGTGAACAACTACATCCTTAATCATTCCAACCGGGTGGGCAATACTTCCATCCGCTAGCCCTATCAATACCTCCGTTTCCTCTAACTTTCCTAGCTTAAGAGCGGTGAATAAGGATAAGGGAATCAAGTTGAGGCTTGACCCTAAATCGGCTAGTGTGTCGAAAGCTTCGGATCTTCCTATCTTACAAGGCAAAACAAATATACCCGGATCATCAAGCTTTTTTGGCAACTTGTTTTGAACGAAGGCGGTCCCATTTTTACCTAGCTTATACTTCTCATATTTTTCTAGGAGGGCACTATAGTAAGGAGCACGCGCTAAGACATCAATGACGGGGCGTTCAAGGTGAAGTTCTTTGAATTCATCGTCAAGGTCTTGCGTAAGAGGTGTTTCAACTATGCTTTTGACCGGCTCTATAGTGGGTGTTTTAGTTGATTGGTCCTTTTGGGGAACTTGGTGTTGTTTGAAACACGTGCTCGTTGATTTAACCGAGTAGTATTGTGGACACGAAGTGGGTGACGAAACTGAAGATATGGCATTAACGTTTAGTTTCGGATTCTTGATGGTGTCGCTTGGGAGTGCTCCCATTTCTCGGTCATTGAGAACTTTCAACAATGCATCAATTCTATTGGTCATCTCGCTTTGATTTTGTTTGAAATCGGCTTCAAACTTAGCTATGCGGGCTTCTTGAGATGCCATGAACTTTGACATCAATCCTTCAAGATTGTTGGTACTACCATAGTTGTTAGAGGGATTGTTGTTGAAGGTACGGTTGGATGGTGGACCGTTTGATTGGTAACGATTAGGCGGATTGGAAGAATTGGGTTGATTTTGCTTCCACCTAAGGTTTGGGTGATTTTTCCATGAGGGGTTGTATGAATCACCGTATGTGTTTGGCTCGGGCTTGAAAGTGTACGACTTATCTCCCGCTTCGTCGGTACGCGTGGATGCGTAGTCCGTAAAAGCTGTTCCGGGGAGTTCCACACAATCACGAGTGTCATGGGGACCACTACATAATTCGCATGAAGAAGTGATTTTGTTCACTTGGCTTGAATGCTTCGGAGCTTCGTAAGATTTCATGAGAAACTTGACTTGGTCCTCAAGTTCCATGATCCTACGGTCGGGAGTGCTTGAATTATTCGAAGGCAAAGATATTGCCTTGACCGTTTTGTTCAAATCACGGGGATCATCCCAACTTTCGTTGTCATAGAGAGCAAGATCTTCTATGAGTTCCCATGATTGTTCCGCACTAAGATCACGTAGCTTACCACCGGCCGATTGGTCAATGGTTCGCCTTGTGGAGATGTCGATATGGTCATAGAAGATTTGGACTTGGAGCCAAAGATCTATGCCATGATGAGGGACTTTTTGGAGTAAGTCCTTGAAACGAGTCCATGCTTCATAAAGAGATTCATTTTGACGTTGTTGAAACATCAAGATGTCATTCCTAAGCTTAGTAGTTCTCCCCGGTGGGAAAAATTGAGCAAGGAAACGAGTGGTGAGATCATCCCATGTGGTGATGGATCCCGCGGGTAAACGCTCAAGCCATTGACTAGCTTGATCCCGTAGAGAGAATTGGAATAGGCGTAAACGGGTAGTCTCTCTAGTTTCAACACCTAGGTCTATGGAATCTACGATTTTGAGGAAGTCCTTAAGGTGTTGGTTTGGATCTTCGGAACGAAGTCCATGGAATGCACATCCGCTTTGCACCAACCGGATGGTGTCGGATCGCAAGGGGGTCACATTGGCTCCGGTGAGCTCAATGGTGTTTCGGTAGCCTTGGTGGATAGGTCGGGAATACTCTCCTAAGGTTCGGGGCCTAAGGGGTTCTAATGGTGGGTTTTGTTGTGGTGGGATGATGGGTTCAAAGATGTTACCACCTTCTATGATGTCGGATGGTAAAGAGTTACGAACAAAGGCACGAAGAAATAAGATAGACTAAAGAAGACCTAAAAATAAAAATAAAAATCTTACTAGAAAGGAATCTAGCAAGTAGATCTAATAAAAAGAAATCCTAACCTAGACAATAACTATTCCCCGGGCTGCGGCGCCAAAAACTTGATGCGTGGGAATCGCACCTTGCTTTACCTCTCGAGGGATCTCGAGAAGCTTACAACCCCCACCAGGCAGTGTACCTGATCGTTGTAGTATAGTATAGTGACAAGTACCGGGGGATTGATCGTTCAGCTTAGGAATAGTGTCGCTAGGGTTAGAAAACCTAATTAATAGTTCTAAAGGTGAGGGATGATTATTTTTGTGTTTTTATATTTTATGAAAGCAATTAAAATCTCGGGTTTTAAAGGAGTGGGCGGAATTAGTTGCTATTCAACTAACCCAAAGCTATTAAAATAATGAAAATGAAATTAAGCTAAATTATACTAAGGTTGTGAGCAGTATTTGGAGAAATTGTGTTTACTTAGACTTCATTACTCCCTAGATATCTTTTACATGTTAATTACTTGTTACACTTGTATGAATGACGGATTGTATTCCTTAATACCATTCGTGGGGTGGCATACATAACTCCCCAACTCTATGAGCTCTTATCTCCTCCTACTCCATGACCCAGCACAACTATAGGGATTGTAAACAGTGGCTCATGCATTAAATACAACCAATAAAGACCTAGTACGCCTCGGTTCATGTTTGTTAAGACGTTCAAGCATGTTACCATTTGGAGATCTGCCAGTTTTCTTAAGCCTAACATATATATCATTCATTCAAAACAAGAATAGACAAGTAATCAACACATAATCAACATCTAGGTTTCATTAGATCTAAGCAAACACAAGAGAGATCTAGCCTAGCATAGTAGAATTGAGACAAGAACAAGAGATAAACAACCAACACATAGACATATTGATTGAATTGAAAGTACACTTATCTCAATTACAATGCAAGGTCTCAAGGGTTTGGAACCCTTGAAAAACCTGTAAAAGAGGCACCAAAATCGTCTTTAGGGTTTCACCAAAAACTTCTCTCCCTTTTAATGAAAAAACTAGAAAACTATATATAGGAAAAACAGTCTGACGGCGTCAAGAGTAACTTCTGACGCCGTCACCTCGCCGCCATATACTTCCTCGGACGGCCTTGATCCACTTATGACGGCCTATGTGACGCCGTCACCACCCACGGTATATTAATTTTGCCACTTTGACGCCGTCACGAGTCCTTCTGACGCCGTCACCACCTTCGGAGTTTAATTCTTCATGTCTGACGCCGTCAAGATGTTGGTCTTGACGCCGTCACCTTGTATTTTCAGTATGCAAATTTGGTACTTAGCCGTTTTCTTCACTTTTATGCTCCAAAAACGTCCAAAATAGCTTCTTTTCCAGAATTCACTCTCCAAACACCTAAAATCACAAAAGGAACGATTTAGGGCAATATTTGATCAAATAAAGTCGGATTCGGGCTTAAATGACCCCCTAAAAACGGATCATTTTTCGCCTCATCAGTGCTTCACCCATTCTCTCTCCCATCACTCACTCTCAACCAATCCCCTTATGTCACATCATTCACCCACTTTTTTCATCACTCACCCATATTTTTAAAGGCAACACTTCACTCACCCTTCATTCACCCACGTTCTGTTCATTTACAACCATACTTCAATCACCGTTCATTGTTGGAACAAACAAAATGACGAAAAAACCCTTGAAGTTAAATCCACGTTAGCAGATAACGTAAAGAAAGTGGGTGAATGATGTGACATAAGGGGGGGGGGGAGTGGTTCACCCATTCTCTCTCCCATCACTCACTCTCAACCAATCCCCTTATGCCACATCATTCACCCACTTTTTTCATCACTCACCCATATTTTTAAAGGCAACACTTCACTCACCCTTCATTCACCCACGTTCTGTTCATTTACAACCATACTTCAATCACCGTTCATTGTTGGAACAAACAAAATGACGAAAAAAACCCTTGAAGTTAAATCCACGTTAGCAGATAACGTAAAGAAAGCTGCAATTCCTGTTTCATCTGAATGTAAACTGGTTAATTTTTGCTAACGGATGGACGGTGATAGCCCAACATTTCTAATTGGGATGTAAACTGTAAAAGTTTTGCAAACAAAGGGATGCATTTACAGTTTATTCAAATTTAAGTTTTCTCATTTTGAAAAGAAGGAAAAAAAATAAAAAAATAAATAAAAAAATAAAAAAATGTCTACTCTGTATAAATAGTATTGGTAGTTGCTTGTATTCTATTACTTTGCAGAGTTATATGAATCAAGGTTGTCAGGATCGCGATCCTGATCGTAGGATCGTACGATCCTACGATCCTACATATGAAAAACGAGCAGGATCGTAGTAGGATCTTAATTCTATCAGGATCGGTATAGGATCGTAGGATCGCACGCAGGATCGTAGGATCGTAAACGATCCGATCCTACTACAAGCCCATGTTTTTATCTCAAGAGGAGCAAGATCGTTGTAGGATCGTAGGATCGTACACAGGATCGTAGGATCGTGAACGATCCGATCCTACTAGAAGCTCATGTTTCTTTTTGTTTTTTCTTTTATCATTCATTTAAATTCATTTATCATATAAAATATTCTATAAAAGTATAAACTACAACTCTTATATAATAATATATACATTTTCATAGGATCTTACGATCCCGATCCGATCCTACGATCCCGATCTTGTGAAGCCGAAAACGATCCTAGGTAGGATACCGATCCTGACAACCTTGATATGAATAGGTATCACATTCATAACTTACAACTTAAGATAATTTACACAACTATATAGAATATGCTGGTGATAGAACTTAAGATTACTTTAAGTTCAATCTTTACATGTCATAACTTTGTGACCCGCCTTCAAGTGTATATCTCAGCTAATCACGTGGGAAACACTTTGCAAACAGTATCATGTTTTCGGGTATGAGTGGACATACTTTTCCGCACGTCGTTGAGAAAGTCCGAATATTATTCTTCACATAGGCACCATTTAGCATCCTGATTTTGTATGGATCACCATATCTACAAATACTGAAATACATACCTTCCTTTGAGAAGGACGTTGGTATCTAAGTATCTTCATTACAAGCTCCTAATGGTTCATGTGATTCATTACTATAGTCGCTCAAATATAGATTATCTTTATGTAGTCTAAAAGCATGCGACCAAGTCATATATAATTCTTATCGGTGTTCTAGTTAACTCTTAATTCAAATTTTAACCATAACTTTAGGTTGTTTCTTGCTTAATTTCTTTTTAATTCTTCTGATTAGCAAATGATTTTCCTTAATTCGTATTCTTCTTGATCTTCTTAGCTACACGAGAGAACTATGGTTTTTATCTCTCTAAATTATGTTTTGGCTTCTTTTTCTTTATCTACTTGTTTGTTTACTAGAGAACACAATCAACATTGAACTTACAGTTGGGCTTACCTTTCCTTTATATCCTTGGGCCTGAACTAATAATTGGGCACATTACATAGTTTATAATAATGGATCAGTTGTCATGACATCAAATTGACCCATAAACATCATGTATTATGTGAAGTCGATACATAATTTGAACGAGTTTATATCTAATTCTACATCTATAATAATTACTAGTTATAATACCCGTGCATGCACGGGGTTTTTTCAGAAAAAATTAATTATATAGTATTATCGTTTAAAAACAGAAAATCTTATGTATATTTTAAAAAGTTAGAGCATGAACATGTGCGAAAGTAAGAAAAATAGTTAGCAGAAATTGTAAATATAACCGTGATATCGACCTTGTATTGGATTCTTGAACTTGTCTCCTTATAATGTTATTGGGTTAAAGGTTCTTTGATCACATGGGTTTACACATAAATCAAATTTATTTTAAAATTTTTGTTTACTATATGAACATATATGAATTTAGCCGTGAAAATTATGATATAAGTACAACTAATAAGTATGCAGGAATTTTTCATTATTTATTCATATCAATTAACATTTTATAAAAATCTTATTGGATGAAAGATTTAACTTTATTTAGTTGATATAGATGTTAATGTTGAGGTTGATTTTGTTGTTTAACTTTAACTATTAATATCATGTTGTCCAAAATGTGCAAGTTCAGTAGCACATAATGAGCGTTGATGAAGTTAAAATATATTCCGTAAAGTTTTTTCAGAATGTTTTTCCAGATATTCGTATATAACTTTAAATAATAATTACATGAGTCGTTATAAGTACAATCGCGTATATTTATTTTCATATCACACTAACTCGTACTTACCATTTGATATTTATATTACCGTTAATACTAATTTAATTGTATTTAATATTCACCCGTGTACGTAAAGATTAAACTTTTAAACAGGATAACATGAGTTCTTATTTATATTTAACGTACATAGTAAAAGATATTTTAATAGATGAAAGTTTAAAACTAATACTTATTTTAAAAGTATTTAACGTATATTAAAACTAATCCGTACATTTATAAAATTTTATAAGTTTAATGGATGGAAGTCTCAAACCAATACTAATACTCATGTAATTGTTAATAAAGTTAATATTATAAAGTGCAAGGGGTATAAAATGTAAGGGGTTATTTGTTTATTATCTAAAGTTATCAAAAAACATGGAGATTTATAATTTTACTCTTAAGTCCATATAATATATTTAAAATTTAACCACTAATGTTTTATTAATTACCTCATCTTTTTTTAAGTTTTTATTTTCAAAAATTTGACACTTATATTTTTATGTGTTTTTTTTTCTCAATCAAATTCTCCACCAAATTTATTAAAGTTTGATCAAAGTTAATTCAATTTTGACTTTTTATTGGCCAATCATATTGCTCGATTTCGCCTATGTGTCAAAATCGTGCTTTCCTATTGGTCCAATTTTTTTTTCACTAAGATTGTTTTGTCAAAAATACTCCGAAATAATGCAATTCTTTTATTATATAAAAGATTTTGATTAATCGAACAGTCTTTTTGCTAATGGCATAATTCCGCATGGCAAAATTATAGCCCATTTAACTTTTCATAGTTTTAATAACACCCTGGTGTTTTGCATTTTTGTGTTATAGAAATGTTATACGATAAAAGTAGACGTAACACGCGATATCATTTATGATATCGTCGCTCTTTAATTCATCCATTCCTTTAATTCTCACTATTAACTTTTCCAACCAGTACTACAGGAGTTAGCCATCATAATCTTCTCATAAACAAATTGAGGTTCATCTGCGCTGACTTCGAACTATCCAAAAGGGTAGTCCCACTGAGTTAGTCAACTTATAATATCGAATTAGAAACCCAGATAAATCAAAAAAAAACATCACTCGTAACAATCATTATCTTTCCATTATGAAATACTTCCTTTGACCTATAATAATGGTCCACTGTCATAATACATAGCTCTAACCATCATTTATGTTTAGTAAGTCATGTAATCATTCATCCATTTCTTTAATCCTCACTATTAACTTTTCCCACCAATAGTACTACTGGAGTTAGCCACCATAATCTTCTCATAAACAAATTGTGGTTCACCTGCGCTGACTTCGGGCCATCCAAAATGGTAGTCGCTCTGGGTTAGTCAGCTTCTAATGTCTAATCAGAATCCCAGATAAATGAGTAAAAACATCACTCGTAACAACCATTATCGATCATTTGAATTTCCATTATGAAATACTTCATTTGACCTATAATAATGGTCCACTTTCATAATACACAAAGTCTTTTATAGATATTGCTCGTAAATCACAGACAAAGCTTTTTATTTTAATAGATTTGTTCATTCGTGAGACAAATTTATAATGATAAAGCTATGTAACATCAAATCAACAAAGTTTGAGATTATAAATTTGGTCGTACACAAACCAACAAATCACGTATGCATAATATCATGTCACCCCAATACACGGGCAAATGAAACCTCATTAAATTAAATTATCGCTTTTGGTTGTCATCGACTTCGCTCGTAATGAAATCTCATTAAACTCAATCATCACTATTTGTTTTCATAGATCTTGCTCGTAGACCAGCGACAAAATATTTTGATTTAATGCATTTGTTCATAAATGAAACTATTTTATAACTTTGAAAAGTTAGATTGCTTTGAAGTCACAATGTTGAAGCCTCTAAGTTAGTTTGTACACAAAACAACAAATAAAGTCTGCATAATATCATAGTGTCGTGATGTATAGGCAAATGAGACCGCATTGAACACATTAGTTCTCATAGATCTCGCCCGTACTCTTGGAGACTTGATTCAATGATTTGCTCATTAATGCAAAACATTTAAAACGTCAAAAATACATATACAATATCAAAGTCACAAAGTTTGTCGCTTAAACTCTAAATTGCCATTACTTCTATAGAATGATCCAAACTTTATATTAAAATTAAGAGGGTTGGTGCAATGCTCGTTATAGGTTGTTTATATTCCTATAATGGTGTTATAGGGTCAGCGCCAAAGACATAGTGCAATACGTTTTTACTTTCCTTCCTGCAATTCTATTTTAGCGTAAAAGTGATATTTCCGTTGCGAGTTATAATAATACGCGAAGGATACTTTTCATGTTTTGTGGTTTATGAATGTTATAGGATAAAAGTTTGACGTAACGCGCAAATAACACAAACTATACCTAGACCTCTAACCATCGTTAATGATATTGTCGCTCTTTAATAAGTCATGTAATCTCATTCATCCATCCATTTACTTCTCACTATTAACATTTCCAACTAGTAGAACTATCGTTAGCCATCATAATCTTCTCATAAATAAATTGAGGTTCACTTGCGCTGACTTCGGTCTATCCAAAAAGGTAGTCACTCTGAATTAGTCAGCTTGTAATGTCGTGTCGAAAACCCAGATAAATCATAAATAAAGAAATAATAATGATTACTAAAAACCATCGTGGATCATTTGAATTTCCATTATGAAATACTCCCTTTGACTTACAATATGTGTCGAGTTTCATAATACACAACTTCTTTTATAGATACCACCCGTAAATCATAGAGAAACATTTTATTTTAATGGATTCCTTAATTAGTGAGAAAAAATTATAATGATAAAACTAGGTAATATCACATCCACAAAGTGTGAGATTATAAATTTAGTCGTACACAACCAACAAATTAATTATGCATAATACCATCTCATCCCAATACACAAGCAAATGAAACCTCATTAAATTCAATCATCACTTTATGTTGTCATAGATCTCGCTCGTAATGAAACCTCGTTAAATTCAATTATCACTTTCCGTTATCATAGATCTCACTCGTAGACCAGCGATAAAATATTTTGATTTAATTTATTTGTTCATAAATGAAACTATTTTAGACCGTTGAAAAGTTAAATAGCTTTAAAGTCAAAATGTTCAAGCTTGTTAGTTAGTTCGTACACTAAACGACTAATAAAGTCTGCACAATATCATAGTGTCGTAATGTTATAGGAACCTCATTAAACTCACTCATGGTGTCGTAATATCATGGTGTCGTAATGTCACCCCAAAACACGACAAATAAAGTCTGCATAATGTCATGGTGTCGTAATGTCACCCCAAACACGGGCAAATGAAAGATCAATAAACTCAATTATCACTTTTAGTTGTCATAGATCTCGTTAGTAATGAAACCTCATTAAACTCACTCATCACTTTTTGTTGTCATAGATCTCACTCGTAGACCAGCGACAAAATATCTTGATTTAATGGATTTGTTCATAAATAAAACTATTTTATAACGTCGAAAAGTTAGATAGCTTTAAAGTAACAAAGTTCAAACTTATAAGTTGGTTCGTACATAAAACAACAAATTAAGTCTGCATAATAACATGGTGTCGTAATGTACGGGCAAATGAGACCGCATTGAACTCATTTGTTCTCATAGATCTCGCCAATACTCTTGGAGACTTGATTCGGTTGATTTGTTCATGAATGTAAAAAATTTAAAACGTTAAAAAAACAACATATGCAACATCAAAGTCACAAAGTTTGTCAATTAAACTCTAAATTGCCATTACTTCTATAGAACGATCCACAATTTTTATAAAATTACGTGAAGACGAAAATAACTCATTGTGAAATACTTCTTTTGACTAGGAAATCTTAAGTATACTCTAAATTAATCAAACGAGGATGGCTTCAGCCCGCCGCGTTGCGGCGGGTCGTTGGTTATGCACGTAAATGGGCGGTAGTTTTTTATAGCGTGTTTAGGGTGCATGGTTTGGCATTTCGCAAATATGTGCCGTAATAAAATCGAACATTTCCGCAAATATGTATGAAACTATGGTTAATGAAGTAAACATATGTAGTTAATCAAATCCACATCACCTCATGTAACGCATTACTATTTTCAAATACATGATATTTCTTTTTGACATTTCAAAGTCTCAAGGTTGACGTAAAATTCGTAAATTGAAAAATAAATCAACTGATTCTCATTGTAGAAAATGATATAAGAACTAATACTAATATATAGTAATGGTAAAAAAGATACTCAAATTATATGATACAATCTAAATGCAAAAATTCTCGAAACAATTCATACCATAACTTTGGGTAAAAGGATCTTATGTTTATAAGAAAAAGATTGAGGATAGCATGGAAGATTATTTATAAGAAAAAGATTCCAGCGTGGCAGTTAATGGACCAAGATCCAAGCTACCTGCAAGCTAATATTTGGGCTCCAGAAAAGTGACGCAAATTTGACGTCATTCGACGCTCTATTATAGTATATAGTAATATTAAATCTACCTACTAACATTTATTTTCATTAGTTGAAATATAAATAAACACTTAATATGAGATTATTGTAAAATAGCACATATGGGTATTTAACTCTGTTGCAAAAATCAGTCTAGGCGGCCGATTAATTAGCGATTAATCGCTAGGCGGTGGTTAACCACCCCGATTTTCACCAATCGGCCTTATTAATCGGCTTGGTCAGAAATTGGTCAAAAATTTGCCAAATTGGGCGTAAATCAGCCAAATCGGATAAATCGGTCAACTCGATTATGGATAGAAGTCGGCCAAATCAGACATAAATCGGCCAAATCAGTTATAAATCGTCCAAGTCGGGAAAAAATCGGCTAGATCAGCCAAATCCGGCATATAGTTTCAAAATTTTATAATTTTATATATAAAAAATCTAGTCCGATTAATCCGCGATTAATCCCCGCATAACCGATTAATCGCTAAGAGGTACCCAGCCGCCCAGCTACCGCGTAACGATTTTTGCAACCTTGGTATTTAATATTGGACAGAGTGAGTACTGACTCCCTCGACCATATCCGATGCTATATCTTTCACGTACCACATAATATTCAACTTTATGAACCGTCGAGTGTTTCATTACTGATGTTCACTAGTGTTTCACCATAAAGTTATAAACTTCGATAAAACCTAAGGTAGTAAGGCTAAAGTAATTGTGAAACTCCCTCACTTTACACATCAGCGACACCCCAACTTTCTTTCTCTTTTCACTTCCTCTTAGGAAGTGTTTCTTTTTCTTGTTAGATAAGAGAATAGGTGCACAAATCCTTTTAATATTATTTCTTTCTTAAGTGGGGCTCACTATTTCCCTTAGTTGTTCTATATCCACAAAGCTAGAATTGTAATGTCCTCCCCAATAAGTGATTCATATAAATGTAGAGCCGACACACTTTTTTAGCCAAAAAAAAACAAAAACACCCCCACTCTCTTTCACCTTTCCTCTCTTATTTTTGTTGAGTCACACACGAGTGGTGTGGGTGTTTTGGGATGCAGTGTGAGGTGAGGCTCACCTCTACACACTCACGACCATTACGTGTAGAGTAATATCAAATGCATCAATTTCCACTGGTCGTGTATCCCGTTGTAATTTAATTGTGTGCTCGTGATATTTTCTTGTAACCAATGGAAGATAGAAAGAAAAGAATTCAGAAAATCTTGTAGAAAGATTTGATAGCCCCATATTTTGGAAATCGTGTGTTTTGTAAGTATATGAATCTTGAAGTTGGTGATTGCAATTTATGACTAGCTAAAGTTCTAGTGTTCTAGTATTATACTAGTATCTCAATAAGTTTAGTTTTCCAACAAGCTATACTTACTCCAGAGTAGAATTCAATAACCTCTACAGTAGAATAGTTTGCAGCTTTAACATGGATTTGACATTTTTATGTTAAATCCTAAAACATTTAAGATGAATAACTTTGCGAATAATCATTTTGTGAGTGTGTATGGATAAGTTATTGACTTAAATAAACATTTGAAGTCAAAAACAGTAAATAAAATTGAGGTTAAAATTTTCGGTTCATACACTAGATATAATATGAATAAGCATATACCTCGTATTTAAGATATAATTTCAACAAGTATACCATCACGGTGTATGAGTATAGGGTACATGCATTAAATAGTATGCATGGCATGAAAGAGTAAAGACTAAAGAGTCCGATATGTCTAGGAATGATTTGTTGCTTTCTAACTCATTATTGTTGTGGAGAAGAGATGCACCCCACATGAAAATAACTTAGCCACATACATTCCATTAATTGGTTGGCATGAAATTGGTACATGGGAAGGTGCATAATATTGTCTTCTTATTAAAATTTATATATATTTTTTTTGAACATCATTAAAATTTATATATTGGGTCCAACTAAAATATGAAATTCTGAAGGCATCCATTTTCCATTTATTCAGAATTGGAATTTTTTGGTACGGCATAATCACTTTTCAAATGAGTGATAGTAACACATGTGGGGTTTTCATTTGAGTAATGGGGCGTTATATTGGGACCCGGGATTTGAACAGTAGCATGCATCAAGGGTTTGTAATGTGTACATCAAAGTATTATATTATGTGATTCGCGGTTTGTACAGTTGATTATAAAAGGTCCGGATAGTATATCCCTTGAGAAATATTGAATCAAAGTCAAGGACGGAACTTGAGCAGTTTTATTGGGGCGCCGAAATGATCATAAGTTTGAGACGCAAATCATAATGCATATGTACCAAAAAGAAAGACAAGAAATAAACGATATCTGTTAATATTAACATAGTATGAAACTTTTAGATGTCTGTTAATATCCCACATCATCTTTATACAATTTTTTGGTCTCCAAATTTTAAGGGGGCAGAATGTAAATATTTATTTTGTTACACTAAAATAGCATGAAACTTATAGTTAGAAGTGAGATTTGTGGGGGGGCCACAGCCCCCTTTGGCCCCTATATATATATTTTATAAAAGTGACTATAAGTATCTGATTTAAAAAGTTGCATTGAAAATGCTAACCGAAGTACTTTGAAAACGATTATTTCTCATTTTATCTTTTTAGAAGTTATTTACTTTCTATTTTAAGCCTCATTTATGTTGTTAAACTGAATTTTGTACATGGTTTCCGTAAACTTAAAGTAGGCACTGGCAGTATACCTTTCTTGAACCTTCATCTTTGAGAAATAAAAGCATACTCTTCATTTTTTCCGCTTCGCCTAGGAGGAAAATCTTATTGACAAGCTCCGAACTCAAGACCTCCAAGAAAAATGAGCCCCCAAATATTACCCCTGGTGGCCACTTGATCTAGACCAAGTGGTTATTCAATTTCATGAGCTTAATTCAACATCTAAGCAATAATCAAATTTCAAAACCATTTATTGGTAATGGGAAAATAGAAGAATAGCTTTAAGCATAATAGTTTTTATAAGTATTTTGTACCTATCATGAATCTATTACTTAGGCTGAAAGTAGTGGTGCGCGAGCCACCCAGCGTTACTCGGCCTTCTTTCTCCTCTCATTTTTCCCCACTCTTTCTCACCATACATCTGTTTTGGTCTACCTCCCATCCTTTTTTTTATTAAAATACCCACTTTATACAAATATACTCTGCTAAAATACATCACACATACTCACCAACCAAACAAAAAAAATATTAAAAACAAATACTACACACGTCTCTAGTGGTGAGTCAGTCACCATACTTTGCAAATTTGGCCGTGACTTTGCTTTGGAATTTTGGTTGATTCGCGTGTGACTTACTCACCAAAGGGTGAGTTGAAACCCACTCCGTCTAGTCTTAGCAGATATGTAAATTAAAGAACTGGACCAATTAAGATTAAAGAGAACTTTGCTAGAAAGAAGCTAAAGGCCCAGAGAAGCCAAAGACTCATTAGGGTAATGGCAGGATGAAGGAAAACCCAAATTTGTAATACGATTTTTCTAGTTTGGACGACAAGACTAATATCGTTGAAACATCAAGTGAAAAGGAATTTCATAATCTTTGCTTAGACAGGAATTTCTTAATCCGGAAAAAAGCTCCCAAATTAACCAATCCAAGTCTTTTACGCTGTGTTCTTGAGTTGTAATTTGGGGAGAAAGGAAAGGAAATTGATAGTTTTTGTGTTCTCGAGTTTTTTTTTAAGGAAGGAAAAGGAAGTGGAAAAGAAATTGGAAGGAAGTTTTGGTGAGTAAATCTTCCTCCCACTTTTGGGAGGAAAGGGAAAGGAAAAGGAAGTGTTTATTATGTAAAGACTAATATACCCTTTTTAAAACATTTTACATTCACAACTAAAGGGCATATATGTAATTTCATCAAGTTATTTTTCTTTTCCTCCTACTCAAGAACATGATTATAGTTACTTTCCTTTTCCTTTCCTTTATCTCAAGAACATAACCACTAACACTTACTTTCCTTTTCCCTTTCCAATTCTTTTCCATTTCCCTTCACTTAAAACTCGAGAATTGAGCGTTAACGATTTCCATCACGAATTGGCTTCTTATAGTGACCCCTCTTCCGATTCATGAACTCTCATGCTAGCACACAATAGTTTTTAAACTCAAGGCTCATCCTCCGTGTGTTCGGCGATGTGTTTACAAAAGTTACTTCAATAGAAGTTCAGTATTAATTCATTCAAGTTTTACTCAAGTCATATCACCACCATAGTTGACCGGAAAATTTTGTGTGTATGAGCGTTCAAGTAGAGTATGCAAATATTTAAGCAGTGCATAGATTTTTATTTTAAAAAGGCAACATACATAAGGCAAACCTATGCATGAATAAAATTAGGGAGTCAACATGTCAACATGTACTAGCAACATGTGTAACTGGATCATTATAAGTTAATTATTTAACCAATAATGACTTGGGTTAACTTACAGTAATGATGACGGGTAGGTGAATCAAAGAACACAACATACTTTAATTCTAGCAAATATGTACACACCAATCATGTTATCCTCAAATTGTGTGGTCCCACACACAAATAGCATGGGGGAAGACACAATATAGGCATCATGAGTCATGACTAAAGCTTAGATTCTAAAAAGCAAACCTTCAAAATCCAAATAAACCAATAAAACCAAAAAAACAAAAACACCAACACCAAGACAGATAGAAAACCAATTCCCGCATTGTCCCCCTTCCATTCCTACGTCAGATCTCACTTTTATCCAACAAAATCATTCCCTATCCCATATGACATCTACCTACTTTTACCATTTTGCCCTTGTGTTTTTTACCATCTAGGGTGGACTTGGTGACCATCAATTGGGCGATGTGGGATGATAGAAGCTCTTGGAAGGAAAGGGTGGGTTTGCTTTTGTGCGTTGGCAGTCACCGATCCATGGAGACCTTTCGGAAGGCCGGTTGAACCAACAACTGAAGAAGTAGCGGCCGCAGTGGAGGATGAGGAAGAGGATGATACAGCTACACGCTCACATTGTGGGCACATTGTCAATGTGGTTGGAGGGTTCATGTTCATGTAAAATTGTGGAGAGAGCTTGAGTGCTCGAAGCTCGTTAACCTCCTTTTGCAACCGTCTGTTTTCCTCCGTCAATGTATCGCAACAACGCTTCAAGTATTCACAGTCCACCTCTGTTTGCTTCAACTTCGTCCTGCAAAGATTTCCTTAAACGCTTTAGAGATAGATTGACATATATAAACATGAACAAAACAAGTAAATACATTTACAGTAACAAAAAGTAACTTTTTGAGTTGATATAGGGTGAGGATAGCCAGACCCTCCCTATAGGGAGGGTTTGTGGAAGACTAAGCTGCCGCCGCTTGTACTGTCTGCTTTAATACTTGTATATTTGGAGACAAAAAGTACAACCTAGCCCCATAGAGGGGGTTCGGTCAACACATCCCTTGATATATAACAATTTGTCACATATCGTTTGTGCCATTTCAAGACAAACAAAAAGAATTATAGAATACAGTAACACGTAACAATAATAATGTATAAAACACAAACTTTTAGCATAGATACTATTTCTAAAAAGCATATCGTGAAAAGTTCCATGAAGTGAAGAAGCTAAAAAAGGTCAAACTTGCAATTGCTATTTGCTAGTGATAGGTCAAAAATCAAGTTACATGTACACACTAATTGTCTTGAAACTATAAAATTCATTCATTGGTACCAAATGAGTTGACTTTGTGTCAATTTGTTTGGTCTATGGCTAATAAAAGCCATCATAATTAATGATATTTCATAACCTATTACGAGTAACTTTTATTGGCTACAAATTGAAAATGACAAAACCAACCAAAAATACTCAACTAAATGTACAAATCATGATGCATGTACTACAAATCCCGCATGTCGTTTAAAGTCCAATGTACTTAACACTCAATCCTACTCACTTGTACACCATGCATTATCATGTATACCCAAATCAAATTACGAAATTTCATAGTACAAAAAACACAATAAATGATTATATCAACACCAAGAATTACAGACTTATATGGTACAACTTTTAATACATCATTTGTACTTTGCAAACAAAGCTACAGTCATAATAAAAAAGGCAACATTAGTGGTACAATATATATTAATTGAATATTACTAGATCAATCAAAAGTTTACAAAAAATTATCCACTCGCTGACATGACAGAGTGGTGATTGGTTGATTTTCTGTGGCCCACAGAAAATCACCCACAGAAAATCAACCAATCACCACTCACCAATCACCACTCTGCCACGTCAGCGAGTGGATGATTTTTTGTAAACTTTTGATGGGTGTAGCACTCCTCATATTAATTATAGTACCCTTCATATAAATTCAACCCATGCATTGTAACCTTGTGTATCATATAAATAAGCACATGCCAATATTACCCTTGATAAAAAGCTTAAATTTCTTACCTTGCCCTTCTGTTTTGAAACCAAACTTCAACCTGCCTTGGCCTCAGATCCAGCTGTTTCGCTAATGCCAGTTTTTGCTTCTATTAATTTTTTACAAACATAATAAAACAAAATATAAAATCAGTAAAATGTTAACCAGTTTACTCAAGAACAAGTATTTTGACATAACCGAGATATAACAAATATTTAACAATAAAACATACCTTTAAATTTTTAGAAATTATTTTGTTGATTAAATTAAATTTGTAAGTGAACATTTATTTTGAGACAGATATAATATACATAATATTCATAATAAATTAAAATTACGACAATGCCACTCACGGGATTCAATGTGTTATGCTCTTTGAATGTTTCCTCAAGAACAGCCGCTTGATCTTTCGACAACCGCAGCTTCTTACGCGCCGCCGCAGCATCACCGCCGTCATCATCGTCGTCACCACCGTCACCGTGAGAACTCGACTCACGCTCCGCCTCATTCTCTTCACGTTCAATTCTCTTCCCACTAACACTCGACACCGTACTATTCGGTGAAGAAACCAACGCGTCATCCTCACGCTCCGCCGTTAACGCCATCACTGCTGACACCGACGGTGGCCTGTTCACGTCTATCCCACGCGCCATATTCAGATCTACAAAATAAAAAAAAAACACCCATGTTAAAATATTCAAGGGTAATCCTCGTACGTGTGTTTTTGTCTTTGCATGTGTTTTTTTGTATGTGCACGTGCGTGTCACATGCATTAAACAAACTTTTTTACTTACCAGTAGCATGATGATTGATCACAAAAGAGAGCTTCTGATGACGTGGCATAAGGTTCAACGGAAACCTAGTCACCGGCGGTTGAGACGGTGGCTGTGACGGCGGTGGAGGTGGTGGTGGAGGGTGTTGCTGATAACCCTTTGGACATGATAAACTCAAGGTTAAACCTAACCCTAATTCATCATCTTTGGACATGTTTTCTGAATGTTGTGTGTGTGTGTGTTTTTTGTTAGATGTTTGTTTTAGAATGAGAAAGAGATATGGCAGAGGGACAAAGGAGAGTGATTCTAAATGATATTTGGCTTTTTTAATATGTGCTATTGATGATACAGAATTTAATTCACTGTGCAATTCAGAGCAACAACAACAACAGACACACACCTATATGTCTATTTTACTCTATTGTCTATTTATTGGACTTATATATATTTATGGTGCATATGTAAAGAATGAGAGAGAAAAAAGAGGAGAGAATGGTTTGATATGTGCAATCATGAAATGTGTCAGGGATGGCTCTATCGGCATAATGATGATGATGGGATTGAGCTTTGGCTTTTGTTTCAGCTTTTGCATGGATGAAAGAGAGTATTTTTTGAAACGGTTATTTCCGAGAAATTCTTGACCAATTTGAAACCTGGTGGGGAGAAAACCTTCAACTTAAGCCGCCCGAAGGCACGACACTTAATTTGAAGTAAACCCTGCCTTCTCCAGATTCAAACCCTAGTGGGTTGAAACCTTCATTGAAGGACTTTGAAAGCCTGGTATCAACAGACCCTGTGATCAAAGAGGACTTCCCGGATGATCACCCATCCGGTACTACTCTCTTAGTGGCACACTTAACAAGTTAAGTGTTTACCACTAGACCACATGGTTGTTGATGAATGAAAGAGAGTATAGAATGAATTGAATGAATTGGTAAAACTTAAGAGTTGTGTCATTTACACACCACCTTATAGTATGGTTAACACACACCAATTATTTTAATATTAAATATTGGCTTCTCCCAATACATGTTGTCACTTTATGTAATATTGAAAACATAAAAAGTAAGTCAACACTCTTTATACTTTTGTATTTCGTGTCCATCTTATACAAACAAAACAACAACCACCGATCTAAACACCATTACGTCCCATACTTTATTGTCGTCCAAAACAGGCGAAATTCAAACACCTTCGTTAGCTCTAAATAAACCACCGTAGCCGCCACCTCAGGACAAACCACCACTCCGGTAAAAGCACAACCTTTGGTCAAAGTCACATCTAAACCCATACAACCACACACTCACAGCTAGATCTGATCGATCTAGTTGTTCTACTTCTTCTGTTACTACCACCGTAGCAGCGTCAAAATATTCGGCATGCCTCCATGTCATCCGCAGTTCACCAGGTTGCCGGAAAATATCGCCGAGAACCACCGTCATGTCAGATGGGTACCTCTATGTCATCCAAAAAAAACCATATTTTGAGTTATATGTGGGCAGGATCTTTGAGTTTTTGATATTTATGTATTTAGATTGTACTCTTTATTAATGGTTTTGTTTAGTTTGTTAAGTGGTTGATTGATAGAGAAAGTGATATAATATACTTCAGATAATTGTTTCAAATGAGAGAGAGAGAGAGAGAGAGAAAGAAAAGACGTGTAAAAGTAAACCACAAAAATACAACAATTGTCAGAAAATATAAAAAAAATATGTCAATGGTGTGTAATGACTAAAGAGGTGGTGTGTAAAAGCAAGAAGCCAAACTTAAAGGTGGTGATTGCTTTTTACATGACCATTATTTGTATGTTTACATGGCTTGTGCTATAGATATTCATACATTCTGCTCATGAACTTGTAATTTGGTTGGTAAATGTGAATCTTTGAGTTTGGTGTTTTTTAACTGTGGTAGAGTTAGGTTGACTAAATAATGGGTCGAGAGTTTCCTTTTGGATAGTGTAGTCACTATCTTATTTTATCTTAAATATAAAAATGGTGAAAATAATTTAATTTACTATAAAAGACTAGTTTCTTGAGGCTATTTCTGGTGTATAAAATTGTAAACTTTTTTACTATGATTTTATCTGGGTTTTATAAACAATTAAAATTGTTCTTATAACAACTTAAATTAACAAAATTAAATCGTTTTGTAACTAGATTTGTGAATTAGCAATATTCATTGTACAAATCCATCTTATTATTTATAAAGATTTGATATATGGATGAGGTGAGTTATTTTAGAGATTAATGATATGTTTGGCAAAATTAGCTATAAGCTTTATGTTGTAAGGTGTAAACTGCAAAGCTGTTAATATGAGTTACAAGTTGTATCTTTTTTCAAGTAAAATTGTTTGGTAGGTTAGCTGTTAAACGTAAATATAAGATGTAAAATGACATAAAAGGACTTATTTATAATTGTAAACAAATGTTTAGAGGGTATATCAGTAATTTAAAGTTTTAACAGCTCCAAAATGTTTAGAAAGCTTCATGAATCAGCTTTTCATTTATAAGTTATTTGTTTGAAATAAAAAATTGAAGTTAATATATCAAAACGAAGCTAAGTAGCTAACAGATCCCTCAAAAAAACCCTACCAGAAAACCCCTACCAAACATACCTTAAGTTTTTGTTGCATACTAAGGTACAAATCTCCACCATCCATCAAGTTTGATCTGGATTAACTTAAGATTTAATATAGAAACCTAAGTTAATGTTTTTTTTTTTCTTTATCTTTTTGTCTTTCTTATTTATTAATTTTTTTTTAATTCACGTTTTTTTTTTTTAATTCGCGTTTTCTTTAATTCACTTTTTCATACGTTTTCATACACATTCGTTAGCCTTCATACGTTTTCGTCCGTTTTCATACATATTCGTCCATTTTCTTACTTTTTCGTCTGTTTTTATACGTTTTCGTTCGTTTTGATACGTTTTCATCTGTTTTTGTCCGCTTTCTTACATTTTCATCTGTTTTCATACGTTTTTATTCATTTTTGTTCGTTTTTATACGTTTTTGTCGCTTTTATATGTTTTAGTCCGTTTTTATACATTTTCATATGTTTTCATCTATTTTCATACGTTTTCATGAGTTTTCTTACGTTTTCGTCCGGTTTCATACATTTTCATCCGTTTTTATACGTTTCTATATACGTTTCCGTCCGTTTTTATACTTTTCCATCCGTTCTCATCTATTTTCATCAGTTTACATACTTTTTCTTACGTTTTCGTTCATTTTCATACGTTTTCGTCCGTTTTTATACATTTTTGTCCGTTTCAGACATTTTCCTACATTTTTGTCCATTTTCATACGTTTTCGTCCGTTTTTAAATGTTTCCGGCCATCTTTAGTCGTTTAATACGTTTATGAATTTCGCAACTGATATTCTGTGATACTCAAAATATCGCAAGTGATATTCTGAATATTGCAAGTGATATTCTAAATATCGCTAGTGATATTCTGAATATCACAAGTGAAAATCACTTGTGATATTCAGAATATCACAAGTGATATTCTGAATATCTCACAAGTGATTTTCAGCCAATGTTTTGTAACATGAAAATCATAAGTGATATTCAAAAAATCACAAGTGATTTTCAGCCAATGTTTTGTAACTTGAAAATCACAAGTGATATTTAGAAAATCACAAATGATATTCAGAATATCACAAGTGATTTTCACATTTTTTTAAATTCACGTTTTTTTCACTTTCTTGCGTTTTTGTCCGTATTCATACGTTTTCGTTCATTTTCGTACGTTTTCATCCGTTTTCATACGTTTTTGAATATCACAATTGATACTCTTAATATCACAAGTGATATTCTGAATATCAAAATCACTTGTGATTTTAAGAATATCAATTGTGATATTCAGAAACGTATGAAAACAGACGAAGACATAAGAAAACAAATGAATACGTAAGAAAGCGTAAAATCACGTCTGAAAATGGACGAAAACATATAAAAAATGGACGAAAACGTTTAAAAACTGCTAAAAATGGACGAAAACGTCTCAAAATGGACAAAAATATATAAAAACGGACGAAAATATATGAAAACGGACGAAAACGTATATAAACATATGTAAACAGACAAAAACGGACGAAAACGTATAAAAACAGACAAAAACGTCTGAAAACGGATGAAAACATATAAAAACGGACGAAAACGTCTGAAAACAGACGAAAACGTAAAAAAGCTGACGAAAACGTATGAAAACGGACGAAAACGTCTGAAAATGGACAAAAGTATATAAAAACGGATGAAACGTATGAAAACGGATAAAAACATCTGAAAACGGACGAAATCTTGCAAAAATGTATGAAAACAGACGAAAGCGTATAAAAATGGACGAAAACGTCTTAAAACATACGAAAATGTCTAAAAATGGACGAAAACTTAAAAAACGAATGTAAACATATGAAAACGGACAAATACAGACAAAAACGTAAGAGAACGAACGAAAACGTATGAAATTATGATAAGGATTTATTTGATACACTTTTAGGGGGTCATTTAAGCCCTAAATCGTGTTTTTATGGTCAAATATTACTTCAAATCGTTTCTTTTGTCATTTTAGGTACTTGGGATATGAATTCTGGAAAATGGAGCATTTTGGAGCTTTTTGGACGTTTTTATGCTCAAGAATGAAGAAAACAAGAAAACCAAGAAAAGTTTAGAAATAACACCAGACAGCGTCAGGCTTTGGAGCTGACGCCGTCGCCCTTTGAAGTGATGCGATGGAACTTTACGCTAGGCACCCCAAAAAAGAAGTTGGAAGTTATAACGGGACGACGTCAGGTGCAATTGAGGCGAGGCCGCCTGGCTTTACACTTACACAAGGTGGCCCAGAACTCTTACAACGAGACGGCGTTAGAAGCTATCTTGGGTGATACGAAACCCTAAAAGTGGCGACCTGACTGTGTCAGGAATTATAACCCGACGCCGTCAGCCTTGTAAATCTATATATAGTTTTTGATTTTTCATTCATTAGAAGAGGAACTTTGTGGTGTAACTTGGGAGTCCGACTTTTGCAGTAACTTTAGGGTTTTCAAACCCTCTTTTCTTCCATGTTCAATTAAAGATAAGCTCTCTCTTTAATCATTCAATATGTCTATGTGTTGTTTGATTAATTGTTTGTCTTTTCTTTACTTTAACATGCTAATTTCTTAATGTTTTCTTAGATCTAATTAAACCTAGCTATTGATTATTGATTGTTGATTTGTTATTGATTGTTTGGTTGATTGATTAGCATTAGGCTTAAGAAAACTGGCTAAATCTCCTATACGGTAACTAGTTTGAACGTCTTAAGAAACGTAATGGATGTGTACTACAGTTTTATTGATTGTATTTAATGCATGAGGGACTATTAATGAGGCTATGTTAGGATACTAAACGTGTCGACATAAGAAGAGATAGAAACACATACGGTTGGGGAAGGATGTACAGAACCCCACGAATGGTATTAAGGAATACAATCCTTCATCCAAACAATTGTGACAAATCAATAGGAGATAACTAGGGAGTAGTGAAATCTAAGTAAACACGTTTTTCCTCTTATAAGTAGTTCACCACATTTACTTTTCTTGTTATTTATTTTTATTTTGTTAATTAGTAGCTTTTAGGTTAGTTGACTAGCAACTAATTATGCCCAATCTTCCAAAACCTGAGATTTTACCTGCTTTCATAAAATATAAAAATACAAAAAGAATCATCCCTCACATTTAGACCTAGTTAACGTAGTTTTCAATCCTAACAATAGAGAACGATCAATCCCCCGGTACTTGCCACTCATTATACTACACCGGTCAGGTACACTGCCTAGAGGATTGCAAGCTTCTCAAGATCCCTTGAGAAGTAAAACTTTTGCGAGTTTTGTAATCCCACATAAAAGTTTTTGGCGCCGCTACTGGGGAAAAGTTATTGCTTAGGTTGAATTTTATTTTCATTAGGTCTACTCATTAGATTCCTTTCTAGTGAGATTTTTTATTTTCTTTATTAGGTTTTCTTTAGTCTATCTTTTCTTCGTGCTTTTGTTCGTAATCCATATCATCGACCGTCATGGAAGGTGATTGATGCGTGGGAATCGCAACAGGCTTTACCTCTCGAGGGATCTCGAGAAGCTTACAACCCCCGCCAGGCAGTGTACCTGATCGTTGTAGTATAGTATAGTGACAAGTACCGGGGGATTGATCGTTCAGCTTAGGAATAGTGTCGCTAGGATTAGAAAGCCTAAATACTAGTTCTAAAGGTGAGGGATGATTATTTTTGTGTTTTTATATTTTTATGAAAGCAAGTAAAATCTCGGGGTTTGAAGGATTTGGGCGGAATTAGTTGCTATTCAACTAACCCAATACTAAGATGCAATCAAAATAAAATAATAAAAATGAAAATAAACTAATTAAACTAAAGTTGTGAGCAGTAATTGGAGAAAATGTGTTTACTTAGATTTCACTACTCCCTAGATATCTTTTACACGTTAATTACTTGTTATAATTGCATGGATGACAGATCGTATTCCTTAATACCATTCATGGGGTGGCACACATAACTCCTCAATTCTATGAGCTCTTATCTCCTCCTACACCATGCCCAGCACAACTATAGGGATTGTAAAGAGTGGCTCATGCATTAAATACAACCAATAAAGACCTAGTGCGCCTCGGTTCATGTTTCTTAAGACGTTCAAGCATGTTACCATTTGGAGATCTGCCAGTTTTCTTAAGCCTAACATATAAATCATTCATCCAAGACAAGAATAAACAAGTAATCAACACATAATCAATATCTAGGTTTCATTAGATCTAAGCAAACACAAAAGAGATCTAGCCTAGCATGATAGAATTAAGACAAGAACATGATATAGACAACCAACACATAGACATATTGATTGAATTTGAAGAACACTTATCTTGATTAATCATGCAAGGTATCAAGGGGTTGGAACCCTTGAAAAACCTGTAAAGTTACACCAAAATCGTACTTAGGGTTTCTCCCAAAACTTCTCTCTAATGTGTGAAAAATAGAAAACTATATATAGAAAAATAGGTTTGACGGCGTCAAGAGTAATCTTGTGACGCCGTCACCTCGCCGCCAAAACTCTCCTCGGACTGCCTAGATCCACTTCTGACGCCGTCAAGACTTAGGTACTTCCAGGCCGTCACGACTCTTTTACTCTTGACGCCCTTCCTACGTGACGCCGTCAAAACTCTTCTGGGTAGTCATGGAAATTTATGAAATTTGCTCTTGACGCCGTCAAGGATTTGCTCTTGACGCCGTCACCTACTGTTCCCAGCTTGGAAAATTAAGACTTTGGCGTTTTCTTCACTTTTATGCTCCAAAAACGTTCGAATTGCTTCCTTTTCCAGATTTCTCTCCCAAAGTACCTAAAATCACAAAAGGAACAATTTAGGGCAATATTTGATCAAATAAAGTCAATTCCGGGCTTAAATGACCCCCTAAAAGTGGTTCATTTTTCGCCTCATCAGTGATAATATCCTTGAACCCGTCATTAAACCAAACAAACCAAACCAACCAAAACCACCAAAACCCACCTTGAACCCGTCCTACTCCACTCCCCGATTATCACACTCGAGAGTTATCAATCACTATATCAACACACTGCTTTAGGCGGAGCAATCTGTACACAATCTTACACCAAGTTTACCGACACTAAGCGGAATGTCGAGTTCTAATCGTAGCTAGAACCAATCTACTCCAACGCCCACATGGCCACATGAACAAGCACTCTTGTCCCACTTAGATCGACACACGATCCAAGCCTTCACACGAACTAGCAATCCCGTTCACTTGAATCTTCACCCGACTCAAGTCTTCACATACGGACTTCACTAAATTCAAATCATCACACTAGAACTCCACTAAGTCCTTGCCTTCACACAACACTACACGAACTATTACAAGTACTAATCTAGATACAACACTTCTCGGACTTACACGTTGTCCATTTCAAGCCTAACACCTCGAATCATACACAAGTCGGATCTACTAATATATAAGATTAGAATTTAGAGAAACAAGAGAATCGTAACACTTGTTACGTTTGTGTGTGGACTCTTACAACATCTCGAATCTTAACTAGTTCGAGAGTTCTTCTCGTGCACTTTGATGTAGAGGAGGAGGAAATCACTTATAAACATTTACTGACATGTTTTAGTGATCAAAGAAGTGAGAAAGGAAGAACAGAAGGTTTTTGTGCAAAAAGGATTGTTTTACTGAGAGTGAACAGTTCAATATTTATACACGTCAGGAGAGGGGGGGGGGGGGGACGGTCCCTTAAACATGCGATGGCCCTTTATCACTAAGGGACCGTCAATCAATTTACGAAACCATCCTGACAAACGCTCCTCTTTTTGTCCTGACGTGGTGAAAATTTATCTCGTGAAGTTTTTTGTCAGTTTTAGGTGGGAAAACTAGCTGTTATATATTTGAATTTTGAATATTTGATTTTAATAAAACATTTGTTTAAAAACACAAAATACATTTTGTGAAAAATGTTTTGTCATACATAAAAATGTAAGTTTTGATTAAAATAAAATCTTTGATCACTTTACTATTGTCGGTATGAAGTTTATTCATACCTGAAGTGACGTTGTAGTAGATACGTGGAAGAAACGAGTTTCCTCGATTAAAAACTTATTAACCGTAAGTTTACGTATCATGTTTTTATATTTTGTGATTATCAAAACATGTAGAGACCGAATAATGCAAACAACGTTTTTGACATTATTTGTATTAACAGACATTTAAATTCCTTTTTAGCAAAGAAAAGACATTTATATTGAATGAGAGAAATTTACAATATGATTACAGTTGTGTTTGGCAAAAGTGTATGTGAGCAGTAGCAGTAAGCTGTGAGCTGTAGCCACAGCTCACTGCTCACAGCTTTGTAAAGAAACTTTGGAAAAGTGAGCTTTCCTAAAAAAATAGCAAAGCTCACCGCTCCTTTGCCAAACGAAAACTAAAAACCAAAAAGCTCATTGCTCACCACCCCAAAAAGCTCCAAAAAGCTCTGCGCTAAACATAGCCTACAAGTGAATTGAGGTGTCAAATGAAGGCCACACCTTAATGCTACTCCAACTATCTACCAGTTGTTGAATATTGATGAAAACTGTTTACGTATGGTATATAAATTGGTTTAATAGATGGGATGGGAATGGTTTTATTGTTTGGTTTCCTATGTAGAACGGTAAGGACCAAATGAGAATGACGAATATCAAGAAACTCGGTTAACACTTAAACAAAGACCATACTTGACTGTTGTGCCAGCAGTATTTGCCCAATTGAGAGAAACTTGTTAAGTTGTGTATGTTGCCTTCTATTTATAAAGTGGCAAGTAGGGCTTATAGATAAACACTTAAAATATTATCAAAGATTGTGGGCAAGCCAAATGTTGATCATCTAGAGAGCAAACAAGTATGCATAACATCATGTCGCCCGAATACACTAGCAAATGAAACCTTATTAAACTCAACCATCACTTTTTGCTGTCATAGATCTCGCTCGCATTGAAACCTCATTTAACTCGATCATTACATTTTGTTGTCATAGATCTCGCTCATAGACCAGCGACAAACTATTTTGTTTTAATGGAGTTCATAAATGAAACTATTTTAGAACGTTGAAAAGTTAGATAGCTATGCAGTCACAAAGTTCAAGCTTATAAGTTAGTTCGTACACAAAACAACAAATAAAGTCTCTGCATGATATCATGGTGTCGTAATGTAGGGGCAAATGAGACCGTATTAAACTCATTTTTGATTTAATGGATTTGTTCATAAATGAAACTATTTTAAAATGTTGAAAAGTTAGATAGCTATGAAGTCACATAGTTCAAGCTTATAAGTTAGTTCGTACACAAAACAACAAATAAAGCATGCATGATTTCATGGTGTCGTAATGTATGGGCAAATGAGACCGCATTAAACTCATTTGTTCTCATAGATCTCGTCCGTACTCATGGAGACTTGATTTGGTAGGTTTGCTCATAAATGGAAAAAAACGTCAAAACTACATATACAATATCAAAATCACAAAGTTTGTCACTTAAACTCTAAATTGCCATTACTTCTATAGAACAATCCAAACTTTCTATTAAAATTAAGTGGGCTGGTGAAATGCTCGTTATAGTTTTTTTATGTTCCTATAACGGTGTTATAGTGTAATACTCCAAAACAATAGCGGAAGACAGTGTCACTGATTGTTACTTCATAGCACAAAGTACAAGTTATAGAAAACGAACTCTAAATGAGACGTTTTAAAAAATCACCATTCGATAAATAATATCAGAGTGATAACAAGATGTCCCAAAGTATATAATTACATAAATGTTTTTCAAAAATATTATCGAATGGTAAATATAGTGCATCCCCGTCTTCAAAACATGCCATGCGACTCTAATGCTCCAATCCAAAATTATGTCTTACAAAAACCTGAGAATAGACATGCTAAAAGTGGCAACATAAAGGTTGGTGAGTTCATAGGTTTAAGTACGTAAAAGCAGTGTGGACCACAAGATTTTAACGACAATTGTAATTCAAAAATGTTTATGAAAAGTATTCCTATTGCACTAAGCTTATGAAACTGAAGTCTTAACAGTTAGTTATGTATCACCCCAACCAGGTGCCTTGCCGAACACCTACACGACATCAAATGAAATGCTTCCGTTTCCTGTTAGAGCGACCAATATGGACGGAGGAGTTTACCCCCAATAAATCTATTCATAACACTCACAATTGCTTTAAGTAATTAACGGTTCATGATTGTTGGGAGTTTTATGTTAAATGAGGCAACTTAGGCAATCAACAAATGTTTAATGTACTTGTGTCCATATGTAAAACAAATAATGAGTTTAAGTAAAAATGAGCATGTATTCTCACCTCAAAGAAATTCAAAACAGGTAAAAGTGGGGCTATAAAACTCACATTATGATAAGATGATAGCGTGAGTGAGTATATAATGATGAAGTAAAATGATACGGGAAGCCACGAGCTTCAACGACGACCTAAAGATATAGTAATCGCGTCTTAGGTATATATATAACGAGAACATTCGGAAAGAGTTCTATAAAAGTATTTATATACTTTTGATATTGTACATATTTTTGTAAGTTTACAAAAATGTAAAAGTTTGGTTTTTATCAAGTTTTAAAAATAATAACGATCCCTATTGGTAAGTTACCCTAGGTTCATGTTTATGTCATTTTTATTAAACCAACTATTCCGTAAATATTATTTTTAAGTCTTATTTATGCTATTAATAGTAAAATGAGTCTATTTTCTAATAGTGGGTCCCACCACTTCGGTTTTTATATAAAAGTGGTTAAACGGTTTTAAATAATACTAATTGTCAACGTTAAGTTTCTAGTTATCCCAACTTAATAAATATGTTATTCCTAGGCCGTAAATTGTTATGAATTAGTTTTTATATACTCGAAAAAGGTTTTAAATGTATTTATCATTTCAATAGGTCTCATGATCTTAATTATTTCATAACTTATCTAAAGTTACTAAGGTATATTACAAGTCATTGTAGAATTTTGGACAACTCACTATAGTCCCGCCAAAACGGTAATAAATTGAGTTCTACAAGTCTGTTGGGCCTGGTTTTCTCGGCTACATTTAAGTTAAAGTCTTAGCTACATTTCATGAAAATAGGCCAAGTCTTCAAAATGACTAGATCAGTGCAGTTTTCGACATGTTTTACCATTTTTGCTTTCATTTACTCATCCGGAGGAGTTATAGAGTGTTCCACCCGGTAAATTGAAGCTATGACATAGCTCTACAATCCTATTTTTTTTTACCTAAAGCTCAAATGTAGAATAGTAGAAATAATAACACAAACACAAGATTAGTGATAGGTTGAATTCTAGAGAGAGAAAGAGAAGAGTTGGGAGTTTCTTGAGAGTGAAAGTGAAATCTATTAGATTGGATTGAAAGCTCCAACCCTCTCCCTTGGTGAGAAGAGGATATTTATACAAGACTCATAAACGCCCCATGTGGGCTATGGAACGGGGTTACAGTGGGTAAAGACCCGACCTGACTCCATGGTGATACGATATCTAAACTAAAACTATTAAGCCTACGAGCTACTTAATGCTAATAAATACTCGAGGTGACAGAGTCTTTCATTTGAATATTTATATTCCTAATAATCTCCCCCTAAGGGAGGTCACCTCGGAGATTACAATTTGAACTCTAGCATCCAATTATATGACTTTGATTTCCTAGCTCGTAGTCTTTTATTCTTCAAAGTCCGCAATCTTTATACATTGAGTAGTGATCTTTCGATGACAATTCCTTTGGCTTGGGTGATCTTTGAGTATTCTTTCAGAACATCACCCAACATACATCTCCAAGTCATATTTTGTAGTATCGCCTTCATGTGATGTTGAGACCTTTGAACCATCATGCTCACACTTTTCTTGATCATGATGTTCAGCATCAGAGTTGCGGAAGCAATGTTGAAAGTCTTTAAATTATCATGATTTCTTTGATTATGATTGTAAAGAGTGAGCATGGGGTGATGAGTTGGCATATTTTCGGCAATCAGCTGCAATCGCCAGAGATTCCTACAAACAACAGTTAGCAATAAAATGTCGGACACTTATAGGTTTGGACTTCGAGATCGTAATCGGTATAGTGTGAAAACTTTCTCTAATCCTTGCCAAGGCCGTTCCTGAATCGGATACCCCGATAAGGCTTACACAGACACACGAAGGGTGTATCAACGATTCAGGTGAGTCGCTGAAGTATACCGTAGTATCACTCCACGACCGTAGACCGTTTGAAACCGCTATGAACACTAAGCGTAATCCATGAGGAATTACTGAAGTGACCTGCTGTCAGGGTTGTTTGATGTTGACCCTGGCAGAAATTTCCATTCAATCACTGAGAATTATGTTTGTAACTTCTCTAATAAATGTTCTGGCAGATTGCCAGGATCTGCGTAGGACTCTTAATATTATAGCTGATGTCCTTAACGTTGAACCATCAGTATAGTAGTATCTTGTGTTCCTATGAGATCTTATGATGTATCTCGTGGCTCTAGACTCAATAAGTGTAATTTTGGTAGTCGGAGACTGGAGCGGTGTCTCATGTTTTAATATCAACATGACTCGTAATGAGTGGTCGATAGATTATGCAGGGTTCCCCGTGAGAATGAAACAAGTCCTTTTAAGAGAACTTGAGTGGCTAGATGGTTTAGTGCAGTGTGTCACTGGGTCCATGACGTCTTGTCTTCAATACTGGCGTCACCTTGGTAACAACAAGTAGCATATGAATTGAACCCGGCTTCTGCCCTAAGGTTGAATATTTGGAGGGCTATTTCTTTTCATCCTTTCTCATTACTTTTCTTTTTAGTTCTTCAACCCCTTCTTTCTCCTTTCATTCTTTACTCAATTTTTCAATCACACCTAAGGACTTATAGTACTAAACTATTGGTGTTGTCCTTGGGTAGATCCCTCTGGCTCTGGCGGATCATAGGACGGTTTTCCTAACGTTAGTCACCTTATAACTCCATGACTATCCTACGTTGCCATAAACCAATTGATACGCGGGATTACGCCCTCGCAATAGGTTTTACCTCTCAAGGGATCTTGAGACGCTTGCAATCCCCGCCAGGTAGTGTACCTGATCATTGTAGTATAGTATAGTGACAAGTACCGGGGGATTGATCGTTCAACTCAGGAATAGTGTTCGCTAGGATTAGAAAGTCTATTAAACTAGGTCTAGAGGTGAGGGATGATTCTTTTTTTGTATTTTTTATATTTTATGAAAGCAAGTAAAATCTCGGGTTTTGAAGGAGTGGGCGGAATTAGTTGCTAGTCAACTAACCCAAATAACTAAAGATGCAATCAAAATAAAATAAAAATAAATGAAATAAACTAATTTGGTGGAAACAATAATGAGAAAAGATGTGTTTACTTAGATTTCATTACTCTCTTGACATCTTTTACCGGTTGGTTAGCTTGTTACAATTGCATGGATAACGTGTTAGATTCCTTAATACTAGTCGTAGGGTCGTGTACAATATTCCCTAACTCTATAAGCTCCTACTTCACTCCTATGCCGAGCCGACTAAAAGCTCCTAACATGGGATCACTAGAATTCGCTTATGCATTAAATACAACCAAAAATCGTAGTACACCTCCGATCATGTTTCTTAAGACGTTCAAGCAAGTTACCAATGGAAGTCTGTCAGTTTTCTTAAGCCTAACATCGAATACAATCATCCACAACAATTATAAACAAACCATCAACCAATAATCAACATCTAGGTTTCACTACATCTAACCAAACACAATAAAAACCTAGCCTAACATGTTAAAAAGAAAGACAAGCATAAGATAGAATCACACAACACATAGACATATTGTATGATTATTGGAAAACTTATCTTCAATTAAGCATGGATGGAACAAGGGTTGAGGTCCTATAAATTCTCCATTAACCCAAGGTCCGTATCTTGATGGTCTCCTATTCAAATCTACCCAATGAGGTGTCGGTTCCTCATTAGTATCATAAGCATGCTTCTTAACATCATAGACCGACCAAGTGTCTCCTTCTCGTACCTCTATCCTAGATTCCTTATAATCGATCATCGCACTTGCGGTAGCTAATAATCCTCTTCCTATTAACAAAGGGCATGTAGTGTCACTAACCATATCAAGGACGTGGAAATCGGCTAGTATAGTTAATTTCCCTATATGCACTAGTACGTCCTTCACTACCCATACCGGATATGCTACACTACCATCCGCAAGACCTATAATTACCTCCGTGTCAACTAATTTTCCCGGCTTAAGAGAGGTGTAAAGGGACAAAGGAAGTAAATTAAGGCTTGACCCAAAATCGGCTAGTGTGTCGAAAGCTTCGGAGTTCCCGATCCTACAAGGTAAAACAAATATGCCCGGATCATCTAATTTCTTAGGCAACTTATTCTGAACGAAGGCGGTCCCATTCTTACCCAACTTAAGTTTCTCCTCATATTTCTCTAAAAGGGCGTTGTAGTAGGGAGCTCTTGCTAAAACTTTAATAACCGGACGTTCAAGGCGAAGTTCCTTGAATTCATCGTCAAGGTTTTGTGTAGGAGGTGTTTCATTTATGCTTTTGACCGGTTTTATATTGGATGTTTTATTCGATTGGTCCTTTTGAAGAATTTGAGTTTGCTTGAATCACGTGTTCATTGCTTTGACTGAATAGTATTGTGGACAAGAAGTAGGTGACGAAACCGATGATATGGCATTAACGTTTAGTTTCGGGTTTTTGACCGTGTCGCTTGGGAGTGCTCCCATTTCTAGGTCATTGAGAGCTTTCAACAATGTGTCAATTTTATTGGTCATCTCACTTTGCTTTTGTTTGAAATCGGCTTCAAACTTAGCTATGTGAGCTTCTTGAGATGCCATAAACTTGGACATCAATCCTTCAAGATTTTTGGTACTACCATAGTTATTGGAAGGATTGTTGTTAAAAGTACGGTTAGAGGGTGGACCGTTTGGTTGGTAACGATTAAGTGGATTGGAAGAATTATTTTGGGATATGTTTTGGTTTTGTTTCCACCTAAGGTTCGGGTGATTTTTCCAAGAAGGGTTGTATGAATCACCGTAAGGGTTTGGCTTGGGTTTGAAAGTGTACCACTTGTCTCCCACTTCATCGGTACGCGAGGATGCGTAATCCGCAGAAGATTTTCCGGGGAGTTCCACGCAATCACGAGTGTCATGGGGACCACTACATAATTCGCATGAAGAAGTGATTTTGTTCACTTGGCTTGAAGGCTTAGGAGCTTCGTAGGTTTTCACGACAAAACTTGACTTGGTCCTCAAGTCCCATGATCCTACAGTCGGGAGTCCTAGAATTGTTCGAAGGCAAAGATATTGCCTTGACCGTTTTGCTCAAATCACGGGGATCGTTCCAACTTTCGTTGTCATAGAGAGCAAGATCTTCTATGAGTTCCCATGATTCTTCCGCACTTAGATCACGTAGCTTGCCACCGGCCGATTGGTCAATGGTTCGCCTTGTAGAGAGATCGATATGGTCATAGAAGATTTGGACTTGGAGCCAAAGATCTATGCCATGATGAGGGACTTTTTGGAGTAAGTCCTTGAAACGAGTCCATGCTTCATAGAGAGTTTCACCTTGACGTTGTTGGAACATCAAGATGTCATTTCTAAGCTTGGTAGTTCTCCCCAGTGGGAAAATTGAGCAAGGAAACGAGAAGTGAGACCATCCCAAGAGGTGATGGATCCCGCAGGTAAACGTTCAAGCCATTGACTAGCTTGGTCACGTAGACAGAATTGGAATAGACGTAATCGGGTCATCTCTCTAGTTGCAACATCAAGGTCTATGGAATCTACGATTTTTAGGAAATCCTTAAGATGTTGATTAGGATCTTCGGAACGAAGTCCATGTAATGCACATCCGCTTTGCACCAACCGGATGGTGTCGGATCGTAAAGGAGACACATTGGCTCCTTGAGTGAGCTCAATGGTGTTCCGATAGCCTTGGTGGCTAGGACAGGAATACTTTCCTAAAGTTCAGGGTCTAGGAGGTTGGTTTGGTTGTGGTAGGTTTTGTGGGTGGTTTTGTTGTAGTGGGTTGATGGGTTCAAAGATATTACCACCTTCCATGATGTCGGATGGTAATGGTTACGAACAAAGGAACAAAGAAATGAGATAGACTAAAGAAACCTAAAAATAAAAACTAAAAATCTTACTAGAAAGGAATCTAGCAAGTAGACCTAATAAAAATAAATTCTAACCTAGACAATAACTATTCCCCGGGCTGCGGCGCCAAAAACTTGATGCGTGGAATTTTGCCCTCTCAACAGGTTTTACCTCTCAAGGGATCTTGAGAAGCTTGCAATCCCCGCCAGGCAGTGTACCTGATCGTTGTAGTATAGTATAGTGACAAGTACCGGGGGATTGATCGTTCAACTCAGGAATAGTGTTCGCTAGGATTAGAAAGTCTACTAAACTAGGTCTAGAGGTGATGGATGATTCTTTTTTTTTTTTTTTTTTTGTATTTTTTATATTTTATGAAAGCAAGTAAAATCTCGGGTTTTGAAGGAGTGGGAGGAATTAGTTGCTAGTCAACTAACCCAAATAACTAAAGATGCAATCAAAATAAAATAAAAATAAATGAAATAAACTAATGTGGTGGAAACAATAATGAGAAAAGACGTGTTTACTTAGATTTCATTACTCCCTAGATATCTTTTACCGGTTGATTAGCTTGTTACAATTGCATGGATGACGGGGTTATATTCCTTAATACTAGTTGTAGGGCCATGTACAATATTCCTTAACTCTATAAGCTCCTACTTCACTCCTATGTCGAGCCGACTAAAAGCTCCTAACATGGGATCACTAGAATTCGCTTATATATTAAATACAACCAAAAATCGTAGTACACCTCCGATCATGTTTCTTAAGACGTTCAAGCAAGTTACCAATGGAAGTCTGCCAGTTTTCTTAAGCCTAACATCGAATACAATCATCCACAACAATTATAAACAAACCATCAACCAATAATCAACATCTAGGTTTCACTACATCTAAGCAAACACAATAAAAACCTTGCCTAACATGTTAAAAGAAAGACAAGCATAAGATAGAATCACACAACACATAGACATATCGTATGATTATCGGAAAACTTATCTTCAATTAAGCATGGATGGAACAAGGGTTGAAACCCTTATTTTTACAGAAAATTCGTCTAGGGTTTAAGCTCTCCAAAAGTTCTCCTAATGTTTCACCACTTTACAATGAAATATTGGAAAAATATATATAGATAATACATCCTGACGGCGTCACGTTGTAGTTTCTGACGTCGTCAACTCCCCGCCAAATTAAGGATCGTATTGCCTGGATCTAATCTTGACGCCGTCAAGAAGGAATTAAGCTCTGGGCCGTCACATACATTTTGACCCTGACGGCCTTGGTGACGCCGTCAAGTCAATTGCACTAAAAATGTTCTGGGCCGTCATGTGTATTTTCCACTTCCACCTCTTTTTCCAAGCTTGACGCCGTCATGTGTGAAGTCTTGACGTCGTCAGGTACTGTTCCCAGCAAGGATTTTGAAACTTTGCCGTTTTCTTCACTTTTATGCTCCAAAAATGTCCAAAATGCTTCCTTTTCCAGATTTCTTCTCAAAAGTACCTAAAATGACAAAAAGGAACGATTTAGGGCAGTAATTGATCAAATAATCATGAATTCGGGCTTAAATGACCCCTTAAAAGCGGTACATTTTTCGCCTTATCATCAATTCTTTGAAAAATCTCTCAAAGTGTTTATAATTAAGAAACACATTTTGCTACCACTTTGAGAGTCTTGTATTTTTCAAATACTCCCCATTAACATGTGCTCATATATTTATAGTTTAGGTTTGCACATATTGGGTAGAGTTCGCACTTCTTGAATTGATCCACCTTCAGTGAACATGACCGATTCGAGACACGCTTACATCACTAGTTAGACTAGCTTGAAATTAATACCCGGCCTGGTCAAGTCCATAGAAAGTTTCTTGAAATGGTACACTTTACTCAGACAAGTCCTCTTCGAGACACGCTTACATCACTGGTTAGACAAGCTTGAAATTATTACTCATCCAGGACAAGTCCTTTCGATTAATGACAGTTAATTTCGTTTCGTCAATTCATTGGTGAAGTCTAAGTCGCGCTGACATGAGATGCCACATCCTTTTTGTCGTCACAAACCATTTGCCCCCCCCCCTTAATATTTGCATCGATATACGAAAAGAGTTTAGCACATATAAGAGAGCTTACACTTGAGTTCAAACAATCACATTTTTTTTTTATCAGATTTCATATTTAAATCACATTTCTCCCCCGATCATAAATTTCAAACCTTTTGAGATTTAGGATCTTAATTGATTTAAATATGTTAGAAAATTTGGAAGGAAAATGTGGTCAGGTTTAATATGTGCTGATAATGGAGCGATGTAATGCTCCCCCTCAATCTATGAGGTAGAATGTTAGTTTCAGGTATGATAGGTTTAAAAGATTTTGAATTAAAAAATCATACACTGACACATAACAACTAATGTATATTTACTACTTATGATGTACAAGATAACTGTTACGACATAAATGATGTTAACTTTTACACACAGATGACACGATCATTCACTTCTCTGAGGGAGTCAGTAGTCATCATCAATTATCCATCCACCAACAATACTTCCCAAGTATTGTAGATCCCCACTCGGTGAGACCAAAATTAGTAATGATTTATTAGAATAAAGGTGGTGGTGGCGGTGAAGGTGTTGTTGTTGTTGTTGTCGATGTTGTTGTTGTGGTGAATTCAGAGCCAGTTAATGGAGTTTGAACATCTGATCAAATGGTTAGAGCGGGAGCAGGTACATTCACATCAGCCATGGAATCTGCATAGGAATATCCACAAAGCTAGACATACATACATATTTGTTAATACAAATATCGTCTAAAAACGTTATTTATATTTTACGATCTTTGCTAAGTTTTGTTGACGACAAAGTGTAAACTTTAGTTTTTAGTAAAAGATCATTTTAGTTACAGTCTTATTATAACTAGACTTTACATTTCATACAGTTCATTCCGAACACAACTTTGCTATATTACTTAATATAGAAAACATAATATGACATCATAACTTACATCATGTGCATTTATGAAAAGCTTACTAAATCTAGTAGTTGACTTTCCATAAAGATCTCTTACACATTTGGATAGTCTCTTACTCAATCCATAGTGTGTTGACTTATAGAAACATGATTTGACATTGCTTGACATGGAAATATTTCTTGAGTCTTTGACTGTCAGACCTGGCGGAACCCTGTACAAGGGCGGAACCATTGTTTTGGTTCTGCCGGATCTGCCAGTCAGCTGGCTTGGTTGGCTATAAATACCAAGCCATTTGCAAGAATTCTCTTATCACTTTAGTTCATATATTACATATATACTCTCATATATCTCTGTAGCAACTCACTTGTGTGATTCTCTTATGTAGCAAAGGAGTTCACAAGTTCATCCGAGAAGTTACAAGTTTCAACTCAAAGTTGCAAGATTTGTTAGCTTTGTAGTGTATAGACTCTTGTAGTTTATACTTCATTTGTATCTTGTATTGAAGTGAACGGTTAGTATTTTAGGCCTCAAAATACATAGAGTGAAAGGAGTGGTTGTACCTTTGTGAAAAGAACTCGACATCTAGCTTAGTGTCGGAAATAGTGGATAGGCGACGTTAGGTTGGTTCTACCTTGAACTAGGACCCGGTATTTAGCTTTGTACCGGATAAAGGTGTAAGCGACGATTGTAAAGGTTTCTCGACTGGTGAAAAGAGCTTGTTGATTAGTGCTTGAAACTCTCGAGTTGGATACTCGGGGCGTGGAGTAGGGCAAGGAAAAAGAGTCATTGTAGCCGAACCACGATAAACAATCGTGTTGTGGTTTGATCGTTTCTTTCTTTATACTTGCATACGTATTATTGTTAATTAGTTAGAATCGTTAATAACACGTAAAGCTTTTCAAAGATAATTAAGTTAAAAAGCGGTAAACTATTCAACCCCCCTTCTAGTTTTCTACAAGATTAACTCTACATTAATCGCTACCACGCGACGGTTTGCCTACTCATAAAATCATATTCATGTCATGATCAAGCCACAATTAGGAAATTTTTCAAACCGATATCTATTATGAAGAGCAAGCAGCAATCATGAACATGGCAATTCACTCATATTTCAACATTCAACTCAAGATCTTAGAAACAAGATTCTAACATGATAACTTCATACCTAAGCATATCCTGAGTGCACAAGTAATATGCCAACAACAATTAAACAACTATCGAATAACAAAAGTCAATCAACATTCAAAACTCATTGATGTGTATTTTCACCCTGTTTTAAATTTATAAACTTAGAAAATACAAGGATAAACACATACTAACGGGCATAGAACCCGATCACATGTAGCAAATCCTAGGTAAATCCGAGTGTCATCCCTAAGAGTTGTTGTGAAAGAAATCAAAGTATGTTATGTGATAACAATAGGTAAAAGTTGATAGAAATGATGAATTGAATAATTAACTTAGGTTTGCAATTCACAGATTCAAATCAAGAGAAAGAAAGTGTAAAGATAAGATAATAATCCAAGCTATTCAAGTTAGTGTTCAAGTTCATAAACAACGCACATTCCCATAAATATCACTAGAAATCGTAGGGTAAAGTCATCCTAGTCTATCTCCCCTAATATTGTCCCCGAAACCACAAGCACTACCCCATGCTAGTAAGCGCCTCCACTTGTAAGGTGGTCCTATGGTCAATTCTCACATAAGGCAATATGGTCAGTTGTCATCCCAACCATTTCCTCGCAATCTATCAGGCTAGTGTCCTATGGTCAATTCTTCTAGCCTACTAAATGGACTGAGGTATCAAGTCAATCACATCTAGCGTAATAGATACAAACAAGCTTATAATTCTACCGAAACTAGTATACATGAATGTACAAAGAAGATATCTCTACGAAGTAATGAAAAATAACAAATAACAGAAGGATACTTGAATTAATAATAAGAATTCATCAAATGACTAATGAAAAGCATAAGAGAATCCAAACTCGAATACAAAATGATTAATGCAGACGAAAGCTTCTATCTTCTGACTCCTAACTCCATCATTTTCTTCTGTGGTTGCTCTCCCCAAACCCTAGAAAGGTTTGGGAAAGGGTAGATGATCTTCATAGTGAATTTTTGTCTAGTATTTATAGGCAGAAATCCTGCTACGGCGTAACGCTATAACTAGTTACGCCGTAGCTAGTGTTATCATCAATTGGTCTTATCCGTGGGGTTCGTTACGACGTAGTTGGAGAGAGTAGTTACGTCGTAACCATGCTACATCGTAGATGACTTGAGGTGCTACGCCATAATCTTCATTAACTTCATAAGGTCGCCACGGAGTCTTTATTACACCGTAACATTGTTACTAGTTACGGCGTAGTCTTCAATTCGTGGATAATTCAATGTCATAATTTAGCTACGGCATAACATCATTACTAAGTTACGCCGTAGTCTTCTTGTAATAGGTGCTTATGTCCGTATTGAGTCCAACTTCGTCCATTAGCCGCTTCATACCCTATTAACAGTCCTGAAACGAAATATGAAGTAATAAGACAATACTATATACAATATTAAGCTAAAATGGTTAATAAAGAAGGGAAATTGATACTTAGAATATCAGATTATCTGGCGTCATCAAATATCCCCCTAATTGAACTCTACTTGCCCTCAAGGAGACCTTATTTGAATAATTTCCAAAATGATATCTTCCAAAATAAGGGAAATATGAATTTAAAAACTTCCTATGCTAGAATATCTCAAAGTCGAACACCTCACGAAAAGGGGAACAAACACTCACTCTCTATATATTCTAAGTGTCAATTTTCGGGGTGATCACTCATCGCTCAGTCATAGTATGTATTCTATCATAGGCTTAGCAGTTACACAAAACTCTACCACTAGAGCTAAGGTCAAAACAACTCTTGAAGGCAACATTGGGTATATGGTTAAGGGTGTAGTGTCGTTACTAACACACTACGGCGAAGGCGACAAATAACATTGATACATGACCGGAACGCCGGGCAACATATCAATGCCTGCTCAATTCCCTCACCTAAGCATGATTCTCGACTAAATGAGAGGAATAGACATGGGTAAACTCAAAATGGGTGTAAAATGAAAAACAAGCAAATAGTCTAGGCCTACAACTAAGTCATAACCATTTACCGTTCACCCAAGGTCTAAACTTTGAAACACAAGAACTGGATCATAGCAAGAAAATGTGCCATTAGAGGACGTCATTATGGGCACATAACTTGATCTTCATGTTGGTGTAGAAATGATCACCAACTCATATCTTCAAATGTGATCGAAGTGGCCTCTTCGATACTAAATCTTGATGAGCTCGATATCAAGGTGCTATACAATGTTGCACCATATATACAAGTATTTACAAATAGAAATTCACATTTTTTTTCAACTCAATAACAATCAATATGTACATCCCCTTACTTGAGATGAACAATATATGAGGATTTGGGGGGCCTTCAAATGATCTTCAATAATTTGTCTTCGACGTAGGTGTGATTCCGAATTCTTCCATTTAGACTTTGAACTTGGGCAAACAATGACTTCCCAATCATAAATTAAGACTACACGGTAGGCTAAGGTGTATTGGTGTATCGAACAATATGTATAAGGGTAAGAAATGAAAGGAAGGCTCAAAAGGGTGTACTAGGGGTATCTTGCACTAAAGATGAGTGCAACAAAAGGGTTTACACGGGGGTCGAGAAGTCGAGGTGACTAATCGATAAACACACACATATAAGGCTATTTGGGTTAAATCCTTAAACATTGCCTTCTAAAGTTGTTCCTTCCAAATGTGTCAAGCACATTACTCGTCTATGGTCTCGAAATGATGTAAAAGCCAAGTTCTAAAGTCTACAAACCACCGGCACACTCAATATTTAGGTGGATTTGGGTAAACAGGGGGAAACTGAATATGCTAAACCTCACCATATAAATTCAAGGGTTAAATGTGCCCGGCTAAGGTCTATTATAGTTCGGTTAAGAAAAACATGTCAAAAGTTTAAAAATGATAATTTTTTTTTCAAAATAAACTAGAAAAATGAGGGCGAAGATAGGTTTAGTCATTTCTATTTCCCACCCCCCACTTAAGATGTACAAAGTCCTATTTGTCCAGATGGTAAAGAAAGAAAAATAGAAATGAAAAATAACATAAAAAAAAAAATACTCCCCTCTCTTTTTCTCTCGCATGTGGTCAGCCAATCTATGTAAAAGGTTGGTTACGGCGTAATCCAAGTTGTGGTGTTACACCGTAATGTAGTTCACAAGCTAAATCTCTCTTGGAGAAAAAACTACGTCATAACTCTAATGGAGTGCTACGCCGTAGCTTAAAGAAAATCTCCAACTAAACTCTCGGTGTGGGAATTACGTCGTAGTTCAGTAACTAGCTACGCCTGATACGTGGGAATCGCACCAGGCTTTACCTCTCAAGGGATCTTGAGAAGCCTACAACCCCCACCAGGCAGTGTACCTGATCGTTGTAGTATAGTATAGTGACAAGTACCGGGGGATTGATCGTTCAGCTAGGAATAGTGTCGCTAGGATTAGAAAACCTAAATACTAGTTCTAATGGTGAGGGATGGTTATTTTTGTATTTTTATATTTTTTAGAAAGCAAGTAAAAATCTCGGGTTTGAAGGATTTGGGCGAAATTAGTTGCTAGTCAACTAACCCAATACTAAAGATGCAATCAAAATAAAATACTAGAAATGAAAATAAACTAAATTATACTAAGGTTGTGAGCAATAAGTGGAGAAAATGTGTTTACTTAGATTTCACTACTCCCTAGACATCTTTTACACGTTAATTACTTGTTATAGTTGCGTGGATGACGGATTGTATTCCTTAATACCATTCATGGGGTGGCGCACTTAACTCCCCAATCCTATGAGCTCTTATCTCTTCCTATACCATGCCCAGCACAACCATAGGGATTATAAACAGTGGCTCATGCATTAAATACAACCAATAAAACCTAGTGCACATCAGTTCATGTTTCCTAAGACGTTCAAGCATGTCACCAATTGGAAGTCTGCCAGTTTTCTTAAGCCTAACATCGAATTCACCCATCCAATACAATTATAAACAAGTAATCAACACATAATTAACATCTAGATTTCATTAGATCCAAGCAAACACAAGATAGATCTAGCCTAGCATGATGGAATTAAGACAAGAACAAGATATAGACAACCAACACATAGACATACTGATTGAATTAAAAGAATACTTATCTCAATTACACATGAAAGGTATCAAGGGCTTAGAACCCTTGAAAAACCTGTAAAATTCGCACCAAGTTTGTACTTAGGGTTTCTCCAAAACTTCTCTCCTTTTAATGTGAAAATTAGAAAACTATATATAGGAAATAGGGTCTGACGGCGTCAAGACAAAGCTTGTGACGCCGTCACCTCGACGGAAAAATATTTCTCGGACTGCCTTGATCTAATTTTGACGCCGTCATGTGTTATGCATTTCCAGGCCGTCATGCATTTTACTCTTGACGCCCTTCCTCGTGACGCCGTCCATTATGTACTGGGTCGTCATGGAATTTACTCTTGACGCCGTCAGGGTGTTGCTCTTGACGCCGTCACCTACTATTCCCAGCAAGGAAAATTAAGACTTTGGCGTTTTCTTCACTTTTATGCTTCAAAAACGTCCGAATTGCTTCCTTTTCCAGATTTCACTCCCAAAGTACCTAAAATCACAAAAGGAACGATTTAGGGCAATATTTGATCAAATAAATTCAATTCCGGGCTTAAATGACCCCCTAAAAGTGGTTCATTTTTCGCCTCATCAACGCCATAATTTGTGTCCAGGTAACTCGTGGACTATCATAGTCCCAACTACGACATAACACAACATTGTAGTTATGACGTAGTTAGTATTAACATCATGACTCCCTGCACAAAACATTCAGAAAATTTGTACCCCTAGGTACATTGATAAGCATAATAATCCTAGATGTTCAACTATTACAGACATAATAGTATTTGTTTAGGACAACCATAGAATTGTTAAGAATTAACCGATGAGACTGTTCAACAACAACTGGGGATTTCACCCCTGGAAATGATCATGGTCCATGGACTGGTGATCGATGGCATGGAAAGGAGTGTCGGAGGTGCTGCCTGGGTGTTGCCGAGGGTACGTCACACCTCCCTGGACTCCAACGTATGGGATATCAAAGACATAGACATACCTGGGACCGTTCCACCTGTCATAATTCAGATGCATGCTAGCCATCATCTCGCTTGTGCAGTCTGCGTTCAATTGGTTGTACCACACTTGCGTAGCCTGTGCGCTTCTGTAATCACCGTAAAAGCTCTCGAACTGGTCACTCATACCGAAGATCCCTGATGCCATCTCATAAAGATCATCCCTAATTTGTGTCATACTAGTCTCAATATGTCCCATTCGGCCCTCAATCACCCTATATATGTCTGATGCAGTCATAATCGGACGAACTCTAACAGCCTCCTCCTCCTGAGCCTGGCCCCCACCGGCCTGGCTACTACTATCATCACCACTACCGCTAGCTCCAGCGCTAGCACCAATCGCCCCCTTGGGCATCAAATCAGTACCACCCAACCCATTAGGACTGCAAATGTTATACTCAATAAACTTGCTTACTCCGATCATAGTGGTGCTCATGGAGATGGTTACCAAAGCCAGTTTTTCCAGAGTCATCAGTCCTAGGTTTCTAGCCAACCTACCAATGAAATTTGGACCTTGAATCTTGCTCTTAGACTGTGCTCCCTTAGCTCCATCGGATAAAAACTTTGCCAAATACCAAGGAACATCAATGAAAGTCCCACCATCCATTCCTTCCAACAGAAACAAATCATCCACCGTGACTCTTTCTCGAGCTGCGTGTCTTGCTTTGATTGATAATGCAATTAGTCTGTGTACCAATCTTCTGATAGGGCTTTTGATCAAATTATAAGAAGGTGGCCTTGTTGAGTTGTAGTTGGTTATATAAGATATCCTAGCAACATAGGCCACAGGGTTGTAGTTGTCGGGGCGAAGCCTCCAACAATACTCATAAAAGTCTTCGAATTCCTCTGATCCAACTTCCTCCTTAGTGTATAATCCCATGACCAGAATAAATTGCCTCATATTCATTTCATGCCTAACTCCTCCCAGTTGAAACCAAAAGCAGTTTTGTTGGAGAGAGGTGATACTTTCGTCCAAATAGACACTTTCCAAGAACTCCCTAACATATTTCGAGATAACCGGCTCGGCGATTTCGAACAATCTCAACCAAGCATTGCAGGTGAACTTCTTCTTAGAACCCATAACAACAGCCGTGTGCTTAATCTTGCAAAACTTTCGTAACTCCTTAATCACCTTACAATTGCTAACCTCACCGAAGGTATCAAAGTCAAGTGCCTCGGGTGTATCGATTTCCTTTTTGATAAGGACTGCAAAGTCCTTGAAACACTCATTCCTAGCATGATCACTGTAACTACTGAATTGGATCCAAGCAGCAGGGTTGTCCTCATTATTTCCTGCAAAAGTTTTAATATGTGAGCAAACTGTTACTATGCTACGGCGTAGTTCCAAGCCAGCTACGCCGTAGATCTAGATGTTACGCCATAGTTGAATTACTAGCTACGTTGTAACCCATATTTACCCAGTTATCCCAGACACTAGCTACGGGTGTAACTCCGTATCCCAGCTACGCCATAGTAATTCAACTTCAGCAATTTTATATAAAATGGTTACGACCTACAATAGATTAACTACGCCATAACCATAAAATTTACCCTACTAATATAAGGTGAATCAAATGTAAATTATATAAATGCTATGCTAACGTTTAGACCATTTTTAGCAATTTCACTCAATATTCCTAAGTAATCCATAATCATGAATAATCATGGCGAAAACTTTCTTAAGTGATTATGAAAATGATTAAACGAGACTAGGGACAAACTGAGGTGGTCAATAACATGTAACAAAGCATAAAAATAAAGATCCTCTATATTTCAATAAGAAGCCCGAATTGAACAAAAATTAAAAAGAAAGATAATCAAAGATCATTACCTGACATTTGATGAGTAGAAGAGATAGTAGGATCGACAAGAGAAAAAAATTTCAAAATTTTTTTGACAGTGGTGGTGGCAGTTATAAGTTGTGGTAAAAACCCAATGATGATAATTATTCGTGTCTATATAGGAGATGAGTTACGGCATAGTTAGGAAAGTGGTTACGCCGTAACCTTTTTTCAAGATTCGAATGATTGGTTATTTGAATAGTAGCTATGGCGTAGTTATTTTAAATAGCTACGCCGTAATTTATAATTTTTTAAATGTTTTGAAGCAAATTTTGAAATTGTAATATGAGAGAACGAATTACGTACATGAAGTAAGGCATATCCGTCTCATAAATGGGTCAAATAAAAATACCTTGAATCTTTCAACTAAACTGCTCCCCGGCAGCGGCGCCAAAAACCTGATGCATATTTTCATCCTGTTTTAAATTTATAAACTTAGAATTACAAGGAAAAACACATACTAATGGGCAGAGAACCCGATCGCATGTAGCAAAACCTAGGTAAATCTGAGTGTCATCCCTAAGAGCTGTTGTGAAAGAAATCAAAGTATGTTATGTGATAACAATAGGTAAAAGTTGACAGAAATGATGAATTGAATAATTAACTTAGGTATGCAATTCACAGATTCAAATCAAGAGAAAGAAAGTGTAAAGATAAGATAATAATCCAAGCTATTCAAGTTAGTGTTCAAGTTCATAAACAACGCATAATGGCATAAATATCACTAGAAATCGTAAGGTAAAGTCATCCTAGTCTATCTACCCTAATATCGTCCCCGGAACCACAGGTACTACCCCATGATAGTAAGCGAAGATTGGATACTGGGTTGAGTCATTAAGTGCCAAATCAAATAGATCACATTCGGTAGAGATCCGGCCTCTCGGATCTTAGATCTGTCTAACTTCTTAAGCACCTCCACTTGTAAGGTGGTCTTATGGTCAATTCTCACACAAGGCAATATGGTCAGTTGTCATCCTAACCATTTCCTCGCAATCTATCAGGCTAGTGTCCTATGGTCAATTCTTCTAGCCTACTAAATGGACTGAGGTATCAAGTCAATTACATCTAGCGTAATAGATACAAACAAGCTTATAATGCTACCGAAACTAGTATAAATGAATGGACAACGAAAATATCTCTACGAAGTAATGAAAGAAAACAAATAACTGAACGATACTTGAATTAATAATAAGAATTCATCAAATGACTAATGAAAAGCATAAGAGAATCCAAACTCGAATACAAAATAATTAATGCAGACGAAAGCTTCTATCTTCTAACTGCTAACTCCATTATCTTCTTCTATGGTTGCTCTCCCCAAACCCTAGAAAGGTTTGGGAAATGGGAGATGATCTTCATAGTGAATTTTTATGTGGTATTTATAGGCAGAAATCCTGCTACGGCGTAACGCTATAACTAGTTACACCGTAGCTAGTGTTATCATCAATTGGTCTTATCCATGGGGTTCGTTACGGTGTAGTTGGAGAGAGTAGTTACGCCGTAACCATGCTACATCGTAGATGACTTGAGGTGCTACGCCGTAATCTTCATTAACTCCATAAAGTCGCCATGGAGTCTTTATTACACCCGTAATATTGTTACTAAGTTACGCTGTTGTCTTCTTGTAATAGGTGCTTATGTCCGTATTGAGTCCAACTTCGTCCATTAGCCGCTTCATACCCTATTAACAGTCTTGAAATGAAATATGAAGTAATAAGACTATACTATAGAGAATATTAAGCTAAAGTGGTTAATAAATAGGGGAAATTGATACTTAGAATGTCAGCAACGTATCATCTCACTCTTGAATGATTCTTTTCATATTTCTTCCCGCTGAAGGCTGAAGTAATGCATACCAAAAGTGTTAAGAGACCATTTCCCCCAAGTAGTTGAAGTGATGCAATCAATCTTATTGTATGTAGCTCAAAAACCCGAAGTACATACTCAATCCCATTAATGAAGTCAAAAACGTAACATCAAAATCAATTAAGACCCAAAAATGCACTTTTCTCTCTTTAGGAAAGTGCAGAGAGACAAACACAAGATTAGTGATAGTTCGAATTCTAGAGAGAGAAAGAGAAGAGTTGAGAGTTTCTTGATAGAGAAAGTGAAATCTATTAGATTAGATTGAAAGCTCCAACCCTCTCCCTTGGTGGGAAGAAGATATTTATACAAGACTCATAAATGACCCATGTGGACTATGGAGCAGGCTTAAAGTGGATAAAGACCCGACCCGACTGCATGGTGATACGATATCTAAACTAAACTATTAAGCCTGTGGAAAACTAGAAAGGGGGGGGGGTTGAATAGTTTTACGTCAATTTAGATTATAAAAACTTTGTTTTCAAAAACTTCGATTCTTGTATATGTGAAATTCAACACTTGCACTATATGGGCAATTTAATGTAACTAACTAAACAAATATAATGGAAATATGAAAGTAAAGAAAAGATAGAGATAGAAAGATCAAACCACAACACAAGGATTTACAGTGGTTCGGCTAAAAAGCTCCTCTTCGCCCTACTCCACTCCCCGAGTCTCGTACTCGAGAGTTTTCTTCACTATGTCAACAAACTCCCTTGTGGCGGAGAAACCTTACATAACTTTTGCTTACACCAATTTACGACACTAAGCTAAATGTCGAGTTCTAATAGTAACTAGAACCAATCTCACGACTTCTTCATGACTTGGCACATCTTCTTTACAACTTGTACACACCACAACTACTTCACAACTACTCACTACTTCACTACTTCTTCTTCACACCACTACTTCTACTATACTTAATTACACACCAACCTAAAACTACTTATTACAAGCACTACGCAACTTTACAATTAATTTACACAAGCTATACAACTAATCTTCAATACTTCTTGATTTGAAATGAAAGGAGTATTCTTCTCTTGCACAATGAATGGTGAGGGATTAGATCACTTGAAACAAGAACTAATAAACTTATGATCAAAGGTTTTAGGAAGATGATTTGAGAGGATTTGGACAGAAAGTTTTAGTGCAAAAGGTGAGAAAAAAATGCAGGATTGGACCAGTATTTATAGGCAAAGATTTCAGACAACAAGAGCGTGCCGACCCCCTTAAATGATTTTGGTTATTTGGTGAAAATTTAACTGATTTTGGTTAAAAATTTGAATTCATATATTTATTATGAATTAAACATTTTCCTTTAATTACCAAAAGTGTTTTTTCTAAATATATAAAATGTTTATACCATTTTATAGAATTTGTAATGATTAAATAAACCTTCCTTTGATCATAAAATGTATTAGGCAATTGTTTATTCATACCTTAAGTGATTAAGTTGGATATAATGATATTTTGTCACTAAATACTTGTTTACGTAATGATTTTACGTTTAATGATTTATGATTTTGTGATTGTCAAAACATAGGAATATCGAGAAATATTAATAACGTTTTTACGCATTATTTATATCAACAAAGCCTACGAGCCACTTAATGTTTATATTCCTAACATCAAAGACTGAGTTTTGTAGACAATTCGTTCTTAGGAAATGTTCTAGATGTAAGTTTTATAAAACATACCTAGGGCTTGTTTAAGCTTGTTTTCATAGTTTAAACCATATATAGAATGTCAAACAATTACAAAATCATAATTACATCTTAAAAATAATTAAAGCCCACTATCTTATGACAACCATATTGAATCAAAACAAAGAAAAGAGATATAAATCTTGTTAATACAAATATCGCCTAAAAACGTTATTTATATTTTACGATCTTTGCTAAGTTTTGTTAATGACAAAGTATGAACTTTAGCTAAAGAGTAAATCATCACTTTAAGTGTTTAAGTCTTGTTTAACTAAGGTTCACATTTTCTTTCAAACTAAACATTGTTTTTATTTCTTAAATTAGAAAGTGTCTTGTCATATCATATTTATTTCTTTAAATAGAATTGTCACATCACACTTATGGCAAGTTTTGTCAATATGCATTTGTGTGTTTGACTAACTTTGTAGTGACTTGCAAGTTTGGTGTTTGACTAGTGTAATGTGATATGACATTGTTTGGTTGCTAGGAGTTATGAGACAAGACCTTGTTTGGTTTGAAGAGTTATTGCAAAAACCTACTGCAGACCCGGCGGTACCCTGGGGGTACACGGGCGGAACCCAAATGACGGTTCCGCCTGATCCGCCAAGCATGCAGTAGTGTTTGCTATAAATACCAAACCATTTGTTAGTTTTGTGTAACCCTTTTAGGATATATATTCACATACTCTCTCAACTAACTCAGTAACCTTTTGATTTGTGATTCTCTTATGTAGCAAGGGACTTCACAAGATCATTCAAGAAGTTACAAGCTTCAACTCTAAAGTTGCAAGTCTTAGTAGCTTGATCATGTATAAGCTTTGGTAGTTTATACTTCATGTGTGTCATGTATATAGAAGTAAGTGGTTAGTATTTTAGGCCTCAAAATACGTAGTGTGTCGGGAGTTGTTGTACCCTTGTAAAAGAACTAACGGGAGTGGTTGTACCCTTGGTAAAGAACTCGACATCTAGCTTAGTGTCGGTAAAAGTGTAAGCGACGAACGGGAGTGGTTGTACCCTTGTAAAAGAACTCGACATCTAGCTTTGTGTCGGTAAAAGTGTAAGCGACGTTGTAAAGGTTTTCTCTGCCGATGAAAGGAGCTTGTTGATTAGTGCTTATAACTCTTGAGTTGGAAACTCGGGGCGTGGATGTAGGGCAAGGAAAAAGAGTCCTTGTAGCCGAACCACGATAAACAATCGTGTTGTGGTTTGATCGTTTCTTTTTTTATCTTTGCTTACTACATGTTGTTCTTTAGTTAAAATAGCTAGTTACATATAAAGCTTTTCAAAGAACTAAATAAGTAAAGATGTGTTTATATCTTCAAACAAAAGTAAAGCTTTTCAAAGAACTAAACAAGTAAAGATCATCACAAGCAAAGCTTTTCAAAGTATGAAACTAGTAAAGTTAGAATTGTTATTCACATGAAAAGTTTTTCAAAGAATCAAACATATAACATTGTATTTATATCTTTAAGCAAACGGAAATGTTTTTAAAGATATTTAAGATAAATATGAATCCAAAAAGCGGTAAACTATTCAACCCCCCTTCTAGTTTTCCACAATTGGCATCAGGAGCTACGTTACTCAAGATCTTTAAAATATAATGTATTTTAAAACTTGGATCGATCCATGGATTTTGAAAATCTCAAAGAAGGGCAACCTATTCAAAACCAACCGCTATTTGAAAAAGAAAACTTACTTGAATGGAAAAGTAATTTTGAAAACTATGTAAAATCAATTGATCAAGATCTTTGGCATATTATTTCTTTTGGTAATTTCAAACAAAAGAAAAAAAGTTTTTGAAAACCAAGATAACTATCTTAAACTTGATAAAAATACTAAAGCTAAAACAATGCTTTACAAAGCTTTAGTACCAAATATGAAAGAATGTATTTTTGTCAAAAGGCTAATGATGTTTGAAAAATATGGTAAACTTTCATCAAGGAATATGTCAAGTCAAAGATGATCAATTTAATCTTACATATGAATTAGAAGTTTTAGAAAAACTAATTGATAGACACTTAGTAGAAGTTAATACATGTGCTACTAGTTTAAATGTTTTAAATGAAGGTACAAGTGAAGATGAGTACGTGTGTTTTGTTGAACCTGCTTGCGTATCTTGGAATGTAATGGAAGTTGACGAAGACAATGATCCGGTAGTTTATTGTCAACTTATTGATACAACAAGCATGGTGTAAGTAAAGGTGATTACTCGTGTCAAGCTCGTTGTTGTCTTGCTTGCGATTCATGGAATAACTCGGATGAAGATGAAGTCAATCATCCGGTTTGTGATTCTATACTAGATAAAACATCAAGCAAGGTACACTTTGAAACCAAACTATTTTGCTTTGATTAATTTATCCTAGAGTTTTCTAAACTAGAAAATGAGTCTAAACATTTGTACAACATGGACCTAAAAGCTATCTTCAAGAATGAGTCTTTAAAATCTCTTAAGAATATCTTTAAAAAGGAAATCTTATTGGAAGATAAAATGTCTAGAATTAAGAGTAATGTTGAAATTAATCTAGAATGTAAATTATGTCTAGATTACAAACATGAGATTAAAATGCAAAATGAGAAAAGAAAAATTATTAGTTAAATTTGATGAAAGCTCAAAATCTCTTGAAAGATTGTTGGGGAGTCAAAGGTTGTTTAAAGATAAAACCGGATTATGATTTAACTCAAAAGCATCATTAACTAATAAAACAAAGCAAGTAAAATTTGACTAACCTAGAAGAAAGATTTAGAGATAATTCTATCTCTAATAGAAACTCATGATAAAAGAATTAAGATTATCATGCTCTATGCCTTTATATGATTGTCTAACCTCTTGGATACATGAGTTATTGAGTTTCAAAGCATGTCGTCAAACCAAGTTTTTATGCTTAATGCTTATCCGCTTGATAGCATCTCTATGCAATTTAAAAGGTACGCATTACTTAAACTTGACTTTGGTTATATCTTGTCTTTAGCATTATGTGCTCAAATATGTGTTATTTGTAATACTCTAGAGTGTCTACCTGCTATTTGTAAATAACTAAGATTAGATTCTATGCAACAAGGAATTTAGTCTTTAGTACTAGTAAGGAGATATAAGGTGTTTTGGTTATTTAACCATCAAGAGATAAACACGAAAAACTCTTGAGTTTGTCTCACTCAACTCTTGCTTACAAGTGAGCTAACTAAGAATCTCCTAAGTGTTAAAATGTCTAACACTTTTGTGATGCTTGCAAAACAAACCTTTGTTAAACAATTTTCTCAAACACCATACTTTGAGTCTTTAATTGTGTCTTTCTTCAATCACTCCTTTATAATCTCACATAAAACACACAAGGTAAAATAAATCACGTTAGCATATATTAGGATGTGTGAAAGAAAATAAGTTTTCAACATCTAGGATTTACACATCAAATGTGACACATAGTCTAATGATGTTGTACCTCTTGGACTTTTTAAAAATAAATAGAGTTCATAGTGTCTTAAGTAAGAAAACCTAAAGAGTCGAGGAGTCGTTGAATATGACATTTAACGAGTGATCTCCTCCTTCTATGATGTCATCTTTGGTAGATGATAACTTAGTCGAAAGTCAAATGATGGCAAGACAAGCATGGAGTTAAAGTACAAAACAACATCTTCTCACCTTGAGTTAAACATTAAATCAAGTAAAATTGACATAAGTTATAAAACTTGATTTATAAGTTATTAGTTGTGTCTAAACAAATTCAACAAAAACAATTTTTGGAATTTAGAATAAAACAAATAGTGAAACGAAGTTGATATTTCAAAGTAATCAAGTGAGTATAGTGTCAATATTTGAAAGACTTTTTGATAATAAAAGCAAGCCACAAAAGCAAAGGATTTTAACTTAAAGACATTCCTAGTTGCTCTCTTGTTCTCAATGGTTAAGTTATTGATGACTTATCAAGAATGAGATTAGTAAATCCATAGGTAAAATTAAACGTAGAGAAATGTTTGGAAGACTACTTGTTCTCATAACAATTAGATTCAACATTATGTTTAGTTTTTGTCTATGTGATCGTGTTAAAGAAGATCCTAAAACAACTCTTTAATTGAGCCTATTTGGATACATCATAAGGTACTACACAACTAGGATTATGGTCTCCCAAAAGAACGGGAATAGAAACCATAGTGTATGCCAAATGGAATTATGTCAGTAATAAGTTGATAAGAAAAGCACAAGTGGTACTTGCACTTTTATACTTACTTACCCAATGATTCTCCAAAACGCGTAAGATTCTCAAATTAGTATCGGATGGAGAAGCACATCAACAAGCTCCGCTTGAACAAGTAAATTCGCGTCAACAACGGAATTCATCTCATCAAAGTTGTTATCCCTTCAACAAAGGAAGCATCGACTTCAGCGACAATTCAATTCATTATGTTCTTAATAGACATACTTGTGATCCATCATCATCGCCTTGGTAAGATTGTTCATTGAGGAACGTCTTATCCAAGAAAGTCTTCTACGTTAACTATTTCATCAACAAGTTAACAAAATCTCTTGAAAGTGAAGCATTCATAATTCCTAGGCTTAGTCAAAGACCCATAAGACCTAAAACCGTAAGGTTTGAACGTTAGGATAAAACCATAAAAATCTAGACAAATCATTTTTTTTTAGTTTCTCCCTGCAGAACCCACGGTACCTTCAGACCATACGGGCGGAACCCATTTTTTGGTTCCGCCTGGTCCGCCAAACCTCAGAATGTATTATTTGTTATTTCAAAACCAAACACCCTCTTAAATCTTAACAAAAACTTTCAAACAGCATCACCCTCTCTAAAACACATATCCTCACGAATTTTAGGGCTTCTAATCCAATCTCTTCCAATCCAACTAACTTTGTAAGTATTCTAATCACAATTACATTTTTAATCTAATTTTAACATTCTTGCTTGCAATTATTAACTAGAATCTTAGGGCTTTTGCATAAAACTTCATGATTCTTGAAAAACTTGGTGGCTAATCAATTATATATTTCATTAGTTAAGAAATGTATCTTCTCATTGTTACTTTGATTTACCAAACACACCAAGTGCATTATTTTTCTAATTGCAACATGATTCATCACCACATTGTTAAAACAAATGAAAAACATCATTTAAACATCACTTACATACTATCTCTTGAATGCTAAAGGGGATACATAACTAATATGTATTTTCGGGTACATTCAATCGAAGACACATTCAATTAGGAGTGTGTTGGTTATCTTTTGTTTTCACAACAAAATTTGCATAACAAAACGATTTAGGAATCAAAATGAGTCAAGATAACCATGTCTTCACATTGTTTTGCATATAAGAATATATTAGAACATCCTCGTTGTTAAAAGTCATTAACATACGATTTTATGTTTTCTAGGAATCAACATGCCTCCCGCAAACAAATCCGATCACAAAGAAACCCTTAAATACATGCCCAAACACCATATGACCAAAGGTCTCAACTCGGTTCAAGAAGAAACCTTTAAGGCATTAGAAAAACGCTATGTTCACGAAGGTAGAACCATTGATCCATCCTTTCTAGAAGGAACATCTATTCGCCAAAACTTTGCCGCAATCAACTTTAATTGTCTCCTTGATTTAGATGAGCCAATTTGTCCTAGGTTCATTTTGGAATTTTATGCAACCGTAAACCTTTCCTCATGTGCTGGTGGTAGGATATCATTAAACTTCACAACCAATCAAATATCACATGACATTGATTTAAAAGATTTAGCTATAATTCTTGGTGTACCAAATGAGGGAACTTGTCTCTACACGGATAAGTGGCCCATTTCAACTCTTGATTCTATTGATCGTTTTTATCCATACGATACACCTCTTGCTAGTAAAGAAACCATTAAGGAACACCTCTTTGTTAGAACCTCTACCACTAGGGTGAATCGTTCGGGGAACATTGTAGACAAGGATCCTTTTGGTATGGAGCTCAATGAGCTTAAACCACAATTTAAGAAGTGGGATGAAATTCTTAGGGCTAACGTAATAAGTACCATAGGAAATAGAGATCACATCAATGCATGCCTATGCTACATGCTATATAGCATTTCCACCGGTCAACCCTTCAACTTAGCCTATTACCTTGCCAAAATAATAGCCGACATATCCTTAGTTGGAACAACCGCTCTTCCCTATGGCATGTTTCTTACCCGCCTCTTTAGAGCAATCTCACCCATTTCTCCTAACGAAGATGGAATACGTCTTGACTATTTTCTTGTTCCTCACACCTTCGTTCCCCTAAGTGATAAATGTGTTTACAAAAATAAGGGCAAACGTACTCGATCACCTACACCATCACCATCATCATCATCATCATCCGAAATGAGCGAGGATGATAAACTTCCCAACTCTAAGTTACCTCCTTTAGAATACCTTCAAGCTCTCCCCATCATTGACAATGCTTCCGAAGAATTCAAGCAAACCAAAGGAATGTTCAAGTGTTTTGGAAGGTACCTAAACAAGCTCAAAAAGAAGATAGACCGGTTGTGAGAAGATTAAGGAGCGTTTGGCATAAGAATGCTTTAGAATCGTCTTTGTGTTAAAACTATGTGAATTATGTGTTTTTCACTTTCATGGTTTATTATGTTTGTTGGATTATGTTTGTATGAAATTTTATGGATAATGACAATGTTTAAGGTGTTTGTCATCTTTTCTATGCTTATGGGAATTCTTACTAAGTATAGTAAAATCCTCGACCTCAAGGTCAAAGTCCCATGATTGGTATGTGTACATGTCTAATTTTTGCATTTCCAAACCAGTAATACCTTATCTTTTTGATTTTAGGAGTTTTCGAAAATTTTGAAAATCGTCTCGCGGGTCAAAAACGCGGACTGCCTAATTTTTTACCCCTGGCGGATCTGGCGGTACCCAAAATTGGGGTCCGCCAGTGTATTTTCTGGGTTTTCCAGAATTAGCCCAACGGACCAGGCAGATCCCAAAACAGGGTTCCGTCTGTGTATTGTGAGGGTTCCGCCAGACACCTGCAGAAATTTTTTCCATTTTTCTTAAGTCCAAAACTTGTAATGTGTCAAAATCATTATCCTAAGTGAGAAACATCTTTCATTTACATCAACAACCATATTGGAACAAACCTCACTCACTAAAACAATTGGGAAGACACTTCCCGCCAAAATTCAAATTCAAAACATAACTAACCAAAGGAACCCTTTTAAAGGATCCTTCAAGCCTTTGATACATTTTCAACCAAACCACTTCCCATGATCACAAAGCATTGAGTGCTTAGGTTGGTTTTCACTCCACCTCATTCTATTGGAATAACATGCATTGATTTGACAAATTCATGAAATTTTTGTAAATCATTTGAATCCTCAATCCTTGAATGGTAGAACATTAAATCCAAACACTCTATTCAACATCTTCTTCATCCTATAAATTTGAAAGTTGGCAACAATTCAAATCACACCATCACCATCAAAACTTCTTCTCTCAAAACATCATAACCACACCTTTGAAAATGACCAAATCTAACACATCATCCGAGTCATCAAAATCCCTTTCAAGAATCAATAGGATTAGTGTTAAACCTTGTTGTTTTAACAAAACCGTCAAGTCAAGCTCATCTTCTTCAAGTGATGCTTCGCTTAACATTTCTTTACCTATCCAAGATTACCTAAATCTTACTACCTCAACTACACCCTCAACACATTGTAATACCAATGTGATCACCATTCAAGATTTGCTTAATCTTGCTACTCCACCACCTTCTCCACCACGTTGCAACTCAAACCTAGCAATTAACCCATCATCAACTAAACCTTTGAATGAGTCAACTCCATCTTCTCAACAAACTTTTAAATCAAAAACTCCTTCACCTCAATCACCAACACCTACACCAATGGAACTTTTCCATACACCACCAACATCCAATTTGGAAACTTTTGATGATCTATCATCAACACCACCATCCTTCTCACTTTTTGATACCATTGCTCAAATGGAAACCCAACAACAACCTAGTGAGCAACTTAATGATGAACCCCATTACCCATCTACGGTAGAACGGTTGGCTTACCGTTATGCTAGACCATCCATTTTTCCAAATGATCAAGGTCATACCCACTCACATTCATTTGTGTTTCATCCAATTTACAAAGACCTTCATGGCAATCCTATCGGCGAACCAAGTTTCCGCCATTTTGTTCAAAACCAACAACCACCACTACAACAACAACCTTCACCACAAGAACCTTCCCAACATCTTGAGTCTCTACTTTCTTCTTATAAGAAAATAGAAGCATTCATGTGGGAAAAACCTCCAAACATCAATGAGGAAATAAACACTCATTTAAACCACCTCAATGCCTTCAAACGAATGGTTGATTCTCAAATCAATCATGCTATGGAATTCAATACGGCATTAAATTCAACAAATAAAGGAAGCAAATACACCTCACAACCATCCACATTTGCTCCTTCAAGTTCAACCCATCCACCACCAACAAATCAAACCTCTCTTCCACCAAACTTTCCCCGCCATGATTGCGGACATTGCGAAAGAACCGCTCGCATTAGTGAAAGGTGTCGAACGGAACTTCGCGAGTTAACCGAAGAAATGAGGTTTATTCTAAACCACATTTTGGACCGTCTCCAATCCTTGTCTCATCCACCACAACCTTAGAGTCTCCAAAATGAAACAAAACCGTTTCTCTTGGAAAATGTCTCCCATTTTAACCAACAAACCAAAACCAAGTCACCTCCTCACCCTTCAAAATAAAACCCACTACAACCCTCCAACCAACATTTTTATCCTAAAACAACCTTACCCTTGTTTTTGAAAAATGTTTCTCATTAAGGAAAGTGATGACTTCCTTGTAGCTTTTTATACTCTTAGTTCATTTTTTTTTGTTTTTTTTTCTTTGTTTCTTAAAAAGTAGGATGTTGTAATCTTAATTATGTGTCTTTGACTCTCTAAGAGTCAAAATTTTACATTAAATGAAGATTAATTCTACAACAAGGTTTGCATTGTTTAAATGACCATTTAGTTATGATGAGTGAACTACACCTTTATATGGTACCATACATAAATCTTGTGTTTTAGAAACTAACCTCTCTTTTTGTAGGTTCATTATCCATGTTCTCCTTCCTTGAAACTCCATTTAGGGGAGTAATATTCAAGGGGGAGCATGAGTATTGCATTATTCCGTTTCACAACTCTAAGTTGTGTTTTAGACATGAAATACCTTTATCTTGTGCGGAAACTAACGTTTCTTTTGTAGGTTCAAAATCCATGTCTCCTCTCTTGGCACTCTATTTAGGGGGAGTATCAACCAAGGGGGAGCATGGCCATTATTCCGCTTCACTACTCTACTTTTTGTTTCGACAAAAAAGGGGGAGAATTTATATTAAACTTGTTCTACTTGTTCTACTTTTAATATTTCCGCTTCGCTAACTCTTTGCAAAAACAAGTTTTAATACTAACTTTATAAGACTTAACACTAAATCTTATGGCTTACTTTTAAATAAAGTTTATGTTTTGTCATCAACAAAAAGGGGGAGATTGTTAATACAAATATCGCCTAAAAACGTTATTTATATTTTACGATCTTTGCTAAGTTTTGTTAATGACAAAGTATGAACTTTAGCTAAAGAGTAAATCATCACTTTAAGTGTTTAAGTCTTGTTTAACTAAGGTTCACATTTCCTTTCAAACTAAACATTGTTTTTATTTCTTAAATTAGAAAGTGTCTTGTCATATCATATTTATTTCTTTAAATAGAATTGTCACATCACACTTATGACAAGTTTTGTCAATATGCATTTGTGTGTTTGACTAACTTTGTAGTGACTTGCAAGTTTGGTGTTTGACTAGTGTAATGTGATGTGACATTGTTTGGTTGCTAGGAGTTATGAGACAAGACCTTGTTTAGTTTGAAGAGTTATTGCAAAAACCTACTGCAGACCCGGCGGTACCCTGGGGGTACACGGGCGGAACCCAAATGAGGGTTCCGCCTGATCCGCCAAGCATGCAGTAGTGTTTGCTATAAATACCAAACCATTTGTTAGTTTTGTGTAACCCTTTTAGGATATATATTCACATACTCTCTCAACTAACTCAGTAACCTTTTGATTTGTGATTCTCTTATGTAGCAAGGGACTTCACAAGATCATTCAAGAGGTTACAAGCTTCAACTCTAAAGTTGCAAGTCTTAGTAGCTTGATCATGTATAAGCTTTGGTAGTTTATACTTCATGTGTGTCATGTATATAGAAGTAAGTGGTTAGTATTTTAGGCCTCAAAATACGTAGTGTGTCGGGAGTTGTTGTACCCTTGTAAAAGAACTAACGAGAGTGGTTGTACCCTTGGTAAAGAACTCGACATCTAGCTTAGTGTCGGTAAAAGTGTAAGCGACGAACGGGAGTGGTTGTACCCTTGTAAAAGAACTCGACATCTAGCTTTGTGTCGGTAAAAGTGTAAGCGACGTTGTAAAGGTTTTCTCCGCCGGTGAAAGGAGCTTGTTGATTAGTGCTTATAACTCTCGAGTTGGAAACTCGGGGCGTGGATGTAGGGCAAGGAAAAAGAGTCCTTGTAGCCGAACCACGATAAACAATCGTGTTGTGGTTTGATCGTTTCTTTCTTTATCTTTGCTTACTACATGTTGTTCTTTAGTTAAAATAGCTAGTTACATATAAAGCTTTTCAAAGAACTAAACAAGTAAAGATGTGTTTATATCTTCAAACAAAAGTAAAGCTTTTCAAAGAACTAAACAAGTAAAGTTAGGATCATCACAAGCAAAGCTTTTCAAAGTATGAAACTAGTAAAGTTAGAATTGTTATTCACATGAAAAGCTTTTCAAAGAATCAAACATATAACATTGTGTTTATATCTTTAAGCAAACGGAAATGTTTTTAAAGATATTTAAGATAAATATGAATCCAAAAAGCGGTAAACTATTCAACCCCCCTTCTAGTTTTCTACAAATCTTACAATGAAAGTGATGGAAATTACAAGAACAATAACTAATAACTCTTAGTTACCAACTACTCTTCAACCCTTGTCTTCCAATCTTCAACCCACCTTATGAACCCTATATTAATGTAATTAACCCAAGAACACTTGTACCAATCTCCCAAGAACACCCTAGTTATCTTCTAAATTACCCAAAGAATCACCAAAACAACACAAGAACTATATAGAGATCACTAGTGCCTTCAAGTTTTGTATATAAACTTGTAGCTAAAAAATTAAGATGATGGTTGCTTATGGAGCGGCCAAAAGAGTAGAGGGAGTAGGATTTTGGAAACTTGTTCATGTCTAAATGATCTAAAATGCTGGTACACTTTGAGCTCCCAAATGCAAGATACAACCTCATCAAGCCATATGGTTTGGTGATTCTCACTTGAATGCCACATGCATAGGTGGTGGGATGGTATGAAGTTCTTGTTAGTTATCTTGTATTACTAGGTGTAGTTTAATCCCGGGAATTGCTAATGTAAAGTCCTTAAGTCACGAAACTTAAAACCGGGTAACCTAAAAATATAAAACTTATAAAAATGTTAAAGCTTGTCAATGTAATCTTTATTAATATATTAGATGAGTGATACATTTAACGGATTGCGTAAATATTGTTAAAACCTAGAAACGTAGGTTTAAATACGCATAAAACGTAAAAAGTACAAAGTTTACGTAAAAATGATAAAATAGCAATATTACATATAAAATATATATAAAAGGAAAATAAAATGTATGGAACACCTAGACTGACCATAGTCTAGCGTTGGTTATGAGTTAAGCTTACGCGATTGAATTTTCTTGATTATACGTGAAAGTATTTACTAATAATAATAATAATAATAATAATAATAATAATAATAATAATAATAATAAATATAGTAAAGGGTTAATTTAATAACCTGAAAAGTACGAATTGCTACAGGCTCCACCAGTTAAAAGATCTCCGTCCTGGAGATAATTGTGTTAAAGGTTGAAGCAACATTGGTGAAAAAAAATGTGGGTACTTGTAGCGACTAGTTTCTAGGATAACTAGCGATATATTTCGACTCGTTGTTTTGGTATACGAATACCATGAACTTGCTTATACTCATAGCAAATTTGCTTTAAGAATATAAATGAGAATTCATTTTTAACAAAGTTTACAGGTGACTGCTCCCAACACAACATTATATATACTACTTATAATGGAGGAAGAACTCTCTCTCCAAAAAATTTAGATGTACACAAAATGATGCATGGTTTACAACACTTTAAAGCAAGCAATTTTCATAATTACAACAATCAAAGCATTGTGTACAACAAAAACTAGCATGAATCGAAATTCAGACCATTTTCCTTAGAATTCTACATTAATAGCATTAAAAACACCCCTACACACAATATTACAATCATTTAAACACAATGTACAACCCTGATTCTACATTAATAGCATTAAAAACATCCTACACCCAATATTACAATCATTTAAACACAATGTACAACCCTCATTATACATTAATAGCATTAAAACACCCATATGCCCAATATTACAATCATTTAAACAAAATGTACAACCCTCCATCTTAACCTAGACATGAACCTGTGACCAAAAGACTCGACTCAATAACACTCGACTCAATAAAAAAGGCTGTGACCAAGCAAATTTAGGTGTCAGAATGACTTCCCGTGACACTTTTTATTAATTCCATTGAAAAATTTTATTTCAGGGTACCCGCCGCTGCAACTCGCGGGTACCCTGCTAGTCCCTCCTAAATTAGAAATAAGTGATCAGGCTATGTCTAATTGAGGACCGATAATGTAATGGTCGGTTTAGTCAAGTAGTTTTATGATTCTCGGTGTAAAATAGAGTAAACCACAATGTTTATATAATAGTAGTCAAAGTAGTTCATAAGATTTTGTTAATACAAATAAACCATAAAAACGTTTATTTACATTTTACGATCTTCTTATGTTTTATCGATAACAAACGTAAAATCATTTTAACGAAATAAATAAAATACTAAAGTTTTGAGTTAATAGTTTACTAACACATTTCACTAAACAAATAAACCATTAATCATGTTAAGTTAAATAGTTTACATAAAACCAAAACCATTTTTATAAAACACTGATTAGTAACTTTGGATACTTACATTTTTATATAATACACACTAGCTAAAATGTAATATAAATGAGTTGGACTATTGATGTGACGTGCTATGTCGCTGTAGAATGTCCTTACTAAAGTTTTAAATTTATAATAGCCGACTTATCCTATAGCATACACTAACGAGCGGTGTACCCGATCAATGTAGCCTAGTTGGTAAGTAGAGTGTCGATCACTAAGATTGGAACGTTAATAACTAGTATGTTTATCAGTATTTTAATATCTAAGTTAGTTTTACAATATAATCTAACGCAGGGGGTTTCAGTCTGAGAGACTGGCACAATTTGGTTTGATTAAACTAAACTAAAACTATTGAGCAGAATACAGCGAATGGCGAACACGTACATAGATAAATAACATAAACAGATAGAAGGCCTGACTAATGATTATGTAGCTTGTCACTTGTTTTATTGCTAGTTTTATATGATGAGTATCGTAAACTATTCTCTCTCGTTGCTTCTTGGCTATAGGCGAGTAAACCTTTAATGATCACTTATGTCTAAGAATTATTTAACCTTTTTACAGGCTTATACTAACTTATAATGCTAGTGAAGTAATCGTAGGAGGGGTATGGCGGCCCAAAGCTTGCCACTGCTAGACACAGAGGTTATCAAAGCACATATAACAAGAACCAAAAAAACATCATACAAACTTTAATCAATGGGAAAGCAATTTTAAGAGGAGCAATATGGCGGTCACAAGCCCATCAATCTTGATGGATTAAAGCTTACTATTACAGTAAAACAAAACTACTTAATTGAGTTAAAACACATTCAGGACCTTCTTACTGCTATGAAATCTTCACTTTGGTGTGTCTTGTGTTGCCTTTTTGTATGTATTATTCTCCTTAGGGTTTCTTCTTTTCATTCTAGGGATTATGGCGCACTAAATCTGGCTGTATCTTGGGGTATTTATAGTTTTTGTCTGAGGGTACAATGCGGCGCATCTACTAAGTAAATGCGGCGCATTGACTTAACTTCGCGTGGGGTCCATTATTAATCTATTCTGGAATATTCGTACACCGTCTTTAGATGCGGCGTATCTTCAGTGTAATGCGGCGCATGTCCTTCAGTATCTTGGATTGTATTTGGTGAAGTCTGGATAATGATGCGCCGTATGTGAGAATTGTGATGCGACGTATCTGAGCTAAAGCAAGTTGGTTCTTCTTTGTTGACCAAAGTTTCATATGCGGCGCATCAAATAAATTAGATGCGGCGCATTCTTCAAAGTCAGGCAATGGCCTTTAAATCATTGTTTAGTAGACTCTTTCAATCTTGATCATTTAGCTTCATAATTCGTCCAAAATCACTAACTTTTACCAATTGCTTGTTTTTACCTGAAAAATACTAAAGTAAACAATTAAGCATCGATTCTCATAGATAATAGTATAAAAAAAGTCAAATAAATAGAATAAATGATGATAATAATATATACTTATTTCATGTCATCAAATATCCCCACACTTGAACTTTACTTGTCCCCAAGTAAATCTTAGATTTAAACTTATGAAATTATATCCTAAAAGATTTAGGGTGTATTTATAATTAAGCACTTATTCGTTTTATCATAATTGCACAACCAAACACTTAACGAACTAGAAATAAAATATCTCTCTCAATCTCTCAACTAATCTAATTCGCTCAATTGCTCGGTTGTGACAAATATTCTATCATAGGCTTGGCAAGCACACACATCTCCCCCACTAAAGCTAAGGAGTAACGAGTTTAAAGCGGTAAAAAGGGTTGATATGGCTTAGGGTTAAACCTACCTTTGTTCAAACATCTCATGCATTAACTTAGTAGATCCCTGGCGCGAGTCTTCGACGCTTCAAACAAAGAATGGTCACTAGCATGCTTCTTGGATTGCTGGCGCGTTATTTGCATAACGGATGGTCACCAAGTTACAAACTAGATCGCTAGCACGTTATTTGATTAATCTAATACTTGGATGGTCACTACCTTATTTACACACTTGACATTCTTACTTATCCATCATTATATACGGATGCTTGAAAGCTAACAACGAATACAACAATACGGTTGGGTATGGATAATATTTGGGAAATACATTGGTGTGAAATAAAAAATAAACAAAACAAATAGATTAAGTCCTCTATGTGATTAATCACTTTCCCAACCATCCCATGAATAAGACACATATCATTGACTAACTCACGCTTTAACACAGAAACTCACGCTTTCGGTAGACATGAATTAGACTAAAAAATATCCTAATCAAAGAATAAATCTTAGTTGGCGTTCTCATAACGGCCAACTCCCTTGCAGTCAATAAATATAATACAACAATAGTGGCGATATCTCCACTTATACATAACTTTACATCGTTGGTTTATAACAAACTTACTAACTTCTTCTTTCTTTTTCTTTTCTTCTCTTTTCAATTTTTTTTAACAAACTTTAATCTAATGACGTAAAATTTCACCACTTTACCATCATAATAAATCTGGATAATTTTTTCATATACTTCGTAACTTCAGATATAAAAATAATAGTGAAAGTAGTAAACACACAAAAATAAAAAATAAACAATATTTACTTTCACTTTCAATTGCATTGTGCAATTTCCCGACCTAACCAATGATAATAAATTATGCACACAAGCACATGAAACACACTTTTGCCAAAAGCAACTAACCACAGACTTAAATCTACAGGGTAAGCTAAGGTGTAAAAGTGTAACGAAACATTTTAACACAGGTGTAAGAAACGAAAGGAATGGCTCTGAGGGTTTTTCTAGGGGTATATTACTCTAAAAATGAGAGTAAACAAAAGGTTTTATACCGGGGGGGGGGGGGGGGGGTTAACTAACCAATGTAGTTAGTTAATATAACATAACATATATAGGCTTTTTGGGTGTAATCATAGAAATTTACCAATTTAGACAAGTCACTCCAATTATATCAATAATACTCATTATGGATGTATCGAATAGTATACAAGCCAAGTTTTAAAGTTTACAAGTCACCGGCACACTCATATATTTGTGGAATTTTGGGTAAATATTAGGAAACGGATACGCTCAATTCTCACAATTCTATATAATAGAAGTTATGTGTGCAGCTATGCTACTTAGATTCAACAAAAACATGCTATTTTTTTTTTAAATTTAAGCATTTAAGCACATGTTAACGCATATTTCTGAAAAATAAGGACAAGTAAGTGTTCAAATTCTCCATCCCCCAACTTAAGTTAAACAACGTCCTCGTTGTTTAAATTTGAAATTAAAAACAGGAAATAAAAAGAATTAGAACGGAAAACTCCCCTAAGATTTGCTCGGAATGATCCTCCATTATGCGTTTGTGAGCAACTTTCTACTTTCTGTGAATGGAAAGCGTTCAAACCTCAATGATGATGTCTCTACGGAAAGTACAAAAACATATGTATCCCACCAATTTTAAACACCTGTAGTAAGAAAAGTTGTGCATGCGGGTTGCGCCCTCGCAAAAGGTTTTACCTCTCAAGGGATCTCAAGAGGCTTGGAATCCCCACCAGGCTGTGTATCTGACCGATGTAGTATAGTGTAGTGGAAAGTACCGGGGGATTGATCGTTCTCTCGGGGAATAGTGTCGTTAGGATCAAAACTTAATTAAACAAGGTCTAGAGGTGTGATTTAAGTCGCTTTAGTATAGGTTTATTTTTCCAAAGAAATACTTGTGAAAGTATTTCCCCGGGTCGTTCTCCCAGCGAAGGTGAATGAAATTTGAAATTCCCGGTTCGTGAAACGTGTCGTGAAAGTGGGAAAAAGTGATTTCAAAGAGATTTAAACTAATGAATATGAAAATGAAGCACAATTAATCACTTAAGCAAGTAAATCAAGTAAGGAAACCTAAAACGTAACGTAGAATCAAAAACGTAAACGCGCGAAATAAAACGTGAATTTTAAGCTATACTAATCCTACGGGCTTGAAAATAATTTTCCTAAGTTAAAAATGATAAAAGAAATTTTTGAGAAAAAGAAAAATATATTTTTTTTTACTTTTTATTTAATTTTTATGAATTAAAAACTAATTTAACTAATTAAAAATTAAAAGAAAATGGAAATTAAGTGAGAAAAATGCAAAATAAAGTTCGAAAATTCTAACATAACTAAAAACTATTTTTAAAACTGAAAATATATTTTTTTTTGGCTTTTTGTGATATTTTATGAATTAAAAACTATTTAAACTAATTAAAAATTTAAATAAAATTGAAAGTATATGGGAAAAATACAAAATTAATTTCTAAAAATCTAAAATAATTGAAAACTAATTTCTAAAATATTTTTGGAATTTTTAAGCTTTTTCTGATTTTTTTGGAATTTTTCGTATTTAAAAAGTAATAAAAATTGATTTAAAACTAAAATTAAATGAGAAAAATAGCAAATAAATTCAGAAAAATATTAAAAATTTATGGAAATTCTAAAATATTATTCTAATCCTATGAAAAATTTAAAAATCAGAAAATTAAGCTGATTAAGTGCTGATTAGCTAGAAACTGCTTATTAGGAGTCTTTATTGATAAGCACTCTCGACCACTTTGACTGAAACTTTAACCAGGGGTGTTGTTGACTTAAATGAACTCAAATGTACTGAGATAAAGCCAATAGAAGCACAGAAACACAACAGGGAAGCAATAAGCAGTTCAATAAGCACTAGAAATTAAGCAGTCATGCACCAATTTGCATCAATTGATCACAGAAGGCCCACACAACTTCTATAAGTACCTAGCAACTTAATTTGACTCAAAGAAGCACTAGGGATAGGCTGATAAGCACTTTGGAAGATGGAAAATGGGACATAAAAGTATGCTCAACTATCCCTACTAGCAGCTTAAATTCAGTCCTCTAAAAAGCTAATGAGGGCAAACAAAGAGTAGATATTGAGACCTAGTACTACAAGCTTCCTTAAAACCTAAAAAAACTAAATCTAAACCTCAATTGATTGCCTAAAAAACTCCTGGATCAGATGCATATAAAACAGATTTTACCTTGGCCTTGACTTTTTGCATACACATCTATTTTGACTAAGTGTGATTTCTTCTGACCATAGCTTAATGTGAATGTAATATTGAGCTAATTTAAAGATTATTTTACCTAAATCTTACTATTATGGACCTGAATTAAGAACTGCAGCTACAGTAACTACTACTAGGATGCACTTAAGATCTGATGTTGACTTTTAGCTTATTACCTACTAAATTTATGTCCTAACCAGCCTAGTCTATCCTAATACTATCTGTTTATGCAGGGAATACAACAAAATAACCACAAGAACACATAGAAAGCTATAGATCCAAACACTCCCTTACATAGCAGTTTACACTATGATTATCAGTTTTAAGCCTAGACTACCTAAACCAATTGTCACACTAAGTTGCCTAGCTATATCTAAGACTTATTGAATACTAAAATGCTGCTACTAACAACAAGAAAACAGGAATGCAATTCAGGCTAAACTAAGGCAGTAGTGAAACAGTTTTTATTCATTAATATGCAAATTATAAAATTATGATGTAATATACTATTATAAGCTATAAAATGACTAAATAACACACATGAAACAGTAACTAACCAACTAATTCAGAACTAAACTATGAAAAACTAAAATGCAAAGTTTAAGATGGAAAATGAAACGGGAAACTTACCTAAACAACCTCAGCTGAACAGACGTTCATTTGACATAAGCCTATCTTTAAGAGCATGTGGTAAGGTAACTCGGGGTTAAGAGTTAACGCACTGCCACCTCAGCGCCACGTCAGCTTTTCCCTTTTAACCTTAACTCTTGACTTTCCACCCCGGTAACATAACTCACCTATAACTCACCTTAACTCACCTTTTTTTTTTGTTCCTTACCAAATCTAGCCGTTACTCTCTCTCTTTTTTTCTTTTTTTTTTTTACAAATTTCACACTTTAACATGCGTTAACTGCTTGCCCGAGCACGTTAACGCACCTCTTGCCTTTGAGGGCCGGTAAGGTAATTTGGTGAAATTGTGGGGTGCGTTAAAGCTTAACTCAGGTGACAAAGTCACCTTACCGCTAGCTCTAATAGGCTAAAATCATACCACAACAACCATAATACCACAGATACAACACCATTATCACCTTGTTCTGTCCTGTTGACTTTCGTTGACCAAATTACTATGACTAGTAAAAACAGAATTTTAAGTATAAAATCACCACATGCTATTAGTTAAAGCTTGAATGATCTTAATGAAGCAGTAACTAAAAACAGAATAAATTTGCTGGAAAATTAAATTGCAAGGAAATTAATAGAAAGTTTGAATTATATTAAAACTGAAAGTTGAGTACAATTTGAATTAAGAAATACAATACTGAAACTACTTCTAATTATACCCTACTCCTACTCCTAAAATCTACTAGTGATTACATGATTTGAGGGGGTATTTATAGGGAATGAAGGATGAGGTTGAGGATGCTTCTAGTATCTGCCAAGTCACTAATCCGTGTGCCTCTGTGCTTTTGCGTCACTCTCATCCCTTGGATCAAGTTTCAGATGCATTCAATCATTATCAGCCCTTGGATTGTATGATTACCCAATGATTTGCACTCACTCCCATGTGGATCGCTAACATGGCAGGCCTGCCATGTCAGGTTCTTCTAGAATCACAAGTACAATGTCCTATCTACCCTTAATTGTGGTTAAAATTGAGGCGGGGAAAAGTTAGGGTTCATGGAATAGTAACTTTTCTGGGTAAGGGTTGAAAATTGGGGGCGGGTGATTTTAAAAGGGTAATAAATGGGGTATTGACCAGGGTTAAGTGAGTTTGACCGGGTTTGGTTGTTGGGCTCGAGTAGCAGGCCGGGTTAAATGTTTTGGGCTTTGGTTTTGGGTTTATTTGTTTGTTGAATTGGATTAGTAAGGTTTTTAAAATCACAAGGACCTTTAGTGTAAAATCTAAAAATGAAAGGATCACTTATGCCAACTTCAATAATATTATCCAAGGGCCATATTTGTCAATCTTAAATTCATGGAGGGTTGACTTTGACTTTTCTTCAAAAATTTATTCGAAGGACCAAATCTGACAACTTGATGAAACTTAGAGGACTAAACTTGTCATTTTCTTCAAACTTCAACCAAGGGTCTTTTTTGAAACTTTATGAATCTTCAAGGTCTTTCTTTGATATTTTGAGCTTTCATTCTTCCCCGACTCCGGCTTTTGACCTTTTTACATTCTCGTGCTCGTTTTTGTCGGTTTTGGCTTTGTTTTTGTCCATTTTTCACATATCCGTACTTGCACATACACAAATACGAAGACACACTATTTCTTGGCATATTTGGTATTTTTGGTCTGATTTAAGGTCTAAAAACAATGTGTGAATAAGCACACATCAAAACTCCCCCAGACGAAGGTATTGCCGTGCTCTCACGCAATGTCGTCACCTCACGCTTAAGAGATAAATAATTTCAAAACCTCTTTTTACTGACGTTGTAAAGTAGCAATGATGTTCAAAAGAGATCTCAAAATCATTTATTCCAAAAAATGCTCCGTTTTCCGATTTTCATGAATAACAACTACAACTACTATTTTTGTACTTTTTCATTTATATATATGTGACAGTTTGCTTGAGTTTCATTATCTTTTGATAATTTTCAGGGTCTACGAGTAGAAATACTTCTCATAGGGAAAAGACCATACGGATAAAAATCGTTATCCTTGATTTTTCACAAGCCCCCAAACTAAGCGTAAAATCAAAATCATTATTTATCCACAAGTTAGAGGCTAACACTACCCGCAAAAGTTACTTGTGTAATTACCTCTTGTTCCCAATTACTAAGTTTTGTATCTCAAGATTTTTATTTTTGTGAGAAATGAATTTTTTCATATTTTCTCGTTTTGATAGTTGTTAATCCGATAAGAGCACAAAATTTGAACGCTAAGTAGTTTCCAAACTTTCCCTCGAAAACCCCTGCATACAGAAATCGGGTCCACATGGAGGTCTCTGATTTAACACGATTTTGAGGGCCCCCTTTTTATTTACGACCGAAACATCACATGTTTGAGACCCGAGACGGAAGCTTTTTATTAGGAAACCCCCGGAGTCGAAGCTTGGCATTTTTGCATAATTATAAGCACTTTATTAATATTTGGTCCTTAGTCCTTTATTTCAATTACAACAACGGTTTTGATTCGTCTAGATGTAAGAGCTTTATTATGACCTTGGATTTATTTTCGCTGCTTTTTATAGCTTTGGATTCCTCTGCCTTATTTTTGGCTTTGGATTATTATTACTGATATTCATAATCATATGCTAAACCCCGAGTCCCACGGCCTTTACTAAGATCACAACATCGGCTGTGAACCGGCAAGATGCAATAGTCTATTTCACCGTAACACTGGCAGTACCCCTATGTGTACCAAACCCCCATATGCAGAGATTTTCTTAGGAACGAGAAAAAACTAAGTATTGCCCAAACCCCATACACTTAATTAAACCTAGAGATCTATTTTTATTGGTGTGCAATCTTGTGGGAACAAGGAGGCCACAAGTACCTTTCGTGGGCTCTAAAGAGATCCAACTACTCCACGTTTAGCACCAAACTTCTAAATAAACTCTATCATTCCTCGATCTCCGCAAATTTAAAATCCCAAGTAGTGAGATCCGCGGATGCTTAGCCGATAATCTTTTGATTATATTGGTTAAAGGAGACGAGCTAGGGCTCAACACGCCCGGTCAAGTCGGAACATTTATTTCTACTCTCGCCTGTAAGAAAGTTAAAACAAGGTGTCAAATCTTATTATTATATCATATATCTTTCATTTTTTTTGTGCAATAAAAAGGTGACAAAATTTTTAAATTTTGGTGGAAAAACGGAGTTGCGTAAGTTAACAGCTCAGACGAAGGTGACAGGTCAAATCAAATCGAAGATTCACCCCCCCCCCCCAGACTAAAGTGAAACATTGTCCTCAATGTTTTAAGGGAACGGGTAGTCTTACGTAATATCCAAGGCCGTTTATTAAGTATGCCAAGAGATAAACGTTAGTCGATAAGATTTTGGATATGGTGAATTTATGAAAGAGCAGCGAAGAATGAGACTCGAGTGGAGAGAATGACAAAATACGAGCACGAGAGTCCTCAATCTTCGGGGAAATTCCTGGATATTCACAAACAACCACGAAAACACAAGTTTGGAAAGGGTCGCCCCCCCTCACGTCACGTTACTTAAGAAATAGAAAATAAAGAAAATGAAATGGATAAGCATGGGGTGCCTCCCACGAAGCGCTAGTTTTTTATTACCGAGTCACATGAGCTTGACTCGATCCCCTAATTAATTCGTCCTTGGGGAGAGCAGATGGAACGGACACCCGGCACAAAAGATGGAGATGCCGGGGTCAAAAACGGTATCCTCACTCCCGGTGGAGTGGAAAAGTGAAGAAATGATGGGATACGTAAAGAATGGTTGAAACACCCGGATGACAAAAGCAAAATCAAGTTCAGAATCACGGGTGGGTTGGGTGGGTAAAATATCAAGCACAAGAACATCCTGTTCATAAATCTCGTCCACCATTCCAAAAATATCTTCATTCGTATCTGATTCAAAATATACATCTGGTGGTTTTGCGGTTGGACGAGAAGACGGTAAATTAAAGACAAATGAAGAAGCATCGGAAGGTAAATCACCTTTATGTATTTCTTCAATAAGCACGTTTCCTTGAAGGCCATTCTCATCATTTTCAATATCCGGTGGAGAAATGGTATGAGTAAGTTCATCGGAGAACTTCTCATGAAGAGAATCAATCATATTATGTGAATCCTGGACCTCGGGTTCCATTTCGGACTCATCACAAGGAATATCGAAGATTGGATTATCAAGAGTCAATTCCAAATAGAAATCAAATAACGAATTTGTGAAAGTCATATTGAATGTATCAGAAACCCTTGGAACAAGGTCATCAATATCTTTAGGATGATCGAATTCAAATTCGTTTTCTACATTACTCTCTTCTTCTAAGCTGACGAGCTCAGAAGGTACTTCGTCCACGTAATCGATGTCTCCACAAGATAAAGAATCATCATCGTCAGAATCAGAGAACGACTCAACACGATCATTCGAATTATCAATTGGAGATACGTCACACTCTGCAGCTGTATCATGTTTCACAAAATCGGGTAAAGAATCCTTGAGCTCGGGCTCCAAAGGATCTGACGGCATAACAATCTCAGTTGAAATAGAATCATTGTTATCAAGAAAAGTATCAACTTCTTCCAAAACGGGATCACTTCCCTCATCAGGTGTGAGGAAAGGATGGGAAGAATCGGGGATGATAGATTCAAGTCTCGAAAAACATCTTGAAGAATCCGGAGGTGGGACAAATGGTGTGCTCTTAGAGCTAGGAATTTCCACCACCTCCGTTATGGTCTCCGATTCTTGTTCGTGAAGATTAGGCGAATCGTTTCTTCTAAACACTGTTTTAAGCTCAGCACGTTTGCTTGACAAACTCTTAACCGTAAATTGCGAAAGGTTTGGATCAAATTTCGACGGTTTAGAAGGTGCAATTGTAGGCTTAGATTCTTGGACAACCTTAGGTTGGACGTATTTAGCACTTCCATTGTTAGTGGAAAGTACCGAGTCCTTTGTCACCTCGATTTCTCGTTCCATTTCCCTCACCGGAGAATGAATAGGAACCGATGGTCCATCATAATCAACACGACATTTCGAAATTTTTGACAAGGCGCAAAGTCATTCAGTTTTGATTTTAAAAGCACTAAGTTTAAAGAAATCGTCGTCGAGAGACGCCATCGAACAATTTTCAATATTTAAATTTTCACAAGACAGAGTGGGATTGCAACTCGAAGAATAAACTTCGTTTTCTTTTTTAAAGATTCTTCTTCACCGCTCTCTTCATAGTTTTGTGACGGATTCGGCTCATAATAAACATTCTCAAACGTTTCCTCACAATATTCAAAAGTTGATAAATCATTATTGAAACACGGTTCTTGTTCATAAAAGTTTTGAGGGGGAAGATCAAAATCGTTTTGAGGATAATTATCAAAGCTCGTATCGTAAGCGTAAGATGTTTCAGCACTCGGGGCGTAGCACATACAATTGTTGTATCCACATTGATTACAAAAACATTGTCCACACGGCATTCCTTCTTCGGAATGGTTTCCACAATTATAGCAATAAAACGAAGACGATTGTGGCAGTGGTAGTATTGAAGGATAATCGGGAATGTTTGAAGGATTGTTGAACGATTTTTGGATATACGTGTTAGAATTACAATACCAACAAACTACGTCCTGAATATTTCCACCATAATGTTCGCACGTACACCAAACACACAACCTTCCGAAGAAGGGTTCTCCGCACTTAACACAAGTCGGATCCATAAGAATTAAACATATAAGGGAGAAAGTGAAAGAATTATCAGTTTAGAGGATTAAAGAAGAAAAATCAAATGATAAGAGGAGAAGAAGATTATTTTTGGTTTTTTTAATTATCGAAAAAGAAAATCAAAGTAGAAAAGGAAAATCTTTTTGTATTTTTTATTTGGAATTATTTTTGGCTTTTTTAATTTATTTTAAAACAAAATTCAAAAACTTAAAACATTTATTCTCTTTTTTCAAACGTTACGTTAATCGTAACCGTTTTCTTCAAAACTACTCGCGACGGAACAGGAGAGAAGATTGTTTCTCTCTTCAGCTTGCAATTTAATGTCTAAGCTTCCGTATTTTCAGCTTATTCGGTTGTAGAATTAAAGTAATCCGATTAGCAACTAATTTCACGCGTTCTTATGTTGGTAAGCTTATTTGGTTTACAACGCCCCCTCTTCCACGAGAGAGTCGAGGCTATAACTTTATTTTCGTATTTTTGAAAACACTTTAAGAAACATGTTTTTGATTTTTCAATTTTTTTTGGTTTTTATAGAAAATATATACAAGGAAGGTTTTCAAAACACAATTCCGAAAACGAAAATCAAAAATTCACTTCAACCTTCCCCGACAACGGCGCCAAAATTTGATTTAATTCGATTTAATAAAGGTTTATTTTTCCAAAGAAATACTTGTGAAAGTATTTCCCCGGGTTGTTCTCCCAGCGAAGGTGAATGAAATTTGAAATTACCGGTTCGTGAAACGTGTCGAGAAAGTGGGAAAAACTGATTTCAAAGAGATTTAAACTAATGAATATGAAAATGAAGCACAATTAATCACTTAAGCAAGTAAATCAAGTAAGGAAACCTAAAACGTAACGTAGAATAAAAAACGTAAGCTAAAACGTAAAATAAACGTAAACGCGCGAATTAAAACGTGAATTTTAAGCTATACTAATCTTACGGGCTTGAAAATATTTTTTCTAAGTTAAAAAAGATAAAAGAAAATTTTGAGAAAAAGAAAAATATTTTTTTTGACTTTTTATTTATTTTTTATGAATTAAAAACTAATTTAACTAATTAAAAATTAAAGAAAATGAAAATTAAGTGAGAAAAATGCAAAATAAAATTTGAAAATTCTGACGTAACTAAAAACTATTTTTAAAACTGAATTTTATTTTTGGCTTTTTGTGATATTTTATGAATTAAAAACTATTTAAACTAATTAAAAATTCAAATAAAATTGAAAATGAATAGGAAAAATACAAAATTAATTTCTAAAAATCTAAAATAATTGAAAACTAATTTCTAAAATATTTTTGGAATTTTTTAAGCTTTTTCTGATTTTTTTGGAATTTTTGGTATTTAAAAAGTAATAAAAATTGATTAAAAACTAAAATTAAATGAGAAAAATAGTAAATAAATTCAGAAAAATATGAAAAATTTATGGAAATTCTAAAATATTATTCTAATCCTAGGAAAAATTTAAAAATCTGAAAAATAAGCTGATTAAGTGCTGATTAGTTAGAAACTGCTTATTAGGAGTGCTTATTGATAAGCACTCTTGACCACTTTGACTGAAACTTTAACCAGGGGTGTTTTTGACTTAAATGAACTCAAATGTACTGAGATAAAGCCAATAGAAGCATAGAAACACAGCAGGGAAGCAATAAGCAGTTCAATAAGCACTAGAAATTAAGCAGTCATGCACCAATTTGCGCCAATTGATCACAGAAGGCCCACACAACTTCTATAAGCACCCAGCAACTTAATTTGACTCAAAGAAGCGCTAGGGATAGGCTGATATGCACTTTGGCAAATGCAAAATGGGATAGAAAAGTATGCTCAACTATCCCTACTAGCAGCTTAAATTCAGTCCTCTAAAAAGCTAATGAGGGCAAACAAAGAGTAGATATTGAAACCTAGTACTACATGCTTCCTTAAAACCTAAAAAAACTAAATCTAAACCTTAATTGATTGCCTAAAAAACTCCTGGATCAGATGCATATAAAACAGATTTTACCTTGGCCTTGACTTTTTGCATACACATCTATGTTGACTAAGTGTGATTTCTTCTGACCATAGCTTAATGTGAATGTAATATTGAGCTAATTTAAAGATTATTTTACCTAAATCTCACTATTATGGACCTGAATTAAGAACTGCAGCTACAGTAACTACTACTAGGATGCACTTAAGATCTAATGTTGACTTTTAGCTTATTACCTACTAAATTTATGTCCTAACCAGCCTAGTCTATCCTAATACAATCTGTTTATGCAGGGAATACAGCAGAATAACCACAAGAACACACAAAAAGCTATTGATCCAAACACTCCCTTACATGGAAGTTTACACTATGATTATCAGTTTTTGGCCTAGACTACCTAAACCAATTGTCACACTAAGTTGCCTAACTATATGTAAGACTTATTGAATACTAAAATGCTGCTACTAACAACAAGAAAACAGGAATGCAATTTAGGCTAAACTAAGGCAGTAGTGAAACAGTTTTTATCAAATAATATGGAAATTATAAAATTATGATGTAATCTATTATTATAAGCTACAAAGTGACTAAATAACACACATGAAAAAGTAACTAACCAACTAATTCAGAATTAAACTATGAAAAACTAAAATGCAAAGTTTAAGATGGAAAATGAAACGGGAAACTTACCTAAACAACCTCAGCTGAACAGAGGTTCATTTGACATAAGCCTATCTTTAATAGGCTAAAATCATACCACAACAACAATAATACCACAGATACAACACCATTATAACCTTGTTCTATCCCGTTGACTTTCGTTGACCAAATTACTATGACTAATAAAAACATAATTTTAAGTATAAAATCACCACAAGCTATTAGTTAAGCTTGAATGATCTTAATGAAGCAGTAACTAAAAACATAATAAATTTGCTGGAAAATTAAATTGCAAGGAAATTAATAGAAAGTTTGAATTATATTAAAACTGAAAGTTGAGTACAATTTGAATTAAGAAATACAATACTGAAACTACTTCTAATTATACCCTACTCCTACTCCTAAAATCTACTAGTGATTACATGATTTGAGGGGGGTATTTATAGGGAATGAGGGATGAGGTTGAGGATGCTTCTAGTATCTGCCAAGTCACTAATCCGTGTGCCTCTGTGCTTTTTTGCGTCACTCTCATCCCTTAGATCAAGTTTCAGATGCATTCAATCATTATCAGCCCTTGGATTGTATGATTACCCAATGATTTGCACTCACTCCCATGTGGATCGCTTACATGGAAGGCCTGCCATGTCAGGTTCTTCTAGAATCACAAGTACAATGTCCTATATACCTTTAATTGTGGTTCAAAATTGAGGCGGGGAAATGTTAGGGTTCATGGAATAGTAACTTTTCTGGGTAAGGGTTGAAAATTGGGGGCGGGTGATTTTAAAAGGGTAATAAATAGGGTGTTGACCAGGGTTAAGTGAGTTTGACCGGGTTTGGTTGTTGGGCTCGGGTAGCAGGCCGGGTTAAATGTTTTGGGCTTTGGTTTTGGGTTTATTTGTTTGTTGAATTGGATTAGTAAGGTTTTTAAAATCACAAGGACCTTTGGAGTAAAATCTAAAAATGAAAGGATCACTTATGCCAACTTCAATAATATTATCCAAGGGTCATATTTGTCAATCTTAAATTCATGGAGGGTTAACTTTGACTTTTCTTCAAAGGAACAAATCTGACAACTTGATGAAACTTGGAGGACTAAACTTGTCATTTTCTTCAAATTCAACCAAGGGTCATTTTTGAAACTTTATGTATCTTCAAGGTCTTTCTTTGATATTTTGAGTTTTAATTCTTCCCCGGCTCCGGCTTTTAGCCTTTTTCCATTCTCGTGCTCGTTTTTGTCGGTTTTGCCTTTGTTTTTATCCATTTTTCACATATCCGTACCTGCACATACACAAATACGAAAACACACTATTTCTTGGCATATTTGGTTAGTATTTGATATTTGTGGTCTTATTTAAGGTCTAAAAAGGATGTGTGAATAAGCACACATCAAGGTGAGGGATGATTCTTTTTGTATTTTTATGGTTTTTTAAAAAGCAAGTAAAAATCTCGGGTATTCGAAGAGTGGGCGGAATTAGTTGCTAGTCAACTAACCCAAATAACTACAAATGCAATAAAAATAAAATAACACGAAAGTAAATGTTGAGAAAAACAATAATAAGAGAAACGTGTTTACTTAGATTTCACTACTCCCTAGCTATCTTTCATTAGTTGAATAGTTTGTTATAATTGCGTGCATGACGGGTTATATTCCTTAATACCATTTGTGGCGCCGTGTACGATCTTTCCCAATTCTACAAGTTTCTACCTCTTCCTATGTCGAGCTGACAACTATCTCCTAACATGGCATCCTTAGTAGTCACTCATGCATTAAATACAACCATTAAAATCGTAGTACACATCCGATTCATGTTTCTTAATTACAAATTGGAAGTCTGCCAGTTTTCTTAAGCCTAACATATATATCATTCATCTAATACAATTAATAACAAACAATCAACCAACAATCAATAGCTAGGTTTCATTACATCTAAGCAAACACAAACAAACCTAGCTAGCATGTTAAAGTAAAGACAAGCATAAGATAGAATCAAACAACACACAGACATATTGAATGATTATTGGAAGACTTATCTTTATTGAAACATGAATGAAAGAAGGGTGAAAAACCCTGTAAAATTCGACCTAGGGTTTGTCCCAAAGTTCATCCAAAAGTTCTCTCTCTAACGAATGAAAATTAGAAAGCTATATATAGAGATTACAGGTCTGACGGCGTCACGTTATGATCCTGACGCCGTCAACTAGCCGCCAATGCTTTCCTCGGATTGCCTAGATCCAGATCTGACGCCGTCATGTGTTCTTCCATTCTTGGTCGTCACGTGTAAATTGCTCTTGATGGGCTTGGTGACATCGTCACTCTTTAATTCCCAAAAACATTATGGAGCGTCTCGTGTAACTTTTTATCCACCTCTTTGCAAATACGTGACGCCGTCACCTCCAAAGCGAGACGCCGTCAGGTACTATTTCCAGCTTGATTTGGCGACTTTGCTGTTTTCCTCACTTTTCGCTCCAAAAACGTCGAAAATGCTTCATTTTCCAGATTTCTTCTCCAAAGTACCTAAAATGAAAAAAGAAACGATTTGAGGTAATGTTTGATCAAATAATCACGACTTAGGGCTTAAATGACCCCCTACCATCCAAAATAATACATCGTAGGGAATTTGCATTCCCCTTACACTTGAACTTTTACATACTTTACAATTAACTATTCTAATGACTCGAATTAAGATAATCAAAACACTTGGAGTACTTTTTAAGATTAACGTACATATGGGGGTAATATATGATGTTCTTCCCCATTACTCCATAACACTTGTATTTTACCCATGAGTCCCAATCGTCTCAAAACTATATGTACAAGATATGACTCTACTTAGCAACCATGTAATCAATTAGACAATTAACTAAAGGTTTAAACATGTAACAATAATGCACTAAAGATGAGTGCATACAAGGAAGGCTAAGGCGATTCGGGTGTACATTTGGGGTTCATTGTAAACAAATTCTTCCTTTAAGCAAAATGCTTAAAGTTAGAAATGAAAAAGATAGGCTCGGAGGGGTGTACTAGGGGTATCGTGTACTAAAAATGACTACATCGCAAAGGTGTGGAAAAATTAATTGACTTTACTAGTCAAGTGTTATTACACTTAGGCTGAACATTGTCCTCAATGTTCAATAAAAAGGATGTAAAAGTAAAGAAGGTAAAAGAATGAAACAAATACTCCCCTGATTCGCTCGGTGTGGATAATGTGATAACATGGTTAGATCCTCATCCAAGAAAATGAACATTGAAAGCTTCCCTCCAGAAATATAAATCATCTTCTTGTCCAATATAACCTGTTAAACCTGAGAAAACGATCATAGCAAACCTCGCGTAAAATCAGCGGCAAACTCTATATATACTAAAATCCTAGAAAGCAAATTAAGATATAATGCTTGTGGAATGAATGTTTGCAGAATTCCTGGAGTTTATAAAACTAAAGATTTAACAAAAACTCTAAGACTCCGGCAGAAAAATAAAACTCGCAAAATTTCCAGAATTTTACACTTGACACTGTCAGGTTATAACCCTGACGCCGTCAGAAGTGACCTGCAGAAATTTCATGTTAAGTTTCCAGAAAATTTCTGGAAAAACTCACGCCTTAATTCCTGAAAATCCTGCAAAACATCATTATGACTCGATTCAAGCATTTGACTCACACAAATACTAATATGCACATTCGTTTAATATCATTGTGATTCATGTTCAATCTCGTTCTTAGAAACAAATTTAGATTTCCCTTACACTTATCTTTTGCAAAATACCTTTATATGTAATCAAGACGAAGTTAAAAACAAAATAAAGCATTTTCACAATTTATCTTGAATCATGAGCCACAAACAATAAAAGTAAAACATGCATACGGAAACAAATAAAATCAAACAAACAAACAAATAAAGCTTGGGTTGCCTCCCAAGAAGCGCTTTTCTTTATTTACGAGTCTTGTAGCTTGACTCAAAGTCGCGGGCTATCACATGACCTCGTCATTAGTCACGGTTTCTAGGTCATCCTCGGGTTTGGTTTTATATTCCGGACCTAGTTGCAAGAATTCTTTGTAGAAGCCAAGTATTTTTCTCATTACATGGTCTACTCCTCTACGTCTATCCTCATCGTTCCTATAGTAAACCGCTTGCTTATGCTCTTTCTCAAGATCCGATAGAAGTCGGTATTGATCTATCTTATATGGCAATTGGTAGGATACTTCATTGGTTTCGTCCTTAAACCTAACTATCCCTAATGATGTGTGATAACTCATTTTAGAGGCTTCAACGAATGGCTTTCCAAACACTACTTGAGTTAGGCAACTATCTACTACCGGACGAATATCTTCTACAATCACAAAGTCGGTAACATATGTGAAATTTCCTACAAGCACATGCAATCCCTTTACTCTTCCTACAAAGTTACTCATCCAACCCGTGTCGGAAAATATCCTAGGTCCGAGTTTCTTTTTCATTATCCAATTATAGTGGAGCCTAGTCATAAGGTTTACAGGAGATTTAAGATCGATGTAGGCTTTCCACACATGCACATGCCCAATGTTGCACGGTATATTGATATTAGAGGGATCTCCTACTTTGATGATTGGTGAACCTAGGACGTATGGTGTCTCGGGGTCATCGAATAAATCCCTATGGTATGCACGTTCTTCCTTAGTTGGCAACCTATCGAATTATTTCTTTACATTCTCTGCTTCCTCTACCTTCTCTTCCTTATTACCCTCCTTCGTAGATTCATTATCAATTCCAACCCTATCTACATCATCATCTTCCCTTTCCTTATCGATTGGCTTAATAGTAACAACATTGACAAAGTGGACATGCTTGGACGATGAGGGATCCTTAACTTGGGTTCCACTATTAGTGTTCCTAGTGTCCTTATTTGGCGTGGTCAACATTTGGTTGTTAAGAGCTTTCAACAAGTTATCAATTTTAATGGTCATCTCCGTTTGTTGTTGATTGAATTCAGATTCAAACTTAGCTATACGAGCTTCTTGAGATGCCATAAATTTAGACATCAACCCTTCAAGATTATTGGTACTACCATAGTTGTTGGAAGGATTGTTGTTGAAAGTACGGTTTGGAGGTGGACCATTTGATTGGTAACAAGTAGGTGGAGTGGAAGAATTGTTTTGGGGTACGTTTTGGTTTTGTTTCCACCTAAAGTTTGGGTGATTTTTCCAAGAGTGGTTATATGAATCACCATAAGGGTTTGGCTCGGGTTTGAAATTGTACCACATGTCTCCCGCTTCGTTGGTACGCGAGGATGCGTAATCCGCAAAAGCTTGTTCGGGGAGTTCCATGCAATCACGAGTGTCGTGAGGACCACTACAAAATTCGCATGAAGAAGTGATTTTGTTCACTTGGCTTGAAGGTTTAGGAGCTTCGTAGGATTTCATGAGAAACTTGACTTGGTCTTCAAGTTCCATGATCCTGCGGTCGGGAGTGCTTGAATTGTTCGAAGGCAAAGATATTGGATTGACCGTTTTGTTCAAATCACGGGGGTAATTCCAAATTTTGTTGTCTTAGAGAGCAAGATCTTCTATCAGTTCCCATGATTCTTCCGCACCTCGATCACGTAGCTTGTCACCGGCCGCTTGGTCAATGGTTTGCCTTGTGGAGAGATTGATATGGTCATAAAAGATTTGGACTTTAAGCCAAAGATCTATGTCATGATGAGGGACTTTTTGGAGTAAGTCCTTGAAACGAGTCCATGCTTCATAGAGAGTTTCACCTTGACGTTGTTGGAATATCAAGATGTCATTTCTTAGCTTGGTGGTTCTCCCCGGTGGGAAAAATTGAGCAAGGAAACGAGTGGTGAGATCATCCCAAGAGGTGATGGATCCTGCAGGTAAACGTACAAGCCATTGACTAGCTCGGTCTCATAGAGAGAATTGCAATAGACGCAATTGGTTCGTCTCTCGAGTTTCAACATCAAGATCTATGGAATCTATGATTTTGAGGAAATCCTTGAGATGTTGATTAGGATCTTCAGAACGAAGTCCATGGAATGCACATCCACTTTGCACCAACCGCATGGTATCGGATAGCCAGGGTGACACATTGGCTCCTTGAGTGAGCTCAATGGTGTTTCGATAGCCTTGGTGGCTAGTACGGGAGTACTCTCCTAAAGTGCAGGGTCTAGGAGGTTGGCTTGGTTGTGGTGGGTTTTATGGTGGGTTTTGTTGTAGTGGGTTGATTGGCTCAAAGATATTACCACCTTCCATGATGGCGGATGGTAGTGGTTACAAACAAAGAAACGAAGAAATAAGATAGATTAATGAAAACCTATAAAAATAAAATAAAAATTATTCTAGAAAGGAATCTATAAAGTAGACCTAATAAAAAGAAATTTCAACCTAAACAATAACTATTCCCCGGCAGCGGCGCCAAAAACTTGATGCGTGCGGGTTACACCCTCGCGAAAGGATTGACCTCTTAAGGGATCTCAAGAGGTTTGCAATCCCCACCAAGCAGTGTACCTGACCGATGTATTATAGTGTAGTGGCAAATACCGGGGGATTGATCGATCTCTCGAGGAATAGTGTCGTTATGATCAAAACTTAATTAAACTAGGTCTAGAGGTGAGAGATGATTCTTTTTGTATTTTTACGGTTTTTTAGAAAGCAAGTAAAAATCTCGGGTATTGGAAGAGTGGGCGGAATTAGTTGCTAGTCAACTAACCCAAATAACTACAAATGCAATAAAAATAAAATAACACGAAAGTAAATGTTGAGAAAAACAATAATAAGAGAAACATGTTTACTTAGATTTCACTACTCCCTAGCTATCTTTCATTAGTTGAATAGTTTGTTACAATTGCGTGCATGATGGGTTATATTCTTTAATACCATTCATGGGACCGTGTACGATCTTCCCCAACTCTACAAGTTTCTACCTCTTCATATGTCGAGCTGACAACTAGCTCCTAACATGGCATCCTTAGTAGTCACTCATGCATTAAATACAACAATTAAAATCGTAGTACACATCCGATTCATGTTTCTTAAGACGTTCAAGCATTTTACCAATTGGAAGTCTGCCAGTTTTCTTAAGCCTAATATATATATATATATATATATATATATATATATATATATATATATATATATATATATATATATATATCATTCATCCAATACAATTAATAACAAACAATCAACCAACAATCAATAGCTAGGTTTTATTACAGCTAAGCAAACACAAACAAACCTAGCTAGCATGTTAAAGTAAAGACAAGCATAAGATAGAATCAAACAACACACAGACATATTGAATGATTATTGGAAGACTTATCTTTATTGAAACATGAATGAAAGAAGGGTGAAAAACCTTGTAAAATTCGACCTAGGGTTTGTCCCAAAGTTCCTCCAAAAGTTCTCTCTCTAACGAATGAAAATTAGAAAACTATATATAGAGATTACAGGTCTGACGGCGTCACGTTATGATCCTGACGCCATCAACTAGCCGCCAATGCTTTCTTCGGATTGCCTAGATCCAGATCTGATGTCGTTATATGTTATTCCATTCTTGGCTGTCACGTGTAAATTGCTCTTAACGGCCTTGGTGACGCCGTCACTCTTTAATTCCCAAAAACGTTCTGGTGCGTCTCATTCAACTTTTTATCCACCTCTTTGCCAATACGTGATGCCGTCACCTCCAAAGCGTGACGCCGTCAGGTACTATTTCCAGCTTGATTTGGAGACTTTGCCGTTTTCTTCACTTTTCGCTCTAAAAACGTCCAAAATACTTCCTTTTTCAGATTTCTTCTCCAAAGTACCTAAAATGACAAAAGGAACGACTTGAGGCAATATTTGATCAAATAATCACGACTTAGGGCTTAAATGACCTCCTAAAAGGGTTACACTTTTCGTATCATCAAAAATCCAACTTGTGCAATAACTTATTTGTAGTTAGAAAAAAATAAAACCTAAAAAAATTAAATTATAAATTTTGAAATTTCATCAAGTCAATCAATACGCCGCATCTATTAAATGAGATGCGCCGTATTGAGTCTGGAATTAAGATGAGTCAGAAAATAAATGCGCCGTATCCTTAACCAGGGATAATCCGCATTAATGAAACTGACATAAAGTTTATAGTTCAAAAATAAAAATGTAGAAAAATAAAGGATAGATATGATCTGATCATTTGATACGCCACATCTATTAGATTAGATGTGCCGCATCTACTGCAGATCTGAAAGACTCGATAAAAAAACATAAAAAGATAATCCGGGTTGTCTACCGGTGTGCACTTTTCTTTATTCCAGAGTCTTCAAGTTAGACTCACTTTTAGCTCCTATTTTTTTCGCACGAGATCTTCCATCTCAATCTCTCTCTTAATTCCATTGTCAAGTAACCAAACATTCTTTCCACTAATTGGAACATCCTTGACATTAATTTGCCTCAAGTAGTTATTCCATCCAGGTCGTGCCTTTGGAACAAAACTCCTTTAATCTCCTCATGATGCTCCTTATCACATTTGTGGGTGAACTTAGATACAATCTCATCGATTGTAAGTTTGATCCTTGGTCCTCCGAACCAACTTGGGAAAATATCAATCATGATTCCTGAAACACAAAACAAACAGGCTTCGAAGTAAAAATTTTCTAAGAGACAGGAAAGATGATTAGAATTTTCTCCGTTCGTGATAAATAAAAGTTTTCTGATGTCTGCAGACGATGCGCCGTATCCTACAAGTAGGATACGCCGTATGCTATTACGTTAAAATTAAAACAGACTTTTATTCAAAAAATTAATACGTCGTATCAATAAATTAGATACGCCGTATGTTTAAGATATCAAAAATCAATTATATTTATTTCAAAATTAAATACGTCGTATCGATTAAAATCGATGGGCCGTATCTTCGTGACGTTTCAAAATACAAGATTTTTTATTTCAATAAAGATGCGCCGTATCGATAAAAATCGATGCGCCGCTTCTTGATAATTTAATAAATTCATTAATTGTTTTTTATTAATGACCAGTACACCATATCTGTAAAACAGATGCGCCGTATGGCGTTTAGGGTTTTTGAAAAATTTTGTGATTAAAAACAGAATACGCCGCAACTAGGGGAAAGATGCACCATACTCGAATTATTAAATAATTATGCTATATAAAAAAAATTAAAATGCAATGCGCCGTATTTGAGAAATCAGATGCGCCGTATCGTTTGAATCAGCAAAATACAGCATACAGCAAACAATGCAGAAAAATAAAGAAAAACAAAAGTTACAAAAATACAGAAAAATAAAAACTAGAAAACAATAAATATGCAGAATGTTACAATGAATGCAATTATACTAATACACAACAAAGTTAGCACTGAGCAGTTAAAAATCTAAAAATACAAAAACTAAATAAGTTAGAAAACCTAATTAAAATACTAACAAATAAACAGATATTAAACAATTCACTCCCTGGCAGCGGCGCCAAAAACTTGATGTGACGTGCTATTTCGCTGTAGAATGTTCTTACTCAAAATTTAAATTTATAATAGCCAACTTATCCTATAGCACACACTAACGAGCAGTGTATCCGATCAATGTAGCCTAGTTGGTAAGTAAAGTGTCGATCACTAAGAGTCGAACGTTAATAACTAGTATGTTTATCAGTATTTTAATATCTAAGTTAGTTTACAATCGAATGTAACGCAGGGGATTTTCAGTCTGAGAGACTGGCACAATTTGGTTTGATTAAACTAAACTAAAACTATTGAGCAGAATATAGCGAATGGCGAACACGTACACAGATAGATAACATAAACAGATAGAAGGCCTGACTAATGATTAAGTAGCTTGTCACTTATTTTATTGCTAGTTTTATATGATGAGTAACGTAAACTATTCTCTCTCGTTGCTTCTTGACTATAGGCGAGTAAACCCTTAATGATCACTTATGTATAAGAATTATTTAACCTTTTTACAGGCTTACACTAACTTATAATGCTAGCGAAGTAATCGTAGGAGGGGTATGGTGGCCCAAAGCTTGCTACTGCTAGACACAGAGGTTATCAAAGCACATATAACAAGAACAAAAAAAAACCATATAAACTTTCATCGATGGGAAAGCAATTTTAAGTGGAGCAATATGGCGGTCACAAGCCCATCAATCCTGATGGATTAAAGCTTACTATTACAATAAAACAAAACTACTTAATTGAGTTAAAACACATTTAGGTCCTTCTTACTGCTATGAAATCTTAACTTTGGTGTGTCTTGTGTTGCCTTTTCGTCTGTATTCTTCGCCTTATGGTTTATTCTTTTCGTTCTAGGGTTTATGGCACACAAAATCCGGCTGTATCTTGGAGTATTTATAGTTTCTGTCTGAGGGTACGATGCGGCGCATCTACTAAGTAGATGCGGCGCATTGACTTAACTTCGCATGGGGTCCAAGATTAATATATTCTAAAATATTCGTACACCGTCTTCAAATGTAGCGTATCTTCAATGTAATGCGGTGCATGTCCTTCAGTATCTTGGATTGTATTTGGTGAATTCTGGATAGTGATGAGCCGTATGTCAGAACTATGATGTGGCGTATCTGAGCTAAAGCAAGTTGGTTCTTCTTCATTGACCAAAGTTTCGTATGCGGCGTATCAAATAAATTAGATGCGGCGCATTCTTCAAAGTCAGGCAATGGTCTTTAAATCATCGTTCAGTGGACTCTTCCAATCTTGATCATTTAGCGTCATAATTCGTCCAAAATCACTAACTTTCACCAATTGCTTGTTTTTACCTGAGAAATACTAAAGTAAACAATTAAGTATCGATTCTCATAGATAATAATATAAAACAAGTCAAATACATAGAATTAATGATGACAATAATATATACTTATTTGATGTCATCAAGTAATCATAACCCAAAACCCATGCCCAAAACCCAAAACCCATGAGCCATTGTATAACATCATGCATGGCATGAAGAATGGGTAATATCCATGACCCATGACCCAAAATCCATAACCCATGACCCAAAGTCCATAACCCATGACCAAAGAGGCAAAGATGTCTTTAATATCATGCATGAAAGCACATGATCTATGGACCATAACCCATAACCCAAAACCCAGAATTGTAACCTGATGAGTGTGTATATCGTTGTAGAATAGATTATATCTATCAAGTTTTAAATTCATATTTATCCTACTTATCCTATAACACATACTAACGAGCAGTGTACCCGATCAATGTAGCTAGTTGGTAAGTAAAGTGGCAAACACTAAGAATGGAACGTTAACGCCTTAGATATCTATCAGTATTTTAATCCGAAGTTAGTTCTAATAACCTAGTCTAACGCAAGGGGGTTTTCAGCCTGAGAGTCTGGCACGATTGGGATGATTAAGTAAACAAAACTAATTAATTAAACTAAACAAAACAAGGGAATGAATGGCACGCGCGTACACAAATAGAAAACAAATACAGATTAAAGGTCGAGCCAATAGTAAAGTAGATTATCACTTTGTTTTATTGCTTAGTTATATAGGATGAGTGCTAAAATCTATTTTCTCTTGTTGGAATCTTAGTTACAGGCAAGTAAGCTCTTAATGATTACTTAGTTTATTTATTTAACCCTTTTACAAACTTACATTAACAACGCAAACGATGTTAATGAAGTAATTGTGGGAGGCGTATGGCGGAGCAAGCAAGCTACGCTAAACTAGAGGTAATCAAAGCACATGCATAAAGAACCAAATAAACTTTAATCGATGGGAAAGCAAATTATATGCGAGTCATATGGCAGTGACAAGGCAAGCAATCCTGATTGATTAAAGAGTACTAAATGTAATAAAACAAATCTACTATTAGAATTAAACACTAGTAGGACCTTCTTACTGATCTGAATTTGTCCTTGAGGTGTGTCTTGTGCTGCTAAATTGTTTGGTTTTCGCCCTTGGAATGTATATATAATTTGGCTGTCGAATGGGGTTTTTATAGTTTCTGTCTGCAGGGTCGATACGGCGTACCAACTAAGTTGATACGCCGTGTTGAGGTAACTTCACATGGGGTCCAAGATTATAATATTCAGGAATATTCGTACACTACCTTTAGATGTGGCGTATCTTCAATCTTCATATGGCGTATGTTCTTTAGAATCTTGGATTATATGGTGAAGTCTTCAGATTGATGTGTTGCATATCTGGAACATCATGCGGCGTATCTGGAGTAGAATAAGTTGGTTCTTCATGTTGACCAAGGTTTCGTATACGGTGTATGAATGTATCCATATGGCGCATGCTTCAAAGTCAGGAAATGGTCTTCATATTCGTCTAAGTCTTCATGTACGACATATCTGTCTAGAATGATACGATGCATCTTCCTTCAGTTCAGTAGACTTTTCCAACTTCATCCATTTTGCTCCATTTTACATTCAAAATAGCTAATGTTCACCAAATGCTTGTTTATAACTCATAATTACAAAAGTAAATGATTAAGTATCAATTCTCATATAAAATAATATAAAACAAGTCAATAACATAGGATAAATGATGCTAATAAAATGTACTTATTTGATGTCATCATAACCCAAAATCCAGACTAGCACTACCAGATAGCCGGATCCCTTGGATTACACTGCCCAGATCCCTTTGGGAAGGGATCCGGAGGATCCTGGTGAACAATGCTCAGTTTTTCCTATAAATAGTGAGTCATTTCTTATTTATTCCTCACCCCTCTTAGACATATCTTCTCTCTATGTACTAAACTCTCTGACCTCATATGTTGGGAATTATCCTTATCAGTACAAACAATATTGAGGACAAAGTTTCAACTGCTGGAGATAACACCAACAGTGCAAAGTTAGTTAGTACTGCTAGTATATTATAGTTTGTATTGCTTATGTTTTTGGCATAATAGGAAGATATGTAATGTGGTAAGTATAGAGAATATGTTGTGCATACCTTATAGTAATAGATTGATATGAATATTGTTTTCTTGTAAAGGACTCCTTGTGCTATAAAAGGAGGTCCTAGATTAGGGTTTGATATATCTCTTACATACGTATCATTGTGATTGCTTCAAGGTTGTAAACCCTAATGATATACTTGATCACTCGTATTATTAATAATATTGAAGCAGTTTGTTCATACATTGTGTTCTTTGTTCTTATATACATTTATACATATCATGCATACAAAATTTTCTAAGTGTTTACTGGTGAATTCTGCTTGCTAGTTAACATAACTCAAAGTATCTATCTAACACAAGGTGTGTGTTTAGATCATCCACAAGTGGTATCAGAGACAGGTTATCTGATACTTTGATTTACAAGAAGATGGACATGGAGACTACTCAATCATCCTCAACAACTGCCAAGCTACGCATACTCAAGCAAAATGAGTATGATCTCTGGAGACTCAGAATTGAGCAATATTTTATGGTGCAAGATTATGCATTATGGGATATTATCAAAAATGGTGATACTTGGAAAGAATATACATCTGAAGTTACTAATGTTGATGGCTCCAAGACCTCCAAGCTCAATACTGAACCAGTTACCAATGTTGAAAAAGCTAAAAGGAGGAATGATCTCAAAGCCAAGCATCTCTTGCTTATGGCAATGCCAAATGATCATGTTTTGAACTTCAACAGTTATGCAAATACAAAGGAACTCTTTGAAGCCATTGTAGAAAGATTTGGTGGTAATGAAGCCACCAAGAAACACAAAAGACCCTTGTGAAAGAAAATTATGAGAATTTCACTGCTACAAGCAATGAAACTCTTGATCATGTGTTTAGCAGGTTACAAAGGATTGTCAGCCAACTGGCTGTGTTAAAGGTTGCTATGTTGAATGGCATACTTATGTTGTTGTTTGGCTAAAGAAGCCTGAACTAGAGAAGATGACTCTCAATGATCTTTACAACAACCTAAATATTGCTGAACCAAAAGTGACGAAGTCAGGAAATACAAGCACATGATCAGGAAACATGGCATTCATGTCACATGACAAGGATGACAACCTCTGATGATGAAGATGATCACACTTATGTTTGTACTGCTAATCCTAGAGTTAGTACTGGTAGCACTAGATTTACTACAACTAGTTCACAAACTAGTAGTGCTGGCTTAAGTGATGACACCATCTATGCTTTTGTAGCTAGCAAAGCTGATGATGATCTGGAAGCAATGGACATAAAGTGGAAGTTAGCTTTGATAAGCATAAGAGCCAAGAAGTACTATCAAAGGACTGGTAAGAAGATCACTCTTAACTCAGGAGATGTTGTATGACAAGTCCAAGGTTGAATGCTACAACTGTGGAAAAGGGGGGGCACTTTGCTAGAGAATGCAGAAGACCAAGACAACAAAATAGAAATGGTTACAAGAAGAGTAATCTAAAGGAAGTAACTATGCAAGAGCCTATTTCTAAGGCTATGTTAGCTATTGATGGTGCTGCTTTTGATTGGAGCTTCGTGGAAGAAGAAGAAGCTAATGCTGAGATTGTACTTATGGCCTTCTCTAATTCTGAGGTTTATGTTAATGGTTTTTCTAAATCTTGTTCTGCTTTAAAAGAATTAGAAACACTTAAGGATAAATATGATAGTCAAAGAATTGAGCTTAATGACACTCACTATAATTTGCAAAATCATAAAAGAGGATTTGATGTCTTAGAAGAACAACTTGTTTTTAATAGACAAAATGAGGCTATTTTCACTGATGATATTGTTGGACTAAGAAGAGACTTAGAGAACAGGGATGCTGTAATAAGTATGCTTAAAAATGATATTGAACAGCTAAGTGAATAAAAGGAAAATATACAATTAAGTGTTGATACACTTGAGTATACTTCCAAGGGTGTTCAAAAGATATTTGAGTATGAACTTGTGAACAAAGAAAAATCAGGCCTAGGATATAATTCAGTTGCACCTCCCCATAGAGGTATGTTTGTGCCACCAGGTATTGACTTAGCTCATATTAGTTTAGATGAATTTAAGGAACCTGAATTTCCAGGTTATGGTCCTAAGGCACAAGAGAACACTAGTGAAAACCAGGCTGATGAGTTGCTTAAAAGTACAAATGAAACAAATTTTGTCAAGTTTGTTCCTGAAAATAAGTCTGAGACTAGGCCTGAGGTTAAGACAGATGTTAAGGTAGAGGTTTAAAATGTTCCTAAAGTGGTTAAACAAGAAAATAAGAAACCATTTAGGAATAATGTTAGATATGCAGAGATGTACAGAATAACACGTAGGGGAAATCAAAGGAATTGGAATAATATGAAGTCTCAACAACTAGGTAGTGATTTTGTTATGCAAAACAAGACATGTTTTGTATGTGGTAGCTTTGACCACTTTGCTGCATATTGTGATAACAACCAATGGAAAAAGGTGAGTTCAAGGGATACAAGGGTATATGGGAATAACCAAGTTAGAGTGAACAAAAATTTTGCAAATCAAACTCACTCTAATATTAGTATGATACTCAGGGCAGTTATGCTAAAGTCTGGCTTTAAACCACTTTCTACTGCTAGACCAAACAAGACTGTTCACCACTATCCAACTGTTACATGTGCAAAACCAAGATTTTCAAATAATAATCAAGCACAAATAGTTAACAAGCCCTTTTTCAAGGATACATCAAGGCAAAACCAAAAATGGGTGCCTAAAGTAGAAACTGCTAAGCCAACAGTTCCAACTGTTAGGCCAAAAGTTAATACAGATAGGTAAAAGCAAACTATTAAGTGTAATATGGGAAATGGTATGAAAGCTACGTCACAATGGGTTTGGAGACCAATACAAGGTGACAAAGCATCTATGGTTTTAAAGAAACATACTTTTATTGATGAAAAAGAAAGAATCAAGTCAGTAATGACTTGGGCTCCAAAAGTTCAGTTGCTTTTGTCATTATGAGTTGTTAGTCTTGTTCTAAATTGATATAATGGAAAATATGTTATGTGTATTTTTCTTGGTTTTGGACAAACATTTGCAGGCTAGAAAGAATGTTTTAACTTGCATTGAATATGGTGTGCTTTGGATTGGAATAATGTGTTGCTAATCACACAACAAATGGTTATTGGTTCACCATGTCTCACCCGCATAAGAACCAAATAGTCCAAAGCAAACGGCTCTTGGTAAAGACTCAAAAAATCCGTTTATGGTTGATAGTTTACCAAAAACTATATGGTTATCAACTCACCATATCTCACAGTGAGGAGTTGGCTAGTCCATAGCAAACGGCTAATGGTAAAGACATATCAAATCCGTTGATAGCTGGTAGTTTGCTAAAAACTATGTTGAGCAGTCTATTTTACTCATTTTATGTTTCTACTGCTCTTTGAAAATGTTTGTATTGCTAGTTCAAAGTTAGTACTGATAGTGTAAAGTTTGTACTGATGATCTAACCGTTACAACTGTTGTGTTAGTAACGAATTTTAATTATAGCCGTTGGGTAAAAACCGTTTTGTTACCATACTTTAGGGTTTAATTAATAAGAATTATCTCTTTATATATTTACATTATTCTTTTACCAAAGATAACTTCTTTCTTAAAGATAATTCTTTCTTGCGCAATACTCTCAAACCCTAACAGTATAAACTTAGAATCTTAATTGGCTATTGTAAATCTTCAATTCACATACATCCATTCATTCCTTTACTTGTTATCATAATTTTAAATGGATGTACTAAGATTTGCTGACCAACAAAACGAAGTTGCATTTTTGGAGAAAACAAAGGAGAAGGATGGACCCAAGTTTTGGCAAATCATTGATTATCTCAATAATTCCTACATAAGGTATGCCTTAACTGTAAGTCCTACTCTATATTCCTCTCAACTCAATCAATTTTAGCTTACTGCTAAAGCCATAACACTTGAGGAAGATGATGAAGATACATCTGTACCTGCACTTAGTGCAACTGTGGATGGCCAAATCATCTATGTTACTGAGAAGTCCTTTAGAAAACATCTTCGCTTGGATGACTCTGGTAGTACTATAGACATGGCCAACATAGATATTTTAGATGGTATTTCAAAACTGAGGTATGATACATCAAATGGTAGACTCAGTTTTAATAAAGGATGTGTCTCACCCCCAATGGAGATTTCTGATTCATACTCTTCTTCACTGTTTAAGCCCTAAAAGATCCTCATGGGAGCAATTCAGTAGCAATATTGCTATTGCTCTTGTGTGTATTTCTAAACATCAAAAATATAACTTTTCAAAATTGATTTTTGACCATATGGTGAAGAATGCAGACTCTCCATCTAAATTTTTAATATACCCAAGATTTGTACAATTGATTTTAAAAGCAAAACAAAGTACTTTATTTCCTCACAGAAGGACTTTTCCCACTCCTTGTTTACAACAAAAGGTTTTCCAAAACATGACAATGAAAACATAAGGGTGGAAAGGGGAAGAAAAACCTTTATCAGATGATATGCTTGATTTTCTTACACAGGTACAAGGTGCAGCGTCAGTAAACCCAACTAATCCTCAAATCACACCCATTGTTATTCCATATGTATCTTATACACCAGCTCTCACTCAGACCTATAGGAGAAGGTCTAAACAGCCAACTCCTCCTATGACAACACTTAATGTGCCTGAACCATTTGGCTTAGGTACAAGTAGTGGTGGTCCAGGAGTATTCTCTAGTCCAACTAGAGAAGAAACTGAACCAATGCCCCATGATGCACCTCTCTCAATAGGTAACACAGTTGGAAGTGCTGAGGGCAGGCTTAACTATAATGAATTGATGGAACAATGTACCAATCTCACTAAGAAGGTGTCTAAGCTAGAGAATGATCTTGCAAAGTCGAAGGAGCTTCACAAGAAAGTCTACTCCAAAGTGGTGAATAAAGTAAAGAAGCTTGAAGATGAGGTTAAAGAGCTCAAGAAGAAGACGAAAGCTAAAATTGTATCTTATTCTTCTTCAGATGACCAAGACTCAGATGGTGATGATCATGAAGATTCTTCCAAACAGGGGAGGAAAACTGACTCACAAACTGAGGGGAGGAGATTGGATATCAATGAAGAAGGTAATGTAGATATGGATTTGGGTAAAGGAGATAAAGATTCTAAAGAACTTCATCAAAAAGATACAGAGGTGATTCCACAAGAAGATACTGCTACAAGCCTATCAATTCCATCTTAACAAGCAGTTCAAAGCCAAGAAGGTACTGATGATACTCAAGAAGGTACTGCTGCAACAAAACCTCAAGCAATTCAAACTTTAAAAGGTACTGCCTTCATACATCAAGAAGAAACTGCTGATGCAGAGAAGAAAAGGAAGGACAAGGGCAAAGCTTCAATGACAGCAGAAGAAGACATTCAACCAAAGCAGATCAAAGCTAGGGTTGCTGCTCAAATTGATCAAGATGCAGAAGTAGCCAGAAAGATTCAAGAAGATGAAATTGCTGTTGCTAATTTCGTGGAGGCACAAAGACTTCAAAATGAAAAGATGGCTTCTGATCCTACATTGTCTTTTCAACCAAGTGAAGAAGAAATTGAACAAATTATCAACACTGATCTAGAAGTGAAATCCAAAGCCATAGAGCTTATTGCAAATTAAACTCTCATTATTAAACAAAGATCAGCACAACTAGCTGACTTCATTTCCATGAAGAATGATGAAGCTCTAGATGATATGATCAGTTCTATCAAGAAAAAGCGATAAAATACCAAGGAAGCCTTCTGAAGCTCAAGTGATTGCACTAATGAAGAGGTATTTATGAAATCAAGATAATTGGATGATGTCTCAGCTCAAAGGAAAATCTTATGAAGAAGTTCAAGTACTCTACTACACAGCATTCAGAAAGAAAAAACATTTTGTCCATATGGGTTCTGAAGAGAAAAATACAAGATTCCTAAGGTCTGCAAAGAGACAAAAGACAACAGAAGAATCCTCCAAAGATCAAAGAAAAGATGATGAAGAATTAACTAAAGATCAGCTTGGAGAAATGATTGCTATTGAGTCTGAGCCTGAAGATTTTTATGTGGAGCCACTTCAAACAAAGCATTTAATAATTGATTGGGAAATCCACACTGATGATTTTGGATCAAGCTGGAAGATTATAAGAGTTTGTGGACAAGCAGCTTCTTTTAATTAATTTGAAAAGCTCATCAGATCTTGTGATAGGGAAGATTTGGATGCATTATGGAAGATGGTGAAAGAAAAGTCTAAGTCAGGAGATCTTACTGATGTAAAAGTAAAGGAGCTATGGCTGTATGAACCTGATCCAAGTGATAGATACTGGAAGTTTCAAGCCCACAACATGAACACACTATGGAAATTTTATGATTCTTGCAGTGTTCATCATATTTCAACACAACATGGAGTTGATGACTTCATGCTAGCTGAAAAAGAATATCCTCTTAGAGCTGGTGTTCTGGATGTAACGCTTTCTTCAAAGCTCAGATGTAAAGAGAGGACATAAGTTGTTGATGATCTGATACAAAGGATTTATGATTAGAATAGAAGAGAGACAATTGCTTTAAGGAAGAAGTAAAATGTTTGAAAGAATCTTCCACCACATCAGAGATAAGGGATAATTCACCAAACTTAGTGATTTGGAAATAAATCATAAGTTTAGGGGAGGATTGTTGGGAATTATCCTTATTAGTACAAACAAGATTGAAGACAAAGTTTCAACTACTGGAGATAACACTAACAGTACAAAGTTAGTTTGTACTGCTAGTATATTATAGTTTGTACTACTTATGTTTTTGGCAGAATAGGAAGATATGTAATGTGGTAAGTATAGAAAAGATATTGTGTATATCTTATAGTAATAGATTGATACAAATATTGTTTTCTTGTAAAGGACTCCTTGTGCTATAAAATGAGGTCCTAGACTAGGGTTTGATATATCTCTTGCATACGTATCATTGTGATTGCTTCAAGGTTGTAAACCCTAGTGATATACTTGATCACTCGTATTATTAATAATATTGAAGCAGTTTGTTTGTACATTGTGTTCTTTGTTCTTATATACATTCGTACACATCATACATACAAAATGTTCTAAGTGTTTACTAGTTAATTCCGCTTGCTAGTTAACATAACTCAAAGTATCTATCTAACACAAGGTGTGTGTAGATCCTCCACATCATATCTAAGGATCTTCTATGTATCTTTTTTCTTAGTGATTCCCTGGTTCCTCTTAAAGGCGAGATCATGATTTCTAGAAGACTAGGAAGCTCGAAGACATGGGTTGCTAGGATTCGTCATCATCAAGACCACTGAAGTGAATCTTGTTGTTGATCTTTTCATATGTACAAGACGTGTTGCGTTAGTTAGTGGTTTTGGTTTAGTTCCACCTTTGTAGAGGAAATCGGTATCTAGCCTTGTAACGGTTAAAGTGTAGGCGATGTAGGTTTGGTTCTACCTCATGGAAGAACCCGGTATCTACCCTTGTACCGGATAAAGTGTAGGCGACGTAGGTTTTGTTCTACCATGTGGAAGATCCCGGTATATAGCTTTGTACCAGAAACAATGTAAGCGGCGTTGTGAAGGCTTTTCCGCCGGTGAAAGGAGCTTGTGGTGTTTAGTGTTTACAAACTCCCGAGTTGGGTACTCGAAGAGTGGAGTAGGGCAAGGAATGTGACCTTCTAGCTAAACCACTATAAATACTTGTGTTATGGTGTTGTCTCTCTATCTCTATCTTGTAGTTTAGATTATATGCATATCCAAGTATCAATATCCAATGCATCAAAATAGATTGACATAAGTCGATCTAAAAATTTTAAAACAAAGTTTGAATAAGTAAAACTATTCAACCCCCTTCTAGTTTTCTATAGATTTTATCGAAATGGTTTATAAGAATAAGGAAAAACAATCTTTATAACAAATCAGTTTACAACATGAAAATCGAGAATATAAAGTACAACAGATGAAAATTATTACACCGTGTTGATAAAAAATATTAAATAGTATTAAGTCAAAAAAATCCCACAACTAGGGATAAACATACAAAGTACAACAAAGTTCATGAGGAAGTACTACTGCTAATATCTAAACATCATCAGTCTGTAGCGTTGTTTAGGTCCTGGTGAGCTTCCCCTCCTCCTAGCATATATGCTCTCCCTCGAGAGCTTCCTCCGTTTCAATTATTCTGTTTTGGGCAATCAGTCTTAAGGTGCCTAACTCCACCACATTCAAAGCAAGTTGACGGAGTAGGGACCCTGGTGACAAGCCTTTTTGCAGTTCCAAAATGTACCAGGGCAAGGTCCAGTTAGTTATATTTGCATTCGTTGCACTCAGGTAGGGTTCCAGCATACCTTTTGTTGGGAATAGACTTTATTATTTCAAGTGTCGGTCATTAAGTTTTACACTAGGTTGCTTTATATTACATTTATCTTATGTTTTATAAATGTTTATGCTAAGTTTATAGGTTTGGTAAAGGTCTAGGGGCTTAATATGTCATATTGTCTAAGTTTAGTGAAGCCCTAGTCCTCACCTATAAATAGTGTTGTAACCCCTCCTTAGAAGGGGGTAGGTTCTCTAGTGATTTCATCTCTTTCATTTCATTCTAAGGGTTCCTTCCACTCTCTCTCTCTACTTACTTTCTCTCTCTAGATCTCTAAGTGATTATGTTATAAAATCATGACCTAACAAGTGGTATCATTCGCCAAGGGATAATATAGGTTGATTTAGTTTGATTTGGTAGAAAAACTAGGTGTTAAAATTGATTTTTAAGCTTAACTGTTACTGTTCATCGCATTTCTTGCGAGTTTGAAATTCTTTCTATCGAGTTAAGTTTTTTTATCTTAGTGAGTTAGGATAAAAAATGTTAGCGAGTTAGGATTCTTCAAATTTTGCGAGTTAGGTTTCATTTCCATCGAGCTAGGTTTCATTTTCTATCGAGTTTGGAATTATTCTATCGAGTTTAGAATGACTTGTCGAGTTAGGCGTTCGAGTTAAGTGTAATTCTAGCGAGTTAGGATCTTATTTCTATCGAGTTAGGATTTACATTCTATCGAGTTAGGATTTAAATTCTTGCCGAGTTTGAGTTAAAATTTTAGCGAGTTAGAGACGCGAGTTACATTTTCAAAACTCTAGCGAGTTAGGATCTTGGCTTACCGAGTTTGAACCTTACCTAGTTTGAATACATACCGAGTTTGGGATTTCATTCTCATCGAGTTTGGATATTTAAGACATACCGAGTTTGGACTCAAATTTGGCGAGTTAGCCTATTACCTTATCGTACATCGAGTAAGGTTTCTTGTGGCTCATATCAAGGGGAAACTCTGCTCAAATTGTTTCAGACTTACCGAGTTTGACAAACATTAAAACATACCGTGTTACACTTTCTTTCAAACATACCGAGTTAGGATATACAAACTTATCAAGTTCTCAAATCAACTTAAAACTAAAACCTTTACTTATCCTTAACGATCAAAGATTAACATAATCACATCATCTCATCTTATCAAAGTTTTTTTCCTTCTTATCTTTCTCTTCTTGATTTAAAAAAAAAAAAGAGTTTTTTGGCGGGAAAATTTGAGTAAAATTTATTTTCTACAGGAGACTAAACGTTCAATGTTTACGCAAAATTTAAATTTTGGTATAACGTTGAAAATTTTGGCCCAAAATTCAAATTTTTAGGCCAAATTTTCGGTGAAATTTGGCGGCAAAATTTTTGAAACTCAATATTTTCTTGCAACCTTAAAATTGTATTTCATAGTGATTTTCAAATTGTGGAAGAGAAAATTTTTTCAAATAATTTTTGGAGGGAAAATCTGAATTCACTATTTCGACCTTGCGTGTGACATTTTGCTTGATTTTTTTCGATTACATCGCAACAATCAAGGGGGAGAGCAATGTCATCTACAACGTCTCAATCACCTTCTTCCAACTACCTTCCTCACCAATATTCTCATCAGCAACAGTACCTTCTTCCAACTACCTTCCTCACCAATATTCTTATCAGCAACAACATCATCAACAACAAAGTCATAGCTCCCTCATTCGTCATGTGCTGCTCTTTGGTAATGAATCAAGGCCTCCAATGTTGCTACCAGGAACGTATACTATTTGGAAACGGAGATTTCTACAATGGCTCACAGATCGTCCTGTTGCAGATCTCATGCTTAAATCCATTCAAGATGGTCCATACAAAATGATATCTCTTGCTGACTCAACAGGGATTATCAGACTACAAACTGATGAAGATTTGAATGCTACTGAACTTGCTCAGTACGATGCTGACCATCAGGCTGCATGGTTCATGACATTAGCCCTTCCCAATTCAATTCACATGAATATGGACTTTCAAGCCAGTGCTTATGAAATGTGGAAATATCTTGAAGCTATGCATCGTACAGAAGAACTTCATTACATCAGAATGAAGCAAATTCTTGAATCCTGTTTAAGCATGAATCCTATGAAGACCATTCTCCCTGCTCCACCATCTCCAGCTGTTGACCATGGATCATTAATCTACACTCCAAATGGTCTCTTCTTCAATCCTTCGAATGCACCTGAGCCTTTCTTCATTCCTCAGTACCATCCTGCTACACTACATAATTATGTGCAATCTCTACTGCAAAATCTAGTGAAGCTTAGTCTAGTATCTACTGAGAAAGGCAATGGTGCTATGACTTCAACTTCTGAATGCTTAAACACAATGAAAGATATTGATGATGAAGAAGATCTTATCGAACCGAGCATGGCATTTTTGGCATATACAGAAAATATTGTAGATGTGGAAGATCAAGATTATGATTCAACTCCACTCTTTGACGATAATGTTGAATACAATGCCACACTTAGTCAAATGGAAGTTGAAGGAGATTTGGAATCCAATACAGCAGATTTGGAAATCGATACAGCAGATGTGATGTTAATGGCAAACATGCAGGAATCTCACATGAATAATACAAGCCCAGAGCATGATTCTGATGATTCTGAAGATCCAATTGTGAGATTAAACAAAGAGAAAATGTATCAATCAAGGTCTCAAATGCATGAACAAAGTCACAGCTTCATCCTCTTAGATTTCATACAATTTACGAGTCAGGCTTTATCTAATTCCCGAAATCTCCGAAATCGAGCTGTCAAACAAGGTGAAAGAGTTGTGATACAAGGAAGCAATACTCAAAGGTTGGTTGGGAATGGTGAGAATACTGCAGATGTCGCTAATGCAAGCAATGAGGTGAAAGTATTGGATAAACATGATGACAACAGCAGATTGGGGAATGATACAGATGCAAATTGTGCAGAGATCAGACCCTTCTATGACTCAGAGCCCAACTTTGACAAAGGACAGATGGATGAGGAAGATGTCATACCCATCTATGACAAAGAACCGAACTTTGACAAAGAGCAAATGGTTGAGGTACAATCTACTGTTGATCATATTATGCCTGCAAATGAGAAACAACAATCTGAGCAACCTAACTTCAGTAATGAAGGAGAGGTTGACCAGGATGTTGTACAATGTCTTGACAAACGTTCTGAGTCTGAGTCCTTACCTGTTAATCTAATAACTGAAACATCATACCAGACTCTTGAGTCTGAAAATATTCTTCTCAAAAAGACCATTGCCCAGTGTCATAAAGATTTTTCAAAACTAGAGGCACATTGCATCTCACTTAAACTTAAAATGCAAAACGAATCTCTAAATTCGGGCACCAATGGTCAAGTTTCGAATGAACAAAGTAAACGTGTGGATACATTAGTTAAAGAAAATGAGCTTTTAAAAGGTCAAATTCAAGCAAAGGTGTTTGCACATGCTGCATTGCAAGATAAATTAAGAAGACTGACTGGCCAGAGTGTGGATACTAAGTTTGCAAAACCATCAATCTTGGGGAAACCGCCTTCTCAAATAATCAGAAAACAATCAGTGGTTAGACAACCGACTGCATTTAAATCTGAACGACCTAAATTTTCAAAACCTCGGTTTGCCTCCCAAGTTGTTGAGAAAAAAATTTTGACAAAACCAGTCACTCCACATTCTTGGCCTAAGGAAAATGCATCTGTGTCTGCTAAATCTCAACACGTGATTATACCTGGCTCTTCTAGGATTAGTTCGAAAACAGTGTCTAAAACGAGCATTAAAAGTAAAGAGTTTTATGGCAAATATGACATGTACAAGAACTATGATCTAGAAAAGGCTAGGAAAAAGGCGCTACTTCAAAAGGATGGAATTCTAGGTTCAAAACCTCATGTGAAACCTTCCAATGTAGTGCAAAACACTGCTAGTAGTAGCAAACCAAAACCTAGGAGTTCTCAACAAAATAATAGGAATTGGCTAGCATCTAAGAGTAGTTGCGGAAATAATCATGATGTATGTGCTTTAAAATATCTTCAAAAGGTAAATTCACTTGAAAAGGCTCAATCGACTAAGACAAACAAACCCGTTGAACCAAATGTCATAAGTCAGAAACCTAAGAAGTGGATCAATATAGGACGTAGGTTTTCTCAACGAAGTGATGCTCCCACATTTCATTCAACTGCATCTAAAAGGAAAACATCTCCTAGATCTAACACTAGTTGGGTACCCACGGGTAGAATTTTCAAATCAATTGGTCTTAGGTGGATTCCTACAGGAAAGATTTTAGACATCTGCACCAAAACTAATGTGATCTCCACAACATCTACCTCTGAGACAAGAATGAAAACCATCGGTATTGTGTGTTCGAATGTCAAGAAGATAATTGACACTACATCTTTATGCTTCTAACATCTGGAACCCAGTTACTCTTGGGGATCCTTGTTCTCTGTTTTCTTGTCTCTTCTTTCTTTCTTTGCAGATTCTTCAGCAATGGCTTCGGAATAATTCAGTTTCGGACCCGCACTTCAACAATGGCTTCTGAGCAAAATAGCTTAGGACCCGAAACAAACCGTCTTAACTTTCCGGACTCTTCGGCTGAAACATTGTCACTCTCTCGCAAGGAATTGGAAACCCTGTTTGCTCAACTGTTTGATGATTCAATTGAAAACCGTCCTCAAGAGGTCTCACCAATCTCCGCTGCACACCCTGAGAATATTCAACAACCACTGTTGAGAAAGACGGTCCTCCAAGTGAATCTCCAACAACAGCAAGACAAACTGCTTCCAACTCCAGACAATCAGTTGAAGATCCATAACAACAATCAGAACCATAACTTGCAGATTATGATGGAAATACTTTCTTCAATCCATTTGCACCGACTCCAACTGTTCCTGATATAATGGAGTCGTCTTCTCGCAATTTGGATCCGTCTGATATGCATACATTCTACCAACAAGCTGGACGCATAAAGCACAGTGATTCGCAACAAATCTTGTTTAGTTACAAAGGGATACAGTCAATGAAGCAGGATTGTACATCACTGTCATCAACAAAAGCTTAGTATGTAGCCATGTCTGCTTTCTGTGCTCAAGTCATTTGGATGAGAACTTAGCTCACGGACTACGGCTATGTATTTGACTAGATCTCAATGTACTGCGACTCAAAGTGTGCTATTGCTATCTCGTGCAACACCATTCATCATTCCAAGGCCATACAAATTGCTCTCCGCTACCATTTCATAAAGGAGCATGTTGAGAAGGGTACAATTGAATTAGAGTTTGTGGGTACTGAATACCAATTGGCTGACTTGTTTACAAAGACATTACCTCCATCAAGGTTTGTTGATTTTATTCACCAAAATGGTATGTGATGTTTGACTCCAGATGATTTGCAAAATTTTCTTAAAACCTAAGAAGAGTCAAACATCAAAGTCTTTCTGTAAATACTTTTTCTACAAAAAGAATCTTCTTTCTTTGTGTACAAACTTCAAATCTTCAAAACTATGTTCCTCCATTTAAACAAATTTTGCTTTTCTCTGTCAAAATGGAACATGTTTTGAGGGGGAGAAAACTTTTCACAATATCATGAAGTTTGGACACCTCATTTTTTATTCATCAAGGATAAAATGTTTCTTCATCATTCGGATTTAAACTCATTTTCAAAAAGGTTCTACGATCTCTCGAATTAAAAGTGCAAAAAGATTTCACAAAATATATGCTAATTCGAGGGGGAGAAAAGGAATTTTTTCTGCAACGATCCTAAATTAATCTAGTTTGGACTTCAAATGGAAAAGTAATTAATCTTTTAATGAGTAAAGTTCACAAAAGTCTTAAACTTTGGTAAAAGGACCTTGCAAGGAAAATAAAACAGGCTCTAATCAATGTTTTCACACATGTTCTCAAAAGTTGCACACAGGATTAAAACCTCAACGAATCAGACTAACGAATTTTTTCTCAATTATCTCCATAATTGTGAGTTTCTAATTTCCTCATTGTTGTTGTCTAATCGTTCCCTAAATGTTTCAAGTGTTTTCAACGGTCAAAAAGGCACAATCAGAAACTAAGGTTAATGTAATTATCGATCGGGGCATTTTTTTATGTGTTTAGTCTAATTTATTATTTCATATAGCTTTAGAGAACACTAAAGTATGCTCGATTGGTGTGTTTGCACGATTAGAAACAACATAGGTTTGAAATCAATTGATTTAGGGTTTAAGATTTCGATGTCTTTGCTGCTACTAGGATGTTTAATTTGTACAATATTCATGCATTATGATGCTAAAATGCGTGCAATGTCTCTAATCATAACCCCTAACCATTATCATAATTGGAAAATCTCGAGTGATAGGATGAGTTAATCTGTGATCTTGTGTGTTAATTAGATAATTCTGAGCATTTTTGTAAATTTAGAATGAGTTACTTGATTCATCTGTATACTTGTTTGTGCCTGATGCATTTTCTCTGTGTGCAAGTACATGTCATCCCATTGAAAGTCAAAATTTCAACATTCGACAAAATGTTTCTTATGGTACATATTTTGAGGTCAAAGGGCAAAATGTGTTTAAATGCTAAACTGGTAAATGGATTCAAAATGGTGAGAAACAAATTTTTCCAAACTCTACACTATTGTTTTACACCAGTAAAGCAAGTGTGAAGACCAAAGCAAAGTCATTCAAAACCTTTCAAATTTTCAAAATCTGGAATGCTTTAGCTTCAATAAAAGAATGTCTCTGATTTGTACATCCCAAATACCGGAAGTTTTCCATTCATCACAATAACAAATCTTCAAAAAGAACCCATGAGGTTCAACTTTAGATGGAAATTTTTTTTTTCAGATTTTAAAACTCTAAAGAGAGACTCCGGGTCTCAAACAACTTTCTACAGTAAAAGAGTTTTGAATTTCAAACATTCTTTGTTGTATAATTATGTTTTCTAAAACCTTTAGCAGAATTATCTCACGAATTTTTTCAAAAAGTATTTTATAATACGATTCAAAATTCTACTCAATAAGACTTTCTCTCGAATAACATTCATTATTTGAGGGGGAGTATTTTGTTTAAAGAAAACTAATTTTGTATTATAACAACGACTTGTGCACTCATTTCAGTGTACAACTCGGTTTTCAAAGAAAGGAAAGTGCCTTGCTAAACCATTTCTTAAAAACAAAACGTGTACTTATCCTTGAAAACAAGAAGAAGTTCTCATGCAAAGCTTATCTAAAACTCTCTTAATCTTGAGCAAAATTTATTCAAAATTTTTCAAAAGGTTTTTCAAAACTTTTCAAAATTTTGCTCAAGATTTTTCAAATCTTTACTCCCCAATTCGATCCACAGTTTAAAAAATGTCAAAACACATGCTCGTTTTGAGGGGGAGTATTTTGAAATCAAAATGCTTTGTCAAAATCATGTTTTATGGTTTGTGCACACATAACAGTGTACAACCCGTGCTTGTAATTAAAGGACCCTGAGGTACGCATCAGTGCCTCAATCCTTATATAAGGAGCGAAGGCTTCTTACTTTTGAGTAGAATTAATCAAACATTTTCTGATTTTCATAATTCTGCTCAAAAGACAAGTATTTCACCTCAAGGAGTATTCACTTGTTGAGGGGGAGCACTTGAAAAATTCATCGTTTGAAAACCAAAAGTTCTTGTTGATATCTCCCCATAAGACTCAAAAAGCATATTTTAATCAAAAGTTTATCAAAAACAACATCTCATATGCTATTTTTGAGGGGGAGAAAAGTGAAAGTGATTAAAATATGAAAGTTAAATGTTGCTTAAAAGTCAAATCTCATGCGAGCTAGACTCAGATTCACCCAGGAATTGACGAAACATAAAAGTTAGTAAATTCGAAAAAACTTTTCCTCGACGGGTAATAACATCAAGTTAGTTACTAGAGCTAGTTGTCACCTAAAAGCTGACAATGGGACTCTTTAACTAGCCACATAAGCGTGTCTCGAAAAGGATTTGTCTTAGTAGAAATGTACCGTTTCGAGAAACTTTCTGTGGACTTAACCAGGCAGGGTAATAACTTCAAGCTAGTCTAACTAGTGATGTAAGCGTGTCTCAAATCGGTCTTGTTCACTGAAAGTGGATCAATTCTAAAAGTGCTTGCTCTTCCCGCATGTGCAAATTTATTAAATACACATGAGCACATGTGAAGGGGGAGCCCTTCATAAGAAAACACAAAACTCTCAAAGTGTTAAACAAAATGTTTAATAACACAAACACTTTGAGAGATTTTCAAAGGTATCTTGGCTATTGTCGGATAATCATGGAGTTATAAGGTGATTAAGATAGGAAAAACCGTCCTATGATCCGCCAGAGCCGGAGGGATCTACCCAAGGACATCACCAATAGTTAGAATTAGAAGTCCTTAGGTATGATACGAAAAAAAGGGAGAAAAGAATGAAAAGGGAAAGAAGGAGTTGAAGAATTAAAAAGAAAAGTAAAGAAAAGGGTGAAAAGAAATAGCCCTCCATATGTTCAACCTTAGGGCAGACACCGGGTTCAATTCGTATGCTACTGGTTGTTGCTAAGGCAACACCTGTATTGAATATAAAGTCGTCATGGACCCAGTGACGCAATGCACTAAACCTTCTTAGACGAATTTCTGAACAACAGAATCTTCAAACCCAACAAAATTTGAATTTCAGCTGCTTATAAATAGTGGACCATTTTACACCTAAAAGAACAATTTTTTCACATACTTTTCTCTTATCAAATCTAGTTTCATATAGATTAGTTTCATTGATCATGTAGCTAGTTTTAGTTTGTTTTAGAGTGATCCAATCATCCATTCAAGTGATCACCTTTATTCATCTACTAGTGCAAGAGAAAAACACATCGTATCACAAAGATACAAAGTGTTGTAGGAATAGTTTAGTGCACTCGTGACACTTGTTACGTACTTCTTGTATGTTGTGATACATCAAGTTCTTGTCACCATACTTAGGTTGATCATGTAGATCGTGTAGATTGAGTTGATCATGTAGATCGTGAGTAGATCGGGTAGATCGTGAGTAGATTGGGTAGATCGAGTGTAGATCATGTGGATCTTGTAGCTTGTGTTATTTGTGAGGATCGGGTAGATTGTGAGCGACATTGGTACTCTACATTTAGCTAAATGTTAGAAAATAATGTAAGCGACGTGGTTTACGTGTTTAGGCCTCAAAACACAAGATTTTTTTATGTTGGGCCATAAAAAATAACGGGTTCGGTTGTACCTGAAGAAGAACTCGACATCTAGCTTAGTGTCGGAAAATATTGCAAGGGACGTTGTATGGTTTTCTCCACCAAGAAGAGAGCTTGTTGATTAGTGAAGTAACTCTCGAGTTGGGTACTCGGGGAGTGGAGTAGGGGAAGAGGAGCTTATTGACCGAACCACTATAAATCACCTTGTCCGGTTTGCGCTTTCTTTACTTATCTCTTTACGTTTATTTTTGCATTACCGCTTTACATTTATATATTGCATTGCATTTATATTTGTGTGGTTTGTTGCTTATATTGTGTTAGTTATGTTTGTGTCATGGCATGTTATTTATAATATGCCTAGGCTTGTGTTATTGAGACATGCCTTATTTGTTGCTTTATTATATCTCTAATTCTTGTAAGACTAGAGTTGACACTTTTCATATTAAGTCACACTTGATCGGGTGTTTAATACAAAAGATAAAAGATTTTAAACGGGAACGTATTCACACCCCCTCCATCTACTTTTTCCACAATGTCTTTTTGTTATAAGTTTATTTTTAGAAAAATGAAAGGCAAGATGTTAAAAAGTTAGCATACCACAAGGTAGTCAGTTATATAAGGATATGGGGTGGCTTTAGGAATTCTAGCATGCCCGTCTTTTATTTGTTTGTGTAATTTCCCTCACAAACATCTTTTCTTACTCTGCCCCTCTTACTTCAGTATGCAGATGGTAAGGATTGGGTGCAGTGTTCCTAAGAATCGGTTTTGGGTTGTCGGAATCTGAGCACAATGAAAGTTGTAAAAGAAAGAACACAATTTGTTAGCAGATTTTAATAATGGAATTACGGAGGTCAGTGAATGGTTGGTATTAGTCATCAGGAACCTTATCAAACAACTCATTAACACTTGCCGTTGGAGGAGGAACCCTTTCATCAAAAAGTGAAATTCTTGTCGTACAGTTACTTGTCGCTTTGTTTAAAACAGCCCCAACTCTCCTTTACTTTCAAATATCTACACAAAGTATCACAAAACAGAGTTAAGCTAATGAATCCACAGAGAATGCTTAGGGGTTTTTTAAAAGTTGTAATGTTTGAGTTGTGTCTCTTGAAAACTATGATACTTAGGCAATTGTACAAAGGTTAACTGAAATTGAAAATTTTTATTCACAATTCCAGTCCCAAGACATAATATAAACGCAGAGGGAGTAGTGTTATTAATACCTTCTTGTTCAAAGGTCTGGCCTTTAACTTTGGGAGCTTTCTCCAGCTCTTCTTTTTCAAGTTCTTTCATACTTTTCATCATTGGTGGTCGTGCTCTCAACAACGTCTGTAGTGGGGTGTCTTGAGAGTTGTAAGACGTGGCTTCCATTGATGAATCTGCTAAAAAAGAAGAACAAAATTTTAGACAAAATATAACAATACAAAATATGTTTGAAATAATTATGGATTTATCATCTTCCATATAACTTACATTCCGAAATTTCTTTATTTAATCCTTTGTATAAACATTATTAGTAGTTATTCACTATAATGTAAGCATTGATTTTAACAATTAAACAATAGAATACTTTCTCTTGGTCATGTTGTCATTTTGAAATTTAAGACTATCTCTCGTCTTCGTTTACTCAAAACTGTTCGTATTGTTGTCTAACTATTTGTCACCCATTCCCCTCAACATTTAAAACCTATCCGGCAACAAAAAAAATTCTTATTACCTTTGTTATTATTCGTCTTGTTGCTACTATGGATACCAAAAAGGCAAACATGCTTCTTACCTATTAAAATAAACATATCATATGATAATATAGCATGTCAATACATCAAATAAGAAACAAAATTCTTCTAAAACATTTCATCAAACACCTTTCATGTATAAAGAATTTATCACATGTTTTATCATGTAAGAGATATCTATTTTAATTAAAACTGCATATATGACTAATGCCACAAGATATTGGATCAACCAAATCAACAATTGGTACCTTGGTTCACGGGATGATAGTTCTTCATTATTAGATTAGTCAAGCCATCGATTACGTATTTTCTGAAATTTGGGTTCTTTATTAACTGATGAGTCGATCTCAACTGGGTGAAATTAGGGTTCGTATATGTGCCGTTTAAAACACACATCATGATGGAATTGATTGATCGGCCGTCTGTGTTTATAGATTTGATTTAGTATTGAGTGATTGGAGGCTTGATTAAAGGTTTGACTACGTTGAAAATTTGAAAATGTGTGTGTTTTGAATAAGAAGATAAGAGCGAGATGTGTACAAGGCGTATGTTTTTATGAGCTGAATTTACAGCTGGATTAAATGTGGCATTCTTTTTTATCTAGTGGCATTCTTTTTTGCCAACTGGCTTTCTTTTTGGCCAAGTGGCATTATGTACTTGGCAGGTATTGCTAATATATATACGGGGAGATGTAATTCTTATGCCTTTAGAAGGATATATCCGTAATTAAAAGTTTAAGCTGGATATATACGTAATTTTGAACTTTTGTAGGGATACATATGCAATTCTCCCCTACTAGTAAACTGACAGAAAATAAGGAACAAAAACTGATAAAAACTGTACTCTCTGCGTCTCAAAATTAGTCAGTATTTCCTTTTTGAGATATCTCAAAATAGTTGTTCACCTTTTTTTTAAGTAAAAACTAGATAATTTAGTGGATGAATATTTTATTTGAATGATTGAAAATTAAAATGACCCTACATTTAAGTTTGTGATTTTTGTCAACTGATAATAGTTTTGAGATAGATGAAGTATTGTACTGTAAACGGACAAAAGGAAGGTGAATAATAAAATAAGATGTCCGAGGGGGGTATCCCACCAAATACATTAGTATAACCAAGTCTCTTAGTTTCGTGCATAGTATCCGTACCTTTTTATTTTAAGATTTTACCGTTCCAGAATAATAATATCGCCCTACGAATCATGAAAAAGGTTTGCAAAATCATGTGACATGAAGGTGAATCATGTGAAGTTATAAGGTTTGATTGGATTTATTTATTTATTTATTTATTTATTTATTTTTTTTCAATTTTAGAAAACATTGTGAAAAAAAACTAACACAGTAAAATAAATTTTATCAATTTTGAGACATGACATAGCATCAAATAGATCTTTTTATTTGTCAAATGACAATGGGTATGTTTGGCAAAACTAGCTGTAAGTTGTATGCTGTAAATTGTTAACTGTAAGCTGTAAGCTGTAAACTGTAAAGCTGTTAACATGAGCTACAAGTTGTATCTTTTTTTTTTTAATAAAAGTGTTTGGTAAATTAGCTGTTAAATTTAATTATAAGATGTAAAATGACATAAAAGGACATATTTATAATTGTAAAAAATTGTTTGGAGGGTATATCAGTAATTTAAAATTTTAACAGCTCAAAGATTTTAAAAAGCTTCATGAATCAGCTTTTCATTTAGAAGCTATTTGTTTGAAATAAAAGCTAAAAGTTAATGTGTCCAAACAGAGCTATTTATTTTAGATAAGATTATTTTTTTAACAAAAAGTTAACAATTCCTCAAAAAGCTCTTACCAAACATGCCCATTATCTTGTGATCATGTAATCAACTATATTTCCCTCACGGTACTTGTACGCTATTGGTCATGAGGAATACTTAGGCTTAGCTCAACCTTCTCATCCATGGAAGGATTCCGTATTCGATAATAAATGGGAAATGATTTGTGCACCATTTATTTTTGGCTATACACTACTAAATTACACCAATAATGCATACAGTACAACACCGTTATGCATAATTTAGTGATGGATAGAAGAAAAAAAATGATGTACAATTCACCTCCCATAATAAATATCAATCGAGGGCACCCTCATTTCCAGTGACGGTTGCTATATTAATACTCCATATCATTTAATTTTTTGTAGTACAACAAATTAAAGATCTTTATAATTTATTCATGAAAAAACTTTTATAATAATTTACTACAGAACATTTACAATACATACTTAAACAAAGTTGTTTATTTATTTTTCCCTCACCGTAACATAACAAACACCAAGTTAATTATATCTCTAGTGTCATGTTTTAAGTGTGGCTCGACCTCTAAACTCTTTGGCAATGGATTGTAGAAAGACCTTAAGTACAGCTAGATCTTTGTACCGTAGACGAAGAACAAATTGCTTACTTTCTTACTCATACAAATTTAGAGAATTCTTTACTTTATTAATCATGTTAAAAACTAAATTTTCAATTCAATTACAGTACTTTTGAGAAAATATCAAAATTCTTTTCATGTAGGTAAAACAGATTATAAAATAAAAAAATAAAAAGTGCTTTTTTATTTCTTTAATCTTTTTAACGAACATGGTTTTCTTGAATTCTTTTTAGCAACAAGTCGTTAGTTCTCCTCGTGGAAAAAGCGGCTTTTAAGTCGTTGACTGAAGACCAAAAGAGTGTGATGAAGAGAGTATGCTTTTCCTCGTGAACGGAAAATAAACCACACGCGCTACCACATGCACACGCGCCCCAACTCATCATCATCACGATCATCATGTTCTTTCTTTCTAAACTAATGGGGCCCTGTTTCCTGCACGTGTGCCCCCCCTTTTGTCTTTCATCTTTATCATCCATACAATCTACAAGATTTTTTTATGGAGCAATATCATCCATACAATTTATTTTTGGTTTAAATGATAGAGAAAATTACATATGTAATTTTTAGATTTTCTAACTTGTGCTCTTATGCATATGTTAAAAGGTGGGCTCATGTGTCTTTTTTAAATGTATTCTTGTTATTTTTCAAATAAAAAATTATTTTCTATGTACTTTTTGTAAATTTTTGAGTAAAAAAAACACAGAGGCCCACCTTTTAACATGTGCTTAAAGGCACATGTTAAAAAAACCTGTAATTTTTTACGAGGTTATAAATAATGGGAGCTGTGGCGGCATAATCAAGCTTTACATTTTAGCGGTTAATGCAAAATTTTTACATTTTTAAAACGTGACATAAGACGACACACAATATAATAATATTTATACATTTCTACCATATTTTATATATACCAAGTTTGCAAAAAGTGTTGTATATAATATAAATAAGGTTAAAAAACTATCCTTACATGCAGTGTTGCAAAAAAAGTCTACAATGCTGATTAATCACCGTCTATGCGCTACAGGGTCACTAACCTTGTCGATTTATATAACTAGGTCAAAAAAGTAGGTCAGCCGTGGTCAACAGCGATCAACGGCAGTCAATGGTGGTCAAAGTTGCCGAAAACCTGTAAATCTTACCAGAAGCACCCAAAACTCACCGTAAACTTATGTTGATCACTTATAGAAACAGTTTAAATCTATTACAAGTTGTTTTATTAGAAAAAATCTTGTCGGAAATACCTAAAATTCGTCGGAAATACACAAAACTTGCCGAAAATACCTAAAATTTGCCAGAAATGCCAATCCGATTAATCACCGATTAATCCCGCCTAAACCGATTACAAGCTACAAGGTGGTCGATCGCCTCACTACCGATTCACGATTTTTGCAACCTTGCTTACATGTAATTCGTTTTTCGTTATTTCTAATAAGATTTGAATAGAAAAACTCGCCACGCCTCACGCTTTATCGCGCATTTTTCCGCCTCATCTTACGCCACGCCTAGAGTTGATGCCTTAACCTATTTTATAAAGTGGAGGCCATGCGTCACGCCTTAGCGACGTTTTGGCGCCGGCATGACGCGCCTTTTAGAACCACCATTTTTTATAACAGAGTTGTTAGAAAAAGTATAAATAAGAATACGTTTGGTTCGTTGTAATCTGAAATAAGCTAATCCTATTAAAAATGAGTAGCAACACTTGCCCTAATTTCTTGAGTCACATAGAACTTTCGAATCCGCTTTAGTAAAGCCATCACATCCTTTTCAGGTTCTCAAAAAGAAGAGAATGAGAAGGGAAGAAACTCATATCCAATATTAGTGAATTTAGCCTAATATTTAACGCGTTTACATTGTGCGGCCTGAATCACTGCACAACCAGGCACAAAATCAATCATCACAATTTACGTCAAGGGCGATAACCCTGTCAGATCGACACATGCATCTAGCCTCCGTCCCACGAGTAAAGCAACATATCAGCAGGACGTAAGGGTTTGTCCCTCATTCAACCAAACCCGATATTAACTTTTTTACGAGCGAAAATCCCTGATCGAGAACAGATGTCAACAAGGTTATCGTGCACCACGTTCTACCGATGTTAAATACTAATAATACCAGCGCACGATACAACATGGTTGATGCGAGTTTTGGAATCTCACAAAAGGTTTTACCTCTCAATGGATCTTGAGAGATTTTGCAATCCTCCAGGCAGTGTACCTGACCATTGTAGTGTAGTATATGACACGTCCAGGGGATTGATCGTTCTCTAGGGGAATAATGTCGTTAGGATTAAAGTGTAGGTCAACTAGTTGTAGGTCAACTAGGTATAAAGGTAAGGGATGATTCTTATTGGTATTTTATATTTTATGAAAGCAAGTATAATCTCGGATATTGGAAGAGTGGGCGGAATTAGTTGCTAGTCAACTAACCTAAAACTACAAATTAAACTAAATAACAATTAAAATAAAATAAAAGGAAAAGTAAATTGTGGTGGACTTCGTATAATAAGACAAACGTGTTTACTTAAATTTCACTACTCCCTAGTTATCTCTTGTTGGTTTATTGAATGTCACAATTGTTTAGTTGAAGGGTTGTATTCCTTAATACCGGTCGTGGGGGCGTGCACCTCCTTCCCTAACTCTATTAATATCTATCTCCTCTTATGAAGACACGTTTAGTACCCTATCATAGAATCATCAACATCTATTAATGCATTAAATACAACCAATAAAACCGTAGTGCACATCCGATTACGTTTCTTAAGACGTTCAAGCTTGTTACACCAAGGAGGTTAGCCAGTTTTCTTAAGCCTAACGCGAATCAATCAACCAAACAATAAACAACTCACCAACAGTCAATAATTAGGTTTCATTAGATCTAAGCAAACACTAAATCACTAATGCTAGCATGTTAAAAGGAAGAAAAGCATTAATATAATCAAAGAACACATAAACATATTGAATGATTAAAAGTTTAATTGTCTTCAATGAAACATGAGAGAAAAGAGAGTTTGGGAACCCTTAAAATCTTTGAAAATTCGTCCCTAGGTGATAAGGCGAAAAATGAACCACTTTTAGGGGGTCATTTAAGCCCGAATCCGAATTTATTTGATCAAATATTGCCCTAAATCGTTCCTTTTGTGATTTTAGGTACTTGGAGAGTGAATTCTGGAAAAGAAGCCATTTTGGACGTTTTTGGAGCATAAAAGTGAAGAAAACGGCAAAGTCTCAATTTTCCATGCTGGGAACAGTAGGTGACGGCGTCAAGAGTAATTTCCTGACGGCGTCAAACCTCAATAATAAAATCCGAGAGTTCATGAAGGCGTCAAGAGCTTTCCTGACGGCGTCAAACTCCAAGAATTAAAATCCGTAGTTGATGACGGCGTCACACACAGGGCGTCAAGAGTAATTTGTGTGATGGCCTAGGCCTTGACGGCGTCAGAAGTAGATCAAGGCCGTCCGAGGAAGTATTTGGCGGCGAGATGACGGCGTCACACCTTTGTTCTTGACGCCGTCATCCCTATTTTCCTATATATAGTTTTCTAGTTTTTCACATTTAAGGAGAGAAGTTTTGGGAGAAACCCTAAGTACGATTTTGGTGTAACTTTACAGGTTTTTCAAGGGTTCCAACCCCTTGATACCTTGCATGATTAATCAAGATAAGTGTTCTTCTAATTCAATCAATATGTCTATGTGTTGGTTGTCTATATCATGTTCTTGTCTTAATTCTATCATGCTAGGCTAGATCTCTTTTGTGTTTGCTTAGATCTAATGAAACCTAGATATTGATTATGTGTTGATTACTTGTTTATTCTTGTCTTGGATGAATGATTTATATGTTAGGCTTAAGAAAACTGGCAGATCTCCAAATGGTAACATGCTTGAACGTCTTAAGAAACATGAACCGAGGCGCACTAGGTCTTTATTGGTTGTATTTAATGCATGAGCCACTGTTTACAATCCCTATAGTTGTGCTGGGCATGGTGTAGGAGGAGATAAGAGCTCATAGAATTGGGGAGTTATGTGTGCCACCCCATGAATGGTATTAAGGAATACGATCCGTCATCCATGCAATTATAACAAGTAATTAACGTGTAAAAGATATCTAGGGAGTAGTGAAATCTAAGTAAACACATTTTCTCCAATTACTGCTCACAACTTTAGTTTAATTAGTTTATTTTCATTTTTATTATTTTATTTTGATTGCATCTTAGTATTGGGTTAGTTGAATAGCAACTAATTCCGCCCACTCTTCTAAAACCCGAGATTTTACTTGCTTTCATAAAAATATAAAAACACAAAAATAATCATCCCTCACCTTTAGAACTAGTATTTAGGCTTTCTAATCCTAGCGACACTATTCCTAAGCTGAACGACCAATCCCCCGGTACTTGTCACTATACTATACTACAACGATCAGGTACACTGCCTGGTGGGGGTTGTAAGCTTCTCGAGATCCCTCGAGAGGTAAAGCCTGTTGCGATTCCCACGCATCAAGTTTTTGGCGCCGCAGCCCGGGGAATAGTTATTGTCTAGGTTAGAATTTCTTTTTATTAGGTCTACTTGCTAGATTCCTTTCTAGTAAGATTTTATTTTTATTTTTAGGTCTTCTTTAGTCTATCTTATTTCTTCGTGCTTTTGTTCGTAACTCTTTACCATCCGACATCATGGAAGGTGGTAACATCTTTGAACCCGTCATCCTACCACAACAAAACCCACCACTAGAACCCCTTAGGCCCCGAACCTTAGGAGAGTATTCCCAACTTAGCCACCACGGCTACCGAAACACCATTGAGCTCACCGGAGCCAATGTGACCCCCTTGCGATCCGATACCATCCGGTTGGTGCAAAGCGGATGTGCATTCCATGGACTTCGTTCCGAAGATCCAAATCAACATCTTAAGGACTTCCTCAAAATCGTAGATTCCATAGACCTAGATGTTGCAACTAGAGAGACAACCCGTTTACGCCTATTCCAATTCTCTCTACGGGATCAAGCTAGTCAATGGCTTGAGCGTTTACCCGCGGGATCCATCACCACATGGGATGATCTCACCACTCGTTTCCTTGCTCAATTTTTCCCACCGGGGAGAACTACTAAGCTTAGGAATGACATCTTGATGTTCCAACAACGTCAAAATGAATCTCTTTATGAAGCATGGACTCGTTTCAAGGACTTACTCCAAAAAGTCCCTCATCATGGCATAGATCTTTGGCTCCAAGTCCAAATCTTTTATGACCATATCGACATCTCCACGAGGCGAGCTATTGACCAATCGGCCGGTGGTAAGCTACGTGATCTTAGTGCGGAACAATCATGGGAACTCATAGAAGATCTTGCTCTCTGTGACAACGAAAGTTGGAACGATCCCCGTGACTTGAACAAAACGGTCAAGGCAATATCTTTGCCTTCGAACAATTCTAGCACTCCCGACCGTAGGATCATGGAACTTGAGGACCAAGTCAAGTTTCTCATGAAATCTTACGAAGCTCCTAAGCCTTTAAGCCAAGTGAACAAAATCACTTCTTCATGCGAATTATGTAGTGGTCCCCATGACACTCGTGATTGTGTGGAACTCCCCGGAACAGCTTTTGCGGACTACGCATCCACGCGTACCGACAAAGCGGGAGATAAGTGGTACACTTTCAAGCCCGAGCCAAACACATACGGTGATTCATACAACCCCTTATGGAAAAATCACCCAAACCTTAGGTGGAAACAAAATCAACCCAATTCCTCCAGTCCGCCTAACCGTTACCAACCAACCGGTCCACCATCCAACCGTACTTTCAACAACAATCCTTCTAACAACTATGGTAGTACCAACAATCTTGAAGGATTGATGTCAAAGTTTATGGCATCTCAAGAGGCTCGCATAGCTAGGTTTGAAACCGAATTCAACCAACAACAAACGGAGATGACCAACAAAGATTGACAACTTGTTGAAAGCCCTCAACAACCAAGCATTAGTCACACCTAGGAAGGACACTAGGGACACCAATAACGGAAACCAAATTAAGGATCCCTCATCATCTAAACAGGTCCACTTTGTTAATGTTGTCACTATTAAGCCGATAGATAAGGAGATAGAAGAGAGTGACAAGAATGAAGTTAGGATAGAAGCCGAGACTAAGGATGAGAATAGGGAAGTTGAGGTTGATAGTAGAGAGGAATTAGAGGAGGTAGAGCCTATAGAAGAATACTTTGATAAGTTGCCAACCAAGGAAGAACGGGAATACCATAAAGATTTATTCGATAGTCCCGAGAGAACATATATCTTTGGCGACCCCCTTATCAAAATGGGAGACCCCTCTAACATTAACATCCCATGCAATATCGGGCACATGCATATATGGAAAGCTTACATCGACCCTAGATCCCCCGTGAACATCATGACTAGGACTTATTACAATTGGGTGATGAAGAAGCAACTTAATTTTAGGATGATGCCTAATAGGAACCTGATAAGTAATTTTGCGGGAAGAGTAAAAGGATTGCATGTTATTATAGGGAATCTCACCTATGAGATCGATTTTATGATAGTTGAGGACACTCGTCCGGTGATAGATGCTTGCCTAAGCCAAGTAATATTCGGAAAACCATTTGTTGAGGCCACTAGGATGAGTTATGATCCGACTTTAGGGATAGTTAGATTCAAGAAAGAGAATGATGAGGTTGCTTATCAAATGCCCTACAAGATTGAGCAATACCGCCTTCTCTCTAATTTTGAAAAGGAACACAAGCAAACGGCTTATTATAGGAATGAGGAGGATAGACGTAGAGGAGTAGAGTATGTTAGAAATAGGATGCTTGGTTTCTACAAAGAGTGCTTGCAACTAGGTCCGGAATACAAAACTGGTTTAGAAGACGACCTAGAGAGTGGAACCAATGATGAAATCACTTAGTAACCCATGACCTTGAGTCTAGCTACAAGACTCGTAAATAAAGAAAATCGCTTCTTGGGAGGCAACCCATGCTTTGTATGATTTTATTTTGTTTGATTGTTATTTGCTTCCGTATGCATGCTTTATTTTTATTGTTGGTTGATCATGTTTCTCAATTAAAAAGTGGAAATACTTTACTATGTTGTTTGGCCTAGTCTTAACTCCAACCTAAAAGTATTTTTGCAAAAGATAAGTGTAAGGGGAAACCCCAAATATGTTTTCAAGAAACACACGATCATGATTCTCCACAATATTAAATGAACATGTATATTCGTATTTGTTAGAGTCAAATGCTTGTATTGAGTCATAATGAAGTTTTGCAGGATTTTCCAGGAAGTAGGACCAAGTTTTTCCAGAAATCTTCCGGAAACTTAACATAAGAATTTCTGCAGGTCCATTCTGACGGCGTCATGAGTTTACTCTTGACGGCGTCAGGAGTAAAAATCTGGAAATTTTACCGGTTTTGTTTTTCTAACGGAGTCTTATGGTTTTTGTGAATTATTAAGTTTTATAATCTCCAGGAAATCTGCAAACTTCATTCCACAAGCATTATATCTTACTTTGTTTTCTAGGATTTAGTAACTTATATAGGATGCCGCCGATTTTACGCGAGGTTGTCTTGTCTATTCTTGTCAGGATTTACAGGTTATGTTCGACAAGGAGATGATTTATATTCTGGAAGGGAAGCTTTGATTGTTCATTTTCTTGGAGGAAGATCTAATCTGGCCAACCTATAATCCATACCGAGCGAATCAGGGGAGTATTTGATTTCATTCTTTTTATTTTTTTCACTTTTACATTCTTTACTTGAACATTGGGGACAATGTTCATCTTAAGTGTAAGGGGAGGGTAAAAAGATGATACCTTACATATGCACTTTCGCTTGAGTTTGTTTTGTTTAATGGTAGATGTGTAATAAAACTATGAGAAATACTTGTTAGTGCAATTTTAGCGCCAAATTTAAAATTTTTTACAACATTTAGGAGTGAAACTTTAGCCATAGCAAGCGTCTCATGGATAGGAGATTGTATGACTAGCACATAACCGTATATTCAGAAAAATTTTCCACCCAAATATGTGAGGTTCGCCTTTAGATTTGATAGGAAAAGCATTCATTATTAGTGCTTATAAGTGTACCGGTAGCATTTAGATTCTAGAACTTGCGTTAGTGATGCATCCCGAGACCGCTAGTGAGACTACATTCGTGTGGTAGGATTTACTACATGATAAGAGGCATTAGGATCACCCTTGTGTTAAACCCGTATTATAATTACTTGACCATTTAAGTCATATTACTTGGCTAGTTAAGTCAACTAATTTTTCCCACACCCTTAGCGTTGTACTCATTTTTAGTACACGAAACCCCTAGTACGCCCCTCCGAGCCTATCTTTTCGTTTCTAACTTTAAGCATTTTACTTAAAGGAAGAATTTGTTACACCCCACTTAAATGAATCGCCTTAGCCTTCCGTGTATGCGCTCATCTTTAGTGCATTATTGTTATTTGTTAAACCCTAAGTTAACTTTCTAATTGATTACATGGTTGCTAAGCCGAGTCATATCCTTGTACATATTGTTTTGGGACGATTAGGACTCATGGGTAAGTACTTATTTTATGGAGTAATGGGGAAGAACATCACTTATTACCCCCATATGTACGTTAATCTTAAAAGTGCTCCAAGTGTTTTGATTTTCTTAATTCGAGTCATTAGATTAGTTTAATGTAAAGTATGTAAAGATTCAAGTGTAAGGAGAATTTTCAACCCCTATGATGTATTATTTTGGATGGTAGGGCAAGAGTGTATGCAAAAAAAAAAAAAAAAAAAAAAAAAAAAAAAAAAAAAAATCGAAAAAATCAAGAAAAAGAAAAAAAAAATAGAAAAAGAAAAAGAGAAAAAAACATACAGACTACCATCCCTTTTTATTCTATGTTCATTTTATGTTTTTGTTATTTCTCATTTATTAGCTTAAGTCGAGTCTGGTCTTGGCTTAGCAACGCCATATTGTACATGTAATTAACTAAGATTGTTAGCTCGCCACCAGTAATAACTTCTTTTATCCAACAAAACCGTGTAATTCATATCCCTATACCTAACGTTACAACCCTTTAAAAGACATCTTTGATAGTTTATCCTAGGTGCTTACGCCATGTGGTGGAGGTTTGATCATTTCCCAAGCCTATGGTAATCTATTTTGCTATGACAGGTAGTGAGAGATATCTTCCATTTCCATAATGTTATATTACTTTATTACACCCGAGAGATGTGAGTATCTAAACACTATTTGTGAGGTGCTAGTGTATGACCTCCGAGCTTGTCTATTGGTCTTTAGTGGAACGATTATTTGTTGTAATTACTTTTATATTAGTGTTAAATAACCCCTAACTTGTCTTTTGACTAGAATAAAAGCGCATTTGCTTGAGGACAAGCAAATCTCAAGTGTAAGGGTATATGATAAGGCGAAAAATGAACCACTTTTAGGGGGTCATTTAAGCCCGAATCCGAATTTATTTGATCAAATATTGCCCTAAATCGTTCCTTTTGTGATTTTAGGTACTTGGAGAGTGAATTCTGGAAAAGAAGTCATTTTGGACGTTTTTGGAGCATAAAAGTGAAGAAAACGGCAAAGTCTCAATTTTCCATGCTGGGAACAGTAGGTGACGGCGTCAAGAGTAATTTCCTGACGGCGTCAAACCTCAATAATAAAATCCGAGAGTTCATGAAGGCGTCAAACCCCAAGAATTAAAATCCGTAGTTGATGACGGCGTCACACACAGGGTGTCAAGAGTAATTTGTGTGACGGCCTATGCCTTGACGGCGTCAGAAGTAGATCAAGGCCGTCCGAGGAAGTATTTGGTGGCGAGATGACGGCGTCACACCTTTGTTCTTGACGCCGTCATCCCTATTTTCCTATATATAGTTTTCTAGTTTTTCACATTTAAGGAGAGAAGTTTTAGGAGAAACCCTAAGTACGATTTTGGTGTAACTTTACAGGTTTTTCAAGGGTTCCAACCCCTTGATACCTTGCATGATTAATCAAGATAAGTGTTCTTCTAATTCAATCAATATGTCTATGTGTTGGTTGTCTATATCATGTTCTTGTCTTAATTCTATCATGCTAGGCTAGATCTCTTTTGTGTTTGCTTAGATCTAATGAAACCTAGATATTGATTATGTGTTGATTACTTGTTTATTCTTGTCTTGGATGAATGATTTATATGTTAGGCTTAAGAAAACTGGCAGATCTCAAATGGTAACATGCTTGAATGTCTTAAGAAACATGAACCGAGGCGCACTAGGTCTTTATTGGTTGTATTTAATGCATGAGCCACTGTTTACAATCCCTATAGTTGTGCTGGGCATGGTGTAGGAGGAGATAAGAGCTCATAGAATTGGGGAGTTATGTGTGCCACCCCATGAATGGTATTAAGGAATACGATCCATCATCCATGCAATTATAACAAGTAATTAACGTGTAAAAGATATCTAGGGAGTAGTGAAATCTAAGTAAACACATTTTCTCCAATTACTGCTCACAACTTTAGTTTAATTAGTTTATTTTCATTTTTATTATTTTATTTTGATTGCATCTTAGTATTGGGTTAGTTGAATAGCAACTAATTCCGCCCACTCTTCCAAAACCCGAGATTTTACTTGCTTTCATAAAAATATAAAAACACAAAAATAATCATCCCTCACCTTTAGAACTAGTATTTAGGCTTTCTAATCCTAGCGACACTATTCCTAAGCTGAACGATCAATCCCCCGGTACTTGTCACTATACTATACTACAACGATCAGGTACACTGCCTGGTGGGGGTTGTAAGCTTCTCGAGATCCCTCGAGAGGTAAAGCCTGTTGCGATTCCCACGCATCACTAGGGTTTGCCTTTAAGGTTGCACAAAGTTACACCACACTTATGAATGAAAATTTCAAAACTATATATAGATTTTACAAGCTGATGGCGTCAGGTTATAAGTCCTGAAGCCGTCAGAACGTCGCATTTTAGGGTTTCGGATCACCCAAACAACATCCTGACGTCGTCACTTTATAAGATTTATGGGCCATCTCGTGTAATCCCAAAGCCTGACGGCCTCCCTCCAACTGCACCTGACGCCGTCAGGTGCAAACCTTCAAAATCTTTATGGGGCGTCACATGTTAAATTCCATCAGCTTCATTCTTCAAGTGACGACATCAGCATCCAAGCCTGACGGCGTCAGGTGTAAATCCTGACTTTTCCTGACTTTCTTCTTTTCTTCATTCTTAAGCCTAAAAACGTCCAAAATGCCCCATATTCTAGAAATCATGCCCCAAATACCTAAAAAGAGAAAAGAAACGATTTGAAACAGTATTTGATCATAAATTCACGACTTAGGGCTTAAATTCACGATTTTAGGCATTTTTTTATTTTCTTTTTGCATACACTTTTAATCTACCATCCAAAATAATACATCAAAGGGAACTCGTTTCCTCCTTACACTTAAACTTTTACATGATTAAAATAAAGACTCGAATTATGAAAATCGAAACACTTGGAGTACTTTAAAATATTAACGCATATATGGGAGTAATAAATGATGTTCTTCCTCATTATTCCATAACACTAGTACTTTACCCATAAGTCCCAATCATCCCAAAACAATATGTACAAGATATGACTTAACTTAGCAACCATGTAATCAATTAGACAACTAACTAAGGGTTTAAACATGTAACAATAATGCACTAAAGATGAATGCATACAAGGAAGGCTAAGGCGATTTGGGTGTACATTCGGGGGTGGATTGTAAACAAATTCTTTCATTAAGTAAAATACTTAAAGTTAGGGGTATTGTGTACTAAAAATGAGTACTACGCAAAGGTGCGGGAAAGTTATTTGACCAATGAAGTTAACGTAATTGTAATACAGGTTTAAAACATGGGTCATCCTAATGCCTCTTATCATATAGTAAATCCTAACTTCACGAATGTAGTCTCACTAGCGGTCTCGGGATGCATCGCTAATGCAAGTTGTAGAATTTAAATACTACCGGTACACTCACAAGCATCAACAATGAATGCTTTTTCCTAATGATCTAAAGGTGAACCTCACATATTTGGGTGGAAATTTTTGAGTGGTACGTTTTTTTTGTGCTAGTCATACAATTCCTATCCATGAGACGCTTATTAAGACAAAAGTTTCACTCCTATATGGTGCAAAAAAATTTAAATTTGGTGCCAAAATTACCCTAACAAGTATTTCTCTTAGTTTTATTACACATCTACTATTAAAAAAAACAAATCAAGTGAAGTTACAATTTTTAAGTTATCTCAATTTACCCTTCCTTACACTTAAATCGAACATTATCCCCAATGTTCAAAATAAAAAATGTAAAAGTAAAGATAAATGAAAATGAAAGAAACTAATGCTCCCCTAATTTGCTCGGTATGGATAAAGCGGTAACATGATCCTCCTCTAAGAAAATGAACATGTAAAACTTCACTCCAGAAATATAATCGTCTTCTTGTCCAATATAACATGTTAAACAACAAAGAAAACAAACATGAATCCTCGCATAAAATAGGCAATAAATTATATATAAAAGTAAATCTTAGAAAGGAAGGTAAGATATAATGCTTGCAAAATAGATGTTTGCAGATTCCTAGAGTTTAAAAACAAAATATTTTACGAAACTACGCAATTCCAGCAGAAAAACAAAACCTGGAAATTCTTTCAGAAATAACACCTGACACCATCAGGTTATAACCCCTGACGCCGTCAAAAGTGATCTGACGGAATTCTTTATATTTTGTTTCCGGAAAATTTCTGGAAAAATCAAAATTTTAATACTTGCAATCTTGCGAAACATCCATTGTGACTCGATACAAGCATTTGACTCTAATAAGTACTAATATGTATGCTAATATTTAATTGTTATTGTTCTTGTTCAATTCGTTCTTTAAAAAAACAAATATGATCTTCTCTACACTTATCTTTTAGCAAAATACCTTTATATTTAATTAAGACGAAGTTAAAGACAAAATAAGGCATTTTCAGTTTTTCACAATTTATTTGAAACTTGAACAATGAACAAAAAGATAAAGCATACATATGGAATCAAATAAAAACAAACAAACAAACAAACAAATAAACAAACAAACAATGAAAAAGCTTGGATTGCCTCCCAAGAAGCGCTTTTCTTTATTTATGAGTTTATTCTCACATATCCAAGTATGAGCCATCTAATTGTTGCCTCATCTTTCATATATTCATCATTGAGCTCTAGGCATCCATGATAGTACCTCTTACTTTTCTCCTGGGTATATTTGAGTCCTTTCCTTTTATCATTTTCATTCAATGAATCGATAGGGAGAAGTCTATTGCATGCCTCAATTGAATGATTCTTAAATCTAGGGTGCAAGCGGGGCATTTGGTAGACGAAATCTTCATCTCCGTCCGAGAATGTGGTAGCGTAGTGATTGCACCAGGCTTTACCTCTCGAGGGATCTCGAGAAGGTTACAACCCCCACCAAGCAGTGTACCAGATCGATGTAGTATAGTATAATGACAAGTACCGGGGGATTGATCGTTCAGCTAGGAATAGTGTCGCTAGGATTAGAGAACCTAAAGACTAGGTCTAGAGATGAGGGATGATTCTTTTTGTATTTTTATATTTTATGAAAAGCAAGTAAAAATCTCGGGTTTGAAGGAGTTGGGTGGAATTAGTTGCTAGTCAACTAACCTAATTACTAAGATGCAATTAAAAAAAAATACTAAAAATGAAAATAAACTATATTAAACTAGTGGTGTGAGCAATATATGGGAGAATTGTGTTTACTTAGGTTTCACTACTCCCTAGATATCTTTTACATGTTAATTACTTGTTACAGTTGCGTGGATGACGAATTGTATTCCTTAATACCATTCATGGGGTGGCGCACTTACTTCCCCAATCCTATAAGCGCCTACTTCACTCCTATGTCGTGCCGGCTAAGAAGCTCCTAACATGGGATCATTAGAATTTGCTCATGCATTAAATACAACAAATAAAACCTAGTACACATCGGTTCATGTTTCCTAAGACGTTCAAGCATGTTACACAATGGAGATCTGCCAGTTTTCTTAAGCCTAACAATGAAATCATTCATCCAATACGACTATAAACAAGTAATCAACATATAATTAACATCTAGGTTTCATTACATCTAAGCAAACACATGATAGATATAGCCTAGCATGTTGAAATCAAGACAAGCATAAGATATATTCAAACAACACTGATGAGTGTGTAAATACTCATCATTTTTACCATTTCTAAGCTGCCAAAACATATAAAAACACTCAATATTGAACCAAAATAGTGAAAATATCTCAGAAAAGTGTTTTACATGTTTCAAATGCAAAAGTATCAAAAACAGATGAAAAACGCACAAAGTTTGCATAATTGGCAGTTTCAGTCCCTCATCTTTCAAAAGTTGTCAAATCTAGTCCCTGGTTGTTCTAAAAACTCGAAAAAGTCACCAAAGGTTCTTATAAATCAAAAAGTTACACAAATAGTCCTTTGATGAAAAGTTACACAAAATGTCAAGTTTAGTCCCTGAACTTTGAAAATTGTCAAAAATTGTCCCTGGGATATGAAAAACTTTGAGAAAAACAAATTTTGTCCTTGCACTAACCTTTTATGACAGGATTGGTCCTTGGTGGAAAGTTTGGTAAAAATTACACAAATGGTCCGTGAAGTTTAAAAGTTTGACGGTTTCAGTCCCTGGTGAAAACAAATTGGAAAAATCATCAAAGGACCTTATACTATTCATGGATTGGCAAATTACACCCTTGGAAACAATATGGAACCATGCCAAATCCCACCCCACAACTTTCGTAAAATTACAAAAATAGTCCTTGTGTAATCTATAAACCAAACCGGACCTTAAAAACAATAATACTACTCCATAGTCCAATCCAATACCACATCCAAGCCCAACCTCCTAATCCTTGGCCCAAGTCTTACCACAGCCCACTCCACCCCAAACTAATAACTCCCAGGGTCAACGTTTGACCCTCTCGGTCAAACAAGGTCAAACTGACCTTCACCCCCACCATCCTTCCCTCCCCCACTTGCAGGTCCCATCAACTCCCATCACAAGCCACCGCCCAAAACTCCCTGCACCTAATTATCACACCACAATTAATGCCACCCCCTAGTTGTAATACCAATCCAAAACTCCCTTACCCAATTTTGGCGCCAAAACTCGATTTAAAGGGTGAGATCAAATCAGAGCAAATGGACGGCTTAGATTAAATGGGAAATACTCAGAGATGCTCAAGAAACCCTAGGAGAGGGCAATAAATAGAAGAAGAAGTGCAAGGAAGCAGTGTGTAGATTTTTAGCTAAAATTAGTGTCGAATTTAACATTAAGCTTTCAATTAAGTGTAATCTCTTTATTTCAAGTATTGTAGTAGTGATATTATTGTATTTTAAATCTTTTGAAGTTATAAAATCATAAGTTTCAGTTCTATTGATGAGTGTGTAAATACTCATCATTTTTACCATTTCTGAGCTGCCAAAACATCCAAAAAACACTCAATAATGAATCAAAATAGTGAAAATATCCCAGGAAAGTGTTTTACATGTCTCAAATGCAAAAATACCAAAAACAGATGAAAAACGCACAAAGTTTGCATAATTGGCAGTTTCAGTCCCCCAACTTTCAAAAGTTGTCAAATCTAGTCCCTGGTCATTCTAAAAACTTGAAAAAGTCACCAAAGGTCCTTATAAATCAAAAAGTTACATAATTAGTCCTTTGGTGAAAAGTTTCACAAAATGTCAAGTTTAGTCCCTGAACTTTGAAAATTGTAAAAAATGGTCCCTGGGATATGAAAAACTTTGAGAAAAACAAATTTTGTCCTTGCACTAACCTTTTATGACAGGATTGGTCCTTGGTGTAAAGTTTGGTGAAAATTACACAAATGGTCCCTGAAGATTGAAAGTTTGACGGTTTCAGTCCCTGGTGAAAATAAATCTGAAAAATCATCAAAGGACCTTTTACTATTCACAATGTGGCATTATACACCCTTGGAAACAAATTAAAAACATGCCAAGATCACACCCTCAACTTTCCCATAATTGCAAAAATAGTCCTTGTGGAAATAAACCTAAACCGGATCCAAAATAAACTAAACCAAATCCAATCCAATACCTAAGCCTAGTCCACCCTATTTTCCTTGGGCCCAAAATTCACCCAGTCCACCCCTTAGCCCATTGCACCCTTAATATTAATCCAGGTCAACCTTTGACCTGGTCAATACCAGTCAAACACAACCAAACCACCCTTCTTCCCCATTTCCCTCTCACCCCGAATACCACCATACCACCCCTGGTTTTGCAGCTCCACCACCCCAACTTGTCCATCCCATCATCATCCCCACCTCCCTACACCTACCCAAGCCACCCACATTTAATGCTTCTCCCCCAATACACTCAATCAGGGAGCAATTTGCAAATAGTCATTTTGGCGCCAAAATACGTGGCAGCTTATTAGTGGACCAATTTTATCAGAAAAAGGTGGGAAATGATGAGGATGCGCCCAGAAGACCTAAGGGATGGCTATAAAAGGAGAAGATGCAAGGAATGAAGAGTGTAGTTTTTAGTAGTTTTTATTTTGTGTCGAATTTAAATTAACTCTCAAATTAGTGTAAACCTTTCAATTTCCAGCATTGTAATAGTTTAAGTATTGTATCTCAACTCTTTTTAAGCTATAAAATCATAAATTTCAGTTTGTTTCAAGTTTGTGCAATTTATTCCAATTTTCAAATTCTCATTTAGTTCAATGGTGTCTTAAAGCAAGATTAATGGACTGAGAATAGGTCACATAGGTTCCAAGAAGCTTGTTAAAGCTTTAGAGACATCTAAAATCCAGTATAATAGAAGAAAACTAAAAAATCAAAAAAGTCAACTATAGTCAACTGTGTTGTTTGATTTTTGATTTCAGGTTTGAAGAGGTAATTGGTGATCAATCTTGGAGCTGGATTGGCCTATCTAAAGATAGGCAACTGTGAAAAATCCCTTGTTCATGCTAGGGATGGTTTTGTAAGCTTGTTCTTATTTCAAAATTCCACTAAAAAGTCTAAGTTTGAGTAGCTTCTGTTTAATTACTTCTCTTATTGCTAATCTGTGTTTGCTTATGCTATTTGTTGTTGTTTGAGTAATTTGTGGCTTTACATTCATCACTTGTTAGTTAGAATACAATAGTTATTGTGATTCTTGGTTTACTAGTTATAAACAGTTAAGTGGCATACTTAAGTGTTCATGGTTGATTTTTGTTCCTAGGCTGTCATTTAGATCTAATATCTCACTAAAAGCTGAGTTGGAACAAGCTCATAAGCTTTCACAACCCTTAGTTACTTAAAACTTGAATCAGTCAATCTTAAGGGAGTGTTTGGTTTTGAGTGATCCAAGGTGTTGCAGTGTTTAAGAGTTGTGGTTTCTGGTTGATACAAGTTACTTAGGTTATTATTAACTTAGAACATCAATAAAATCAGGTCTTGTTTTAACCAAAAGTCAAAATCTCAATTTTCTAACTCTCACAGTTAACTGTGAGAGTTTTAGTTATCTAAATCTTACTCATTAGGTACATTAGTGTTTAATATAGTGTAAACTAACCCTAATATAGCTTATAACCTAGTTGGTAATCAGTAAAAGCTAATAGAAATTCATAAAAGTCAAAACTTGTGAATTCTCTAAAAGTCAAAACTTCATACTCTCAGATTTTTGCTAAATTTCCAAATTAAATTGTGAGTTGTGTGATGGAAGTTAAGGTTTGAAATTTGTTGTGATTAGAGTCTATCAGCTGATCTATTTGCTCAAATTTTTGCTTAATATTTGTGGTAGTCTAGGTGGGTCCCACAGACCCTCAAACTCACTTGCAGGGCAAAGGTGTGCCCTGCTCATTCAGACCCAGTCCATCACCACCACTTTGGTGGTGATTTCTGACCAACTCAGTGGGCCCCAGACATCCTAATTAGCTTTTCCCAACCCCCCTCCTACCAGGGAGTGTGGATTGACCCTTGGGTTGACCTAGGACCCAGTGGACCCCACATAAAATTGCCCACAAAGTCTGTCCCAGGTCTGAGTCATTTGTGAAAGTGCAAAGTGCTTATTTCTCTTCATTCAGCTTAATTGTGCTTATTGCTTGCTATTTCTGGCTTATCTGAGTGTGTTCAACTTGTTTGTACCCATTTTGACCATTGTGGACCCCACCCAAAGCCAGTTGACCTCATTTGACCACTCAATCAACATAAGTCAACTGTATAAGCCAAGGGGGTGCTTATAGCTTATTTATAAGCTATTTGAAAAGTGTTTTCACAAAAGTTCTTTATTTTCATTAGTAAAACAAGTCTGTGAAAGAAAAATCCAAAAAATCCAAAGTTAAAATAAGTGATAGTTTCTATTTAATTCAACTTAATTTTAATTTTCATTTTTAGATTTTAATTAAGTAACTAGTGTTTTTATATTTTTATTAAATACCTTATATAGTAAAGTAATTTTGATAATTTTTTCAGATTTTTATTATGTCATTTAGTATTAATTAGATTTAATTTTAATTTTATTAATAATTAATTAATATTAAGTATTAAATAGCTTATTTAGTTTTTATAAGGTAAAACTTAGTTTTTATATTTTTCCTAGCTCTAATATAGTATAATAGATTTTTAGAAAATATAATTTTGAATTCTACTATTCATTTTCTATTTTTCTTATTTTATTTGTTTAAAATAGACTTAAGTCAATTAAAAGGTAAATAATTAGTGGTTTAATCTTAAAACATAATTTTTAGAGTTTTTATAATTTTTTAGGATTCCTGTGATGGTTAAGTAATTTTATAAATTTTCTTGTAATTTTCTAAGTTAATTTAGTATTAATATTAATTAAAAGTAGTTTAATTAGTTTAATTAAGTTAAATAGTTTTCAATTTATAAAAAACTCACAAAAAGACAAAAACATTTATTTTTATTTTTTATACTTTCTTCAAGTTCTAATTTAGGTTTAGAAAATATTTTTGCAACTTTTTAGTTTAATTTGTAATAGTTATAATTTTTAGTTAAATTAAATTAGATTTTAATTTAGATTTTAAATAGTTTAATTAATTAAATAATATTTAAATAGTATTTTAATCATTTTCATAATTTCATTTTCATTTTTAATTTTAAAGTTTAAAAAAGTGTCAAAAGCACCCCCTGTAGTTTGATAAATACCAAAATCTCACTTTTTCAGTCCGATTGCGTAAATCTGAATTGTGAATACGTGCATATATCTGTTATCTGATTTTTGTGAATATTATATCTGTCTACAAATACCAAAATAACAGTAGCAATATCAATCCCACATCATCTGGCTACTGTCCTCAGTGCCACTTTCTCATAAACGATTTCAAACGACACCATTTCAATCTCGCTGGGACTTTAACGACCCGGGGAAACACTACACTATCACCGGAGTATTGATTCTAGGCTGTCTTTGACTTGTTGACCTTGGTCAATAATATCTGACGGTTCGGGCTCAATCAAAATTTGGCGCCGCTGCCGGGGAGGTTGTTGCGTGTTTTATAAAATCGTTTTAAGTTTAGTGGTTTTCAAAACCATCCCTGTACAAATTTCTCACAAATTTGTAAAAGGTTTTTGTAAAAACTAAATCATATAAAAAAAACGTTCATTAACACTTCTCCTGAAGTGTTGAAAACACCAAAAAAAAAAAATTAAAAACAATAAAAAACAAACTGGTTAAATTACTTCGTGTTCTTTAAGATTACAACCTGAAACAGTTGGTTTAAGGTAAGTTCTGACATTAAATTGCGAACTGAAGAGGAATCCATTCTTTCCTCCCGCCAGCCTGCGAGTAATCTTAAAGGGACGATTTCGGTTAACGAATCAGTTCCAAAAATATTTCCCAAGTTTTCTGCACACACACCCATAAGCCTAAAGCAGTTTTTCAAAAATTAATTAATAAACCCATAATAAGTTCTCAAACTTAAGATTAAAACTTGCCTTTATATCCCTGTGAGTGGTGTACCTTTTTCAAAGAATCCATTCACTTGTGATTGCTGGTTTAAGTTCACTGTGGTTTTGCCTCGATCTTGTTTTGAAAAATTGGTTTTAGTGCATGCGCACTCGGTCACAAACAAAACGTAAAAATCAGAAAAACGTACACGAGCTACGTTCTGACACACAAGAACCAAAGACCGAAATGGCCGCTGGGCCACCACCACCTTTACCACCCCCTGACCCTCCCAGGGATGAGCCAGTTCCCGATCTCCGAACGATGGAGGAACTGTGCCAGCCTACCATGCAAGGGCGGGGAGGGCCTATTGCACCACTCACTATTGAGGCTACGGATTGCTGGGTGACGATGCCAATAAGCATCTTGACAAATATCTCACGGTCACCCAAAGCATGAAACAGCATGGTGTCACGGATGATGCCCTTCGGCTATACCTCTTCCCCTATTCTCTCACTCATCATGCCACTGCATGGTTTGACCGACTTCCAAGAAATTCTATTCGTACCTTTGATGAAATGGTAACCAAGTTTTTAGCAAAATATTTTCCACCATCCATGGTTACCAAGTTACGAAATGATATCAGCAACTTCCGGCAACGTCCCGATGAGTCTCTTTTTGAGGCTTGGGAACGTTATAAGCTAGCCATTGATCGGTGCCCTAACCACAATATGTTGCAAGTTACCATCATAGATACCTTCTATAATGGTCTGACATTGAGGCACCGAGACATTCTCAATGCTGCTGCTGGTGGGACCTTTATGAAAAGGCGTCTCGAGGAGTGCTATGACTTAATCGAGAACATGACTGCCCATCATAACTTTTGGGATTCCTCTGCGGAGAGGGATGCGTCATGTCATTCAGTTACTCCCTCATCATCATCTCCTGAAATAATGGCTCTTACCAAAAAGATGGATGATATTTCTACGGCTATGTTGAGAATAAGCCAAACGATGCAAAATCAGGCTTAAAATCAACAAGTGAAAGCCGTGGCCCGAAGTTGTGAAACTTGTGGGGGCCCTCATCTGTATTCCGAGTGTCCAGCTACTGCTGACTTTCCTCCAGAGAACGTATATGCTGCTCACGGTTCCTACAATACGGGGGGTAATTCTTACCAACCGCAAGGGGACCGTAATCTCTTAAGATATCGTTCCAACAATTTTCTCGGACCTCCCGGTTTTAACCAAAATCAAAACCGTAACGCGAATCAGAATTTTAACCAAGGTCAAAACTCAAATTTCCAAAACCCGAATCAAAATCAAGGCCAGTTTAATCAAAACAATTTTCAAAATGGCAATCAAAACCAAGGTTTTCAAGGAAATTTTCAAAGAAACCAGAATCAAGGGAATTACAATCAGGGTAATTTCAATCAGAGAAACACTTTTCAGGGTAACAACAATCAAAATCAAGGGAATTTTCAAAACAACCGTGTTCAAAATCCCCCTGTTCAAAATCAAAACGTTGTTCCACCCTCGTCTTCCTCCGATGCTGAGATTAAACAATTCATGAAAGCACAAGAGGAAACGAATCGGTTATTGATCAAGACGATCTCTGAACTTCAGAAGTCTTTAAATGATCGACCCTCGGGCCCAGGTACATTACCGAGCAACACGATCGCTAACCCGAGGGGCGATGTCAAAGCGATCACCACCCGAAGTGGGACATCTTACAATGGACCCTCGATCCCTTCTACCTCTTCTTCTCCTCCTAAGGTAGCGGAACGTGAACTTGAGGTCACTACGGACAAGGTACATCCTACTAATAACGGAGGTATCAACAACGTCCACCCTCAAGTTGTCCCGGTCCCGGCTCATAAGCCAAAAGTTGTATTTGATCCCCCTGTGAGTTCTGATGAAATCCCAAAGAACGATCCTAAGCCATCAATTCCTTATCCTTCACGATTGAGTGAACAAAAGAACCGCGAAAAAGCTAACCATCAGATGGAAAAATTTTATCAAATTTTCCAAGAATTACACTTTGATATTAGCTTCGCGGACGCTCTTCTTCTCATGCCTAAGTTTGCTTCGACAATCAAAAATCTGATAAGTAACAAAGAAAAACTTTGTGAGATGGCAAAAACTCCTCTTAACGAGCATTGCTCAGCAGTGCTTTTGAAAAAGCTTCCCGAAAAGCTTGGAGATCCCGGGAAATTTCTCATTCCTTGTGTTTTCCCTGGGATGGTTGAATGTTTTGCCTTGGCCGATCTTGGTGCAAGCATTAACCTGATGCCTTACACAGTCTGGAAAAGACTCTCACTCCCTGCTCTCACTCCAACCTGCATGACACTCGAGCTTGCAGATCGTACCATATCTCGTCCTCTCGGCATTGCCAAAGATATCTTCGTGAAAGTAGGAAAGTTCCATTTTCCGGCAGATTTCGTGATTGTTGATTTCGATGCTGACCCACGAGTCCCTCTCATTCTCGGGAGGGGATTCTTAAGAACGGGTCGTGCTTTAATCGATGTATTCGAAGAAGAAATCACTCTACGTGTTGGTGGCGAGGCCATCACATTCAATCTTGATCAGACTTCAAGATACTCCTCCAACTATGACGCAGAAACGGTTAACCGAATTGACATCATCGATGTTGCGTCTGAGGAGTATTCTCAAGAGGTCCTTGGTTTCTCATCTAGTGGCAGTCTTTCTACTGACCCTATCATTTCCGACCCTTCCCCTTCCCTCACTCCGTTTGAGGGAAGTGACTTCCTTCTGGAAGAGGTCGAGGCATTTCTTGCTCAAGATAGCTCAATCCCAAGTGGGGTTGATGAAAACTATCTTGACCCGGAGGGGGACATTCTTCTACTTGAAAGATTGTTAAATGACGATCCTTCACCCTCTCCGTTTCCAAAAATACTTCATAAAGCGGAAGTCAAAAATGTTGAAATAACTGAAGACTTTCCCGAGGTTGAGCTCAAGGACTTGCCTCCTCATCTAGAATATGCATTTCTGGAGGGTGATGATAAATTACCCGTCATTATTGCTAAGGACTTAAAAGTTGAGGAAAAGGCAGCACTCCTAAAGGTTCTAAAGTCACATAAACAAGCAATCGCTTGGAAACTCTCCGACATTAAGGGCATAAGCCCGAACTTTTGTACGCATAAAATCTTAATGGAGGATGACTTTAAACCAGCAGTGCAACAACAGAGAAGGGTAAATCCAAAAATCCACGAAGTTATCAAACAAGAAGTTCTTAAACTTCTTGATGCGGGATTGATTTACCCTATTTCTGACAGTCCTTGGGCTAGCCCAATTCATTGTGTCCCTAAAAAGGGTGGCATTACCGTTGTCACCAACGAGGATAACGAGTTGATTCCAACTCGTTTGGTCACGGGTTGGCGAGTATGTATTGACTATCGAAAGTTAAATGAAGCTACCCGTAAAGACCATTTTCCTCTCCCTTTTATGGACCAAATGCTCGAAAGACTTGCGGGGAATGAATACTACTGCTTCCTCGATGGCTTCTCGGGTTACTTTCAAATCCCCATTGATCCCCAGGATCAAGAGAAGACTACCTTCACATGCCCCTACGGAACTTTTGCTTACAGACGTATGCCTTTCGGCTTATGTAATGCACCAGGCACGTTCCAGAGGTGCATGATGTCTATTTTTTCCGACATGATCGGAAAAACTATGGAGGTATTCATGGATGACTTTTCAGTCATCGGGGATTCATTCCAGACCTGTCTCTCCCACTTGGAACAAATGCTTAAATGTTGCAAAGAAACGAATTTAAGTCTCAACTGGGAGAAGAGTCACTTTATGGTTAAAGAGGGCATAGTCCTCGGCCATAAAATCTCAAAGAACGGGATTGAGGTTGACAAAGCCAAAATCGATGTCATTGCTAAATTACCTCATCCCACCACCGTAAAAGGTGTTAGGAGCTTTTTGGGTCATGCCGGCTTCTACCGTAGGTTCATCCAAGATTTTTCTAAGATTGCCCGGCCTATGACCCATCTCCTCGAGAAGGATGCTCCTTTCATCTTCTCTCCTGAGTGCATCGAAGCTTTTGAAACATTAAAGAAAAAGCTTACCGAGGCACCGATTCTTGTTGCCCCCGATTGGGACCTACCTTTTGAGCTTATGTGCGATGCTAGTGATTTTGCCATAGGTGCGGTCTTGGGGCAACGTAAAGCAAAATACTTTCAGCCTATACACTACGCAAGTAAAACTATGACTGAGGCTCAAGGTCATTACACCACCACTGAAAAAGAACTCCTAGCTGTGGTGTATGCCTTTGAGAAATTCCGGTCATACTTGATCCTGACCAAATGCGTGGTGTATACGGATCACTCGGCTTTGAAGTACCTATTTGCAAAGCAAGATGCAAAGCCGAGGCTTCTCCGTTGGGTTCTCCTCCTTCAGGAATTTGATATCATTATTTGTGATAAAAAAGGAGCCGAGAACCTTGCTGCTGATCATCTCTCACGATTAGAAAACCCACATCAAGATGTGTCCGAGAAACAAGAAATAAATGAATCATTCCCTCTCGAGACACTCAGTGCGGTTACTTTTCGTGGTGACTCTACTACCCCATGGTTTGCCGACTTTGCAAATTACCGTGCGAGTAACTTCATCGTGAAGGGGATGACGTCCCAACAGAAAAACAAATTTTTTAAAGACGTCAAACGTTATTTCTGGGACGACCCCTTCCTCTTCAAAATTTGTGCCGATCAAGTCATCAGGCGATGTGTATACGGACAGGAAGCCGCTGATATTCTTAAGGCTTGCCATGCGGGACCCACCGGGGGCCACCATAGTCCTAACTACACCGCCAAAAAGGTGTTTGATTCCGGTTTCTATTGGCCCACGATCTATAAGGATGCCCACGAGTTAGTCAAAACCTGTGATGCTTGTCAGCGTCACGGAAATATTTCACAAAAGAACGAAATGCCACAAAATGCTATTCAAGTTTGTGAAATCTTTGACGTCTGGGCATTGATTTTATGGGGCCATTCCCATCGTCTCGTGGAAACAAATACATACTCGTGGCTGTTGACTACTTGTCAAAATGGGTTGAGGCTAAGGCCTTACCCACTAATGATGCCCGAGTAGTTGTGAAATTCTTGAAATCCCTCTTTGCTCGTTTTGGAACCCCACGTGCCATCATTAGTGATCGCGGTACTCACTTTTGCAATGATCAATTTGCAAAAGTCATGCTTAAGTACGGTGTTACTCATCGTCTTTCTACCGCGTATCACCCACAAACAAGTGGGCAGGTGGAGGTTTCCAACCGTGGTATTAAACGGATTCTTGAGAGGACAGTAGGAGAAAACCGTGCTTCCTGGTCGGATAAACTAGATGATGCACTCTGGGCCTTCCGTACAGCTTACAAAACACCCATTGGGTGTACTCCATACAAGCTTGTATACGGGAAGGCGTGTCATTTACCGATCGAGCTCGAGCACAAAGCCTACTGGGCCTTGAAACATGCTAACTACGACCTTCATAAAGCGGGTGATCACCGTAAGGTTCTACTCAATGAATTAAACGAACTTCGTGATCAAGCCTACGAGAACTCTTTGATCTACAAAGAAAAGACAAAGAAGATTCACGACTCTAAGATTAAGAACCGAGTTTTCAACGTCGGTGACAGAGTCCTTCTTTTCAACTCGAGATTAAAGATCTTCTCGGGGAAATTAAAAACCCGATGGACCGGACCATTCACTATTGCTAAAGTATACCCATACGGGACTGTTGAGTTATCTCAACCCGAAGGTCCCAACTTCAAAGTGAATGGTCATAGATTGAAACATTATTTTGGAGAGGACATACCACCCATGGTTGTCCCGGATCTCCAAACTTTCCCCATGGACCAATGAATTCGGGGATCGAGTCAAGCTAGTGACTCGATGAACAAAAATTAGCAGCATATATGGGTTTTCACCCGTATTTCTGACTTCTTTCTACTTTCTACCACCCTAGTGTGAGGGAGTGGCCGTCCCCCACCATTTGAAAAGTAAATATGTATATAAGTCTCCAAAAAAAAAAAAAAAAAAAAAAAAAAAAAGATTGTATGTACAGATAAATAAAGTGAAAAATAAAATCCAAATTTTCACAGTTAGCATTGAATATTAGCTTTTTCCGTTCAGAGATTCGGCATAATAGCCGGGACTTTGAATATTGAGGACAATATTCAGTTCTAGTGTGGGGGGGGGGGGGGGGGGAAATTCTTACGAATTTTATCACAAAACTTTCTAAGTACCCCCATTTTTAGGCCTAAAATTTTTCAAAATTTTTTCACTTTATTTCAAAATTTTTGTGGTAATCAGTCCGCCAAAGTCTAAATGACAAAGGGATTGGCTAGTCCAGGAGCAAACGGCTCTTGGTAAAGACATCTCAAACCCGTTGATGGCTGGCAGTTTGCCAAAACATTGTATGGTTCCTCAGCTCCCCCGCATCCTCATAAGCAAATGAGTTGACTAGCCCACAAGATTATGGCTTGTGGTAAAGGCCGTGGAAAATCCATAATTGGTATTCAGCTCACCAAGATGTTGACTTAGTCCATCAAGATGCTGGCTAGTCCAGAAGCAAACGGCTCTTGGTAAAGACAAATCAAATCCGTTGACAGCTGGTGGTTTGCTCAAAATCACACGGTTATCAGGTGTGCCACAGTTCTTACACCTGGCTACTCCAGAAGTGATGGCTTTTGGTAAAGAGAATTTCAAATCCATCAAGTTTTTCTCAAAAGATTGCTAGGGACTAGCAATGTTTTAGTGTGGGGGATTGATGAGTGTGTAAATACTCATCATTTTTACCATTTCTGAGCTGCCAAAACATCCAAAAAACACTCAATAATGAATCAAATAGTGAAAATATCCCAGGAAAGTGTTTTACATGTCTCAAATGCAAAAATACCAAAAACAGATGAAAAACGCACAAAGTTTGCATAATTGGCAGTTTCAGTCCCCCAACTTTCAAAAGTTGTCAAATCTAGTCCTTGGTCATTCTAAAAACTTGAAAAAGTCACCAAAGGTCCTTATAAATCAAAAAGTTACATAATTAGTCCTTTGGTGAAAAGTTTCACAAAATGTCAAGTTTAGTCCCTGAACTTTGAAAATTGTAAAAAATGGTCCCTGGGATATGAAAAACTTTGAGAAAAACAAATTTTTTCCTTGCACTAACCTTTTATGACAGAATTGGTCCTTGGTGTAAAGTTTGGTGAAAATTACACAAATGGTCCCTGAAGATTGAAAGTTTGACGGTTTCAGTCCCTGGTGAAAATAAATCTGAAAAATCATCAAAGGACCTTTTACTATTCACAATGTGGCATTATACACCCTTGGAAACAAATTAAAAACATGCCAAGATCACACCCTCAACTTTCCCATAATTGCAAAAATAGTCCTTGTGGAAATAAACCTAAACCGGATCCAAACTAAACTAAACCAAATCCAATCCAATACCTAAGCCTAGTCCACCCTATTTTCCTTGGGCCCAAAATTCACCCAGTCCACCCCTTAGCCCATTGCACCCTTAATATTAACCCAGGTCAACCTTTGACCTGGTCAATACCAGTCAAACACAACCAAACCACCCTTCTTCCCCATTTCCCTCTCACCCCGAATACCACCATACCACCCCTGATTTTGCAGCTCCACCACCCCAACTTGTCCATCCCATCATCATCCCCACCTCCCTACACCTACCCAAGCCACCCACATTTAATGCTTCTCCCCCAATACACTCAATCAGGGAGCAATTTGCAAATAGTCATTTTGGCGCCAAAATACGTGGCAGCTTATTAGTGGACCAATTTTATCAGAAAAAGGTGGGAAATGATGAGGATGCGCCCAGAAGACCTAAGGGATGGCTATAAAAGGAGAAGATGCAAGGAATGAAGAGTGTAGTTTTTAGTAGTTTTTATTTTGTGTCGAATTTAAATTAACTCTCAAATTAGTGTAAACCTTTCAATTTCCAGCATTGTAATAGTTTAAGTATTGTATCTCAACTCTTTTTAAGCTATAAAATCATAAATTTCAGTTTGTTTCAAGTTTGTGCAATTTATTCCAATTTTCAAATTCTCATTTAGTTCAGTGGTGTCTTAAAGCAAGATTAATGGACTGAGAATAGGTCACATAGGTTCCAAGAAGCTTGTTAAAGCTTTAGAGACATCTAAAATCCAGTATAATAGAAGAAAACTAAAAAATCAAAAAAGTCAACTATAGTCAACTGTGTTGTTTGATTTTTGATTTCAGGTTTGAAGAGGTAATTGGTGATCAATCTTGGAGCTGGATTGGCCTATCTAAAGATAGGCAACTGTGGAAAATCCCTTGTTCATGCTAGGGATGGTTTTGTAAGCTTGTTCTTATTTCAAAATTCCACTAAAAAGTCTAAGTTTGAGTAGCTTCTGTTTGATTACTTCTCTTATTGCTAATCTGTGTTTGCTTATGCTATTTGTTGTTGTTTGAGTAATTTGTGGCTTTACATTCATCACTTGTTAGTTTGAATACAATAGTTATTGTGATTCTTGGTTTACTAGTTATAAACAGTTAAGTGGCATACTTAAGTGTTCATGGTTGATTTTTGTTCCTAGGCTGTCATTTAGATCTAATATCTCACTAAAAGCTGAGTTGGAACAAGCTCATAAGCTTTCACAACCCTTAGCTACTTAAAACTTGAATCAGTCAATCTTAAGGGAGTGTTTGGTTTTGAGTGATCCAAGGTGTTGCAGTGTTTAAGAGTTGTGGTTTCTGGTTGATACAAGTTACTTAGGTTATTATTAACTTAGAACATCAATAAAATCAGGTCTTGTTTTAACCAAAAGTCAAAATCTCAATTTTCTAACTCTCACAGTTAACTGTGAGAGTTTTAGTTATCTAAATCTTACTCATTAGGTACATTAGTGTTTAATATAGTGTAAACTAATCCTAATATAGCTTATAACCTAGTTGGTAATCAGTAAAAGCTAATAGAAATTCATAAAAGTCAAAACTTGTGAATTCTCTAAAAGTCAAAACTTCATACTCTCAGATTTTTGCTAAATTTCCAAATTAAATTGTGAGTTGTGTGATGGAAGTTAAGGTTTGAAATTTGTTGTGATTAGAGTCTATCAGCTGATCTATTAGCTCAAATTTTTGCTTAATTTTTGTGGTAGTCTAGGTGGGTCCCACAGACCCTCAAACTCACTTGCAGGGCAAAGGTGTGCCCTGCTCATTCAGACCCAGTCCATCACCACCACTTTGGTGGTGATTTCTGACCAACTTAGTGGGCCCCAGACATCCTAATTAGCTTTTCCCAACCCCCTCCTACCAGGGAGTGTGGATTGACCCTTGGGTTGACCTAGGACCCAGTGGATCCCACATAAAATTGCCCACAAAGTCTGTCCCAGGTCTGAGTCATTTGTGAAAGTGCAAAGTGCTTATTTCTCTTCATTCAGCTGAATTGTGCTTATTGCTTGCTATTTCTGGCTTATCTGAGTGTGTTCAACTTGTTTGTACCCATTTTGACCATTGTAGACCCCACCCAAAGCCAGTTGACCTCATTTGACCACTCAGTCAACATAAGTCAACTGTATAAGCCAAGGGGGTGCTTATAGCTTATTTATAAGCTATTTGAAAAGTGTTTTCACAAAAATTCTTTATTTTCATTAGTAAAACAAGTCTGTAAAAGAAAAATCCAAAAAATCCAAAGTTAAAATAAGTGATAGTTTCTATTTAATTCAACTTAATTTTAATTTTCATTTTTAGATTTTAATTAAGTAACTAGTGTTTTTATATTTTTATTAAATACCTTATATAGTAAAGTAATTTTGATAATTTTTTCAGATTTTTATTCTGTCATTTAGTATTAATTAGATATAATTTTAATTTTATTAATTATTAATTAATATTAAGTATTAAATAGCTTATTTAGTTTTTATAAGGTAAAACTTAGTTTTTATATTTTTCCTAGCTCTAATATAGTATAATAGAGTTTTAGAAAATATAATTTTGAATTCTACTGTTCATTTTCTATTTTTCTTATTTTATTTGTTTAAAATAGACTTAAGTTAATTAAAAGGTAAATAATTAGTGGTTTAATCTTAAAACATAATTTTTAGAGTTTTTATAATTTTGTAGGATTCCTATGATGGTTAAGTATTTTTATAAATTTTCTTGTAATTTTCTAAGTTAATTTAGTATTAATATTAATTAAAAGTAATTTAATTAGTTTAATTAAGTTAAATAGTTTTCAATTTATAAAAAACTCACAAAAAGACAAAAACATTTATTTTTATTTTTTATACTTTCTTCAAGTTCTAATTTAGGTTTAGAAAATATGTTTGCAACTTTTTAGTTTAATTTGTAATAGTTATAATTTTTAGTTAAATTAAATTAGATTTTAATTTAGATTTTAAATAGTTTATTTAATTAAATAATATTTAAATAGTATTTTAATCATTTTCATAATTTCATTTTCATTTTTAATTTTAAAGTTTGAAAAAGTGTCAAAAGCACCCCCTGTAGTTTGATAAATACCAAAATCCAACTTTTTCAGTCCGATTGCGTAAATATGAATTGTGAATACGTGCATATATCTGTTATCTGATTTTTATGAATATTATATCTGTGTACAAATACCAAAATAACAGTAGCAATATCAATCCCACATCATCTGGCTACTCTCCTCAGTGCCACTTTCTCATAAACGATTTCAAACGACACCATTTCAATCTCGCTGGGACTTTAACGACCCGGGGAAACACTACACTATCACCGGAGTATTGATTCTAGGCTGACTTTGACTTGTTGACCTTGGTCAATAATATCTGACGGTTCGGGCTCAATCATCTATCTTTTGTCATTGCAATTTACTCATTTCTGAATTTTTCAATAAAGCTCAATTGTGACTTGAAGCAAGATTCATGGACTGAGATAGGCAACTTACGTTCCCTAAAAGCTTGTTGAAGCTTTAGAAACCATTAAAATCAGTATTAGTAGAAAATATCAAAAATATAAAAAAGGTCAACCTTGGTCAACTGTGCTTGTTTAGTTTGTGTTTTCAGGTGTTAAAGATCATTGAAGAGCAAGGATTGAAGAGAAGTTAGCCTATCTAAAGATAGGCATCATAGGAAAATCCTCTGTTCATGCTGAGGATGTTCTTATAAGCTTTTGCTAATTTAAAATTTCACCTAAAAACCTTAGATTCTAACTGCTTGTTGTTTATTGTCTATCTGTGTTTTGTTTGTTTTTCTTAAGTATTGTTTAGTTAATTTCTAGCTTAATTTACATAACTTACTTGTTAAAGTTAGTAGTTATCATAAATCCTAGTTTTAACTGTCAAAATTAGCTTTAGTGTTAAATTTGTATGATTGTTGTGATATTCTGCTTCTAAATGCTTAAACCTGTCTATCTAATCATAATTAGTAAGTTTGGATCAAGTTCATGCACCCTAGTAAGCCTTTGCTTTGAAAACCTCAAAACAGTCCAACATTAGGGGTGTTTGGATTAGCCTGATTGGTTGTGTTGTTGTTGACCTCAGAAGATAACGATAGCTCAAACAGTTTTCCTTAGGTGTCATTTGGTAATATAGACCATAAAAACCAGCTTTGTTTCACAAAAAAGTCAACATCTCACAAATTTACCCTTCACAGTTAACTGTGAAGGTTTTGGGTGTCTAAATCCATCTCATTAGTTACATTAGTTGTTAATATAGTGTAAACTAGCTTAAATATATCTTATAACACCATTTTTAATCAGTAGGGATCATTAGAAGTTAACATAAGTCAAACTAGTTCAAGTTTCATAAAAAGTCAAATTGTCATTCTCAGATTTTCTCAAAACTAGTGGGATTTTTATAGATTTGTGTATTGTGATTCAAGCTTTGAGCTTTTGTGGACTTGTTTTCTACCAGCTCACCTTTAAGATCCCACTTAGCTTATATTTTTGCAAATTTTACCCTGGGCCCCACAAGTTAGGGAAATCACTTGCAGGGCAAGCATCTCCCCTGCACCAACAGACTCAGTCCATCACCACCACTTTGGTGGTTATTTGTGACAACCTCAGTGGGCCCCACTTGTCATACTTGGTACCATTGAACCCCCCCTCCTACCAGGGATCATAAGTTGACCCTTTGTTTGACCTAGGACTCAGTGAACCCCACCTGGTTTAGCCTCTCAAATCTGTCCCCATTCTGTGTTCATTTTCATTGTGCAAAGTGCTTATTTGCTCTCAAACAGCTTATTGGTGCTTACTGCTCGTTGTTTCTGGCTTATTTAAGTTTTTTGAGCTTATTTGTAACCATTTACACCATTGTGGACCCCACCTACACCTATTTGAGCTTATTTGTCCAAACAGTCAACAAAAGTCAACTGTCTAGCCAAAGGGGGTGCTTATAGCTTATAAATAAGCTATTTTCAAAAGTGCTTTCACAAAAGTTTTTCATTTTCAGTAGTAAAGTTAGTTTGTAAAAGAAAAATCCAAAAAAAGTCAAGTTTAAATTAAGTGATAGTTTCTATTTAATTCAATTTAATTTTAATTTTCATTTTTAGATTTTTATTAAGTATTTAGTATTTTTATATTTTTATTAATTACCTCTTATATTAAAGTAAATTTAGTAATTTTTCTAGATTTTTATTCTGTCATTTAGTATTTATTAGATTTAATTTTAGTTTTCTTAATTATTAATTAATATTAAGTATTAAATATCATATTTAGTTTTTATAAAGCATAACATAGTTTTTATATTTTTCCTAGCTCTAATATAATATAATAGACTTTTATAAAATATATTTTGAATTTCTACTGTTCATTTTCCATTTTTCTTATTTTAATTGTTTAAATTACACTTAAGTTAATTAAAAGGTAAATAATTAGTGGATTAATCTTAAAACATAATTTTTAGAGTTTTTATAATTTTGTAGGATTCCTGTGATGGTTAAGTAATTTTATAAATTTTCTCTTAATTTTCTAAGTTAATTTAGTATTAATAGTAATTAAAAGTATTTTAATTAGTTTAATTAAGTTAAATAGTTTTTAATTTATAAAAAATCCATAAAAAGACAAAAATATTTATTTTTATTTTTTATACTTTCTTCAAGTTCTAATTTAAGTTTAGAAAATATTTTTGCTAATTTTTAGTTTAATTTATATCATTTGTCATTTTTAGTTAATTTAAGTTAGGTTTTAATTTAGATTTTAAATAGTTTTATTAATTAAATAATATTTTAATCATTTTCATAATTCCATTTTCATTTTCAATTTCTTTTTAACTTTGAAGTTTCAAAAAGTGTCAAAAGCACCCCATGTAGTTTGTTAAATACCAAATCCCACTTTTCCTGTTACGTGAATCCTGATTGTGAATACGTGCATATATCTGAGTATCTGATTTTTGTGAATATTATATCTGTGTAGAAATACCAAAATAACAGTAGCTTATTCAATTCCACATCATCTGGGCTACTGTCCTCAGTGCCACTCACTCATAAACGATTTCCAAAGCACCATTTCAATCTCGATGCGACTTTAACGACCCGGGAAAACACTATACTATCACCGGAGTATTGGAACGAGGCTGTCTTTGACTTATTGACCTTGGTCAATAATATCTGACTACTTCGGGACCAATCAAACACATAGACATATTGATTGAATTGAAAGAGGACTTATCTTAATTGAACATGAAAGGTTTCAAGGGGTAAAAACCCTTGAAAATACAGTAAAATACGACCTAGGGTTTCACAAGTTCGGCCCTAGTATTCTCCACACAAGTTCCTCTTTAATAAATGAAAAATAGAAAAGTATATATAGTTTTTCTGAGATGACGGCGTCAAGAACAAATGTTTGACGCCGTCATCTCGCCGCCAAATAATTTCTCGGACTGCCTAGATCTGGGTTTGATGCCGTCATGTGTACTCCTTATGCAGGCCGTCACCAAAAATACTCTTGACGCCTTCAGGTTTTCACCTGGTCGTCACGGATTTTACTCCTGACGCCGTCAGGATTTTCTTCTTGACGCCGTCAGGTACTGTTCTCATCATGGAAAATTAAGTCTTTGCCGTTTTCATCACTTTTATGCTCCAAAACGTCCAAAATGCTTTCTTTTCCAGAATTCACTCCCAAAGTACCTAAAATCACAAAAAGAACGATTTAGGGCAATATTTGATCAAATAAATTCAATTCCGGACTTAAATGACCTCTTAAAAGTGGTTCATTTTTTGCCTCATCATATACCCTTACACTTAAGATTTGCTTGTCCTCAAGCAAATGCGCTTTTATTCTAATCAAAATACAAGTTAGGGGTCATTTAACACTAATATAAAAGTAATTACAACAAATAATCGTTCCACTAAAGACAAAAAACAAGCACGGAGGTCATACACTAGCACCTCACAAATAGTGTTTAGATACTCACATCTCTCGGGTGTAATAAAGTAATATCACATTATGGAAATGGAAAACATCTCTCACTACCTGTCATAGCAAAATAGATTACCGTAGGCTTGGGAAAGGATCAAACCTCCACCACATGGCGTAAGCACCAAGGATAAACTATCAAAGAGGTCTTTTTAAAGGGTTGTAATGTTAGGTGTAGGGATATGGAATACGCGGTTTTGTTGGATATAGGCAGTCTTTACTGGTGGCGAGTTAATTGTCTTAGTTAACTACACGTACAATGAGGCGTTGCTTAGCCAAGACTCGACTCAACTTAAACAAATCACAAATCTTTTTTGATTTTCAAGACACTATTTGACTTAAATATAAATAAAAGAAACGGATGGTAACCCGTATTTTTTTTTCTTTTTCTTTTTCTTGATTTTTTCGATTTTTTTTTTTTTTTTTTTTTTTTTTTTTTTTTTTTTTTGCATACACTCTTACCCTACCATCCAAAATAATACATCATAGGGAATAAACATTCCCCTTACACTTGAATTTTTACATACTTTACAATAAACTAATCAATGACTCGAATTAAGATAATCAAAACACTTGGAGTACTTTTAAGATTAACGAACATACGGGGGTAATAAATGATGTTCTTCCACATTACTCTATAAAATAAGTACTTTACCCATGAGTCCCAATCGTCCCAAAACAATATGTACAAGGATATGACTCGACTTAGCAACCATGTAATCAATTAGATAATTAACTTAGGGTTTAACAAATAACAATAATGCACTAAAGATGAGTGCATACATGGAAGGCTAAGGCGATTTGGGTGTACATTTAAGTGGGGTGTAACAAATTCTTCCTTTAAGTAAGATGCTTAAAGTTAGAAACGAAAAGATAGGCTCGGAGGGGTGTACTAGGGGTTTCGTGTACTAAAAATGAGTACAACGCTAATGGTGTGGGAAAAATTAGTTGACTTACCTAGCCAAGTAATATGACTTAAATGGTCAAGTAATTATAATACGGGTTTAACACAAGGGTGATCCTAATGCCTCTTATCATGTAGTAAATCCTACCACACGAATGTAGTCTCACTAGCGGTCTCGGGATGCATCACTAACGCAAGTTCTAGAATCTAAATGCTACCGGTACACTCATAAGCACTAATAGTAAATGATTTTCCTATCAAATCTAAAGGCGAACCTCACATATTTGGGTGAAAATTTTTTCTGAATGGTACGGTTTTGTGCTAGTCATACAATCTCCTATCCATGAGACGCTTGCTATGGCTAAAGTTTCACTCCTAAATGTTGTAAAAAAATTTAAATTTGGCGCTAAAATTACACTAACAAGTATTTCTCATAGTTTTATTACACATCTACTATCAAACAAACAAACTCAAGCGAAAGTGTATCTGTAAGGTATCGTCATTTTACCCTCCCCTTACACTTAGGATGAACATTGTCCCCAATGTTCAGGTAAAGAATGTAAAAGTGAAATAAGTAAAACGAATGAAATCAAATACTCCCCTGATTCGTTCGGTATGGATAATAAGGTGGCCAGGTTAGATCTTCCTCCAAGAAAATGAACAATCAAAGCTTCCCTTCCAGAATATAAATCATCTTCTTGTCATACATAACCTGTAAAACCTGAGAAAACAGACAAGGCAACCTCGTATAAAATCGGTGGCAATCTATATATGCTAACAAATCCTAGAAAACAAAATAAGATATAATGCTTGTGGAATGATGTTTGCAGATTTCCTGGAGATTATAAAACTAATGATTCAACAAAAACTTTAAGACTCCGTTAGAAAAACAAAACTTGTAAAATTTCCAGAATTTTACACGTGACGCCGTCAAGAGTAAACTCGTGACGCCGTCAGAAGTGATCTGCAGAAATTCTTATGTTAAGTTTTTGGAAAATTTCTGGAAAAACTTCGTCCTACTTCCTGGAAAATCCTGTAAAACATCATTATGACTCGATACAAGCATTTGACTCTAACAAATACGAATATACATGTTCATTTAATATTGTGGAGAATCATGATCGGTTTTGTTTTCTTTAAAACATATTTGGGGTTTCCCCTTGCATTTTTCTTTTGCAAAAATACCTTTGGATGAAGTTAAGACTAGGCCAAACAACAATTTAAATTATTTTCACCATTCTAGTTTGAAACATGATCTACCAACAATAAAAATAAAGCATGCATACGGAAGCAAATAACAAACAAACAAAATAAAAATCACACAAAACATGGGTTGCCTCCCAAGAAGCGCTTTTCTTTATTTACGAGTCTTGTAGCTAGACTCAAGGTCATGGGTTACTACGTGACCTCATTGATGGTTTCACTCTCTAGGTCATCTCCTATACCAGTTTTGTATTCCGGACCTAGTTGCAAGCATTCTTTGTAGAAACCAAGCATCCTATTCATTACATACTCTACTCCTCTACGTCAATCCTCATCATTCCTATAGTAAGCTGCTTGTTTGTGTTCCTTTTCTATGTTAGACAGGAGGCAGTACTGCTCGATCTTATAGGGCATTTGGTAGGCAATCTCATCATTCTCCTCCTTGAACCTAACTATTCCTAAAGTCGGATCATAACTCATCTTAGTGGCCTCATGATGTTCCTAAGTTAACTAGTGTCCCTAAAATAGTGAAACTACAAGCAAACTACAATCACCCAAACACCCTTTAATTCGACTGAATTCAAAGTATGTTACTAGTACTCTAAACAGGCTAAACTAGGCAGTATATATTAGATTAATTCACTTCAAATAAGCAGAAATCAATAAGTTTCTAAGGCAAGTAACAAGCAAAACAGATGAGGATAGAATTTATTAGTAAGACCTACTTGACTTCCAAGGAGCTGAGAACCTGAGAACCAAGAACCACTTAATTGCCCCCATGGGCTCTAAACCATTCCCAAAACTATTCTGCAACCATACTGCTTCTTCAATCATCAACCTCCTTTTTTCTGAATTTTAGTATTTTTTTTTCTTCTTTTTCTTTTCTGATCTCTTACTTCCTTTTCAATTCCAAAACAACTTAGGGGTGTTTCAAAGACAATTTCTTACTCAGTATGACAATATTTAAAGAAAATATAAGAGATTAAGACATTGAAGTGAGATTCAAATTTTCCACAAACTGAAATAGAACTTGATTAACTTAAAAAGTAGAATTACAATACTTAATTTAAAGAGAAAAACAGAAAGAAAAACTAAGATTTGATGCCTAATTAGGGCTTACAAGCTCCCTATTTATACTACTTCTCAGAGGTAGGTATGACTTTGCTCTTCTTGGCTCCATACTCTGTTGTGCTTGTTTTGTGAGAGAGGGCAGTGCATATTTATCCCATGTGCTTTCTTGGATCGATCCCAGCCCTTAAGTTTCTTCAGACATCATCACAACCTTTAAAAACCATTTTTGGCGCCTATTTGATGTTGTGGATTGCCAACTTGTCATCCCTTGAGTGGTTAATGGTGTTAGGTACAAATTTGAGGGGATTAGTGGGATTGGGAGAAGGTTTTGAGGAAAAACCTTGAAGGTGATGAGAGGGGATGGTGATGGTTGATTTGGCGGTTTGTTGTCACGGGGTGGTGGAGTTAATTTTTTATTCAGACTGAGTGGGGAAGATGGGAGGTAAACGTTTAATTAATAAAACTCATTTAGGGTTTGGGGTGAAAAGTTATCAAACCGTAAAGGGGGTGGGCTGTGGGATTCTTATGGGCTTTGGGAGATTTGGGCCAAAAGTTGGATCAAGAATTGGATTTGGTTTTAATATAAGAGTCCACCTAGTTTTGTAAATTAACACAAGGATTAGAAATGCAATTTCTGATTTTCAAAGGGCCAAAACTGCCAAATCTCCAAAGTATTCTTCAAGGGACAATCCTGTCAAGTTAGGTAAACCAAAAGACCAAAAACACAATTTTCCACATTTGAAACACCGGGAACTAAAACTGTTAATTGGCCAAAGTACAGGGACCAATTGTGTAATTTTCCAAATCGTTTTACCCAAAGACTATTTGTGATTCATTTTGACTTTTAAAGAGCAAGGGTTGACTTTTCTTTAAAAATGATTGACCAGGGACTAGTTTTGTAAAACTTTGAAAGTCGGGGGACTGAAACTGCCAATTATGTAACTTTTGTTCGTTTTTTGTTTGTTTTCACTCGTTTTGCATCAGAAACATATAAAATACAATCTTTGGGATTTTCTTCACATTTTGGTGCGTTTTTGAGTATTTTTGATCGTTTTGCAGTTCAGATTTGACTAAAAATGATGAGTATTTACACACTCATCACCTCAACGAATGGTTTTCCGAAAACTACTTAACTTAGGCAATCATCTATCACCGAACGAGTATCCTCTACTATCATAAAATCGATCTCAAAAGTGAAATTTCCCACAATCACATGCAATCCCTTCACTCTTCCTACAAAATTACTTATCAAATTCTTATTGGGCATCATCCTATAACCAAGTTGTTTCTTTATTACCCAATTGTAATAATTCCTAGTCATGATGTTTATAGGAGATCTAAGATCGATATAAGCTTTCCATATATGCATATGCCCGATGTTTCGTGGTATGTTGATGTTAGAGGGGTCTCCCATTTTGATAAGGGGTGTGCCAAGGATATATGGTGTCTCGGGGCCATCGAATAAATCCTTATTATATTCCCGTTCTTCCTTGGTGGGCAACTTATCAAAGTACTCTTCTACGGTCTCTACTTCCTCTAACTCTTCTCCCTTATTAACCTCAACTTCCCTAATTTCATCCCTAGTCTCGGTTTCTACTTCAACTTCATTTTTGTCACTTTCTTCTATATCCTTATCTATTGGCTTAATGGTGAAAACATTGACAAAGTGGACATGTTTGGATGACAAGGGGTCCTTAGTTTGGATTCCGTTATTGGCGTCCATAGTATCCTTCCTAGGTGTAATTAACGCTTGGTTGTTGAGGGCTTTCAACAAGTTGTCAATCTTATTGGTCATCTCCGTTTGTTGTTGGTTGAATTCGGTTTCAAACCTAGCTATGCGAGCTTCTTGAGATGCCATAAACTTGCACATCAATCCTTCAAGATTGGTGGTACTACCATAGTTGTTAGAAGGATTGTTGTTGAAAGTACGGTTGGAGGGTGGACCGTTTGGTTGGTAACGATTAGGCGGATTGGAAGAATTGGCTTGGTTTTGTTTCCACCTAAGGTTTGGGTGATTTTTCCAAGAGGGGTTGTAGGAATCACCATAAGGGTTTGGCTCGGGTTTGAAAGTGTACTACTTATCTCCCGCTTCATCGGTATGCGAAGATGCGTAGTCCGCAAAAGCTGTTCCGGGGAGTTCCATACAATCACGAGTGTCATGGGGACCACTACATAGTTCGCATGAAAAAGTGATTTTGTTCACTTGGCTTGAAGGCTTAGGAGCTTCGTAAGATTTCATGAGAAACTTGACTTGGTCCTCAAGTTCTATGATCCTACGGTCAGGAGTGCTAGAATTGTTCGAAGGCAAAGATATTGCCTTGACCGTTTTGTTCAAATCACGGGGATCATTCCAACTTTCGTTGTCATAGAGAGCAAGATCTTCTATGAGTTCCCATGATTGTTCCGCACTTAGATCACGTAGCTTACCACCGGCCGAATGGTCAATGGTTCGCCTTGTGGAGAGATCGATATGGTTATAAAAAATTTGGACTTGGAGCCAAAGATCTATGCCATGATGAGGGACTTTTTGGAGTAAGTCCTTGAAACGAGTCCATGCTTCATATAGAGTTTCATTTTGACGTTGTTGGAACATCAAGATGTCATTTCTAAGCTTGGTAGTTCTCCCCGGTGGGAAAAATTGAGCAAGGAAACGAGTGGTGAGATCATCCCATGTGGTGATGGATCCCGCGCGTAAACGTTCAAGCCATTGGCTAGCTTGATCACGTAGAGAGAATTGGAATAGCGTAATCGGGTGGGTTTTTTGGGTGGTCTTGTTGTGGTGGGATGATGGGTTCAAAGATGTTACCATTGTCCATGATGTCGGATGGCGAAGAGTTACGAACAAAAACACGAAGAAATAAGATAGACTAAAGAGAACCAAAAAAAATAAAAATAAAATCCTACTAGAAAGGAATCTAGCAAGTAGACCTAATAAAAAGAAATTCTAACCTAAGACAATAACTATTCCCCGGGCTGCGGCGCCAGAAACTTGGTAGCGTAGGGATTGCACCTGGCTTTACCTCTCGAGGGATCTCGAGAAGCTTACAACCCCCACCAGGCAGTGTACCTGATCGATGTAGTATAGTATAATGACAAGTACCGGGGGATTGATCGTTCAGCTAGGAATAGTGTCGCTAGGATTAGAAAACCTAAAGACTAGGTCTAGAGATGAGGGATGATTCTTTTTGTATTTTTATATTTTATGAAAAGCAAGTAAAAATCTCGGGTTTGAAGGAGTTGGGCGGAATTAGTTGCTAGTCAACTAACCCAATTACTAAGATGTAATCAAAATAAAATACTAAAAATGAAAATATACTATATTAAACTAGTGGTTTGAGTAATATATGGGAGAATTGTGTTTACTTAGGTTTCACTACTCCCTGGATATCTTTTACATGTTAATTACTTGTTACAGTTGCGTGGATGACGGATTGTATTCCTTAATACCATTCATGGGGTGGCGTACTTACTTCCCCAATCCTATAAGCGCCTACTTCACTCCTATGTCGAGCCGGCTAAGAAGCTCCTAACATGGGATCATTAGAATTTGCTCATGCATTAAATACAACCAATAAAACCTAGTACACATCGGTTCATGTTTCCTAAGACGTTCAAGCATGTTACACAATGGAGATCTGGCAGTTTTCTTAAGCCTAACATTGAAATCATTCATCCAATACAACTATAAACAAGTAATCAACATATAATTAATATCTAGGTTTCATTACATCTAAGCAAACACATGATAGATCTAGCCTAGCATGTTGAAATCATGACAAGCATAAGATATATTCAAACAACACATAGACATATTGATTGAATTGAAAGACGACTTATCTTAATTGAACATGAAAGGTTTCAAGGGGTAAAAACCCTTGAAAATACTGTAAAATACGACCTAGGGTTTCACAAGTTCGGCCCTAGTATTCTCCACACAAGTTTCTCTTTAATGAATGAAAAATAGAAAAGTATATATAGTTTTTCTGAGGTGACGGCGTCAAGAACAAATGTTTGACGCCGTCATCTCGCAGCCAAATAATTTCTCGGACTGCCTAGATCTGGGTTTGACGCCGTCATGTGTACTCCTTATGCAAGCCGTCACCAAAAATACTCTTGACGCCTCCAGGTTTTCAATGGGACGTCACGGATTTTACTCCTGACGCCGTCAGGATTTTCTTCTTGACGCCGTCAGGTATTGTTCTCAGCATGGAAAATTAAGTCTTTGCCGTTTTCTTCACTTTTATGCTCCAAAAACGTCCAAAATGCTTCCTTTTCCAGAATTCACTCCCAAAGTACCTAAAATCACAAAAGGAACGATTTAGGGCAATATTTGATCAAATAAATTCAATTCCGGGCTTAAATGACCCCTTAAAAGTGGTTCATTTTTCGCCTCATCATATACCCTTACACTTGAGATTTGCTTGTCCTCAAGCAAATGCGCTTTTATTCTAATCAAAATACAAGTTAGGGGTCATTTAACACTAATATAAAAGTAATTACAACAAATAATCGTTCCACTAAAGACCAAAGACAAGCACGGAGGTCATAAACTAGCACCTCACAAATAGTGTTTAGATACTCACATCTCTCGGGTGTAATAAAGTAATATCACATTATGGAAATGGAAAACATCTCTCACTACCTGTCATAGCAAAATAGATTACCATAGGCTTGGGAAAGGATCAAACCTCCACCACATGGCGTAAGCACCTAGGATAAACTATCAAAGAGGTCTTTTTAAAGGGTTGTAACGTTAGGTGTAGGGATATGGAATACACGGTTTTGTTGGATATAGGCAGTCTTTACTGGTGGCGAGTTAATTGTCTTAGTTAACTACATGTACAATGGCATAAGCATCTAGGATAAACTATCAAACCTCTAGACGTCGTCACTTTATACGGTTTCTAGGCCATCAAGTGTAATCCCAAAGCCTGACGGCCTCCCTCCAATTGCACCTGACGCCGTCAGGTGTATACCTTCAAAATCTTTCTGGGGCGTCACGTGTTAAATTCCATCAGCTTCATTTGTAACAACTGTGGTTTTAGCAGGTCAGTTTGACTGATAGTCTTGACTCGGTTGACGTTTGTTTGGTGTGTTCTAGGTGACTGAAGTGATATATGTGTGATATAGGTGAGTTTTAGCACTAAATCCCTTTGCGTAAATGATTTTTATTGTGATTTGGAAAGTATGGAATTTGGGAAATTTCATTTTGATCGCCTTTGTGGTGTAGAAATGACTTGTGAAGTTTTGGTGTTTTTTTTTGTTTTTGCGTAACGAGTCTTTGTTCAAGTATTTGAGCATTAGCAAGTTACGAGTAGTTTGTTTTTATGTGTTATGCTTATAAAAGAGTGAAAATCTATTTTTGGAAACTTTATTTTTGAAAATGATAATTTTCCGAGTCGTCGTAAAAACTAAGGTTTATCACGTAAGATGTTAGGTTTCGTTGTGGGTTCGCATAAAACATAAAAAGTATTAGGTTTTAAGTGTAATAAATGAATTTAATAAAAAAATATAAATATATATTCCATATCTATAAAAATCGGCCAAGAGGGTTTTTAGGGGAAAAAGGAAACCCAATTTGAGTACAAATATGTTTCTTAAGCCCAAGGATTATCCATAATTAATATATAAACAAACCCAACCAACCCCAAAACGTTTATTTTTTGAGATTATGGTCGATCCAAGAGAGAAAAAGAGAAGAAAAAAATTAGGGTTTATAATTGTGAAGAAATAATCAAAAATCAAGGTAAAATTCTTAAAACACATGTTCAATTGTTTGATCAATTATTGGAATTCATGTAATATTCAGTATGATGGATCTAGGGTTTGTAAGTTTCTGTAAATTAATTAATTAAAACATGTTGGGATCAATTAATGATTATATTATGATGATTGGTGAAGAGAATTGAGCGTAAAACATGCTAGTTATTGAGTTAGGGTTTGGACAGAAAAGTAGTGTTGTAAAGATTCGAAGGTATTTAACAGATGGTGATGAGTTAGATCACGAAATTTAAGTCTAAATTGAATTTTAATGAAAGATCTTTCCAAAACGTCCGGCCACGATCGATTTCGAGGACCGGAAGTTAATCTTTTGATTTTTCTTTGTTAAGGTGTCAAAGCTGTAAAACCGGGACAGATTTAGGTCATAAGTTTGATAGTGAGATGTGGATGAAAAAGTTAGATTTAGCTTAGCCCTTCTGGTTGAGTTAAGTTTCCTATGTAGTTAGACTCCCACGTGAAGGATTTGCGATAAAAAGTTGTGGAAGTATTTTAATTTAATTAAAAAATTTTGGTGTGCGATCAGATCCGAATCTGAATAGTTTGTAAGTTTAATTTTATGAAGGGTACTTGTGTATATTTTTGGACCATGGCCTTTTGGTAGTAGCTTTTATACATCCAAGGGACTATGGTAAATTTTTGGTGTGAGTTATTGAGCTTTTAAAGTTATTATTTCATGTGGGCGAATGTACCCTAAAATTCTGCGTTTTCTTATTTTAAAATTGCAATGGGTTTAGTGAGTATTTAGATTTGGTGGTGATTGGTATGGGGTCTAAGAGATCCATGGTGGGTCATATGAATCTTAGACATCCATCATATACGTATTACATGGGTTATAGCTTTTAGCTTGGCCATGTATAACGTGGACTTATTCGTGTTATATAGATTTTTTATTTGTGTTTGTGGAAGCTGCAAAGTTTGAGGTGAGTTCATAGTCCCACTTTTTACTTTGTTTTAAACTTGGGATGAGAATGATGCTTGTGTTAAATGTTTTGAGTTATTGTGATTATGTGTGGTATAAAAAGCTTGGACTTATAATGTTATTGTATGAATGCTATATGTGATGATAATGTTATGTAGTTTGCATAATGTGATGATAATGTTGTGTGGTCCAATTGGGGGGGAGGGGGGAGTATCCAATTGGAGAGTAATAACTCCTACTCGATATAATGTTGTGTGGTTTAGATGGGATTCAATTGGGAGGATGCTTATCCTGTTGCTCGCTCATGCGACCTAATTGATGATGAAATGGGAGCGGGGGTCACGTTCTGGCCCGAATGTTGTGATGTGTATTCGATTGGGAGGATGCTTATCATGTTGCTCGCGCATGCGACCTAATTGATGTTGAAATGGGAACGGGGGACACGTTCTGTCTCAATGGTTGCCTTATGTTTGTTGGTTGCCTTGCGAATACATGTAGCTTATATGATAAAGATAATTATTTGTCCAGCTATGTTTTATAATCACAGTGAATCGGTTGCCTATTGTGTATGATTCTTAAACCTATGAATCTCACCAACATTATGTTGAGGTTTTAAGCATCATTTTCAGGTGAGCTTTCTAAGGATAAGATAGAAGGATGTGATTAGACGAGACCTTAGTTGCATTGGAAGTGGTTTATCATCTATGTTTGGACTTATGTATTGTTTTGGTTATTTTGTTTTGGGGTATTGTTACAACACTTTATGTTTGTACTTTGCTTTATTTTTGTGCATGTAGTTGTTCTCTATATAGACACCAGGTGTTGTGATGATATCCATGAAGTTACACCCTCGCGTTTCCGCCTTGGCGAGGTGTGCATCATTTTCCTAGGATAGATTGTCGATTTGGTTATCATTATGTTTGTTGAAGAAGAAGAGAATGTTTTCAAGTGTCCAAGTGAAATGTTCAGCTTCAAGATGTACATTCTTCAAGTATGTGTCCAACGATAGCGAGATTTCTTTGACACTAGTAAGATAAAAATAGTGAAGCGTGGAAAGTACCTAAGACCACCATCTAAGAGATGATTTTCCTTAGGATTGGCGGGTACTATTGACGATTCATTTTGAACTTTTTATAGATTGCGTAGGCATCACGGAGGTTGAAGATCCATAAGAGGAACTGTGTGATACATGACTTAGAGTTGCGAGTAGGATGTGGAGACGATCTTTTTATGGAGCAAAGGGTGTGGTCTATCCAGATCATAAGAATGTTTAGCATATATTTGACAAGAGGTTAATATATGTTGAAGAGAAGTTGGGTGTGGAATTTCTCAGTGACTACGATTGTCTGATTTGCTACCGTCAAGGAAGAGCAGACATCGTCGTAAGAGCGCTGAGCAGGAGTGAACGAGTGAAACTTAGTTGTCTATGAACAATTATTGTGATAATTCAGTTTAGAATTATAGGGATGATACTGACAGCCCAGAGAGAGATGTTCAATGGAGAGAACGTGTAAGAATAAGGATCTCTTGGTTTAGACCAGCAAATGGAAAGGAATAAAGATGGAGGATTGTACTTTGCGGACCCGCTATTGGTTTCACGGAGAGGAAGCTTCAGGACATCGATCATTCAAGGTATTAGATACATCCGAGAATGGATAAGACGTATTATTACCTTAGCAAGAAATGTATTGAGGAGCAAGTGTGAAGAGGAATACATATACCTTAGCAAGTGTTTGATACGCTTGAAGGTGAATATTAATGTCAATGATTATTAGGGTGATGCAACAGTCAGAGACGCATGAAGATTGTGGTAAGGAGGAGTTAGCGGGACGTTACATTTGATGAGTTGGCAGAAAGACGTGGAGTGTCGTGTCAATCAACTTATATCAAGATGAAATACTTACTTCTCGATTGTGGTAAATGTTTTATAGAGCCTTGAGATGGCATATGAAGATGAGTACGACTTATCCTTCATAAATGAATGGAGTAAGTGAGCGTACAAATCAGGCGTTGGATGGTATGACGAGAGCATGGGTGTGTTTGAGTTGGAGGGAGCTGAGGTATGCATTTATCTTTAGATGAGTTCTCCTATAACAGTAATTATAATTCTAGTATTAAGCATGTGCCGTTGTATGGAAGAAAATGTAGATCGCCTGTTCTGTGGACAGAGGTTGGAACAAGCCAACTAATTGGTCCTGAACTGGAATGAGAGATTGCGAATAAGGTTTTCAGATTAAAGAGAGAGATTTAAGACAGCAAGAGATTTGCAAAAAGAGTTATGCGGATAATCATCGTAAGTCGTTAGAGTTCAATATTGATGGTCATGTGATGTTAAAGTATTTCCTTGGAAAGGTGTTATGCGTTTCGGTAAGAAAGGCAAGTTAGCACCGAGATATGTAGGACTGTTTGAGATTTCGGAAAGGATTTGATTTTTAGCATACAGGTTGAAGTTAGCTGAGGAATTAAGTGGTGTACATGATACGTTTCACGTATCTAATTGAAAGAAGTGTTTGGCGGATGCTAGTCTGCATGTGGCATTAGATGAAAGTAAGGTCGACAAACTCTTTGCTTTGTCAAGAAACCTGTTGAGAATATGGATCGAGATGTTAAGGGTTTGAAGTGTTGTGATATAGCGTTGGTAAAGGTATGGTGGGATGCTAAACATGGTCCTGAGTTTACTTGGGAATGTGAGGATCAGATGAAATTTAAGTACCCAAATTTGTTTGATGATGTGGTTGGTTAAGTAGATCATTTGTAGTTGGATTTAGATCGTGGAAGTTAGATGCAGGGTGTTTGCAAATGTTTTAATTAGTGTTTGTTTTACGTGTATCCATTATATGTGGTGCTTCTTGCGGTTACCATTTGGATTTTCATTTGGTTCGGGGGTATAGTACTTACCTGTGAGAAGTCGTTTGAATCATTGGTGTTATTGATCGTGGAGTGTATCTATTTGCGTGTACCATTGGAGTGACGGAAGGTTTTCTATCGTGTGAATTCAGGTATTTAGTCGGTTCACATTTTTGTGGTTCTTTCTCTGTGATTTTACGGAGTGGTATTATTCCGCTTAAATATCCATAAATTTTCTTTTGCTGTTGTGAGTGGTGACTAGAGTAGCTGAAATCTCGGGATGCGATTTCCCTAAGTGGGGGATGATGTAACAACCGTGGTTTTAGCAGGTCAGTTTGACTGATAGTCTTTGTAACACCCCAACCCAACAAGGGTAAAAATGTCGCAAATTATGGTGTTACATCAGATCAAACAGACAGATCAAAAGCAGAAAACTTACTTCAATAACTATGGTCAAATTCTTTACTCAGTTCTACACTCAAGCCCATAAAGCTACCCCAAAAGCTATCTTGAATACCTGCCGCGGAGAAAAGAAATGCGGCTGAGCTACAAAAGCTCTGTGAACGGATATAACAAAAGTAAACTGAAATAAATGCTGAAGAACAGATATACAATTTGGAAAAACATATTTAGGTATAAAAGATAATACTGAAATATGATGTGTAGGTTAAGTAAGGAATCTATACAGTTACTTGTATAAACAGAATCAGAATACACCCTGAGCTCAGAAACATATCATAATCATATCATAAACACATAAGTTGCACAAGGAGTAGCTAGCTCCATTGTACCGGAAGTGAAAGGAGTACATTGCGCATACAACCAGTCACTAAACATAATCATATCATATCATAATAGAAAACAGATCTAGGATGCATCCATACGCCCCTGAAAATTAGTGCACATTCATGTATAACGGAAGGGACGTGGCAGAACATCACTCTAGTGCCCTAGAGTCATGCCATAGGTGCATCTATGACACGGACATGGAACCCCCATGCCTAGTGAAGCTCAGGTAACAGAAGGTTCATAATAAAGGTTCAAATCATAGTTGTCATATCAGAAGGTTCAAACAGAAAGGTTTATCATAGCAAAAGTTCAAATCAGAAAGTTCATATCAAAAGTTCATATCAGAGGTTCATATCACAAAGAAAACCTTAAGAGTAAGGTCAGAATATCCGTACCTCAAAAGCAAAGCTGATAGAAGTTGACAGATCAAATAACGGAATAGTACTCTTCTTCAAAAATATACATACGATATATTACTCATTAATATCTTATTCGATTATTTACTTATTCATATTATGTATTAAGTCTTCATCCCATTTTAGTAACTTCCCATTTTAGCAGATTTCCAAATTAGTTCCTTAACTTTAATATTTTACAAACTAATCCTTATGTTTTAGTAATTTACACTTAACACCCTTTAAGTTACAAAATTACAATTTAAACTCCTTAATTATATAATTAATCAAATAACCCTTTTAAATATCAAAATTACATTTTATACCCCTCTACTTATTTTATAGAAGTTACCATTTATAATTTATAGTTTACAAAATTAACCCTCAAGTTTTAATATTTACAAAACACACCCTTTTTACTTTAAAATACAAATCGTTTAATACAAAAATTCACTAAACCCTAACCCTAAATTACCTAATCATTACCAACATTAATTATATCCTTAAAACATCATTAATGATCAGATCTCATACCAAAAACCCTAACCCTAACCCTAATTCGATTCCTTTTCTTTTATTATCTTTATTTCCAATTAAACCGATTACAAAATAATTCCAAACTGAGTTTCTAAGCTTCAAAAATTGTGAGGATTATTTTTCTAATGTTATATGATGTATAAAGGACCTGAGAAAAATATAAACAAAACCTCAAAAATTCGAATAGCTGTTTTCATAATTTATATTCGATTTAGGGTTTTTATGCTTATATAATTTCGTATGATCATATTAGCTTGCATGAATTAATTATACTATTTTATAAAGATCATATACAATATAAAGAGTGATAGAAAAATACCAGAATGGCTTTAGAACATTTGGATTAAGACAGAAAAATTCTTCTTCTCGGTTATCTTAAATCCGACACCAATAATATCCCTAGCTCACACGATCAAACCCACCACCTTGGAAATATTTTTCTAATCTTCTTAAGCTTAAATCAAGTTTAGGAAAAATAGTAGAGAGCTCCAGAAATTTTGTATTCGACTTTGAGGGTTTTAGGGATTCGATTTGTATTTAAAAGTCGGTTTAGGGATATCTATAAATTATAAAACGTGTATATGTATATTTATAACAGAATAATACTTATCTTGGGTTGGGTAAATATGGAATAAAGTTAAATAAAATATTATACAAGTTTCCTAATTGATTTAGGATTTATTTACTTAATATAATACATATATTTAATATATATATAACATATAATAAATCGAATTTATTTATTTATATGATAATTATTATTTTACTTTTACAAAAATGTACAAATTTTATTTATACATAATTTATTGTCATTACATGTTGTAAAATTTCTAAATTTCTAGGGTTTTCTTTATATCATTTAAGTATTATTACAAATTATTAAAACTGAAGGGCATTTTGGTCATTTTGCATTGTTTTAGAATTTGAGGTATTACAACGTCTTCCCCTCTAAAAAGAAGTTTCCGTCCTCGGAAATTGAATAAGCAGAACAAACGGAAATGAATTGAATTTCAGAATTCATAAGAATAGAACGAACACAGAATCTTTCGGTTACATAAATAATCTTAATTCCGAAAATCTTCCACAGATTTTAAACGGACAGACAGATCTTTCTTATCGGACTTTCATAACTTCATATCTTATTCAAAACAGTCCAGAAATCGATTCAACGATTAAATACTTGTAACAAATAGCTAAAGTACTTCTCACAAGTACTAGCAGAAAACGAATTGAGTACGAAATTTCAAACGACAGAAGACTCTATAATGAGTTATGAGATTCTTAACGAATGATCAAAGATCAACAAACATACAATGAGAATTTGAACATATCCAGATATCTAACGATGAAGGCAGAATCTACATATAGGTCAAATGAGTCTTAAAAGTCTCACCAATCGCGGATAATCTAACTGACAGAAATCTGATGCTTTCCAAACACTTTCCGAAATATCCTATGCTCACAATGAGAATACATTATATGCTAGAAATATTATCACGTTGGCAAGGCGTCATAATATTTGCATTATATAAATATATCTTCATGGCGACCATACTTTATCTCAAATCATGAATAAAACAACCTAATGGCAACCTAACAATTCTTCTCTTCTTCCCAGGATTCAGCAGAATCAATTATTCAATAAGGTTGGACGAAAAACGAAATGTATCAGAAAATATCCTAAATCTAACAGATCTATTTTATTATAGCACCAATGCTTCCAAATTCACGAAAATGATCATAATCCTAAACTTAGCGAACATACGCAGAATTGTCATAATACTAAACTTGCAAGGAAAAACTTAATATTCTAAAGATTCAATCACACTATTGTCAATCTTTCTCATTATCATGTGATGTGCTAATCATTATTAATGGAAAGAACTTAGGGAAATCAACACCTAACCGGATTATTGTCAAAATTGTAACCTTCCAAAGGAAACCCTTAATAATCATAGTTTCATTATAAAAATGGACTGGAAAATTTCCTATATTCATAACTAATAACCTCCAGATCTCTCATAGGAATAGTAAAGGTTTATGGAAAATCAAACAGTGTCAAAGGAAAACTTAATATGCCCAGCATAAGCAGAAGAATTCACAAAACATGTCAAACACTTAGGGTTGTAATAATCTTCTAATTGGTCAAACTAATTATCAGAGATGAGAACCAGAATCAGAAATGAAACTTAAATGGTGTAAGGCTTAATCATGTAGTTCTTAAGGCATTCTAAAGAATGATCTTATTGGCTTAACTAAAAGACAAAAGCATGAATCAGAGTGATGCGGAAGCAATTCTACTTAAACCAATATCCTAATCTACCCAATCCTCACCGGTCATGACTTAAGTTCATATAGGGAAGTGCAAAAGTAAATCCTCAAGATTGTTTCATAACTTCTATGGTGCAAAACCTAAGGGCCTAATACTCACAGGTCATAGCCTAAGCTCTACGGATTATGAATCCGCCGTTCCAACCTGGCTCTGATACCATAATTGTAACACCCCAACCCGACAAGGGTAAAAATGTCACAAATTATGGTATTACATCAGAACAAACAAACAGATCAAAAGCAGAAAACTTACTTCAATAACTATGGTCAAATTCTTCACTCAGTTCTACACTCAAGCCCAGAAAGCTACCCCAAAAGCTATCTTGAATACCTGCCGCGGAGAAAAGAAATGTGGCTGAGCTACAAAAGCTCAGTGAACGGATATAACAAAAGTAAACTGAAATAAATGCTGAAGAACAGATATACAATTTGGAAAAACATATTTAGGTATAACAGATAATACTTAAATATGATGTGTAGGTTAAGTAAGGAATCTATACAGTTACATGTATAAACAGAATCAGAATATACGCTGAGCTCAGAAACATATCATAATCATATCATAAATACATAAGTTGTACAAGGAGTAACTAGCTCCATTGTACCGGAAGTGAAAGGACTACATTGCAAATACAACCAGTCACTAAACATAATCATATCATATCATAATAGAAAACAGATCTATGATGCATCCATACGCCCCTGAAAATTAGTGCACATTCATATATAACGGAAGGGACGTGGCAGAACATCACTCTACTGCCCTAGAGTCATGCCATAGGTGCATCTATGACACGGACAAGGAACCCCCATGCCTAGTGAAGCTCAGGTAACAAAAGGTTCATAATAAAGGTTCAAATCATAGTTGTCATATCAGAAGGTTCAAACAGAAAGGTTTATCATAGCAAAAGTTCAAATCAGAAAGTCTTCATCCCATTTTAGTAACTTCCCATTTTAGCAGATTTCCAAATTAGTTCCTTAACTTTAATATTTTACAAATTAATCCTTATGTTTTAGTAATTTACACTTTACACCCTTTAAGTTACAAAATTACAATTTTAACTCCTTAATTATATAATTAATCAAATAACCCTTTTAAATATCAAAATTACTTTTTATACCCCTCTACTTATTTTATACAAGTTACCATTTATAATTTATAGTTTACAAAATTAACCCTCAAGTTTTAATATTTACAAAACACACCCTTTTTACTTTAAAATACAAATCGTTTAATACAAAAATTCACTAAACCCTAACCCTAAATTACCTAATCATTACCAACATTAATTATATCCTTAAAACATCATTAATGACCAGATCTCATACCAAAAACCCTAACCCTAACCCTAATTCGATTCCCTTTCTTTTATAATCTTTATTTCCAATTAAACCGATTACAAAATAATTCCAAACTGAGTTTCTAAGCTTCAAAAATTATGAGGATTATTTTTCTAATGTTATATGATGTATAAAGGACCTGAGAAAAATATAAACAAAACCTCAAAAATTCGAATGGCTGTTTTCATAATTTATATTTGATTTAGGGTTTTTAAGTTTATATAATTTTGTATAATCATATTAGCTTTCATGAATCAATTCTACTATTTTATAAAGATCATATACAATATAAAGAGTGATAGAAAAATACCAGAATGGCTTTAGAACGGTTGGATTAAAACAGAAAAATTCTTCTTCTCGGTTATCTTAAATCCGACACCAATAATATCCCTAGCTCGCACGATCAAACCCACCACCTTGGAACTATTTTTCTAATCTTCTTAAGCTTAAATCACGTTTAGGAAAAATAGTAGAGAGCTCCAGAAATTTTTTATTCGACTTTGAGGGTTTTAGGGATTCGATTTGTATTTAAATGTCGGTTTAGGGATATCTATAAATTATAAAATGTGTATATGTATATTTATAATAGAATAATACTTATCTTGGGCTGGGCAAATATGGAATAAAGTTAAATAAAATATTATACAAGTTTCCTAATTGATTTAGGATTTATTTACTTAATATAACACATATATTTAATATATATAACATATAATAAATCGAATTTATTTATTAATATGATAATTATTATTTTACTTTTACAAAAATGTACAAATTTTATTTATACATAATTTATTGTCATTACATGTTGTAAAATTTCTAAATTTCTAGGGTTTTCTTTATATCATTTAAGTATTATAACAAATTATTAAAACTTAAGGGCATTTTGGTCATTTTGCATTGTTTTAGAATTTGAGATATTACAGTCTTGACTCGATTGACGTTTGTTTGGTGTATTCTAGGTGTTTGAAGTGATATATATGTGATATAGGTGAGTTTTAGCACTAAATCCCTTTGCGTAAATGGTTTTTATTGTGATTTGGAAAGTATAGGATTTGGGAAAGTTCATTTTGATCACATTTGTGGTGTAAGACGTTAGGTTTCGTTGTGGGTTCACATAAAACATAAAAAGTGTGAGGTTTTAAGTGTAATAAATGAATTTAATAAAAAATATATATAAATATATATTCCATACATATATAAATCGGCCAAGAGGATTTTTAGGGGAAAAATGAAACCAATTTGAGTCCAAATATGATTCTTAAGCCCAAGGATTATCCATAATTAATATATAAACAAACCCAACCAACCCCAAAACGTTTTTTTTTTTCTTTTTTTTTTTTTTTTTTTTTTTTTTTTTTTTTTTTTTGAGATTATGGTCGATCCAAGAGAGAAAAGAGAAGAAAAAAATAGGGTTTATAATTGTGAAGGAATAATCAAGAATCAAGGTGAAAAACACATGTTCAATTGTTTGATTAGTTATTGGAATTCATGTAATATTAAGTATGATGGATCTAGGGTTTGTAATTTTCTGTAAATTAATAACTTAAACATGTTGGGATCAATTAATGATTTTATTATGATGATTAGTGAAGAGAATTGAGCGTAAAACATGCTAGTTATTGAGTTAGGTTTGGACAGAAAAGTTTTGCTGTAAAGATTCGAAGGTATTTAACAGATGGTGATGAGTTAGATCAAGAAATTTAAGTCTAAATTGAAGTTTAATGAAAGAGCTTTCAAAAAAGTCCATCCACGATCGATTTCGAGGTCCGGAAGTTAATCTTTTGATTTTTCTTTGTTAAGGTATCATAGCTGTAAAACCGAGACAGATTTAGGTCATAAGTTTGATAGTGAGATGTGAATGAGAAAGTGAGATTTAGCTTAGCCCTCCTGGTTGAGTTAAGTTTCATATGTACTTAGACTCCCACGCGAAGGATTTGGGATAAAAACTGTAGAAGTATTTTAATTTAATTAAAACTTTTTGGTGTGCGATAAGATCCGAATATGAATAGTTCGTAAGTTTGATTTTATGAAGGGTACTTGTGTATGTTTTTGGACCATGGCCTTTTGGTAGTAGCTTTTATACATCCAAGGGACTATGGTAAATTTTTTGTGTGAGTCATTGAGCTTTTAAAGTTATTATTTCATGTGGGCGAATGTACCCTAAAATTATGCGTTTTCTGATTTAAAAGTGCAAGGGGTTTAGTGAGTATTAGGATTTGGTGGTGATTGGTATGGGGTATAGGATATCCATGGTGGGTCATATGAATCTTATACATCCATCATACACATATTACATGGGTTATAGCTTTTAGCTTGGCCATGTGTAACGGGGACTTATTTGTGTTATATAGATTTTTGATTTGTGTTTGTGGAAGCTGCAAAGTTTGAGGTGAGTTCATAGTTCCACTTTTTACTTTGTTTTAAACTTGGGAAGGGAATGATGCTTGTGTTAAATGTTTTGAGTTACTGTGATTATGTGTGGTATAAAAAGTTTGGACTTATAATGTTATTGTATAAATGCTATATGTGATGAAAATGTTATGTGGTTTGGATAATGTGATGATAATGCTGTGTGGTCCAATTGGGGGGGGAGTATCCAATTGGAGAGTAATAACTCCTACTCGATATAATGTTGTGTGGTTTAGATGGGATTCAATTGGGAGGATGCTTATCATGTTGCTCGCGCATGCGACCTAATTGATGTTGAAATGGGAGCGGGGGACACGTTATGTCCCAATGGTTGCCTTATGTGTATTGGTTGCCTTGCGAATACATGTAGCTTATATGATAACTATAATTATTTGTCCAGCTATGTTTTATAATCACAGTGAATCGGTTGCCTATTGTGTATGAGTCTTAAACCTATGAATCTCACCAACATTATGTTGACATTTTGAGCATCATTTTCAGATGAGCTTTCTAAGGATAAGATAGAAGGATGTGATTAGACGAGACCTTAGTTGCATTGGAAGTGGTTTATCATCTATGGGTGGACTTATATATTGTTTCGGATTTTGTTTTGGTTATTTTGTTTTGGGGTATTGTTACAACACTTTATGTTTGTACTTTGCTCTATTTTTGTGCATGTAGTTGTTCTCTATATAGACACCAGGTGTTGTGATGATATCCATGAAGTTACACCCTCGCGTTTTCGCCTTGGCAAGGTGTGACATCATTCTACAAGTAACGGCATCAGCATCCATGCCTAACGTCGTCAGGTGTAAATCCTGACTTTAATTGACTTTCTTGCTTTCTTCATTCTTGAGCCTAAAAAGGTCCAAAATGCTCCATATTCTAGAAATCATGCCCTAAGTGCCTAAAATAAGAAAAGAAAGGATTTGTGGCAGTATTTGACCATAAATTCATGACTTAGGGCTTAAATGACCCCCAAAAAATGCATCAAATAAATCCTTATCAATGGTCCCCATAAATACCCCATAAGGACCCTAGAACAAGCTGAGCACGGCATCTTAACAAAGAATTGGGGAACACCTAGCCGATAGTATAACAAACACTGGTAGGTCATAGCATTCATAGTCGGTCATAACCTAGAGATCGAAACCACCCTAAGCCCGTCCAAAGTGTAGCATTCATTTGAGTTTCCATAACATCATCTGTCAAATAGATAGGGAAAAAGTGGATTCACTCGTTTGGGTAACACGTGTCAAATATATATTGTTATACCCTCAAAATGTCGCATCAGAAAGGTAACCGGAGCGTTACGTTCATAGCACAAAGACAAGAATATAAAGAACGACCTCTATATAAGCCATTATAAAATAAACGTTTGATTTCATTTATAAGTTTAACAAAAGGAAAAGCTTTCAAGAGTTCACAACATAATACATGAAGATTTCGGTACATGACTAAACATTTGTAAGCAATGCAAATAAAACGTCAATGTGATAATATTGCAAAATGTGACTCTGGTATGACGCTCCAAAATGCCATCCAAGTACCATGTAGTTACGGACGTGAGAAATACATGCTAAAATGTCAACAATAATGTTAGTGAGTTCATAGGTTTAAGTAATGTAAGTGCGGACCACAAGATTTCCATGTATGACCATTATAACAATTGCAATGACATAGAAAAGGCATTACAAATGCACAAAGCTCATGACCCCGAAGCCTTAACGTATTCAATATGTATATAAGTATGCCCCTGTAGGTGCTTGCCAAACTCCCAAAGTTCTCCAAATGGTATTTGTTTGTTTGACCGGTACCTCCGGTCAAGTAAGCGCTACTTACCCGAATGAGGGTGTCAACCCAATAGATCTATTCACCAAATAATTTACGGTTCATGATAAATGGGGACTTAATGGCAAATGTGGTAACTTAGGGAATTTTGTAAATGTTTTATGCACTTATGTTCGTATGTAAAATCAAGCATTGTATTCTCACCCCAAGCATTTCAAACTAAGTATAAACATGTAAAACGGGGCTATAAAACTCACCTCAAGCAATCAAAGTATTCGGAATAGTATTACGTTGTGTAACGACAGGGAATCCTAAACACGACCTAGAATAATAAGTCGTTTTAGGAAAAAATTCAACATGTACTAAATGCGTATCAGTTTTACAAAGTTTTATCATCCTTATACACTTGTAGTGAGGTTTTATAAAGTTACGTAGGTCAAACATTTAAGAAAAATAGTTAAACACGTTTTTAGCACTTAGAAACCTTAGAAATAAGTTGTATCAATTATTAAGTTTACCCTGACTTCAAATGAACATATCTACTTTGTTTTAAGCTCATTTTTCTTCGTTAAACTCTCCAAATATAGCTGAGTATGTCTACTTTCATTATTTCAAGCTTCGATTTGTGAAAACAATTTTTGGGTGTCGATTTATACTAAAAATTCCGACTTTGTTGGGCTATATCTTACTCATTTTCTGAAGAAATCACTTGGTTCAAAATCCTATGTTCATATTTTTTGAGTTTACTTTCAAAGTATGTAAGCCACTTATCTCAATTCTACACCCATTATTTTATAACTTCAAAAATACACACAAGTGTCAAGTCTGTCCAAAATCAGAAAAATAACCTAACTTCTCGGGGTTGTATCTCACTCCTTACTTATCCTCATGGCTTGATTCAAATTGCTACGTTTAAGTTAGAGTCTCATCTAAAAAAAAGTTAAAAAGGCTTAATTTCTCAAATTGCCCCTAAGGGGCTGTTTTAAACGAAGGAAATCTGGAACTTAGTTTGTGTCGGTTTTGGACAACCGATTGCACATCATTTATTAAAAATACTAAATCAACTCCAAAAATTACGAAATTCGGAGGGGAACATCCTAAGACATGTATCTAAGCGTGTGTGAGTTGGCTTGACCCAGAAAAATGTTTAAGATGGTTTTCTATGACGCTGTACATGCCTAGAAAATTTAGGACAGAATGTATGTTTTCTAAACTTAACTTAGCCCAAATTTTCAACACAAACTAGTATATTGATGCGTGGGAATCGCAACAGGCTTTACCTCTCGAGGGATCTCGAGAAGCTTACAACCCCCACCAGGCAGTGTACCTGATCGTTGTAGTATAGTATAGTGACAAGTACCGGGGGATTGATCGTTCAGCTTAGGAATAGTGTCGCTAGGATTAGAAAGCCTAAATACTAGTTCTAAAGGTGAGGGATGATTATTTTTGTGTTTTTATATTTTTTATGAAAGCAAGTAAAATCTCGGGGTTTGAAGAATTTGGGCGGAATTAGTTGCTATTCAACTAACCCAATACTAAGATGGAATCAAAATAAAATAATAAAAATGAAAATAAACTAATTAAACTAAAGTTGTGAGCAGTAATTGGAGAAAATGTGTTTACTTAGATTTCACTACTCCCTAGATATCTTTTACATGTTAATTACTTGTTATAATTGCATGGATGACGGATCGTATTCCTTAATACCATTCATGGGGTGGCACACATAACTCCCCAATTCTATGAGCTCTTATCTCCTCCTACACCATGCCCAGCATAACTATAGGGATTATAAACAGTGGCTCATGCATTAAATACAACCAATAAAGACCTAGTGCGCATCGGTTCATGTTTCTTAAGACGTTCAAGCATGTTACCATTTGGAGATCTGCCAGTTTTCTTAAGCCTAACATATAAATCATTCATCCAAGACAAGAATAAACAAGTAATCAACACATAATCAATATCTAGGTTTCATTAGATCTAAGCAAACACAATAGAGATCTAGCCTAGCATGATAGAATTAAGACAAGAACATGATATAGACAACCAACACATAGACATATTGATTGAATTAGAAGAACACTTATCTTGATTAATCATGCAAGGTATCAAGGGGTTGGAACCCTTGAAAAATTTGTAAAGTTACACCAAAATCGTACTTAGGGTTTCTCCCCAAAACTTCTCTTTTTAATGTGTGAAAAATAGAAAACTATATATAGAAAAATAGGTTTGACAGCGTCAAGAGTAATCTTGTGACGCCGTCACCTCGCCGCCAAAACTCTCCTCGGACTGCCTAGATCCACTTCTAACGCCGTCAAGACTTAGGTACTTCCAGGCCGTCACGACTCTTTTACTCTTGACGCCCTTCCTACGTGACGTCGTCAAAACTCTTCTGGGTCGTCATGGAAATTTATGAAATTTGCTCTTGACGCCGTCAAGGATTTGCTCTTGACGCCGTCACCTACTGTTCCCAGCTTGGAAAATTAAGACTTTGGCGTTTTCTTCACTTTTATGCTCCAAAAACATCCGAATTGCTTCCTTTTCAAATAAAGTCAATTCCGGGCTTAAATGACCCCCTAAAAGTGGTTCATTTTTCGCCTCATCATATATATATAGGTGATATAAAAGAACATGGTGGGCAATACTCCCATCCGCTAATATAGTTAGTTTTCCTACGTGAACAACTACATCCTTAATCATTCCAAACGGGTGGGCAATACTCCCATCCGCTAGCCCTATCAATACCTCCGTTTCCTCTAACTTTCCTAGCTTAAGAGCGGTGAATAAGGATAAGGGAATCAAGTTGAGGCTTGACCCTAAATCGGCTAGTGTGTCGAAAGCTTCGGATCTTCCTATCTTACAAGGCAAAACAAATATACCCGGATCATCAAGCTTTTTAGGCAACTTGTTTTGAACGAAGGCGGTCCCATTTTTACCTAGTTTAAACTTCTCATATTTTTCTAGGAGGGCACTATAGTAAGGAGCACGCGCTAAGACATCAATAACGAGGCGTTCAAGGTTTTGTTTGAAACACGTGCTCGTTGATTTGACCGAGTAGTATTGTGGACATGAAGTGGGTGACGAAACTGAAGATATGGAATTAACGTTTAGTTTTGGATTCTTGATTGTGTCGCTTGGGAGTGCTCCCATTTCTCGGTCATTGAGAACTTTCAACAATGCGTCTATTCTAGTGGTCATCTCGCTTTGCTTGTGTTTGAAATCGGCTTCAAACTTAGATATGCGAGCTTCTTGAGATGCCATAAACTTTGACATCAACCCTTCAAGATTGTTGGTACTACCATAGTTGTTAGAAGGATTGTTGTTGAAAGTACGGTTGGATGGTGGACCGGTTGGTTGGTAATGGTTAGGCGGATTGGAGGAATTGGGTTGATTTTGTTTCCACCTAAGGTTTGGGTGATTTTTCCAAGAAGGGTTGTATGAATCACCGTAAGTGTTTGGCTCGGGCTTGAAAGTGTACCACTTATCTCCCGCTTCGTCGGTACGCATGGATACGTAGTCCGCAAAAGCTGTTCCGGGGAGTTCCACACAATCACGATTGTCATGGGGACCACTACATAATTCGCATGAAGAAGTGATTTTGTTCACTTGGCTTGAAGGCTTAGGAGCATCGTAAGATTTCATGAGAAACTTGACTTGGTCCTCAAGTTCCATGATCCTACGGTCGGGAGTGCTAGAATTGTTCGAAGGCAAAGATATTGCCTTGACCGTTTTGTTCAAGTCACGGGGATCGTTCCAACTTTCGTTGTTATAGAGAGCAAGATCTTCTATGAGTTCCCATGATTGTTCCACACTAAGATCACGTAGCTTACCACCGGCCGATTGGTCAATGGCTCGCCTCGTGGAGATGTCGATATGGTCATAAAAAATTTGGACTTAGAGCCAAAGATCTATGCCATGATGAGGGACTTTTTGGAGTAAGTCCTTGAAACGAGTCCATGCTTCATAAAGAGATTCATTTTGACGTTGTTGGAACATCAAGATGTCATTTCTAAGCTTAGTAGTTCTCCCCGGTGGGAAAAATTGAGCAAGGAAACGAGTGGTGAGATCATCCCATGTGGTGATGGATCCCACGGGTAAACGCTCAAGCCATTGACTAGCTTGATCCCGTAGAGAGAATTGGAATAGGCGTAAACGGGTAGTCTCTCAAGTTTCAACACCTAGGTCTATGGAATCTACGATTTTGAGAAAGTCCTTAAGATGTTGGTTTGGATCTTCGGAACGAAGTCCATGGAATGCACATCCGCTTTGCACCAACCGGATGGTGTTGGATCGCAAGGGGGTCACATTGGCTCCGGTGAGCTCAATGGTGTTTCGGTAGCCTTGGTGGCTAGGTCGGGAATACTCTCCTAAGGTTCGGGGCCTAAGGGGTTCTAGTGGTGGGTTTTGTTGTGGTGGGATGACGGATTCAAAGATGTTACCACCTTCCATGATGTCGGATGGTAAAGAGTTACGAACAAAAGCAAAAAGAAATGAGATAGACTAAAGAAGACCTAAAAATAAAAATAAAATCTTACTAGAAAGGAATCTAGCAAGTATACCTAATAAAAAGAAATTCTATCCTAGACAATAACTATTCCCCGGGCTGCGGCGCCAAAAACTTGATGCGTGGGAATCGCAACAGGCTTTACCTCTCGAGGGATCTCGAGAAGCTTACAACCCCCACCAGGCAGTGTACCTGGTCGTTGTAGTATAGTATAGTGACAAGTACCGGGGGATTGATCGTTCAGCTTAGGAATTGTGTCGCGAGGATTAGAAAGCCTAAATACTAGTTCTAAAGGTGAGGGATGATTATTTTTGTGTTTTTATATTTTTTATGAAAGCAAGTAAAATCTCGGGGTTTGAAGGATTTGGGCGGAATTAGTTGCTATTCAACTAACCCAATACTAAGATGCAATCAAAATAAAATAATAAAAATGAAAATAAACTAATTAAACTAAAGTTGTGAGCAGTAATTGGAGAAAATGTGTTTACTTAGATTTCACTACTCCCTAGATATCTTTTACATGTTAATTACTTGTTATAATTGCATGGATGACGGATCGTATTCCTTAATACCATTCATGGGGTGGCACACATAACTCCCCAATTCTATGAGCTCTTATCTCCTCCTACACCATGCCCAGCACAACTATAGGGATTGTAAACAGTGGCTCATGCATTAAATACAACCAATAAAGACCTAGTGCGCCTCAGTTCATGTTTCTTAAGACGTTCAAGCATGTTACCATTTGGAGATCTGCCAGTTTTCTTAAGCCTAACATATAAATCATTCATCCAAGACAAGAATAAACAAGTAATCAACACATAATCAATATCTAGGTTTCATTAGATCTAAGCAAACACAATAGAGATCTAGCCTAGCATGATAGAATTAAGACAAGAACATGATATAGACAATCAACACATAGACATATTGATTGAATTAGAAGAACACTTATCTTGATTAATCATGCAAGGTATCAAGGGGTTGGAACCCTTGAAAAACCTGTAAAGTTACACCAAAATCGTACTTAGGGTTTCTCCCCAAAACTTCTCTTTTTAATGTGTGAAAAATAGAAAACTATATATAGAAAAATAGGTTTGACGGCGTCAAGAGTAATCTTGTGACGCCGTCACCTCGCCGCCAAAACTCTCCTCGGACTGCCTAGATCCACTTCTGACGCCGTCAAGACTTAGGTACTTCCAGGCCGTCACGACTCTTTTACTCTTGACGTCCCTCCTACGTGACGCCGTCAAAACTCTTCTGAGTCGTCATGGAAATTTATGAAATTTGCTCTTGACGCCGTCAAGGATTTGCTCTTGACGCCGTCACCTACTGTTCCCAGCTTGGAAAATTAAGACTTTGGCGTTTTCTTCACTTTTATGCTCCAAAAACGTCCGAATTGCTTCCTTTTCCAGATTTCTCTCCCAAAGTACCTAAAATCACAAAAGGAACGATTTAGGGCAATATTTGATCAAATAAAGTCAATTCCGGGCTTAAATGACCCCCTAAAGGTGGTTCATTTTTTGCCTCATCATATATATATAGGTGATATAAAAGAACATGGAATGCTATATAAGTGTAAAAAATAAGTATGAAATGGGTATGGAAAGCTCACAAGAAGTCGGTGATGATAGGTGCAAAAGAACTCAAGAATACAACTAGAAAACTCAAACTCACAATTCCAAAACCCTAGCTATGATTACCCTTAACCCAAATCCTTGCAAGACACTTGAACCAAGTTTTGAGTACTCCTTGTTATGGTGATATTGCTTCCGTTTTTGTGAAGGGAAATAAGAGAGTGTTTAAGTGTTTGTTGTGGTGAAATGAAAGGATAAGTAGTAGTGTTCTTATATAAGAAAGAGTGCAAGACTTTGAACGAAATGTCTAAGAGACCAATAGACAGGAAAATAAATGAAAGTGAGGTGAGGTTGATGGTGAGGGGCATATGGAATGGAAGAAGAAAAGAAAGCATGTGTTAGATTTTATAGCTGTTAGATTTTTTAAGATTTAGATATGTAGTTGATAAATAAAATTCAATTATAAGATTTTTGATACATTTTGACTACATAAAACATGGGGGCTAATTTTTATTATGAAATGAAGGAGGGAAATGACTAAATTTTTGATAGTGTATAAGTATCTAGGGTATTGGTAAAAGTGGTGATGCATAATGCATGCATGCATGAACGTAAATGTTTTACGTAAAACTTGTAAACTAATATGCATGAACTCATAAAACATGCTTGTAAAAGACATATGACACATGTTTGACGTAGACTAAAATTATTTTAATGTCAGTTACGTTAAATGTCGTTTTTTGATTTAACCTAACAGTTATACGTAAAAGTATAATTTCAAGTATTCAATGTAATTAGTTTTGAGTTTATAGTTGAGTAATGACCTGAAAAATACGAGTTGCTACATATAGGGAAAATTGTCCAAATATACATTCAACTTGCCACCTTTTACTATTGTATACACTGAACTTTTTTTTCCTATTGTATACACAAACTTTACTAATCTTTCTATTGTATCAATAAAACGCCTCTTTGATGACGTGGCTTGGATTATGCTCACTAATTATGTTTACTAATTATAATTTCCCGTTTTTCTTCTTTTGGGTCTGTTTTGACAACTTTCAAAATTTTTGGGTGCAAACCCTAACAAACTATTACTAATAAACGTTTCCCACCACCCATATTTATCCCCAATTCTACCTTATCCCTAATTTCACTCACAAACCCTAATTTCACCCACGAACTAATTTAATCAGAGGCCAACATTGATGTGTGTTATGATATTTCAGGTATGTGTTCTTTCATTTATTTGGTGTTATCCTTAATTTGTTCATATTCCATAAAACCTAATTCATTATTCTTGCGAATTGTGTAACAGAATGATACCTGGTACCAATTTGCACCAATTTGATGTTTGGAATGATGGGTATTTTGCACATTTACCCTCAAGATATGAAGATGGTGTTATTCTGAATATGGCTGTTGAGCGGATGCCTTATGAAAAATTTGCTGAATTCTTGGAAGAAAAATGTGGTAACTACTTTCAAGTGTTGTATTACAAAGTTCCAAATGTTGAATTAGAGAAAGGGTTAGTTAGAGTAAATTATGATAAGGAAGTAGCATACATGTTTGTTGTTGCTGAGTTGTATGGTAGGCTAGAGCTTTATCTTGATCACTTAGTTATGGATCTGTCAGAGTATGAGTGTAAAGCAGATACCTCAATTATGGATGAGTCTATTTCTAAAGCAAAAGGCCCCACCAAAAAGAGGTATTGCAATGATTTTTCATTAGATGAGATGGTTGATTGGGCTGAGATGGAGGTTGAGTATGAGGGTTCATCTTCTTACCATCCTAGAAACTCAGATGGTGAGCATACTAGGAGTAGTGCAGATGGTGATGTGGCTAGGACTAGTGCAAATGGTGATATGGCTAGGATTAGTGTAGATGGTGATCATAGTAGGAATCTTAATATTGATAAGGGCAAAGAGAAGGTTATAGTAGATGAAAAAGAGAGTGAGTATGATTCTGATTTTGATACTGACTTTGATTCAGATAAGTCAATTGACTGTCTCAGTCCTGGTGAAGAGGAGTTGATTGAACTTAGAAAGAGGATCAAAGCTCATAGAGGGAAAGAACCTGAGTCTATGCCAGATATGATGGAAACAAATAATGAAAACACTGCACCTACTGAAAACATTGTTAATCATAGAATTGAGACTTTCATAGAACATGATGTGTTCATGGCTAATTTAATGAGAAGGCTTCAATCACCAGATCACTGGTACAAAAAGTTGTATTGGTCACGCCAAAAATGTGTGACGATATGCATATAGTCACACACGTTTTTTTCATTGTGTGTCACCATAGGTCCCGCCACCGTAGGTGGCATATGGTCACATTATTGAGTTCGTGGCCTTTTCCATCGAAAAAGAGTGACCACAACCCCGAATATGTGTGACAAATTAGACACAAGTTTTGTTGGATTAGTCATTATCAGTGACCGTAAACACTTTATAGTCACGCGAATATTTTTTGAGATTAACTATTTTTCAGCCTTTGGCCACATAAATATATAATATATTTGACATTTGAGATGATATATTCAAGTAAATGTGTATTTTGTGTGACTATTTCCCGTCCTGTGGCCAAAAGTGTTAATAAGTGTGACCATATGCTGTTTAAAGTGAAGAAATGTGTATTTTGTGTGACTATAGATCATCCAATGGCCACGTGAATTTTATGTTTGTGTGGCCTTCTGTAATATTTAGTCACACAAAGCATGGTTGTTTGGGGTATTTAGTCACATACCATTAAGCAAACAGTGGCCAAAAGTGTTAATAAGTGTGACCATATGCTGTTTAAAGTGAAGAAATGTGTATTTTGTGTGACTATTGATCATCCAATGGCCACATGAATTTTATGTTTGTGTGGCCTTTTGTAATATTTAGTCACACAAATCATGTTTGTTTTGGGTATTAGTTACATACCATTAAGCAAACAGTGGCCAAAAAATGTTAATAAGTGTGACCATATGCTGTTTAAAGTGAAGAAATGTGTATTTTGTGTGACTATTGATCATCCAATGGCCACGTGAATTTTATGTTTGTGTGGCCTTTTGTAGTATTTAGTTACACAAAGCATGTTTGTTTTGGTTATATAGTCACATACAATTTAGGAAACAGTGGCCAAAAGTGTTAATAAGTGTGGTCGTATGCTGTTTAAAGTGAAGAAATGTGTATTTTGTGTGACTATAGATCATCCAATGGCCACATGAATTTTATGTTTGTGTGGCCTTTTGTAACATTTAGTCACACAACGAATAAAGCAAATAGTGACTAAAACTGATAATAAGTGTTACTATATACATCTTTTACTCACATTTAAGAAATCAATATATATCAAAACAAATTCAAATACAATAAAATTGTAAATATAAAATTCGTACATAACTCTATACCCTAGGACCTCCTTTTATACACCAAGGAGTCCTAGTCGGCTTACAATACTTTCCTAAGTATCTATAATCTTTTTCATAAACAACTAATACATATCATACTATACAAGCAATACTAACTATATGAAACAACACTACTAACTTATAACTAGCAGTTGCAACTAATACATTAGCAGTATTAATGTCGAGCAGTATTAATCTCTGAGCAGTCCACACTTTATACTAGCAGTACTAACTTTCACTAGTAGAAATAACTTTTGTACTAATCTCATCATCTGGATATTCTCTGTCTCTTTTAAGTAGAAAAGACAAAAGTTAGAAGTACATACAATATCCTTTCTTGCCATCGATGACTATGTTTGATTTGTATGTGTATGTGCATGTGCATGTGCATGTGCTTGCATTTAAGAGATAAGAATAAATTTACCAAGAGCTGACGAAAAAGCGGTCTGATGTGTCATCTGCTTTCAAATACCAATTTTGCTGCAGTTGTAGAACAAAACGACCAGACAACTTAGTGTTATTAATCTGTATGAATTTAATGTATCGCAAACAGAATTAGAAAAACCCTCTAATTAAAAAATACCTTCATGCAGTTCAAGCTGGTCAAATGGAGAACAAAGTGTCTTTGCAGCTCCGACCTCCCCTTTTGTCTTAGCTTTCATATCCTTCTCGACTTCCTGAAGCATGGATTACATTTATAGGTCAATCTATAATACATTTATAGGTCAATCTATAATACATACAGATACCTCCACACTAGTAGTATAAAGCCCACAAGCAAACTTCTCCAGCTCACTATTTATCCCTTTCACAACAGGGACGGCCAAGTACTCGAACATCATCTCCCCACTGCCAAATAAACTAGTCCATATGTGGGTTGTTGAAGACGTGAAGATAGCATGACTATAAGCTCGATTGCATGACCTCAATATGGACTCAATTGCAGCTTTTGCTTTCAGAACATAATGGCCAATGTCATGAGCTGCCAATGAAGCACAATGATAGAAAAAGGTCAAAACAAGGTTGTAAATAGTGTTGTTCAAATGTATCTCTAGACAATGAGTTAAACTAATTAATGTTACCCGAAGATGCTTGTACAGTTGCTCCATATGACGATCAAAGTTATTGAGAAATACGACAGGATCACCAAGACAGAGAAGCAAAGCCACCAAAGCATAAGCAACCTAACATGGTGAAATAAGAAGCAAACGTTATAATTTCAATATACGAGGAGAACCAAGTAAGGTTATGCAAAGAAGCAGTGCAAACTCTATATTATAAAAAGGTACGGTCACTTACTTACAGCTATATGTTTGCTATATTTATCTGTCCAATGCATGAGTTGCACTTTTATGCATACAACTGCTTCATACCATAAGTTAAGTGCGGGGTGTACACCAGGTGGAGGCCAGTTACCCTTTCCACCATCTTCAAGTGCTGCTAAAATGTTTGACAACATATCGCAAAGTGCATGGTGAAGTTCACTCTTTCATTTATGGGGAGCACGACTTAGAGGATTGGCTTTTGCCACAAAGGAATCCGAGTTGAAGCATTTAGACCGCCATCTGTCTTGACCTGCCCAAAGGTATTCACAGTATTACTATATACTTTTCTCTAACAAATAAAACAACTAACCAAAAATTAATATGTTGTATCTTTAGGTAGCGCATTCCATTAATGATAATGATTGTTTCACTTCGAGCACCACTGGTATCAATCCGCCGAGTTAGCATATACCCCGAGGTTCAAGTAGCGCATTTCATTAATGATTCTTTCTTAAAGGATGAAACGAATTGAACCCTAATTTCAAGAAAACATAACAGTTAATTAAAACCCCCAAAATCAACGAGATTAAAAACCCCAAAAAAGGAACAAAATCAAAAGATAAATCTTACCAATAAAACTCAAACCTTGGTGGCGTGTGTTTGGTTTCTCCCAGATCCGGTATTTTTGTGAGGTGTATTTAATCATCTTTATGTATGATCTTTGATGATAAAAAAAAATAATAATTAGATTCAAGACTAGTGTTTTTTCCTGGTGTTGTAGGTTTGTAAACCGGCAATATGTGGAATAATTGATTAAAGGTGTGTGGTTTTTTGTGGATTAACTGATTTGGGGGATAATGGGTTTTGTTGTGGGGGGGGGGGGGGAATTGATTGGGGATTATGATTGTGGTTTATTTTGTTCGGTTTTCAAATTGATGTATGGAGGGATAATTTGATTTTTGGAGAAAACTTAAAGCGGAACAACTGAAAATGTGAGAGGGAAATCTAATGAGGAATTGATTCGGAGATTATGATGGTGGTTTATTTTGTTTGGTTTTCAAATTGTTGGATGGAGGGGATAATTTTGATTTTTGGAGAAAACTTAGATCGGGACAACTGAAAATGTGAGAGGAAAATCTAATTTAATTTATACTAGATGAGTACCCGTGCATAGCAACGAGATTTTTTATAGAGGTAGATAGTTTATTAATAAAAAAAATTATAGGTTATAAACGAAAAATAATAAAAGTTTGAAGATTTGGAAATTAAACATAATGTTTTGAAACCCGGTTCGACCCGGGTGGTTCAACCGGTTGAACCGTTCTGGGTGAAAAATGAGTCGATTTAAACCTGGTCAACTTGCTAGGTTAGGTCGAAAACGGGTCAAATTAAACTGGGTCAACCCGCCGGGTTTGAAGAGTCCCAGGTCAACCCGATTTGTATTTTATTTGGTTGTATTTAATTTGATAGATTTTTTTTAATTGGTTGTACAATGTAAATAAATCATTGTACTTTTAAGTAATGGATAATGTTTTGAAACCTGGTTCGACCCGGGTGGTTCAACCGGTTGAACCGTTCCGGGTGAAAAATGAGTCGATTTAAACCTGGTCAACTTGATAGGTTGGGTCGAAAACGGGTCAAATTAAACTGGGTCAACCCGCCGGGTTTGAAGAGTCCCGGGTCAACCCGGTTTGTGTTTTATTTGGTTGTATTTAATTTGATAGATTTGTTTTTAATTGGTTGTACAATGTAAATAAATCATTGTACTTTTAAGTAATGGATAATGTTTTGAAATCCTGTTTGACCCGGGTGGTTCAACCGGTTGAACCGTTCCAGTCGAAAAATGGGTCGATTTAAACTAGGTCAACTTGCTAGGTTGGGTTGGAAATGGGTCAAATTAAACAGGGTCAACCCGCCGGGTTTGAAGCGTCCCGGGTCAACCCGGTTTGTGTTTTAATTGGTTGTATTTAATTTGGTAGATCTGTTTTTGATTGGTTGTACAATGTGAATAAATCATTGTACTTTTATATAATGGGGTGTTTTAATAAGAGTATTAATTACATTCACTTTTCTCTCTCATTTGACCATTATTGAAAACTCAACATTTCTTGAAAACTCAACATTTCAATTGTTGACCATTTTTCCATTATATGTAGTAAAGATATTTTATTTATAAACCAACTAGTTTTATACTCACATGTTTAATGAGTTGAGCTTAACCTTATATAAGTTCGACTCGAGTTATTATTGAGTTTTCAATTCTTAGGTTATATTAGAATTTTAATTTGTGTAAGAAAACAAAATAAATCGAGCTTTTCGAGTCAAGCTCAAGCCGAGTTCAAACTTGCTCTATCCTGGATAACATGATCGAGAGGTCCTTGAATACTTGCTTCTTAGTGTTTGTGACAAACGGTATACTTTTAACAAGCCGGTGCAACCCATATGCATGACCGCCTTTAATAACTTCAAATCCAATTCAAGCTTTTATGAACATTTTCCTCCGTATTAAAACGTTATGAAACGTTTACTACGTTCTCGTACATTTTTGTACGACTTTTTCGTTTTCACACATACTTATCCTTTTTTCTTTGTTTTGCTAAGTTGTGTTCGCTTTCGTACATTTTGTACGCCTTCATATGTTTTTTTTAAAGAAAATGTCAGACAATGGACAAAAACGGTCCCAGACGTACAAAAACGGTCAAAATCAAGAAAGCAAAAAAAAAAAAACGAAAACGGTTTAAACCGTTATGATATTTTACCCTTTAAACCAAATAAGCTATAACTTATTTAGTTTTGCTAAATTTAAAATTTTAAAAGTGGCTTATAGTGTCATGTTATCGACCAATACATTCCTGGTGATCGACAATGGGTAACACACTATTGAGTAATGGGTCATTGCATTATGCTTTACCAAAGCATATTTTTTCATTACCTTTCCCATTCTTCACCCCTATAATTGACCCCCTACCAATTAGCATTAGGGGTGTTTAAAATTATAAATAAATTACCCCTACCAAGAGTATCAAACACACTTCACTTTTAAACTTATAATATATACAAACTTATCAAACACACTTCGAACACTTTAACATAATCCTCTCTTTCTCTCTCACACTCAGAGTTACAACTCACTCGGATCTAGGGTTTTGATTCCAAATCTCAAAAAGATGATAAGATCACAAATTAATTAATATAATCCAATTACCCCCTTAGAGCTATTTATTCTTAGGCTTAGGTTGATTATCTTTTATAAGAATTGCGTTGCATTTGTATTGATAGAATAAGGAAGAACATGCTGTGTTGTTTTTGCGAATAATTAGAGCAAAAGAGATATTAAGGTTTGCTTGGATTAGCTTATTTTATCTTAGGCTTAGGTTGACTATCTGGTATAATAATTATGTTGCATTTATATTGAGAGAATAAGGAAGAAAAGTGACGGATGTGTGTGCGAATAGTTAGGCTAAAACATCCAAGTATCAAAGATGGAAGAAGTATCATCGATGGATGCAAAGACACCACTTTCAAGTATGAACATAAACTTGTTCTGGTGTTTCATCCATCGATGATTCATCTTTGCTCTTTGCCAAAATACAGAAACAATTATCAAGTATAATTTGTAGGTTCGATGCTTGAATTTAGCGTCTTCATCTTCCAGCATGTTGGTAGGTTAGAGATTTAAGGCTGAATAATATGTTGTTGTTGGCTAGGGTAGAAAGGATAGTAGTTCATTGCATTGTTAATATAAATTTTATATGATTTCATTCATGCACAATTAGCTCTCTAATGTCGTAGAATCTACATAATTAATATGTATGTTCGTCAAATCTATGGGAGCAATATAAATGATATTAAGAATCTGTTTTCTAATAACTTAAAGCTCAATGATTAGGGCAGATTTATCTAGCGTTGTAGATGGTTCCATTGCTTAATTTGGAAAACGTCTACTACCGTTTGTGTGGTTATTAGACGGTGTCCAAAAAACAAAGCAACGGAACCTTTCTGCAACGTTAGATAGATCTGGCCTGATCATTGAGACGTCTTCAATGCAATAATGATATAATGTGTACTGTTCATGACATGCCACACTCCTTCATTATCGCATTCAAGATGAGTGATGTTACTTGGACTCTATTCTTTACTCAACATTTGTAGATTGTTTGTATTACTTTGAGTCTGGAATTTCAACATACCTTTCCATTCTAAGTTCCCATACTTTTTCTTTTGTTTTTTCAAAAATCTAGCATTGCGGCTGGTGTAGTCCATTGCTCAAAGGGAGTTGAAACGACAAAAGGAGCAGTAGTGGAAACTTAGAAGGGTTACGTATGTTGGTTTATTGCATTCCATTCTTTTTTATGATCTAAAACCAACCATCCACCAAGTAATGTGGCCATTGGAGTTCCAAGAACAAAGGTTGTTTCAAACACACCCTGAATTGCAACATTATCTTTTATTTCATTTACACTATATTTTTTTTAATTTTAATATATTTTTTATTTTTTTGCAGAAATAATTAAAATTGACAGCAGTGACTCAAGTTCATTTCACATATCAAGCAGTTTTGAAGGTCCTACAAATACATGGGCAGACTACTTTCTAAAGGGATATTCTGGATCAGACACAAAATGGAATATGCTATGAAGGTTAAAACTCCAAAAAAGACTGCCAAAGAGCTTTTTGATGAGAGGGTCAGGTGCTAGGTCTGCCCAATGCTAAGAATTGTGAAGACAAGGGTATAAAACCATGGGAACCAAAAATGCCCAACGTTTGTTCAAAAGGGAAGGGTAAAAAGAAAATGTATTAGTTGAGTTAGGAAGTAATTTGAATAAACCTTGTAATCCTTTTGTACTACTTTATTTGACTTTATGAATAAACATGTTGTGAAGCTTTTAGATTAGTAGATTTTTAGAATGTGTACCTTTTGTTACCAGTATTTTGTAATTTTTCATTTCAAGTTTTAATGGAATATGTTTAATTTTAATTATCGTACTTTGTCATTGCTAAATTTTCTCATTAATTGTTACAATATTTTGATTGTTGTGTTCATTAACAAGAACTTGGGATATATTTTGTATTATGTTAATCAAAAATTTCTGCTCTGTTAAAAAAATAATAATAATAAATAAAAATCAAATAAATATCAAAAGTTTCTGCTGCTAAGAAAATGTTACTGCAGGTGGGTTTGTACTGCTAGATATGAGAGTGCAGGGGTGGATTGGTAACATTTACACTTAATTGTTACAATATTTTGATTGTTGTGTTCATTAACAAAAACTTAGGATATATTTTGTATTATTTTAGTCAAAAGTTTCTGCTTTGTTCAAAAAAAAAAAAAATCAAAAGTTTCTGCTCCTAAGAAAACGTTACTGCAGGTGGGTTTGTACTGCTAGATATGAGAGTGCAGGGGTGGATTGGTAACATTTACACTTAATTGTAATAAAATTTTGATTGTTGTGTTCATTAACAAAAACTTGGGATATATTTTGTATTATGTTAGTCAAAAGTTTCTGCTCTGTTCAAAAAAAAAAAAATAATAAAAAAATCAAAAGTTTCTGCTCCTAAGAAAACGTTACTGCAGGTGGGTTTGTACTGCTAGATATGAGAGTGCAGGGGTGGATTTGTAACATTTACACTTAAGGGTTTAAATCCCCAATTAACTAGTTATAAGGCCGTATAAGCCGCTTTCGTACAATAATGTCAACCTACATAGTTTACTACATAACATTGTCTACGGATAAACCCATATGGTTCATCCTACATTAGCTAATTACATACCATTGTCTAGTAACAAACCCATGTGGTTTATCATACATCAGATACTTACAATAAAGTTTATCCAACTTACAAAAACTTTCAAACATTGTTTCACCCATCAACAAACATAAAACCATCAACAACCATCAAACAATCAACACACATCAAACCTTAAGAATTTTTTGGACCTATTTGTGTCATCTGTTAAAAAGAAGCGGACCCTTGCAGCTGCACCAAAGCCGGCTTCCTGTCTCAACTCCCTGAAACCAGAGCGTGAAACAATAAACACCTTCCTCCTCACCTTCCCTCTACCAGGTACCCCCATTGTTCTCTCACGTACTTGGAACACTTTCTGTATCATTTGGTGCTTCACAACAGCGACAGAGTACCCATACAAGTTGTAATTGTGCACAATTTTTGATGGTATAGTCTGTTACAAAATGTACAAAGTTACAACTGCTATAGATTGATAGTTGTTTAGTTTGTAATCTCATTGAAATTGTAGCATAAAAATTTGACAAATTATCAAAGTTTTCAAGACACTTATTAGTCGTCCATTTCTCCAGAAGCATGCAGTCAGTGGTCGGTAGAATGCCCTATCTTCTTGGTCGTGGACAGTGTGAAACGACCATCTGCACATCCAGTTCATCCGTCCGGCTTCAAAATATGAATTTAATAATACAAAATGAGTAAGTTATAGATAATCCAAAATGTTACAAAGATATCATATACTTGATGTAGTTAAAGCTAATAAAAGAAAAAAAATACCATAGTCATGTGGTTGGTGACAAAAGGCATTCATGGCAATATTGGTGTTGTATGTCTCCACAGTTGTGACGGCCCCTCCATCAGGTTCAAACAACATCACATTAAATTCCTGGCCCGGGTAAACCTGAGTAAAAACCATCCACTGACCAGCCTTCATATTCAAGTCTCGAGCGAGTGTCAACCAACCACCGCCATAGAAGAAGGAGTGACCGTCTCGACCATAGAGATGATCACTGGCCACCCTAACATTGTAGTCAGTCGTGTTAGTGGAAACCACGACCGAATTAGTAGGGGTTGGACCATCCAGATATCTCAGAAAGTCTTCCTCCAACGACTGCATAAGCAGAGATGTGTCTGTCACAGGCACTAAACATCTCCAAAATGGGGCACTCTCGGGTTCATAATTGTGAAACTCCAACCCATCCTCACCATAGCAAGTTACATAAAACACATCCTCACCCTCTTCAACAAAATGTATGTACTCAACAACAGAACATGAGATGTTGTGAATGACAAAATTATTCCACCTTGCTCCCTCAACAACACACTTAAATTGTGAGACTCTCCTTACACGAACTTTCTATCTAACCCCCCCCCCCCCCCCAGTTAACTAATAAAATAAAACCATTGCCAGTATAGGAACCTCCTAGAACATAATCATTATGCAGTTCCTGTATATGAAAATAAATTATACAAATGAAAACACAACTAAAAACTTAATCCATTCATATATCTTGCATCAAGTACTATATAACACGGACAAAAAAAATTTGAAGTCAAAGTTGAAGAAAAAAGACTTGAAAAAGTCATAGTGGACACTTAGTGTGTGACTTTTTAAGTCTTCATGTGACAAATTTGACCTTATATACTTTTATTTGTGTTATATAATAGTTGATAAAAATTATACCAATGGAAAATACATTCAAAACTTAATCCATTCATATATTTTTCATCAAGTAATATATAACACAAATAAAAATGTTTAAGGTCAAAGTTGAAAACTAAAGACTTCAAAAGTCAACAGTGGACTATAATTATGGGAAGGAGTAATTAAACTAGTTTCTTATAGAAATAACAGCTTGTCAATAATGGTGTTAACTTACAAACTCATCCAAAACATCAGGATTGTCCACAGCGCAAATAAATTGATTACCAAACATGGTTACTGCATTAACGATTAAGGTTATAAAAAAAAATGCAAAATACCATTTGAATGAAATAAAAATCAGTAAATGTGGTTACCTGGTACGTGTGTTTTTTGAAGAATCACGACTGCTAAGCACCGACTGTATTGTTTGAGATATTAGGTTGAAAGAAGATAGAGCATGTGTGTGATTTTGTTGTGTTAAACACGACTTAGTTTTGTTATTTGCAAAAAATGTCCTCGTCGATTTTCGTGAAAGGGAGGTAGCTGAAGTGTGTTATAGTCGGGAACAGTGAAATGACGAAAATACCCTGACGTGCAACGCACGTGAGGGCACACTAATGGGCTAGCAGCATTAAGTTCCGAGTTACTAGCATTAGCAGCATTAAGTTCGGAGTTACTAGCATTCACCCAAATTCCAATCCAAACAACTTTTTCTTTGCTTTTCCAGCAAAATGTTAGTCTAGAAACAAAGAAAATACAATCCATAACATATGCACAATGATCCCAACATCTAAATATACTTAACAGTTTTAAGTATAACTAGGAGAATTGTAATGGGGCAAATGAAGAGTCATGACTAATAGTCTGAACTCAATTCATGCAGTGAATATCAAATTAGACTCAAACTAGATAGAGTATACATAAGTTATCAGAAATGTATGACCATATGTATCGAATCGTGACTACATTTAAATAATGTGTGACAAAATATGACACTATGATTTAGACACCTAAATAAATACTTCATGTGACTATATATATAGCATCTTTAATTTAGTCACACAAAAACTCAATGTGACTAATATCAAGGTTAATGATAACTGACTTCACATTTTGCTATAAATAATAGTCACATGAATATTTCACAATGTGACTATTTTGAATTTATTGGTCACATATAATACTCTTATGATGTGGCCATAAACATTATTAAGATACACATGTGTGATATGGTGTGACTATTGTAAAGCCTATAGTCACATGATCGTGCTTCAATTAAGTGTAGCTATACACATTAGGATTTGGCAAACAAACACACACTAAACTTTAGACACACATATTAACTTACGTGACCATATGTATCGAATTTTAGTTACACTTAATCATGTTTCTATGGTTTAGTGTGACCATATACGACATTTGGTCACACTCTTCAAGTGTGTGACATATATTTGTCACTCTTAAACGCATTTCGTGACTAACGTTTCAAACTGAGTTTTTAGTTGTCACACATTTCAAATTCATATGTGGCTAACTATTCAGCAAAGAATAGCAGTCACATTTATATAATGTGTGACAAACTTGACTATATAATTTAGCCACATACGCAAGTACTTCATGTGACCATATATCTTTTTGGTCACACTGTTCAATTGTGTGACATATATTTGTCACATATGTATATCTATAGTGTGACTAATGTTTTGAGCTGATTTGTATCCATCACACGTCCCGAATTAAAAGTGACTAAAATGTCGAAAAATATTTACCAGTTACCCTCTGGTCACATATATACACAAATGTGTTACATATATTTTATGAAATGGTCACACAAGTCGGATCAAGTGTGGCTGTTTATTTAAGGCTGGTACATTTAGTCACGTAAATATGTTGTTATGTGACAATTCAAAATATGCTATGTGTGACGAAAGGCCAAATCTTTACTAGTGGATGAGAATGGAATTCAGCATAATCCATTCATTTGTGTGGAAATGCATGTTGACAGGAATCCAGTCTATGATGAAAGTACCCACTGGAGACTTAGGCATCCAAAGGTATGCTTATACTTTTTTGGAGTTGTGATATTGTTTATAAATGTTGTTTATAAACATTTGTTCTGTTTGAAATGCAGGTTGGTGAAAAGTATTCGAATGTTGAGAAGTTCAAAGAGGGTCTAACATTCTATGCATTGGCTAATGGATTTTCAATTTGGTATTAGAGGAGTGCAAGTAATTATGTTATTGCAAAATGTGGATAGAGAACACCAAGGGTGGTTGATTCTGACATAGGTAAACAAAGGAAGAATAAAAGGTATCCTTGTGTTAGTACTTCTGGTTACCTTCATGTCCTTGGAGATGTTATGCTAGGTGGATGACTGAAGAGAAAACTTTTCAAATAATTACCCTAAATGATGAACATACATGTCTTAGGAATTTTGAATTTGGGTCTTTAGTGAACTTTAAGTGGATAGGAACAGTATTTGGTGATAAGATTAGGGCTCATCCTGAGATTAAGTTGTCTGCCGCTGACCTAATGATGAAGAAATATAAGTGTAAGGTATCCGCAAATCAGTGTACAAATGCCAAGAGGTTTGCATTGACAGAGTATGAAAAATCAGTTGATGAACATTATGCCTTGCTTAGGTCTTATGGAAGAGCAATTTTAGATTCCAATCCTGGGTCCACTGTGAAATTAGGAGTCACTAACAATCCTGATGGGAAAAGATACTTTGATAGGTTTTGATGTTTGTTTTGATGGTCTAGTAAATGGTTGGAAGGCTGGTTGTAGGAGAGTAATTGCCTTAGATGGTTGTTTTTTGAAAAAGCCAAACCAGGGTGAAATTCTTACTGCTATTGGAAGAGATGGAAACAACCACATTTACCCAGTGGCTTGGGCAGTGGTGAATATTGAAAACAAGGACAATTGGAGCTGGTTTTTGGAGTTGCTTGAAGGAGACTTAGGCTGCACAAAAGGACAGGGTCTAACTCTTATGTCAGACCAACATAAGGTATGCTTGTATCCACAATTTATTGTTAATGTGTTAATCTTATATATATATATATATATATATATATATATATATATATATATATATATATATATATATATATATATATATATATATATATATATATATATATATATATATATATATATATATATATATATATATATATATATATATAGGGAAGGGATCCGGTACATTTTTGGATTTTAGTGCGGACGTACGGACGAATCTCAGCCCTCCATCTAGTCAACCATCTGAAAAAAGCGGAGTGGCATTATCGTAAATATCCCGTCTTTTTTAAAGATCGTTACTATCGTATTAGCTTTTTTTCTGAAAAAAATTCAAAAAAATCTGAAAAAATTAAAAAAAATAAAGAGGACAACAAATAATTAAGAATCGCTGAAAAAAATTTCAAAAAAAAATCGTTTTCATCGTTAAAGGTATTGTGATATCAGAATCTGATTTTGACTTTTTTACAAAAGTCAAGATCTGATCTTGACAAAGTCAAGATCAGATCTTAACTTTTGTAAAAAAGTCAAAATCAGATTCTGAAAACTTTTTTTTTAATAAAAAATTTAATATCATAATAACTTTTTTAATATCGTAAAAACTTTTTCCTAATAAAAATTGTTAATATCGCCGTAACTATCATGCTTTCTTAATATCAAAGTTAATTTTTTTTAATATCACTTTAACTTTTTCTTAATATCGTAATATCACGGTTCATTTTTACATGTAAAAAAGCTTAATATCACGGTACCACTCATAATATCGTTAATATCACATTAGCACTCATCATCAAAAAAGAAAAAAGTGCTCAGAAAAATCTGAAAAAATAAAAAAATAAAAGAACACAACTAGAGTAACGATCGCTGAGAAGGAAAAAAATCAAAAAACTCGTTTTCATGATCAATTGGTACCGTGATATTAGCGTCAGATCTTGACTTTTTTACAAAAAGTCAAGATCAGATTCTGGAATGAGAGATCAGATTCTGGAATGGGCGGTCCAGATCCATCCGCACATCCGCACTAAAAAGAACCATCCGCACGTGATCCTTTGCCTATATATATATATATATATATATATATATATATATATATATATATATATATATATATATATATATATATATATTATAACACTGTTCTTATGCTTTGGTGAAGGGTCTTATTGAAGCTGTCAAGAATGTTATGCCATATGCCCAACACAGGCAATGTGCAAGACATATTTATGAAGGGTTTAGGAAACAGTTCACTGGCTTGGAGTTTAGGGAGCTGTTTTGGGCTGCATCTAAAGCCTCATAACTACAACTCTTCAACAAGATTAAAAAGGCTAATCTAAAAGCTCATCAATATCTTATGGACAAGAATCCAAAAAACTTGTTCAAGAGCCTTTTTTGAAGTAGGTAGAGGATGTGAGGCAGTTGAGAATGGGTTCAGTGAATGCTTTAATAATGTGATTCTAAGTTTAAGGAACAAGCCATTAATAACTATGTTGGAATCAATGAGAGTCATAGTACTAGAAAGGATGCATAGAAAGAGGGTAATCAACAAGAAATGGAACCCTGAGTTTGTCCCTACATTTAGAAGAGACTGGATTGGATGAAAGACCAACAAAGGTATGTTTGTTGTACAAGTTATTCTTACTTAATTATTAAACAGTTTGCATAGACACTAATATCCTAACATAATATTGTAGGTTCTGGCATGTTATCCCTGCTGGTGGGAATGTGTTTGAGGTGAGATCAGGGAGTCAGGCATTCAAAGTTGATGAACCAAAAACCAGTTGCACCTGTAGAATGTGGCAGTTATCAGGTATTCCTTGTGTACATGCAACAAATGTGATATTATAGATAAACAAGACACCTAAGAGCTATGTTCCAGCTTGGTTTAAAACAGACATGTATCATACCACATATAGCAATTATATGAAACCAGTTGATGGGATTGACTTCTGGCCTGATCAGAGTATGTACACACTTGTTTTACCTCCCAAACCAATAAAAAAATGCGTGGTAGGCCTAGAAAGAAAAGAATTAGATCAAAGAGTGAGGGGGTAGCTCAAAAAGACTTTCAAAGGTAGGTACAGAGATTACTTGTAGCATTTGCCATCAACCTGGGCACAACAAAAAAAGCTGTAAAAATGAACCAATTGCACAGGAACCTAAAGAAAAAAGACCAAGAGGTAGGCCTAGAAAGAAAAAGGTAAATGAGGGTGAAAATATTGTTGAAGATGTTAGGGAGGTAAGGCAAACAACTGCATCACATGTAGAAGTTAGGGCTGAAGATGCTGGTGGGTCAAATGTTAGGCCAGGGGCCAAAAGTGAGCCAAAAAAGAAGAGAGGTGCAAAAAGTGTCCCAAAAAAGAAGACAGGTGCCACAAGTGGGTCAAATAGGATGACAGGTGCAAGTGGTGAGTCACTTAGGAATAACTTAAAAACGATCATGTACATCAGCTTTTGCAAGATGGTTTTGTGAGCCAAAACATCAAAGGGAACAAGAAACAGATGCAGTGGCTGATGGTCAAAGGGTAGAACATGAAGTGCAGGAAGAAGAACATGAACATGTTCAACCTGAAGTGCAAGAAGCAGAAGGGGAACAAAAAGTAGAGATTGAGTTGACTGGTACTCAAGTTGAAATCATGCAGGTAGAAGAATCTCAAACTCAACATGTTAAACCTGAAGTGCATGAAGCAGAAGAGGAACAACAGGTTCAGATGCAAGCTCCAGTTGTACAGGTAAGATTAAGGAGGCCAAGTGAAAAAATCATGAAGAACAAGTTGGCTAAAAAGATCCATGGCCAGGGCAGTACTCCTCAATCTGCACTGGATTTAGATGATGCTTGAACAAAGAAAGTTTCATGTGCCCATTTTGTACATCTTTTGAGGGAAACTAATGTAAACTGTTAATAACTAATCTTGGGTCTGTAATATCACTAGAACCACTAATATTTAGTAGCAACTAATATGTTTAGTTGATGAAATAACCATCAAACAATAGCCCATTTTGTACATCACACAGGGCACTTTTGATGGTCATTGGTCAACTGTTATATGCAATGAAATGAAATATGCAGTATTTTATGTAATCTTTTATCTGTGCATTCTTTCAAGTATATATTACTTTACTGTTTGTACATTGCAACAACAACCAAAATCCAAATACCAACAAGCTATAATACAGGGGACTTTGGATGGTACATGATGCCATTTGGATTGTTACGCAAAAGTTTTACTTCTCAAGGGATCTTGAGATGCTTACAATCCCCGCCAAGCAAGTGTACCTAACCGATGTAGTATAGTGTAGTGGTAAGTACCAGGGGATTGATCATTCTCCACAGGGAATAGTGTTCGTTAGGATTGAAAATGATCTAAACTAGATCTAGAGGTGAGGGATGATTCTTTTTGTATTTTTATAATTTTTTGGAAAGCAAGTGAAATTTTCGGGTTTTAGAAGAGTGGGCGGAATTAGTTGCTAGTCAACTAACCCAAATACTACAAATGCAAATAAAAATAAAATAACTGAAAATAAATGTGTAACTGATATGGAGAAAAACATGTTTACTTAGGTTTCACTACTCCCTAGCTATCTTTCATTGATTGATTAGTTTGTTACAATTGTGTAGATGACGGGTTGTATTCCTTAATACCATTCATGGGGGCATGTACGTCCTTCCCCAACTCTATAAGATCCTATCTCTTCCTATGACGACACTATAAGTATCCTATCATGGCCTCATTAATATTCTCTTATTCATTAAACACAACCAATTAATCGTAGTACACATCCGATTCATGTTTCTTAAGACATCAAGCAAGTTACCAATAGGAAGTTAGCCAGTTTTCTTAATCCTAACAATGATATCATTCATCCAACAACAATTCATAACAAACCATCAATCAATAATCAATAGCTAGGTTTCATTACATCTAAGCAAACACAAACAAACCTAACCTAGCATGTTAAAAGAGAGACAAGCGTAAAATAGAATCAAACAGCACATAGACTTATTGAATGATTGATAGATTACTTATCTTCAATTAATCATAGAAGAAAAAAGGTTTGGAAACCTCAAAATAGCTGCAAAAGCCGACTAAGGTTCGTACCCTAAGTTTCTATCCAAAGTTCCACACACAATGAATGAAAATTAGAAAAGTATATATAGATTTTACAACTTGACGGCGTCACCTTTTGGGATGTGACGCTGTCACCTCTCCATATTTAGGGTTCCTTGATGGCCTAGATCCACTCTTGATGCCGTCAGGTTGAATAAGGTTTTGGGCCGTCTCTCTTTGTAATAACATGTGACGTCCTTGGTGAAGTATAACGTGACGCCGTCACGTTTAAACTCCAAAATTCCTTTTCGGCCCGTCAAGTGTAAAATAATTATCCACCTCTTCATTAACAAGTGACGTCGTCACCTGGTAGTGTGTGACGCCGTCATGTACTGTTCCAGCTTGAATTCTTAACTTTGTCGTTTTCTTCACTTTTATGCTCCAAAAATGTCCAAAATGATTCCTTTTTCATAATTCCTCTGAAAAGTACCTAAAATGACAAAAGAAACGATTTAAGGCAATATTTGAACATGTAATAACGATTTAAGGCTTAAATGACCCCTTAAAAGCGTAACACTTTTCGTCTCATCAAATACCCTTACACTTGGGATTTGCTTGTCCTCAAGCAAATGAGCTTTTATTCTAATTAAAATACAAGTTATGGGTCATTTAACATTAATATAAAAGTAATTACAACAAATAATCGTTCTTCCTTAATCAAAATAAGCACGGAAATCATACACTAGCACCTCACAAATAGTGTTTGGATATTCTCATATCTCAGGTGTTATAAACCAATATAACTAATGGAAATGGAAAACATCACTCACTACCTGACATAGCAAATAGATTACCATACGCTTGGGAAAGGATCAAAAACCTCCTCCACTAGGCGTAAGCACCTAAGATAAACTATCAAAAATGGCTTTTCAAGGGTTATAATGTGGGGTGTAGGGATATGGAAAACATGGTTTGTTAGATAAAGGATATTTTACTGGTGGCAAGTTAATCATCTAGGTCAATTATATGTACGATGCGGTGTTGCTAAGCCAAGACTCAACTCGACTTAAGCTAATGAAAACCATAAACATAAACATAAATGAAAGAAACGGGATGGTAGTCCGTATGTTTTTCTCTTTTCTTTTTCTAATTTTTTTTTGGTGCATACACTCTTGCCCTACCATCCAAAATAATACGTCAAAGGGGCCTCGGTTATCCCCTTACACTTGAACTTTTACATACTTTACATGTAACTAATATAATGACTCGAATTAAGATAATTAAAATACATGGAGTACTTTAGAAAGTTTTGCACATATGGGGGTAATAATTGATGTTCTTCCCCATTACTCCATACCATTAGTACTTTACCCATGAGTCCCAATCGTTCCAAAACAATATGTACAAGATACGACTCGACTTAGCAACCATGTAATCAATTAGATGATTAACAAAGGGTTTAAACAAATAACAATAATGCACTAAAGATTAGTGCATACAAGGAAGGCTAAGGTAATTTGGGTGTATATTTGGGGTGGATTGTAAACAAATTATATCTTTAAGTAAAATGCTTAAAGTTAGAAACGAAAAAGGTAGGATCTTAGGGGTGTACTAGGGGTATCGTGTACTAAAAATGAGTACATCGCAAAGGTGTGGGAGAATTACTTGACCAATGAAGTCAATCTAATTACAAAAACACATGTGTAAAAACATGGGTTATCCTAATGCCTCTTATCATGTAGTAAATCTAACTACACGAATGTAGTCTCACTTGTGGTCTCGGAATGAATCACTAACGCAAGTTCTAGAATCTAAGTGCTACCGGTACACTCATAAGCACTAACGCTTTTTCTAACAATTCTAGGGGCGAACCTCACCTGTATAAATTTAGTAGATCGCTGGTACGAGTCTTTGATGCTTCAACTAACGGATGGTCACTAATGCACTTCTTGGATCACTGGCGCGTTATTTGCATAACGGATGGTCACCAAGTCATACACTAGATCGCTGGCACGTTAGTCAATTAATCTAATACTCGGATGGTCACTACCTTATTCATAAATTTTTTTTGATTGGTACGGTTTTTGTTATACAACTCCTATCCATGAGACGCTTATTATGACTTAAAGTTTCACTCCTATATGTTGAAAAAATTTTAAATTTGGTGCTAAAATTGCCTTAATAAATATTTCTCTCAGTTTTATTACACATCTTGAGAAGCTTTGATGCAGCGTTGCTAAAAACTTTGATGCGATTTGGATTGTTACGCAAAAGTTTTACTTCTCAAGGGATCTTGAGAAGCTTACAATCCCCGCCAGGTAAGTGTACCTGACCGATGTAGTATAGTGTAGTGGTAAGTACTAGGGGATTCATCATTCTCCACAGGGAATAGTGTTCGTTAGGATTGAAAATGATCTAAACTAGGTCTAGAGGTGAGGGATGATTCTTTTTGTATTTTAATACTTTTTTAGAAAGCAAGTAAAATTCTCGGGTTTTGGAAGAGTGGGCAGAATTAGTTGCTAGTCAACTAACCCAAATACTACAAATGCAAATAAAAATAAAATAACTGAAAATAAATGTGTGTAAAACTAATATAGAGAAAAACATGTTTACTTAGGTTTCACTACTCCCTAGCTATCTTTCATTGATTGATTAGTTTGTTACAATTGCGTGGATGACGGGTTGTATTCCTTAATACCATTCGTGGGGGCGTGTACGTCCTTCCCCAACTCTATAAGATCCTATCTCTTCCTGTGACGACACGTTAAGTATCCTATCATGGCCTCATTAATATTCTCTTATGCATTAAACACAACCAATTAATCGTAGTACACATACGATTCATGTTTCTTAAGACATCAAGCAAGTTACCATGAGAAAGTTAGCCAGTTTTCTTAAGCCTAACATTGATATCATTCATCCAACAATAATTAATAACAAACCATCAATCAATAATCAATAGCTAGGTTTCATTACATCTAAGCAAACACAAACAAACCTAGCCTAGCATGTTAAAAGAGAGACAAGCGTAAAATAGAATCAAACAAAACATAGACATATTGAATGATTGATAGATTACTTATCTTCAATTAATCATGGAAGAAAAAAGGCTTGGAAACCTCAAAATAGCTGCAAAAGTCGACTAGGGTTCGTACCCTAAGTTTCTCTCCAAAGTTCCATACACAATGAATGGAAATTAGAAAAGTATATATAGATTTTACAACTTGACGGCGTCACCTTTTGGGATGTGACGCCGTTACCTCGCCGTATTTAGGGTTCCTTGATTGCCTAGATCCACTCTTGACGCCGTAAGGTTGAATAAGGTTCTGGGTCGTCTCTCTTTGTAATAACGTGTGACATCCTTGGTGAATTATAACATGACACCGTCAATTTAAACTCCAAGATTCCTTTCTGGCCCGTCAAGTGTAAAATAATTATCCACCTCTTCATCAACAAGTGACGCCGTCACCTGGTAGTGTATGACGCCGTCAGGTACTGTTCTAGCTTGAATTGTTGACTTTGTCGTTTTCTTCACTTTTATGCTCCAAAAACGTCCAAAATGCTTCCTTATCCATAATTCCTCTCAAAAGTACCTAAAATAACATAAAGAATGATTTAAGGCAATATTTAATCATATAATCACAATTTAAGGCTTAAATGACCCCTTAAAAGCGTAACACTTTACGTCTCATTAGTACACCACATTGTTTTTTTCAAACTGCAAAAGTGCCTTTATTGTAGGTTAGCCTTCACTAGAATCTTTACTATTATACTTGTGATCCTCATTAATACTTGTGATCCTCATTTATAGCATTGCCTTAAAACACCAACTACTTACACTATATAACAAACCAACCTCCAACAAGAAATTAATAGCATTCATCAAATGGCTTCCAACAAGAAAAAAGGTATTCTTCCATGTTTTTTACCAGTTAATTACATCTCCCATTCATGAGTAACCTTACATGTTTTTCTATCAATTTTTTACAGAAGTTATTGCCATTTCAAGGGACAGTTCTGAAGCCATGTTTCCAAGTGACAGCTATGATGCCATTTCATTGAGCAAGATTCATGGTTGGGTTACTTTCCCCCAAAGGAGTACAAGAAAAAGCCTTTCAAAGTGACTGCTAATAAGGTGGAAAGCAGTTTACATGTGACAAAGAAAGATGAGGCAAAAATGGCTTTTGATGTAAGGGACCAGGTGCTAGGGCTGCCAGCTCCAACAAAATGGCAAGAACTTGGTATCAAATCATGGGAACCAAAAATTCCCAAATGTCAAAAAGGAAAGGGGAAAAAGCACTAGGTTAGCTCATGAACCTATGCTATTTGGTTACAATATATGTATGTATGTATGTATGAGGAATGGTTTAGGTGTACAACTTAAAGCATCCTACAAAAAAACCATTGTAGCCCTACTTTGAATCAATGCAATGTTTTTTCTCAAATTTGTTCAAGCTTATTCCATTTCCACCAAACTTTGACTGTTAACCAAATGCACATAGGAAGAACATGCTTGTAAAACCAACACAGAACCAAAGATTTCATAAACTAACTTAACATCCAACAATAGAAAACACTACATTACATGGATCATAAACTAACTTACCAAGTTCTTCTAACATGCCCATCAACAACCTAACATGACCAATCCCAACACATATTACACACAAACATCCAAACATGACCATAAACAACTTATCACACAATTCCAACTTTGCCTTTCTTGCCTTCAACTCATCTTCCAACCTTGAATTTGTAATCTTCAACTCTTCTTCCAACCTAGACTTCTCCAACGCAAGTGCCTCAATCATTGGTCCATTATCCATTCCGCTTTGCCTTTGAAAGAACCCGTATACCAAGTCTTTGTAATATTGACTTGGAAGGTCATCATCAAGAAAATCATACACATAAAAAAGGTCACATTTTACATACCTCTTTCCTGGATTCGCCCTTGAGGTTGATGTTTGTACCTTTAATTGTCGATTACAGTTGGCAAAAAACTCAATCTTACCTCCAATTAAACGGGATTGGGCTGAACTTGAAGTACTCATTTTTAGGGTTCTTGTTTTATTATATTGGGACCATTTGGGAATAATGGGGGAAGAGGGAAATTGGTGTGGGGTGTGTTATTAAAAAGAAAAGTTTACAAACACCCACCCAAAACTTTTGAAAGTTGTCAAAACAGACCCAAAAGAAGAAAAACGGGAAATTATAATTAGTAAACGTAATTAGTGAGCATAATCCAAGCCACGTCATCAAAGAGGCATTTTATTGCAATAGAAAGATTAGTAAAGTTTGTGTATACAATAGGAAAAAAAATTCATTGCACACAATAGTAAAAGGTGGCAACTTGACTGTATATTTGGACAATTTTCCCCTACATATATCTTCCAATTTCTTCGTGAGTTCGGGGGAAGTCATCTCACGTGGATTACTCAAAAGGTCAATCTTCATTTTCGCATTAAAAGCACACAAGGCATTATCAAAAGAAGGACCATAAGTTACAATACCATAACATTGGAGCAACTAAGTTAGCAAGCTAGCAGATTGGAGTCTAGATGCAAGGAATGCATAATTCAAGACATCACCTGCAGAGTAAACATGAAGGACTCCAAACGTAAAGGGTAAGGTGGCAAGCCTCTGTTACCAATCATCAAAACCAGGTCCAAAAGCAGTAACAATACGCTCCAGAGCATAACGAAGTGTTGGGATTTGTGTAATATATAAAAAATTATAAACATAATATACGTAGTGGATTAAGGTCCCAAGGTGGATCCATATGTTATAAATTGATTAGCAAATAAATACATTACTAACCTCTTATAACAAATTCGTATTAACTAATGGACCAAAGAACGGTTCTTGATCTTCTTTTAGACTCCACGAAAAACCATTAAATCACTAAAGGAAGTGATCTCTATATTTAGTTCACACAACACGTCGCTGTATATTGCATGAATACTAGTTTTTGAACTATGCATGCTTATGCGTAGTATGGATTTTAGGGGTCAAATAGCCCTTGAACTCGTACATATATGATCATATAGTGCCCTAAATTGCTTCCTTTTGTGTTTTAGGTACCTGGGAGAGCGAATGCTGAAAAAGTACAAGTTTTGGGCTTGATTGGAAGAATTACAAAGAAAAATGATAACTCCAGTAACGCGATCAAGTCAGACGACGCCGTCACACCCTGTGTGACGAGTCCGTATTTGAAGAAGGTCTAAGAAGATGGCGTCAGAAAGCAGCTGACGACATCACACAAACATAACGTGACGCCTTCACACTAAGACGGTGGACAAAACAAAACCCTAATGGGCATCGACTGTCACAAATCATAATTGCAGGTCATTTTCCAAACCTCGACAATTTACTATTCACAAATTACTATTCATCATTTATTATTCACCAATCAATATTCATCATTTCACTATTCATGATTTTCGGAGTCAGTTTGAGACTTTGAGAAGTGTTCAAAAATTTTACTATTCACATGACACTATTCATTCCCGGAAGGAAAACGCTATTCATGATCATCATTCATCTATTTGTAAACCTAGTTTACGGGTATTCAAATTCGCATAACCAGTGTGGTTTAGCTGTGAAATCATGCATCATCAGTAGGGACACATCATATAGACTAGAGTAGTCTACATATCATCAGTATATTAAGTCATGCACGGGTCTGTGTGATTTTCATCAATGTATGTTTAATTATTTAATTAACTTTATCACTCATTCATTATTACTAACATTATACCCGACACTCCCGACTATGATCCTAATATATTTCATATTCATTTTAATGATATAAAAAAATTATATTATTAATTTACCCGGTATTTTCTAGTCAGTTGCTATATTTACCGGTATACGCGTATAACCACGTCGGTTTGCGAAATTTCAATCCAATGACTACGTGAACACCCGATTCTTATCAGTAACATGATTTCATAATTTTTACAACGTCTTCGCATTTTATTTGGTATCGTTAAACTTTATTTCTAGCAAACACGATACCCAGTATCATTTATAACACAATATTAATAAAATCTTACAAAATCACACAATTTTCTCCATCCACCATACCTATGCCGCCCCTCCCCCCATTCTTTTCTTACAAACCTTGAAAATCTTATACTTACTCCATTTATGAGTAGTACTTTATGTCTTTGAAAAACAATACTTCCATTATTAGTTCTATACTTCAAGTAAACTTTCATTAGTAACAAAAGTCTCATTCTCCTTCTCTCTTGCTCAAGACTCACAGCCACAAGGAAGAACCAAGAGAAAAACCATTATTTTGTGAAGATCAAGTCATAATCAAGCTCCATTTACTTTCCTAGTTAGGGTTTTGTGATAAAAACCCTAGGTCCTTATACATTTTTCATCAAAACTCATCCATAACTCAAGTAAGCTTCAGAACCTCTTTTTTATCTTTTCATACCTTCATTTGATTGATAATATGATGTATTTTCAGGTATCATTAGCTAAAATTGCAACTTACTTATGTTTTAGATACCACTTTACTCATAACTTATCTTTAACACTAGATCTATAATTTTTAGTAGTATCCTTACGAAACCCACCATGGTTGGTGATGTTTAGGACCCCATGAGACTCTAAGAAGGTGTATGGCAGGATTGAGTTCTTGTGGAGTTGATTGAAAGTGGTTTGGTTAAGTTTTGAACAAGTCTTGAACCTTAAAAATGAGTTTTTTTTTAACACTTTAGAAACCCTACTGTCCAAAAATGTGTGCACTGGAAAAAATCAGTAAACTTTGAGATATTTTGGCCTTCATATTCAGAAAGTACTTTCAAAAACGAAACCGACTTATAACGAAGGAGATATGATTTTTCTAAGTTAGGCGACGAAAAACTAATTTCTGAAAATTTACCTTGCTGTTTGCCGAGATTCAATGGACAAAACGAGGTGTTAGACATGATCTAGGAGAGCCGACCTACTGAAAATATGTTAGTACATATTAATACGAAGCCGTGGATATAAAGAACGTAGAAAACAAGCTTATAACGACCGAGATACACGCGTTTGAAAACCGACAAATCATATATATTTCCATCAGCACTAATATAAATATTTTCTAAGTATAGAAAAACAGTTTTTGCACTACACTACTTTGAGAGCCGATTTTCTCATTGATCGAGACACGTATGGACTAAACGTCAATGTTATGAATTCAAGACATTGTTACAAGGTTTTCCAAAAAAACATCGAGTTTAATCACTAACACTTAATGTGCAATATTTCACGACTAGTTTTGCGAGGCCATTTGGGCATATTTTCCCAAGTTAAGAAAAATATTAAACTACGACAAAAACATTATATTTACCGATAGAACACCAGACGAGGATCGTGGAGTACCGTTTCAACATATTTACATGAAAAGTAGTTTATAACTTAACGAGACGTCAAAAATATATTTTTCGACGATAAACGTTATTTTCAAAATTAACTAGTGGTACCGCTAACATACGTATTTGCATGTATAGCATTGTATCATTGCTTACCTTAGATCATATCATTCATAATAGGTCGCGGTTAGAGGCCAAGCCTCATTCCATCATATCCACTATTGTCATTGTTGCTATCATACCATGTGAGTTTCATAGCCCTGTTTTCAATTTACAATTTCATTTCATACTCTTGGGGGAGAATACATTGCACCATTTTTTATACTGGCCAAAGTATTAAATTCATTTACATTGCTTAGTTACATCATTGCCATGCTAAAGTCCCCTGTTTATCATGAACCGTTAATTACGAGTAAGCGAGGGTGAGTGAATAGATCTATTGAGGGTGACTCCTCCATTCGGGTTGGTAGCTCCAACTAGTCTACAAACACATTTCACTCGAATCATTTCAGAGTGTTTGGCAAGGCACTCAGGTTGGGGCGTTCACATTCAGTCTAGCTTCAGGGTCATGAGCTTAAGAGCTAATGTATAATTTTTCATGTGGCATTTTGTCATACACTTTATACTTGTGGTTACCGTATAACATTTCATTTACATAAACCTATGAATCTCACCAACATTATTTTTTACCGTTTTAGCAATGTATTTTCAGGTAACAAAGACATACACTTCATGGCATGCATGGAGTCATTTCATGGAGTCGCGAGGTTGACGCATCTCATTTTGGGGTTTCATGCACTTAAATTATCGTTTGGTTGTAACAAACTTATATCCACAACTTTTACTAATCATTTGGGACCAATACTTTGTAAACTTTGAATTATTTCTATGAACCAAATGATGTATTTTTGAAACGACACTTTAGGTCGTTCAATGTAACCATAACTGAGATGCTAGGACAGTCACGCCCCATGTATTCCATTTCGCTGCAAATCATGTATTTGGGGGTGTGACAACGACCTGGCGCCGTTACAACCACAACGTGACGTTGTCACAACTCGGAATCTATACATACAAATGCTTTGTTTTAATTAGTGTGTGTATAACTTTGGTGGAATGAATACCACTGAGCCCTAGCTGGTTTTACTACTTTTGTACGTCTTTTTTACCATTGAAGACCTCATGTATTATTGAGATAAGTCATCTATTCAATCATTCAATCATGTTTATGCGTAATTGTGTGATTTGCCCATTTACTTGTTTCTTTATTACTATGCTAGGTTAAACTAGCTAGTATTTAGTTAGGATTGCATGAATCTTAGTTATTACTTGCTTATTTATCGTCTCTTGTCAATGGTGCGTACGTTTGGAGTTGGAAAACTGGCTATGATCATATATTGGTAGCTTAAACATCCACTAAAATGTTTGTAATTAACTCTTATGTCTTAGGAATTAATTGAGAAAGGTATTTATTGCGTGCATTAGTTATTGGGTGGGTTATTGACATTCAGATAGGTGTTGCTCACTTAGTGTAGTTAATAGATGTGAGACTGACTAACCCGCAATAGGTAATAAGGATTAGTCCACATTGATTAGAAAAGTAAGTGACATTAGGTAAACATAGTGAGAAAATAACTAGGGAGTAATGAAATTCTAGGTATATACGTTTTTCCTCCAATAAGAAGTTCACCACCAATTTCCTTTTCTTATTAATTTACTTTTCTTGCATTTTAGTATAGGTAGTAGTTTAATACCAACCTCTCTCAAACCCCAAAAATTTTACTTGCTTTCATAATAAACATAAAAAGACCAAAAATAATCTTGTTTTCACAATTAGACTTAATTTGTCATACACTTCTAACCTACCTTACTATTTCCCTAGAAAACGATCAACACCCCGAGTCTTTCCTATAGTCCTATACTACACTACAACGATTAGGCAATCTACCTAGGGGGTTGTAAAACTTGTGCAATGCAACCTGATGCATCACTTATCGACAATTCATAGAAACCTGAAAACATACTTGATTCATACTTAATATCATGTATGTACAAAAGTTTTACATCGACATGCAGAAGTGCTATATACCTAAAGTGCGGGTGTTAACCCCAAACACCCCTTTTAGACCCATAAACCGCACGATTTGCTCATAAACATACCAATTGATCCATAAATAGACCACAATTTGTTTCGACATTAAAAGACATATGACTACAAGGCGTAAAAAAGTTGACAAATAAGAAATATGGGTAAAATGCTCGTCACCTGTGCTCATGGGCATTACCATCCCTCAAATCTCCTTATTTAATTGACAAGCCCCAATATCACTTCCTTTACCTACATCAAAAGGATAACTAGCAACAGTAAGTCAATATGACTTAATGCGTAAAACAGAATTATAAAATGTAAGCATAAACATGCTATAATCATCAATTCTACGTGGCCAATTTTTTATTGGAACCTTTACTAAATATCCGTCATTAAACTGAATTGAGTCTGATATTAAAACTGAATCACTGATACTGAAACTATATCTGAATATGAGACTTTACCCTCTTACATGGATGCAATCTTGGTTTTTTACTTCGCACATGTGTAAGTGCATAGAACACTATTATTCCACACAGGACTGAGTACGTAAAGCACTATTATTCCACACAGGACTGGGTGCATAAAGCAAGGGTTCCACACAGGACAAAGTGAATAAAGCACGATTTTCACACATGATTGACTAAGTGCATGTTGAGGATCTAAACACACGCCTTGTGTTAGATAGATACTTTGAGGATATGCTATGTAGTACGCGGAATTTACTACAAAGCACTTAGAAGATTGTTTATGTAATGTATATGAATGTATATGAACAATGAGAAGTATAAACACAGATGTTAACCAAACTTGTAGCTTCAATATTATTGAGAATAATACGAGTGATCTTAGTTATCACTAGGGTTACACCTTGAAGCTTTTGCAATTAAATCGTATGTAAAACCTAAACCTAGAACCTCCTTTTATAGGACAAGGAGTCCTTTACAAGATAAGTATAAAGCTGTTAACATAAGATATACACGAGATCTTTTCTATACTTATCATTATACACGATATACTAACAGCTAACATAAACAGTGGAAACTCTATGTACTAGCAATGGTAATATTGTTTCCACTGCTAGTGTATTCTTGTCAGCAGTTTCTTCATTCATGCAGAACAATAGTAACTGTTAGTTTATTCCCAACAGTGCATGAAACACTATTTCTAAACTATTTGATCATACTTAACAATCATCTGATTTATTATCGTAATCATACTCGGCTAGCTCTGGTTCTACTAATGTAATCATACCGAGCTATCATTTGGTTGGCAAACTAATTCGTGGCAGATTTTCATTTTGTTCGTAAATCTGTTCGTACCTAACTATCATTCTATTCGTGCGCCTATTCGTATCTGACTATTTGTTTGTACACGTTCGTATTTGACTATTATTCTATTTGCTACCATAAAATCTCCCATACGCCGTATGGGTCTCTATGCGCCATATACACAGATCTATATGCCGTATAGACTAATGAAGTCTAAAACCTGCACTGGGCTAAAGCTGAACCAACCTTTTTCCGCAATACTTGAGACTAAACCTGAACTTAAATTATAACATAAATATCATATCCAATTCTACTAACATCTTTTCATATTCATATCCTGGCTATAATCTTCCACCAATCATGAAACTAGAAACATTCATAATAACATGACTAAACTACTAATTGTGCTATTAATATGTTACTAACCTTGTGTTTGGTTTAGGCGGTCCTTTTGCTTTCCACTTGACCTTCATGATTACCTAAACACATAATGATTATACTAACATCATTATAAATTACTATCTCATCTATAACATATCGACTTCATCTCTATCTACTAACTTGATCTCTTTAAAGCCTTATGCCAAACACTCCATTGCTATAGAAACTCTAAGGGGGGGGGGGGGGGGGGGGGTTGAATAGTTTCACCATTTATAATTACGTTTTATAACTTTTACCTTTTTTAAGTTCTTTTCACAATATTATTAGATTGGATTATTATGTGAAATCTATGAATATTGTGATTGCAAGTGACGCGTGCGTTTATCGTTGTAGGTATAGATTATGATTATCAAGTTTTAAATTTAAATTTAGCCGACTTAACCTATAACACGCACTAACGAGCAGTGTACCCGATCAATGTAGCTAGTTGGTAAGTAGAGTGTCGATCACTAAGAGCGGAACGTTAACACCTAGAATGTCTATCAGTATTTTAATTCCTGAGTTAGTTCTAAAACCTAATCTAATGCAAGGGGATTTTCAGCCTGAGAGTCTGGCATGATTGAGTAGATTAATAAAAGTAAATAAAACTAATGAGATGAATTAGCAAATGGCAAACACGTACATAGATAGGAAACAGATACAGATAAGAGGCCTGACCAATAGTTAAGTAGATTATCACTTGTTTTATTGCTAGTTTTATAAGATGAGTACTAAAATCTATTCTCTCTCGTTGGTATCCTAGTTATAGCCTTATAGGTGAGTAAATTCTTAATAATTACTTATGTCTATATTATTTAACCTTTTTTACGGGCTTACATTAACTTATAATGTTAATGAAGTAATTGTGGGAGGCTTATGGCAGCGCAAACAAGCCACGACTAAAACAGAGGTAATCAAAGCACATGTATAAAGAACCAAATAAACATCAAATAAACTTTAATCGATGGGAAAACAATATAAAGGTGAGTCCTATGGAGTAGACAAGGCCAGCAATCCTGATGGATTAAAGAATACTAATACAATAAAACAAATCTACTTTTGAATTAAACACTAGCAGGACCTTCATACTGCTCTAAATCCTTCGTTTGGGTGGTGTCTTGTGTTGCCAAATCTTCTGTATTCGTCTCCTTAGCGTTTTGTTGTGCACTGTACACGAAATTTGGCTGTCGAATGGGGTATTTATAGTTTATGCCTGAGGGATTGATGAGGCGTATCTTGATAACTTCGCGTGGGGTCCAAGAATAAATTATTCACGAATATTCGTACACCGTCTTCAGATGTGGCGTAACTTCAAACTCTTATATGGTGCATGTTCTTCAGTGTCTTGGATATCTTTGGTGAAATCTTGAGATCGATACACCATATGTCAGGAAAGTAATACGGTGTATCTGGAGTATATAAGTTAGATCTTCTTCGTTTACCAAAGTTTCATATACGGCGCATGGAATTAATCCATGCGGCGCATTCTTCAAAGTCAGGCAATGATCTTCAAATTCGTCTAAGTATCGTTGTACGGCGTATCTGTCTAGAATGATACGTCGTATCTTCCTTCAGTTAAGTAGACTTTTCCAACTTGATCTATTTTGCTCCATTTTACGTCCAAAATAGCTAACTTCCACCAAACGCTTGTTTATAAATGAGAATTACAAAAGTAAACGATTAAGTATCAATTCTCATATAGAATAATATAAAACAAGTCAATAAAATAGGATAAATGATGCCAATAATATGTACTTATTTGATGTCATCAAATATCCCCCACTTGAACTTTACTTGCCCTCAAGTAAACTCTAGATTCAAACTTATGAAAGTGTACCCTAAATAAAGTTTAGGATTTATTTCTATAGTTAAACACTTATTTGTCTTCATCATGACTGCACAACCAAACACTTAACGAAATAGAAAATAAAATAAAATCTCTCAATCTCACAACTAATCTAATTCGATCAATTGCTTGGTCATGACGAATATTCTATCATAAGCTTGGCAAGGATACACATCTCCACCACTAAAGCCAAGTAGTAACAAGTCTATAGCAGCAAATCGGTCATAAAAAGGTTTTAGGGTAATACCTGGCCTTTGTTTAAACATTTCATGCACAAACTTAGTAGATCATTGGCGCGAGTTCTCAATTCCTCAAACAATGGATGGTCACTAATGTGTTTCTGGGATTGCTGGCGCGAGTCCTCGATCTTTCAAACAACGGATGGTAACTAATTTATTTCTTGGATTGCTGGCGCATTATTTTCATAACGGATGGTCACCAAGTCACACACCAAATCGCTGGCACATCATTTGATTAATCTAAAACTCAGATGGTCACCAAGTCACAAACCATATCGCTGGCGCGTTATTTGATTAGTCTAAAACTCGGATGGTCACTACCTTATTCATACATTTGACATTCTCACTAGGCCATTATCAAATTCGGATGCTCGAAAGCTAACAACGAATATAATAATTTGGTAAAGGGTATGGATAACAACTGGGAAACAAAAAATTGGTTTAAAATAAAAAAAAAATTAAATAAAACAAATAGAGTAGGTCCTAATGTGGTTAATTACTTTCCCAACCATCCTATGAATAAGACACAAATCATAGACTAACTCACGTTTTAACACGGAAACTCACGCTTTAGGAGGTAGACATGAATCAGACTTAATAATATCTTAATCAAATAAATAAACCTTAGTTAGCATTCTCATAACGGCCAACTCCCATTAAATCCGTAAATATAATACAACAGCAGTAGTGATATCTCTACTAGTACATAACTTCACATTGTTGATTTCTCAAACTTTCCAACTTTTTTTCCTACATCAAATAAACTAAATGGTGTAAATTTCACCACATCACTATCACGATAAGTCCGGATAATTTTTCCATACTTCTCATAACTTCAGACATTGAGGTAATAGTAAAAGTAGCAAGCACACGAAAATCGAAAATACAATATCTACTTTCACTCCATTGCATTGTGCAATTTCCTAACTTAACCAAAGATAATAAAATAAGCACATGAACACGGGAAACGCTGTGCAATTTCATGACTTAACCAAAGATAATAAAATAACCACATGAACACAGGAAACGCGGGGATACGCACTTTTACCAAAAGCGACTAACCACGAACTTAAATCTACAGGGTGGGCTAAGGTTTAAGGGTGTAACAAAACAATTTTTAAAAACATTTGTAAAACCAATTTACCAAGTTAGACAAGTCACTCCACTCATTATTGTGGTCTCGAGTAGTATACAAGCCAGGTTCTAAAGTTTACAAGTCACCAACACACTCATATATTTGTGGAATTTGGGGTAAAATATTGGGAAACAGATACGCTCAATTCTCACAATTTTTTAAATAATGGTTATGTGTGCGGCTATGCAATTTAGATTTAACAAAAACATGTTAGAAAAAAATTAAAATTTTAGCATATTAAGCACAGATTAACACATATTTTTGAAAAATAAGGACAAGTATCGTTCTAATTATCCATCCCCCACTTAAGATAAACAATGTCCTCGTTGTTTGAAATTGAAATTAAAAACAGGAAATATAAAGAATTAGAACGGAAAATTCCCTTGAGATTTGCTCGGTATGGTCCACCATTATGCGTTTGTGAGCAACTTTCTATCTTTTGTTAGTAAAGGGCGTTCAAGCCTCCATGAATGACGTATCCACAGAAAATACAGAACGTATGTATACCACCATTCTTGGTAAATACATGTGTTAAAAAAACAATAGCTAGTGGCCTAGTGCATTCTTTATGTGGTTAGTGAAAAATAAACCTAAAAATTAAAAATTAAAAATCTGGAAATTCATCAGGTCAGTCGATACGTCGTATCCATAAGAATGGGATATGCCCTATCGAGCCTGGAATAAATACAAGTCAGAAAAACTTGATACGAAGTATCCTTAACCAGGGATACGCCGCATTAAAGCAACTGACAGAAAGTTCAAACGGTACCCCCAAAAAATCAAACGGTACCCCCCCCCCCCCCATGTTTATTTTTTACCTTTTATTTATTTATTTATTTTTATAATTTTGTTTATATTAAAAACTATAAACCTGAAAGTAAAGAACATAAAATATAAAGTTTAATAAGTCAAAAGCTTAAAACTGACAAAAAATATGAAACAGAAACTGATAAAAAACTATGTTGTACTGTAAACATATGGGGGGACACGTCAGAGGTACCTATAGTTAGAGGTGAACATCGGGTCAAACCCGACCCGAACAGAATCGACAAAAACCGACCCGACCCAAAAACCAAAAAAGGGAAAAACTCAAACCAAGAACCGAACCAAAAAATAGATATCAAAATAGAAACCGAACCGAATAACTCTGTTCGGGTCGGTTTTCAGATCGAAAAAACCGTCAAAAACCGAATCGAACCGAAAGTGAACTGAAACCGACAAAAACCGAAATAAATATATATAAAATCGAACCGAAAAAGTTTAGTTCGGTTCGATCCGAGTTCGATCAATTTATCGATTTGAATTGGTTTTCGGATGAATTTGCACCGTCCTAACTATATTAGATCCCTATGTAAAAACAACCTCACCTAATTTGAGGTATGACTTGTAATTATCAAAACCACAGATTATTTGTAAATGAAAAGCTTCTAATAAGCAATGATGATGCGGGCAAAGGCACGAAGAGACATCAAATGTCATCATTTCATTATTTTCTTGTTTCCCCCTTTCGTGATTATATTTTGATTTTTTGCTAACTGCCGTTAAAATGTCTGAGCTGACATGTACGTTGAAAAAAGAATATTTGAGTTGACATGTCTCATGCTCAAATTGAATTAACTTTTCTTGCTTATGCAAATTTAGAAAATATAGATATTTCACATCTAAATACTCGGGGATTGTGAGATGCGTTGCAATTATGCCACGAATATAATCACTAAAAATAAAATGATAGATATTTCATTTGTCGGCAATTTCCAATATAAAGAAGGGGAAATTGTAAATTTAGTCACTAATGTTTTGTAAAAATGCAAAAATAACACTGAGACAAAAAGGCATGCAAAAACGCCATTAACGTTACAATTTTTGCATAAAAAACACCGAGACCAACTGTTTGATAACGCCTGTTAGTTATGTTGTTAGTTAAGGCACTACAACAAATTTGTCATTTTTACACGCTTTTTTCTTCGCACTTTATAAAGTGTGAACTTTTTCTTAAAGGTATTCACACTTCAGAGTGTGAATAATTATTTTAGAATCTTCACACTTAAAAAGTGTGAAGAATTTCAATCTCACACTTAAAAGTGTGAAAATTATTTTAAAATCAAAAGCATCACACTTAAAAGTGTGAAGATTTATTTCAAAATCAAAATCATCACACTAAAAAGTGTGAATAATTGTTTTAAAACCCTCACACTTAAAAGTGTGAAAATATTTATAAACCTTCACACATAAAAGTGTGACAATATTTGCTACACCCAATTGGTTCACACACATGCTAGTGTGAACTTTTTAATTCTTCACACATTAAAGTGTGGCGCCATGCTCTAATAAGTGTGAGCATGTTACTATTTTGTTGTAGTGAGGGTACTATCCTCATTTCACTCATTTCCCGCCTTTGACTAGACAACTTTATTTCAATGACCAAATTTGCAAAGTATTAACTTTAGTTTGCAGCCAAAACACATGTATCAAACGAAGAGATTGTCTCGGGATTTTTTTTCAACGACTGAATTTGCATCGTCAAACATTTCCCTCCCAAAGTAACACGGAAACCGAAACGATTGCATAGGGACTATTCATTTTCGTCTACATTCCGCTTATTTAAACGCACCAAACCACACACACATTCCGCCAAAACACACATAAACCCAAAGAACAAAACCAAGAAGCAGATGGCTATCTACATTGGTTTCAAGGAAGAGGAGTACAAAAAAGTTTTGAAGAACGGTTATCTAATGGATTTACTTCTTGATGACTATGACGGTGAACCAATTAACGAGTATGGTTCTTACAGGAAGGTACCGAAGGAGTTGAGGAAACAGATGCTTACTAGGCTGAGGAAACCAGATGGCTACTATGAGATGCTTTTGGGTGATACGCAGGAGGTGGAGGAGAAGCAAGAGACTGTGGATACCGGTATACCACAGTTTGATGAGTTGGAACAGATGATCTCCCATCTTGAAGATGTGCTCAAGCATCTCAAGGATAAGAAGGAAAGGAAAGAAAGGGAGATGAAGAAAAAGAACAAAAAAGGTGATGCAGAAGGCAGAGGGTCAAACTTCTAAAAAATAGTGTGTGTGGAAAGTTTTTTGGAAATTTGTAATCTTGTGAACTCCTCCTTATGATCTATGAAATTGTATTTTTTGTTTAGATGTTTATGTTTCAATTTTTATGTTTTTGTTTCAAATTTTTTGTTTGTGTTTCAATTTTTATGTTTTCGTTTAAATTTTAGATCTTTATGTAGAATGTTTACAATTTTTAGTTTACCAATTGCATATGCAGTATACTGTAGTGTTTGGAATAACCGAATTTAACTATTAAAGTCAACATATTTTTTGGTGCAAAAGATGAATTATATTAGATACCAAAGTTTACATCATGAAAGTAACCATAAACTGAAGTTGGACATAACCCAATTCAGATACAAAGACATAATGAAAACAGACTAAAGCTAGCCTACTTATGTCTGATACAAACATTGACTATGTCTGACGAACACATCTCAGACAATACACAAACAGAGGAGCAGCAACCAGTCACTTATCTTCTTGCAACTCCATATCACTTATCTTCTTGCAGATTCTTCACTTGGTTTTTCAGTAGTAGGTTCTTCACTTGGTGCTTGACTTGGGAGTCCTAAGTTTTGACCACAATAGTTAAAGGTGGTGTTTGGCATGATTGTATCCATGAGCATTTGAACGATTTCCAGCCAAATAAACACATTAGTACATTAAATACACTACATGACAGTTGAATTTAGATTGTCAAAGTAAGCAAACATGCAGTATATGACAGTTAACTTTAGAATGTCAATGTTTGGGTCGGTTTGGATTTTGAACACATTATAAAAAGAAAGTGTGAATCATAAGATCCATTTCATTCATAAACCATAACCATAATTTTACAAAAGGAACCCACCCTAACCTACATCAAGCAACCCCCTCACGTATATCTCTCCCTCACAGCAAACTCTATCTTCTTAAGAATCTTCTCGCGCATTTGCTTGGCCATCCTCATCAACGCCCTCGCCCTACGCAAATAAATAGTCTGGAGTCTTTAGAATGTCAATGTTTTGGTCAGTTTGGATTTTGACCCATTGTACTAAAATACTCTTTTCTAACTATTCATTTCAATTGAATTCAATGTAACAGTTTCATCCCAAATTCTCAGTACATAACATGATTAAACAAAGACAGACATATAACATTGTTCAAAAGACATTAAAGACAAACATACAAAAACATATAATCTAAAAGACATGAACGTTAACAGAATTTCTATTGTTCAAAGATCAGTGCATAACACATGAACAACTTGGAATTGCAAGCTCATCAACTGACTTCTTCTTTTTTGTTGGCCTGTCAACTTGGGGTTTGTGAATAGGTGGTATTATTACTTTTTTAGACTCAACAAATGGACAGAAGTAGCTGCCACAACATGGGTTGATATTGAATGAGTATGTATGTGCCCATGTTTCTAGTCTGTAAGCAGCATGAACCCACTCTTCAGGTATACCAACTCCTCTTCCATTCTCATTCATGTAGTTTACTACAGCCATAGGATGTTTACATGGTATTCCAGTCAGCTCCCACTTCCTACAACCACACTCCTTTCTATCCATGTCAACAACACACTAATCCTCGTAAGGCTATATAAAGAAGCTTTAATCCATTCAACAACGCAATTAGTAGCTTCTTCTTTTATAGCATCAAACATGCCTTTCACAGTAGGAGTAAGTTGTCCAACATTCTTTTCTATTAGTTACTGAACTACGACAATCCTCTTCATCAAGTACTCTCTGATATATTCAAGACAAGTGATGATGGTTCCATCTCTGACATCATTTAGCTACCTATTGAACACCTCACATATGTTGTTTAAGAGTAGTCCACATTGTGCTTTGCCTGTTAACCAAATCATACATTATATATTACTATATGATCAATTATCAGTATGCTTTTGTCCATTGCAACTTAATGAATTACCTGAAAAATATGATCTGCTCCATTGTTCAGCTGGAATCTTCATCAACCAATCATAAGAAGCAGAATTGTAACACTTGAGATGATCAATCACTTTGTTGAATTCAACAACAGTAGTGGCTTTAGCTTCCTTCCAAAGCATGTCCTTATAAACACCTCCTTTAATATGTGACTTCATATCCTCATGAACATGCTTAACACATAACCTGTGTTCAGCGTTTGGAAACACACTAGCAACAGCTTGTATCAATCTTTGTGAATAGTTAAGGTTATGGATGGTGTTAAAACTTTACATGTTCTCATTGTGCATAAAACACATGATTAATTATAGAATAGAAATGTGCACCTTTTTCCTATCAGAAATGAAAGTGAACTTGCAATTGGTTTGTATACCAAGATCCTCTCCTAGTAGTTTCAAAAACCAACACCAAGTTGCTTTATTTCGTGCATCAGCTCCAGCATATACTACTGGATAAATCCCATTGTTTGCATTAACCCAACTATTGTTAGTAATTGACCTGGAAAAGGATCTGACATGAAGAATCCATCTAATCCTAAGAATTCTTTGCCACAAGCTTTGAAACATTGTTTCAGAGCTCCTAAACACACATACATCCTTTTAAAAGTTCTTGTTGAACTCTCTGGATTTGGTTCTAGCTGTACATCAATCCTAACAATGGTGCATGGATTTTGATTAACTAACTCTTAGGCATACTCTCTAAGCAGTGCATAATGTTCCGTAAAGACTGAATGATTTTTACATTCTTTAGTGCATAGCATATCATACTTACTTACGGGAACATCTTCAAGTATTAGCTCATCATCATCATTAAACACTTCATCATCATTTGGATTATAATCCAAATCCTTTGAACCACTGTCGCCACTCTTTTCTTCTGTTTCAGTATCCACCTCTACTTCTTTCACATTTCTCATATGACAACCTACAATTATAAATCCATAACATTAACAACAAATGTACCTTTTTAAAAACCAAGAACAATATTGAAGTAAACAAGGAAATGCTCTGTGTTCTTACTGTATTGTGCAACAAGTTAGAGTGGCGGGTTAGTGTGGTAACGAATCAGAGTGGCAGAACCAATGAGGGTTGTATATGGAAATAAATGGGTATATTAGTCATTTCATATGTATTTACCCTTGACTAACGACATAACTAATGGGCGTTAGCAAAAAATTGGTCTCGGTTGCTCTTTTGCAAAAAATGGAACGTTAATGGCATTTTTGTACGCCTTTTTGTCTCGGTATCGTTTTTGCATTTTTGCAGAACGTTAGTGCCTAAATTTGTAATTTACCCCGTAAAGAATTAAGGATATTGGATAGTTTTTTTCAACACAAACCAATATATTTTGAATTTTTTCAAAGAGAATTTGTAGACCTATTATTACTTTTGTAATGAAAAAAGAATGAGATACTGTAGATTGAAGATTGTAAAAAAAGGAAAAAAAATAATTAACAAAATTAAAATAAAAAAGCAAGCAAAATGAAAAACTAATAATATGGAAGAAGAATGTAAAAAACAAACCAAATAACTTGAACTTGTTTGTGTTCGTTCATATAACAAAATGTACAATAGTTCTTTTGGTCATTAGATAAACACAATCAGACTTCCAACCGAATTGTTTATAAAAAAAGTTTTTTAAACATTTTTTATGTTAATTGCCTTATTTAAATTTCTAAAATTTATAGCACTAGAAGAACTTAGGGCCCTTTTTGTATATAAGTAGGTTTAGAATTTGGGTTCGGATTTAGATTAGGATTTAAATGTTGAGAGGTAAAATATATTATAAAATTAATAAAATATTATTTTAATTTTAAAAAAAGAATAAATTTATTACGTATTTTTTAAGTGTAAAATTGTGTGACATAAAGAGAGGATTAGAAAAAACTCAAAAAGTACACTGGTTCCACACCTTTTACTAAAACCCACCTCTCCTATCGGTATTAATATTTACACCAATAAAAATGATGCACACACCATAATTTATGCAATATAATTTTGTATCATATGTATTAATAATGTAATATTGTGATGTAAGGATTACACCACAATATCACATTATTAATATATATCGTATAACATGATATTGCATAAATTATGATGTGTGCATCAATTTTTGTGATATATTTATAACCACCCCTTTTCTAAACCTTTTATATTTAATTTACACTTTTCAAATCTCAAACCAGGCCCACACCCCCAACCAAACTGCACCTTAATCTATCATTTCCTATCTATCATTTCCTATCATGCGATTTTTTTTTTCTTTTCTTATTTATTTATTTTTAAACTCAAATACTCAAATATTAAGTCTTGGTATGATTAAAATTCGAAAGAAAAACTTATGTTAGGCACTAAGGCACATAAAACTAGACTCTTTTAACGAATTTAATTAACTGACAGCTTAAAATATCAAAGCTTTTAAAATGAGGCTAAAATAATATTCAACCGGCCAGCCACATACATGTCCTTAGAAATCGGAGAGCAATATATATTGGACTTTAGAGAATCAATATCCTTAAAAAGAAAATTGGCGCTAACACTCGTTGTTTTAGTTAATTTATCAATGAGACATCACTTGAAGTAGAATCTATTATCTCAGATGGACTTGTGGTAAAATTATGTCTGACATGATTCCTAACGGGGTGTTCAGATCGGCACTTGAAGTAGAATCTATTATCTCAAAGATGAGAGAAGGAAGGTTGAGGTGGTTTGGTCATGTCAGGAGAAGACCACAAACAGCGCCAGTAAGGAGAGTTGAATCGCTTATAGTCGATGGTCGGAGAAGGAGGGGTAGACCTAAACTTAGATGGGAGGATAGGCTTAGTATTCGTGGTTAGTTTTGGGGCTAGGATGGTTGTGGGTTTGGGGTTTGTTGTGGTTTAGGCTTTTTAGGGTCCCTTGGCTTGCCCCTTTTAGGAGATAGGTGTTTTTGCTTTGCCTCGGCTAGTGCTTTGGTTTTGTCTTTGTTGTGCCTTTAGGCTTTAGGCCCTTTGCCTGTGCCTTTTGCTTGCTCTTTTTGCTTTGCCTTAGCTTTAGGCCTTTTGCGTTGCCCTCTTTGGTCTTAGCTGCTTGGTTGGCCTTGGTCTTGTGTCCCCCTCGCACCCTTTTTTGCTGGCGCTTGTCTTGGTGGTTTTGTTTTGGTTGTTTTGTCTTGGTTGGCTTGTCGTTTTGCTTTGTTTGCTCTTTTACTTGTTGTGTTGGTTTGCTTTTATGTTTGCTTTTATGCTTGTTGTGCCGTTTTGCCTATATGTTTGTATTGCTCTGTTTGCTTTTTATGCTTTTATGTTTTTCTTTGTTTTGCTTTCTTTTTCTCATTTTCTTTACTTCGAGCACACTTTGCACACACTTGCCGGAGGTCTTTCTGGAAGCAGTCTCTCTACCTGCAGGTTACCCTGGGGTAGGGGTAGGATCTGTCTACATCCCACCTCCCCCATACCCCGCCTAGGCGGGATTGGGTATGTTGTTGTTGTATCAATGAGACATCACTCATCAAACCACATGACTTTTTATTTAATAGCAAAATATTTATCCATTGGTAGAAAATTTATCTTTCATGATCAATTCACTAAACTGATGAAAACTAGATTACACATTACTAAATTACATCTTAAAATTTTTATTTCGTTATAAGCTAAATGTCTAAATATCAAGGACAATTCATTTAAGCAAAATAAATAATTCAATCACTACTCTGCATTTGAAAGTATACAAAAAAAAAAAAAAAAAAAAAGGTTGTCACGTGGGAAAGTGAGGAAGGTGTCACGTGGGAAAGTTGTTGTCACGTGGGATGCACATGGTTATAGCACTCGTGCGAGTCACCAATGTCCCTTTATTGCAAGACACGCTCGTTTGTACAATCATTGGATACTCTATATTTCCTTTGTTGGATACCTTTGATTTAACAATTGAAAATTATACGTGTAATATATTTGTGGCTTTATAAATTTTGAGGTTTGACATACCTGTTTTAGGGACTTTACAATTTCATATTTACCTTTTTAGAAACTAGAAATTTTATAACTACAACTACACAACCTAAATTGCATTTTATTTATTTTTGAATAGTTACAAAGTTATGCAGAGGTAACACTAAATGGGAAATTACCATAATTTAGTAGTTAGAGCTTGAATTCTTCGGTGAAAATACAAGTTTAACTTTTAGATGGTGCAAAACTTGAGATCAATCTTAATTAAGATATGCAAGTACAATCATATAAGAGATCCGCAACTTGTTTGGTTATAAGAGCCTTAGGTGTGGTGAGAGGCAAAACTTCTCATTTGGGCCTTATTGGGTGCCAAATCACTTTAACAAGCATCTCTTTACAACTCCTTCTCACTCACAACTAACCTCAATTTACTCACTTGAGTCTCAACACTTACAACTTTATTTTATTTTCCACTCTCAAAAAGAAAAAGAAAAAAAAGTACAAATGTCAGACAAGATTGCTTCTTCATTCAAACGAGCAACACTCAAATGAGGAGATGTGAGGAGTTGGGCTGGTGTGGTGGCTAACCATTAGGAGCATGCCATACTGGCATGGCGAAGGATGAGGAGACCACACCTCCCGCTCTAATGCGAAAACATTGCCTAAAAGTTACATGAAGACATGTGATTTTAAACGGATTTCGATTATTTATGTTTTAAGATATAATGAACTTTACCATCAAATTTAGTTAAAAATAACATGTGATTCAAGTTAATTTGTTTCCAAGATTGTTAACGAGGAGATCTTCCCATCCGTGCAAAGGATCTTTAAAACTTGATAGCTGCTCGTACCAAATTGAACTCCGCCAACTGGAATTCATAGATCGTAAGACCATTTGACGTTTTTGTTGTTCATTAATTCCTAATTTTGTTTATATAATGTATAGCTTTTGTTTGATGTTATTTTGGTTTCTATCTGGTTGAACTTCTTGCTTTTCTCCTTTGGCTTTTCCTTTTTGGAGCTTTGTTCTAATAACTCTTAGCCTTTCAAGAAAAGAAAAAAAACTTATTTTTATATTTAAGAGTAATGATAGAGAGACCTAACTTACGTATTTAAAGTCATGGGTAATCATTAACAATTTGACACAACACTCATGTATTTTTTTACTTTAAATTTTAACTTCTATTTTTTTTCATTTAGCATCATCTTATTCTTATGCATGTTTTTAATTATGCATTTTAGGCATGAGGATCAATTTTTTTATATTTAAATAGAGAAGTTATTTGAGTAATAAGTATCCAATAGATGAAGGGTGATGTTGTAAATAACAAATATTCTCATTTCTCAACGGGTCGTGTTGTTGGCATCACGTGAGGTGGGGCATTGAAACAAGGGGAATGTTCACGTGCAATGAGGAGTACGTCCGTGCTAAGCACGTGCATTGAATAATAATTCGTTGGGTAAAATGACATCGATATCCTCATTACCCAATCTTCTCTAATCATTGGTTTCAACATTGGATACTTCCTCCATTTTCCCAATGTTCTTTTTGGGGGTATTTTTTGTTGTGTCAATTTACACTTTAACCTCTCCACAAACTTTCTATACACAATTACACATGCTCTAACTCATGCCTCTTTTACTAATAACTAGTTAGTTTAAAAAGATATAATTATCTGAAAATATATATAATTTGACATTATTTTCAGTGATGTGTATTCAAGAAAAAAAATTGTTGCTATTATATATTTAGATTTTTGAATTTCGACCTTTATATATATATTTCTTTATATACAATGACAATTTCATCCTCGCTTTTGATAGGGTTGTTAAAAAACGTATGGGTAAAATGATCACAAAATACACACAAAAGTCAAAATTTAAAAGTTTTTGTATAGAATAAAAAAAATAGTTACGCAACACTCGCAAGGTCGAAAGTTTAAAGCTTGTGTATTATTAGAGGGGTAATGTTATAAAGTTTGACAAAACAAAATAATTAAAAGACAAAAAGTACTTGGATTATAATAGAAAAGACTAAAAAAACTGAAAAGTAAAACTATAAAAATGTACGAATCTAATAAAGATGTTTTGAAGTGTATTATTTTGAGAAAAGCGTGTAAAATTATAAAGTTTGACAAGACTTAAAAGACAAAACATACGAAACAAAAAATATTAAAAACTTTTTTGGCTTATCAATAGGGTAAAAGAATCACATTCGAGTTTAGATGGTATCAATAGGGGAGTTGATTTGCATACCAAATAAATTAATGAGAACACCACAATTATGGTATGTTGTAACATATGCATCAATGATATAATATTATGATGTACTTTCTCCGTCCTATAATAAATGTCCACTTTAACTTTTGTAAGTCTTTCTTTTTCAACTTTAACCATTAATATTTTTATTTATGTTATATAATACTTGATAAAAATTATACCAAATGAAATTACATTTAAAACCCAACATATTTATATATTTTTCATCAAGTATCACGTAATACAAATAAAAATATTATTGGTAAAAGTATAATAAAAAAGACTAAAAAAAGTCAAAATAGACATTTATTATGGGATAGAGGTAGTATCAATCAAACTTATTTGATGTAAAAATCACCTCCTTATCAATAGCAACACCTTATTTTTTACTATCAAAGTGTCAATCATGCAAGAATGTGTGAGAAAGAGTCATTTCTCTAAATCAGTGAATGATTATGTGTAAAAGTAAAGTAAAGTAACGTAACTCCCAATACCGTCTTCCACGGGTTATGGGTCCCAATACCGTCTTCCACGGTGTATGGGGGAGGTTGAGATGTAGACAACCATACCCCTACCTAAGGTAGAGAGGCTGCTTCCGGTTCTACCTAAGGTAGAAAGGACCTCCGGCCTTTTGTAGGGAGTGAGGATCGAACCCTTGACCTCTAGGTTAAGAGGCAAGGGGTTTTCCAACTGATCGAACCCTTGATTATGTGTATTGGAGGATAATTAATAAATCATACGTGAGAGAAGGTGATATTCTTTTAAAATGAGTGGAAGAAACATACTACTACTAACATTTTTGGTTTGAACACAGATTGTTCAATTATAGATAGAGTCCAGCAATGCATTGACATGAAGTATTAGATGGTCTGTCGCTTTATTGGTCTTGTTTTTAGTGGGAGTAGAACCAGGTACCTTGACTAGTTTTTCAGTAAAATTATGATAGTATATGCTTTTAACAGTATCTTAATCTGACTCGTCCAGATGCGGTCAGATATTTGAGTCATTAAGTGCGTTTATTTTTTTCATCTCGTTCAAAGGCAGTTAGAAGCTCAAACCTCTTAACCAACAAGATGTGTAAGGAGGATGTCTTGTTGCCTCTTAATATATTTTAATGTTTATGTGTCGTAAGAATAAAATTGCATCATATTCATATTATCCAGATATTTAAAAAAAAAAAAAAAAAAAAAAAAAAAAAAAAAAAAAAAAACAATATTATTTCATTCAGATTCAGACATTTATGCCTCAGATTCAGATTCAGATTTAGATATGCGAATTAGATTCAGATTCAGAACCTCTTAATAAACAAACAACACCTTAATGTTCGTTAAACGCAAGAACTTTACTTACAATCATAGACTGAGATAGACGTTACGCGTTTTCTACTACTAAATGCCGGCCTTCCGAGCTCTAGACAAGGTACATTGTGACGGACGATTGGATGAAGTCTTACTTCATTTCCTCTCTAGGGAGTTTGTTTTTTGAGTTCTTGAAAGGATGGCCAAAAAGATACCTATCATCACTACGGGATGGGCAAGCATATATCATAATTATTCGCGATTGTTCAAGATCTTCTAATTATGGTCTTGCTTTCTCAAAGTAAGTACACTAAACTTTAAATACTTAACAATCGAGTACAAGTACTAAAGAGCATTTTGTTGATTACGTTAGTCATTATAGAATTATCGACAAATTTGTATTGTGATCATCACTAATCAACGTTATGTTTAAAGCGTCGTTGGTGATGACGTATTTACACGTAGAATCCACATATTACTTCGAATGATTACAGTTTCACCATCTTTCAATCAAACACATATATAAAGTATCAACTTTTCTTTCGGCTCCTTTTCTATCCACCAAAAACCTTCTTAATCTTTCATGATTTCAAAGTGAAAAAAACATGCCATGTTAGGGATTGGAAGTCATTCTCATTTCTTTATATCCAAAACCCTTTTCTCTTTTTGTATTATGATGTCAAACGCAAATGCAAACGCAAAAGAGACACAATGTCAAAGCATATAAGCCTTTTCATGTACACTTTGGTGTGGTTTTTGGTCTATGGTGTCTATATGACTCCATACCTTTAAAATATCTTATTTGAAGACCCTACTCAAAAGGAAACATCCCAATAGGGGTTATTCTATCAAACACAATTATACAATATTCTAATTGTTTTATAGTAAAAGTTTATTACAAAAAAGAGAAATATTAAAGACGATCTAAATCATCAATTATGATTGATAAGTCATTATCATGTTAGTTGTGAATGCATTTTTCACAAATGTAGGTCTTGTTTGATAACTTCTTTACTATATTTTTTTTAGCATTGACGTTTTTAACATGATATTATTTAAATATCTTGGTGAAGCTTTTTTTTTTTTTTTTTTTTTTTTTTTTTTTTTTTTTTAACTTCAGCTAGGTAACTATGCATAATATTTTCACCATCTCAAAAATGTTCTTTTCAAAAGTACGACCATCTAGTTAAAAAATACCGCAATAATAAGAGAAATGGGTGCAGTTGCACCCTATATAATATGTTATACACCCGCCACTTTAATATATACCATATAACACCACTATAACATAAATATACATCCTAATTAAATTCTTATAACACATCACAAAAAATACTCTACTCACTCATTAAAATAATAATAATAATAATAATAAACTAGAAGACATTTGTACCTATAACATGGCTATAAAATTTTCACCGATGCAGTTTGGCTATGCCATATGGTAAAAAAGTTGCCTATGACGGTGCCTTAAGCACTGCATCGTTCACTCTAAAAACATAGAAAATCAATGTCCGTACATGGAATTATGGAAATTAATATGTTGTTATTTTTATATAGGAATAGTACATATTGCAAAATGCAAATCACCCCGACCCAGTTCATTAACCCAACTAAAAAGCTTCTAGTTTTCAAAGTTAAGAAAATATAAATAGTGTGCGAAGAAGCCCAGAAGTTTAAGTCTTGCAACAAAACAGTAAAACACAAACTCACGATGCATGAAGAAATAAACAAAACTCCTTGTTTTATTTAAACAATTCCTTCAAGCTAGCATAAGTGATGTTTTTTTTTTTAATAAATCATGTGAAAATTCATCTTTAATAACAAGAGCAAGTTTCAATAGTTTACTTATTAGCTAACAAAAATGATAAACTGTTCCAAGCTATTACTTATTTTTCTGCTTGTTGAAGACTTGAAGAGCATAATCTCTTAGTTTGTGTTTGAAGTTTATAAATTACATGCTAATTATGTTTTTATCTACTGTGTAGACCGTAGACTTATTTTTTTTAATGTTTGGGCTTTGTACTATATGAGCTTGGGCTCTAGCAATGCATGGCACAAGTAGGTGAAGTAGTGAGTTCGGTTCACGGTTATTTTAGGTTGTTTTGGTCAGGTTATTCGGTTTTCAAAATTTCATACCTCAAAAGTCAAACCAAACCCAAACCACATCGTATTCTGATTTCAGTTTCGGTTTGGCGGCTTAAATTGAACAAGGTTGGCAACGGTCGCCGCGTTGCTGGCGTGCCTGTTTTTCGGCCAAGGTTTTGAACGGCTCAAAACTAACGAAAATAAACCTGAATGGTTTCAAACGAGGTTCACATAGGAGTTTCTGATATCGTACTATGACAATTTAGCTGTGTATTTCTTTTGATATAATCATCATAAATTTAACGACACAATATAAGTGTGAAGTTTCAGTTTATTAAAATTATCTAAGAACATATATATATATATATATATATATATATATATATATATATATATATATATATATATATATATATATATATATATATATATTTTGACTATTTAGGCTTTTGTAGAAACTACCTTTGGCAAGATGAACAAAGCATTTATTTCTTATTATATAAAAGATGAGTAATACGTATATAGTAGCTTATATTAAGTCCAGTTTGGTGTGTACAAAACCTTTAGTGATTTATCGTAATTAATGTTACCACATGAAATGATTCATAGATTTACAGCAATTAATGTAGTATATGAAATCATACATAAAGTTTTACGTCTGTACCTCTTTGATAAGGATATTACAAACATTTCCATGCCGTCAGATAGGTTGATAATTATCGCATTCATAGTACTATCTCTGTCGTTAGTATCTCCCCTGCCTCTGGATTAATCAATTTCTTTGGTGTATTCGCGCAAAACCTGTCCAAGAAACAAAATATGTTACTGTACCAAAAAAGGGTGAACGCGTTCTGGTGTATGTAGTTATGCATGTTCGTTACTTACTCCGTCAGTGGCCAACTCCCTGCTTGTTGTGGCCGTATGATTAAAACTGTTAGGCCGCTAAAGAAGCTGCAACATTCATTCATGTGGTTGTTCTTGTGTCACCTTTGATCCACAAATCTGGACCTGCATTAAGTCAAAGTCAATAACTTTTAGGATTCCAGTTTTGATTAAATGAACTTTTTAACACCCTTTTGTTCCTTTAAAGTGTACTATATATGATTATAAAGTTATAGCTAAAGATCAGTAGGTTTCACTAATAAAATCAAAGCCTACAATATCCGGAACAAAAACTATTATTAGTCTTTGAGCATTAACCCGACACTTCAAAAATTCTAATTTAGAGTGCTTCCGAATTTTGGAGAGTAAAATAAACTACAATTACTTTTACAATCCCTGTCTAATAACCCGTACGACCAATATTATTCTAGGTGTGTAAAATTAGATAGTTAGTTAAAAAAAAACTTGGGACAAAACTAAATTTTAGAGCAGTAAAGCATTCATTCAATATTTTGCTTTCATAATCAAAGCATTGACTAACGATTGCTATTTATTATTGTTGTTGATGTAATACCTTTTGTATATTAGAAAGAGAACCTACGTACCTTCCAATCCAAAAACCTTTCACTATAATAAATTGTTTGACCCATGTGGGTTTTCTGCCATGGAAATGAGAAATAACTAATAGAATAAGACTGAGAATACGATGTTACCTGTTGTTGTAGTTCCAAAGTGTTCGCTAGACGCATGGGTGATGCAAACACACATGGCCTGTAGTGAGCAACAACAAAGACAGCGCTACCTGAGTTGGGATGATCCACATATGAGACAATACAATCGAAGAAAGAGGGTGTGTCCGCCATGGGTGCAACTGTAATGAGTTGGCTTGCCAATATGTGGACAATCTCAGTTTCATTGAAGGCGTTAGTACTCATGACATCCTGTCACAACTTAGGTCTTTTGTTTTATAACCTGAAATTTAGTTCATTTTTTAAAAAAATACTGTATATAACCTAACATTTAGCAAACGTGATAGTGGAGTTTGTAGCTACTCATTTTATTTATAACCTTAAATATAGATTTGAAGCAATAACTGCAAATATAATTTATTGTTTTTGTTATGAAGAAGTACATTAGGTTTATGAATAATTGTGTCGCCCAAATTAAAGGTTGATATTGCATACCTATAGTTTGGTGTTATTGTGGTACCAGGTTCTTGACAGTGCCAGTAACGTCGTCAGTGCTTGATTTTTCTGTTACAGCATTTGCAACGATTCACGTACCTTCTAATGTCTTGGTCAATGTTGATTATCATGCCTTCAGTTGTAAATTTTTGGTATCGGTTTTTATGTGTGCAAGTTAGAAAACAGAACATAAACTGGGACATGTTGGTTGTGCTTTCCTTTGTATGTTGTGATCACTGATAAGCTCATTTGAAGCCCTCTCCACATCTTTCATCATTATGCAGCATGTACTTGTGCACTTGTAGTAACTCCTGTTACAAAATAATTACGCTTAATTTCAGAACACTCAACCAAGATATAATAATCTCAACATGTAAATAAAAAAAGCGACGCTAAAGCAGTGATGGATTAACCCAATCTATATTGACACATTAACCAACCAGTCCAATTTGCTACACTTAAATTACTTTGATCTCCTTTTATCAAAAGCTATTTTACCCGGGCTGACCTTACCTAAAACAGATGCCTCTACAATCTCTCGCATCTTACATGTACTACTTTTCTTTCAAAACCCAAGTACCAAAGACTGCAACAAATAAATTGCAATGACCATTATTTTTTTTATTTTTTTTTATAAATACGTTACATTGAGATAAAGTTGTGACTCATGCTTAAAAGAACCCATTGTACCTGATCTGTAACATTAGTTTTTTTTTTTTTTTTTTTTTTTTTTTTTTTTTTTTCCTGAAATGATTCCTGGCCGGTTCCGAAAGGTGCACAACTAAAACTTGTTCATCTCTTATGATCAATTGGAGCGCCCTTTTCAGGTCTTGCGTTAACACCTGTAACAACACCAATAAGGAAGGATTTAAAATAATTTAAACCATCTGCCATATCCCGCATTCATCAGTCCAACAACGTAAAACCAAATGAGTCTGCTTACCTTGGGTGGCTGAGCGACTTCGTTTGTTATTGGCATGTGAGGAGACGGGATCCTTATCTTGCAAATAATTAATATATCTTACATGAATAAAACTTGAGCTAAGAGTTATAATTTGTTAGAGAACTACAATGAGGAAAACTCACCCGACGACCATTATACTCCTCAAGCACATGTCACAAACATCGTATATCTTCACTGACTTAAATAGAAAAACCCCAAAAGCATCACCAAACAATCGAAACACTAATCAGACAATTAAATTAACAATATTAGCTATTTCAGACTTCTTATTTACCTCACACACAATTAGATTAACAATATTAAACGCTCTGAATTTTACAAATTACAAATTACAACGTTACTAATTTAAAAAGGTTAAAAAAACATACCATTTCCGAACGGCATCAAACTTGAAGATGTTGAAAGTCGCCATACCTGCCCGTAGCATCTCATGTAACTGGAACTGGAGCCGCTTTCTTGTTGCTTTTCGTTAAAACCTGTTACAAAAACAGGTTTTTAGCCTATTTACGTGGCCCACAATAAACACATTAATTGAAAACTACACGTCTATTTACCTCGGAAGTCAGGCATGATGGCTTAACAGTGGAGCGGTATTATTTACTCGGCTTTATGCAGTGGATCAGTGGTAGCCCAAAATCACCCGCAAATGTAAATTGTGACATCAGTGACAGTAGAATATTGTTTCTTGTTGATCATTGAAACATAAACACTTAGGCTCAGTTTAGTAACAGCGGACCAGGTCATAGAAACTTCTGAATTTCACCAGGGCTGTAAACAGACTCGGTTGCATAGTAACCGTTTATACCACGCTGTCCCGTCATTGCCTTGCCAGGTTACTTGCAAGTTTTCAATGACCAATTTCATTTGAATCAGATTATAACAATCATCAAAGTCTGCTAACTATCATCATTGCCTACTTGTCATGGCTGCAACCACAACCAAGTTTTATGATTGATGCTAAACAGTCAACTTAAATTGACCAAGTAAATGGTCAAAAAAGTCAAACTACCTAGACCAATGCTCCGGTTAATATAGGGTTTCCCCGGGTCGTTATGTCCCGACGAGGTGTAAATGGTTATCAAACGGGCTTGTGATCGGGTGAATTAGGATGGAAAGGGGTTTGTGATTGATTACACTACTGATTTATACAATGAAATAGCTTAAATAAGCTATATTAACAAAGCTATAAGTTTAGAAAAACCAGAAACGTTTAAAACCTAAAAACGCGTACGTTCAGTTTTAAGTAACGTGAACGTACAAAATAAAACGCGAGTTTTGGTAAAATAAAATACTTACAAAGATGAAAATCACATTTTTACAATCCTAATAATAAAAGAAAATTTTTTAGAAAATTAAAATTAATTTTTACAGTATTTATATAATTATTATTAATTAATTACTATTTTCTAATTATTTATTAATTATTTAAATTAACCTAAATTATAACTAATTATGAAATTACACTAAAAGTATGAAAAATAAATTTGGAAAAATATAAAATATTATAAAACTAATTTTCAAACTTAAAATACATTTTTCCTACTTTTTTAATAATTACTATTAATTAAAAACTAATTATTAATTAATTTAAACTATTTTAAATTAAGAAAAATAGAATATGAACAGTAAAATTACAAGAAAATTCCTAAAATTATTTTACAACTTATAAAAGCTAGGAAAAATATAAAAACTAGGTTTTACTTTATAAAAACTAATTTTGCTATTTAAAACTTAAATATTAATTAATTACTAATAAAACTAATATTAAATCTAATAAATACCAATGATAATATAAAAATCTGATAAAATTACTAAAAATACTTTAACCTAAAAGAAATTTAAGAAAAATATAAAAATGCTAAATTCTTAACAAAAATCTAAAAAGGAAAATTAAAAATATAAATAAAATTTAATAGAAACTATCACTTATAATTAATATTTGATTTTTTGGAATTTTCTTTTGGAAACTTGTTTTATACCTAAAAACAAACAACTTTTTACATCTTAAAAATAAGCATTGTGAGCTCAATAAGCTTGGACAGTTGACTTTGGTCAACTGTCAAGGCAAAAAGCTTTGAAATAAGCTTAAACTTGAGACCAGGGGTGGAATTGGGTTTGAACAAGTTGAGAGAGTGGAAATGAGCTAATACAAACCAAAAGGATTCCCTGAATAAGCAATAAGTAGTGAAATAAGCCAATTGAGCACCTTGCTCAACTCAGAAAAAGGGACAAAGTTGGTGACCCTTGCAGCCCTAGCAAATGAGGTGAGAACCTCAAAATAAGCCCAGAGACTTGAAGATGAGCTTATTGGCTTCTCAAAAATCCAATAATCTCATTGTGGGGCCCACTATGTAGGCCAGGGGAAGGCATGGAAGTTGGGGTCTGAGCCTGATGGTCTGTGTAGCAGGGCATTGGCTTGCCCTACAACCTACTTTGAACAAGGAATTAAGCCACAGATAAAATTACAAAAATAAGGTGGTGGATGGAATCTAAAGTTCAGCTGGTAGTTTATGCACCCAAGAAATTTCAGGACCTCAATCCAAATACAAAATTCTACAAAATTCACCCAAGATTTGAGTTTTTCTGCCAAGGCCCAATATTGACTTTTTGAAATTACATCCTACTTTGACTAAGGTGAGATTCTAATGCTACATGCTTACTTGCAATGTTGTTTGAAGCTAAAATGAAGCTAAATTAACCTAGAGTTACTAATTATAAGCTAATGTGATGGTTGTATGAACCACAGATTCAACACAGTAAACAGATGTCAGGTCACTTAGATGATTTTGACTTTTTAAGACTTGAGACCAAAGTGAAATGATCAATTTCAGTTACCTAGACCTAAACTATCATATTGCATTCACAATTAACAACAAAGATCACCAAAAAACCTATGGAACAGGTAGTCCCAAACACCCCTTTAAACCTGTTATGGTAATTTTGAAAGACAAATGGTGAACCTAAGCAATACTACTGATGCTAACTTATGACATGAGCAATGAAGGCTAGGTACAAGCTAAATAGAACACAAAATAAGCACATTAACAAGCACAAACAAAATTAGATACTTGAAACTAATATACAAACCAAAGAAGTGATTTATAATGGAAATTAAAGTTACAAACCTCAAATCAGAGGCTTAAAGCTCATGAGAGCTTGTTATCAAGCTGAATGACCTAGATACAATCACCAATCCATTTCTGAATCACCTTGCTACAATCATACACTTCAGTTGACTTTTGTTGACTCATTGAATTTTTGGTAATAAAACAATGTTTTAAACACAACTGAGCTTATGAAAGCTTAAGAATGTCTTATATGAGCTAAAATAACTATTTAACAACAACTTCTATAACATCACAGATTATATTGAGTTTTTCAAATAAGAAAAATGGCAACTTGTTGAAATTCAATAAAGGACTTGAAATTTAAATTGAAGAAAGCTTAAATTATACTGGAAATGTGATTACAATATATTTTAACTAAAAATTACAACATAAAAATAACTTTAAACCTAATTTTACATGAAATCGACACTACTACTATTCTAAAAACTAAACTAATAATTCATTCTGCATTTTTTTCTTCATTTTATAGACCTGGAGTGATACTATCTCTTTCCCATCACATTCTAAGCCGTTGGATGGCTTCCACTTGATCCTAGCCTTTGATTTTGGTTTTGGCGGGAAAAAGAATTTGGCAGTTGTGAGTGGAGTTGGTGAGGAGGGTGAGTAGTATTAATTGAAGTGGTGAGTTGGAGGGGACAAAAGGGAGTATTGGTGAGGGTTTGGTGGAAAAGGTGAGGGAGGAGGGGGGAGACATGGAACGGGTATTAAGGGGTTGGGGATGGTGAACAGTAGTTTGACTGGGGTTGACTGGGGTGGACTTTTTGACCCAGGGAAGTATATAAATGGGGGGTGGGCTTTTGGTGTGTTGGGCTTGGTGGGCTGGTGAACCAGGCTTTGGAATTGGGTATTTGGTTTGGTTTATATTAACATAAAGGGTTCATTTGGTTAGTAGTTAAAACACAAGGACCTAATGTGTAATTTCTAAAAAGTTGAGGACCTGAATTGTAAATCTTCCAAAGTATCCTCAAGGGACCAATCATGCCATATAAGAATAATACAAGGACCAATATTAATATTTTCCAAAATAACACACCCGGGGACCAATTATGTAATTTTCCAAACATGTGGGACCAAAATGTAAATTTCTCTAAACTTCACACCAAGGACTAAAAATGACTTTTGTAACTTCCCAAGGACCCAAAATGATTTTTCTTTCAAAAATATCCCACCAGGGACCAAATCTGCCAAAGTTTGAAACTCCAGGGACTAATTTTGTAGTTTTCCAAAACTTTTCCAATTTTTCACCAAAGGACAAAATATGACAACTTATGATTTCAAAAAGACCTTTGGTGACTTTTCTTTCCAAATAAATGCTCAGGGACTATTTTTGCCAATTTTTTAAAGTTGGGGGACTGAAACTGCCAATTTTGCAAACTTTGTATGTTTTTCATTTGTTTTTTACTCATTTTGCATCTAAAACATATAAAACACAATTTTGGAATATTTTCAGTATTTTGATGCATTTCTGAGTGTTTTTGAATGTTTTGCAGTTCAGATTTAACCAAAAATGATGAGTGTTTGAGCACTCATCAATCCGCCACACTAAAATATTGCTAGTCCCTAGCAATAACTGTTTTGAAAACATGATGGATTTGAAATCTCTTTACCAAAAGCCATCACTTCTGGAGTAGCCAGATGTACCGATTCAAGTAAGAACTATGGTCCACCTGATAACCATGTGATTTTGAGCAAACCACCAGCTGTCAACGGATTTGATTAGTCTTTACCAAAAGCCGTTTGCTTCTGGACTAGCCAACTCTTGATGGACAAAGTCAACATCTTGGTGAGCTGATTACCAATTATGGTTTTTCCACTGCCTTTACCACAAGCCATAATCTTGCGGGCTAGCCAACTCATTCGCTTTTTAGGATATGGCTAGTTGAGGTACCATACAATTTTGGGCAAATGGCAAGCCATAAACGGATTTGATATATCTTTACCAAGAGCCGTTTGCTCCTGGATTAGCCAATCCTTTTGTCATTTAGACATGGCGGACTGATAACCACAAAAATTTTGAAGCACAAGTGAATTTTTTTTTTTAATTTTTGAAATTTTGGCTAAAACAGGGGTACTAGATAGTAAAATGTGATAAAATTCGCTAGAATACCCCCCCCCCCCCCCCCACACTTAGAATGAATATTGTCCTCAATATTCAAAGTCCCGGCTATTATGCCGACTCTTTGAACGTAAAAGGGCAACATTACAAGCTAAATGTGAAAACACCAGTTTTGTTTTTCACTTAATAAGTAACCACAGTGGGGGTAACTCCCCCACACTTAGGGTGAAAACCCTATATGAATGCTACTGTTTTTGTTTACCGAGTCGCTAGCTTGACTCGACCCCGAATTCAGTTGTCCTTGGGGAAGCATGATGTGGAAGAAGGAATCTCCATTGGACTTTCATTCAAGATGTTTGGACAAACATTTGAAGCACGTGAAAGTTCCACACCGATGAGATATACAGACCCAGGCTTAAAATAGTATAAACTATAAGCGGTGATGCCGGGGTCAAAGATAATGTCTTCATTCCCGAAGGGGTGAAGAACAGGAGAAGTCACCTGATAGGTGAAGAAAGGAAGAAAGATCTTGATGACAATCAAGATTGATTCATCATCATCAGAAAGAGAATTCATGATTGGTGTATCATGAATCTCATCAGTAAAGCTCGTATGATCTAGACATATTATGGGTGGGAGGGTTGGGATTTTGATATCAATCAAATTCTCAAGGTTGAGAATATTTCCCTCCGGAACACAAAGATCAACTTTGTCTAGATCAAAGTGAAAGTTATCATACTCCGGTGGAGATATGATATGAGTGAGTTCACCGGAGAACTCCTCAAAGGTGAAAGAATCATATTCGGGGAGAGAAATTTGAGAATGAGAAGTGGTATTACCACTAATCTTCTCTCCCATATGATCAAAAATAAAGGCTTCAAACTCCGGAATAAGATCATCGGAGAAAATGTCACTATCCTTAATTAGGATAGGAGATGAAATAGGTTTCATATTGAAAGCCTCGATTTTAGAAATGAGGAGATCGACGTTCAATAATGTTGCACGAAGTGCTTCATCCTTGATTTCAGTGTCAATCTCATCATTCTCTTCTTCTAAGCTAACTAGCTTAGAAGTTAATTCTTCCATAAAAACGATGTCTCCACAAGATAACGAATCGTCATCAGTAGAATCGGAGAACATCTCAACATGATCATTCGGGGAGACAAGAGGAGGAGGGATATCACACATATGATCAAGAATTCCCTGTGACTCTCTTGGGATTGGAACAAGGTTCTCAACACTAGACTTTATGAGTTCGTCCGATTCCTTATCAGGAACAGTGTCAAGATGCTCGTCCCCCATTGATTGAGCCCAAACGGTCAACCTAAATTGACCAGGGAATGGTCAACAAGGTCAAACAGCCTAGATTCAATGCTCCGCGGAAGTATAGTGTTTCCCCGGGTCGTTATGTCCCAACGAGGTGTGGATTGTTAACAAACGGTTATGTGATCGGGTGAATCTGGACAGGAAGGGATATAAGTGAGTTGTGATGATTACACTACTGGAATATAAAAGAAAATAGCTTAAATACACTATATTAACAAGACTGCAAAGTTTGAAAACCCAGAAACCTTTAAAACTAAAAACGCGTACGTTTACGTTTTAAATAACGCGAACGTACAAAATAAAAAGTGAAAACTGAAATCTGAAAACACCCAGGGGGTGAAAATGACTTTTTTACAAAATAAAATGTAAAAGAAAATTTTTAGAAAAAGAAAATAATTTTTTACACTAATTAATTATTTAATATTAATTAAATACTATTTATTACTTATTATTAATATTTAAAATACTTAAATATAATACAATATTAATTAAATACTAAAAAGGTGAAAATAAAATTTCTAAAGTAATAAAATAACTAAAAACTAATTTTAAAATTAAAAATAAGTATTTTTGTCTTTTTGTGATTTTTCTATTAATTAATTACTAATTAATTATTAATTACCTAATTAAACTATTTTAAATTAAGAAAAATAGCAAATGAACAGTAAAAATTCTAATAAAATTTCTAAAATTATTTTATAACATATAAAAGCTATAAAAAATATAAAAACTAGGTTTTAATTAATAAAAACTAATTATGCTATTTAAACTAATTATTAATTAATAATTAATAAAAATAAGATTAATTCTAATAAATACTAAGTGACAAAATAAAAATCTGAAAAAATTATTATAAATACTTAAATATAAGAGGAATTTAAGAAAATTATAAAATAGCTAAGTACTTAACAAAAATATAAAATTGAAAATTAAAATTTAATTCACATTAAATAGAAACTATCACTTAAAAATTAAATTGGATTTTTGGAAATTTTCTTTTGGAAACTTAATTTAAACCTAGAAACAAGTAACTTTTGTAAAAACAAGCTTGGTGGAACTCAGAAATAAGCACAACAAGTGCTTATTTCTTAGACAGTTGACTTTGGTCAAATGTCTAAGCTATAAGCTTGGAATAAGCTCAAAGCTGAGAACCAGGGGTGGAATTGGGTAGAAACATGTCCAAGAGACTTGTGTAATGGCAAAACAACCAAAGATGGTCCCTGGATAAGCTGTTAAGCCAAAATAAGCAGTTCCAAATACCAAAAATCCAAACAGAAAAGGGACAATGTTGAGAGGTAGTGCAGCTCTAGCAATTGGAGCTCAAATTCCAAATTAAGCCAAGAACTATGAAGAGGGGCTTATTGGCTTTTCAAAAAGCCAATAAGCATCCATTGGGTCCCACTAGGTAAGCCATGAGAGGCAAGGAAAGTTGGGGTGTTGGACTGATGTCTGTGTAGCAGGGCATACATATGCCCTGCAGCCTACTTTGGAAAAAGAAATAAGCCACAGAAAAATTTACAAAATTAAGATGATGGATGGAATCTAAAGTTGAGCTGGTAGACAACACATATAAACAAGTTTCAATCCATAAAAACAAACACAAAATTCTATTTAAATCTGTGAACTTTTGGAAAAATCTGAAAGGTGAACTTTGACTTTTTAAGCAAAACTTAAGATTTTGACTTTTGTTGATTTTGGATGGATCTAAATGGCTGAAAACATGTTTGTAAGTTAAAGTAAAAGCAAAATAAGTTAAAAGGACAACTTATATCATGTTATGATAACTTATGGAACTCAATGACCACCACAGTTAACTGTGGTGGTGTGATTTGTGGGATATTGACTTTTGGTGCTAAGTGGTGAACTTTTAAAGCCTAACTCAACCTAAAATCACTTAATGCAGTGTATTTAGACCAAAGTGACAACAAAATAACAACAACAACACACTTAAACCTGCAAATCCAAACACCCCTTAATAAACAGATTATGAAAATTTGTGAAGCAACTTGCAAATTTAGACCATGAAATTGAAATTTAAAGGTATACTGAGCTATAGTAAACACAGATAAACAAATATGAACAATAATTAACCACTACAACTACAAGTCACAAGATTATGTAATTTTATAGAAAACCTTACAAATTGGCCAAAACCAGGAACAAGGGTGCAATGGCTCAGAACACTATCCTATTACTCCCCTTGGAGTTCTAAACCAGATGGTGTCCAAAATCTTCCTTACTCACTGCTTCTTCTTCATTCTACACTTACTTTTGAATTCTCAAGTATTTTTCTTGTATTTTTTTTGGTAATTTTCTTTTACTTAACTCAAACTGTTTCAAACCCTGTGAAAGCTTTAAAAACTTATGATGGAACTGTTAGGATCATAGTTTTTACTATTTTATCAAGTCTCGGTCATTTGTAATAATAGGTTGCTTAAGTTACTAGTTACTTTCATTTATGATATGTTATTAGTTTACAAGGCTTAAGCTATTGAGTCCATGGGCCTTAAAGCCCATACGAAATCCGTGTAGGGAGGACTAGGAGTGTTCCCCTAGCTCCTCACCTATAAATAGAAGTCTTAGGCTATTGTAAAACTTGGTTGTTTATTTGAAATCATAAGGAAACTCTTGCTCTTATCATTCTCTTATTCAAATATTTATCCCATCCTTATATCTATCTCATTCTTGTTTGTGTGAAATCAATATGGTGACCTAACAAGTGGTATCATTCGCTATATGAAGGTGTAGTTGTGTTTCTATTTGAAATTCGATCCATAAACTTTATTTTTAGTCGTTCTTTTTTATTAAAACTTGTACTTTTTTTGTTTGTTCTTTTGGTTTTTATCACACATTTGCTTACAAATTTGTGCTACAAATCATTTCAAACACAAAAGTATCAACTTTTTCTTCAAAATTACGATTTGCAATTTTGTACTATTTTTTGAAAATTTATAAATTTTTGAAAATCATTGTCAAGTTTATAACTTTCTTCAATATTTCATCATTTTACAACTTGAAATACAAAAATCTTGCACTAAAAACTCGTTTTTGGATTGCTTTCATTGAAACACAAAGTTTTTGCAAAGTTTCGAAATCCCTCACTGCCAGAGTTTCGAAATCGAGTGATTTTGCTTTCTTTCGACTTACCGATCGTGAACTCAGTCTTTTCTCTCTTGTATAAGGAAGAAAAGTACTTCGACTTTTGGTTTACTTTCGAAAGTGTGTTTGTGCTTTTCGAAATTGTATTTTTTTGAAATCATAAGGTTTTTCGAAAATTGTTCTTAGTTTTTTCGAAATCTGAAGTTTTTCGAAATTACACTTAGTTTCGAGAATACTTATTTCGAAATCCCTAAGTTATCAATTTCGCAATCCCTTTAGATCTAATTTCGAAATCACTGCAAGATTTAAGTTTTCGCAATCTCCAGTTCTGTGACAAAAGTTTCGAAAACATCTACTTGGGCTTACTTTTCGAGATTTGGCAAATCTATACCTTCTACAAGATCCATCTTTTCACACAAGTGTTTCATAATGTCTCAACCACCGTACTACAACTTTAACAATCCTCAGCAACATCAGTATCAACAGTATCATCAGCAACATCAGCAACAACAACAGTATCAACAATCACCACAATATTATCATCAACCGGTTTACTCACAACAACATAACTACATGCAACAAATGGTTCCGATACAACAATCTTATCCGATGTCACAACCACAAAGCCAACTTCCACCGAAACCTACTCACTGGTTTGACAGGATGTGTGAAGTCATTTCAACTCAACAATCCAGACACGAAGCAGGCTCTCCTGACACCCCACCAATGCTAACACCGGGTAAGTATGTTCAATGGGCAAGTCGATTCTTAAGGTTTATTGAGCTCAAGAAACCCAATGGTAAGTACATGAAACAAGTTATCCTTGAAGGACCATTTCCTTGGCCTGTCAACTACGTTGGTGGTGACCTACAGGCTGATCCTCCAGTAGCTCCAACTGCTGTGCGTGTTCCTGAGTCTCAACTTATTGAGGAACAAAAGCACCATCGTGAAGCAGATGAAATTGCTATGTCCTACATACTTCAAGGAATACCAAATATCATATTCAGAAGTGTTGATGCTCAAACAACTGCAAAAGCTATGTGGGAACACGTCCATCTACTGATGCAAGGCACACAACTGAACAAGGAAGACATGGAATCTAAACTTTACTTGGAATACACTAACATCGTGATCGAACCAGAGGAATCTCTTGAGTCTTACTTTCATCGTTTCACTAATGTCGTCAATGATTTAGAGAGACATGATATAACTATGCCAAGAATCGCTGTCAATACAAAGTTTGTTAGTAGTCTGGGTCCTGAGTGGCAAAAGTATGTGACATTTGTGAGACAAGCCAAGAATCTTCACAGGGATCCATATGGATTGTTGTACAACTATCTCAAGCATTATGAGTCTGAAGTTGAAAAAGACAAACTCGCCCGAGGAGGATACACATCACCACCCACCTCTAATCCCCTCGCACTCGTTGCTCAAACTCCTGCTTCACATCCTCCGATAACTAATCAGGAATAGAATTATTTCAGTCACCAGCATCCTCCTGCTTCTCAACACGCTTATAATCAATTTGCTCCATATGACAACAATGATAGCATGTATTACTCTAATCAGTTTGAAGATGATGATGATGACGTCAATACGTTGAATCAAGGACTTGCTCTTGTTGCTCGTGCTTTTAGCAAATTCTCCAACAAAACCAACAACCGTCTTCATTCTTCATCAAATACAAGAAACCAAGCTGTCATTCAAGATGGTCGAGTTGAGATTCAGAATCGTAATTCAGGACGTTCAGGTGGGTATACTGGAAATTCTGGATATGGAAAAAGAGTTAACAACAATGGGGGATTCAGAAACAATCCAGGTGCTCCTCAGCGAAGTAATGATAATGCTGCTAGTAACAACACAGTCTCTGGGAATGCGATATGGTGCTACAACTGCAACGAAAAAGGTCATATTGCAACTGCATGCCCTCACCCAAGAAAAGGTAGTCAGTTTCACAAGCAGGCATTACTTATGGCTCTCAAAGATGAAAAGGAAGGAACTTTCAATGCCCAAGAGAACAGTTTCTTTGCTAATGTTTACAATGATGATGAAATGGAAGATCTTGAAGCCAATGCAGCTGTGATGCTTATGGCCAACATGCAGGAATATCAGTTGAATGATTCAGGCCCAGTGTTCTCCGCTGATGGCTTGTCTCAGGTAAATGACCTAACCATAAGCTCCATACATATTAATGCATCACTCTATGTTTCTGAATCAGATCAGGCGCAAGTTGTTCCTTCTGAAACATTTTTCTCTTCTCAAGAGGACGAACTATTTGATGATGACACTGTCATCTCATTTGATGATCCTATTGCACAAGACGAAAATGAATTTAGTGAACAACATGAACCTCCTTCTGATCCAGCTCCTGACTGTACAGTTACGGCCATACAACTTAATAATCAACTTCTTTCTAATCACATAACGGACGTGCAAACTGAAGTTTTGACAGAAAATGCCAAGTTAAAAAAGGACATTGAATGTTATAAAAAGCAACTTTCAAGCTTTCAATATGTTGTTCATCGTGAACAAAGTTTTGAAAAGTCATTTCAAGAATCATATGTCAAAAAACAAAATCTTCAAAAGCAAATGTATGACATTGTTGAGTCAAATGGTAAAATCGTTTCCAAACTGGAAAATGAAAAACATGATCTTCAAAAACAAGTTGTTCAACTCCAACAGGAACTTTCAAAAACACGTAAAGAGGTGATAACTTGCAAACAGGAATTTTATGAACATAAAGTGCAAAAACGTGAAAAAGAAAGCTCTTTACTTGATGATAACATCGCTCTCGAAAGTCAAATCAAAGCTTTTCAAAACATCGTTTATAAACATGGGGAATCTGTAATGAAAATTCAAAAGTTTTCGTTAAAACCAAGACAAGGTAAAGGTTTTGGCCTCGGCGATTACAGATCCTCTTTTCTTCGCACTGTGTTCAAAACAAATCCTAAGCTGTACAGTATGGACCAATTGATGGATAACAATGTTGTGCGTGTTATTGTACATGATACTGAGGAAGAATACGAACTTGAAGAGCAGAGTCGATCAAAAATGAGTCATGTTGAATTTTGCAAACCATATGATTACTCAAAAGCTCCTCACATTTCAAAATCTTTTGTTCCATCAAGAGAAATACCTGAGAAATCATGGTATGTTACTGAGTCTTATGTTTCATCTTCCAATGGAGCTCCTGTCAAACCCGTGGCACAAGTAAATGGTCCATTACCTTCTTCTGGTCATGTGACACCATTACCAACACGCTGTAAAGTTTTAGACTATTTTCAAACATTCATGAAAGGCATCGATACTTTGGAAAACGTCATTGAACAACATTCTGAAATTACAGTTCATACTTTTCAATCAGCTTACGAGCGGGAAAAGCGAGATATTTTTCAAAAACAAATTCTGCCTTTAGTTCAAAATTTTCGTTATTGTGCTACTCGTGGGGAACAGGAACTCCAAAAGGAAGTTAAAGATATGAAAGAAATTTTCGCTCTTAATGAAAATGCAATTTTGGTTCAACAAAGCAAAAATCGATTTTTGAAAGAAGATACTGATCGACTCTTGGAACAACTTCTTCAGGCTGATTTTCATAGTTCTCTCATGAATGAACTCCATTTTTTCAACAATACTGAATTATTTGCTGAATACTGTGCTGAACTTGTTTCGTTGAGGTCACAAAATGAATCATTGAAACATCAAAATGACACATTGCGTCAAAACAGTGATGATGTGATAAACAAACTTTCAAATGAAATTTGTCAACTTAAACATAAGATTGATTGGTGTCAAGCTCAAAGTATTGAAACTGAATTGCAATTATGTGCCAATCATGAGTCTCGTAAAAACAAATGTCGTCTACGTAAAAATGAAATTGCAGAGTTAAAAAATGAAATTGCGGAGTTAAAAATTGAAAACGCCGAATGGCAACAAAACCGCGATGACATTTGTTATTGCAATGGTTTACTTGAGTCTGATATTCAGGACAAAAAACACATCATCATTGATTTGAAAGAGAAAATTAAGCTACTTCAAAAAGGAAAGTTCATTGACACAACTGTGATTGCAGTAGGAATGTTTCAAATAGACATAACGGATAAGGGGTAAGCATATTAAGAGTTCTAATGTTAGCTCTTCCACTTCCACATGTCTAGTTTCCCCTAAGAGAGTTAGAAGCCCAAAGCCAAAAAGAGTTAAGAAGACTAAAAAGAGTAGGCTCTCGCAACATAAAAGTGGAACACTAGAAGTGCAAGAAGTAGAAGATCACCTTAGAAACTCGAATAAAACTAATGTTGCATCTGATTTAGATTCTAATCTGGCAAATTGTAATCCAAATCTTAATGTAACGAACGCTGAACCTTCAAATGTTTTGAATATTAATGCATCTTGTGTGTTTTGTCGTAAAAGTGTGTTATCTGGTGATCATACCAAATGTGTAGCTAATAATCTCTTACACCACAAAAAGAAACGTAGATTCGGCTCTTCTTCTAGGTCCACTAATGCTTCTAAGTCTACCTTAAGAAAAACGCCTACTACAGTTTCTAAAGATGTTGTAGTCAACCCACAAGCAGCAAGCAACAATTCTAGGAACCCGCCCAAAGCTAGTACATTCACTAAGAACAAAGCAAAAACTAGTTGGAATTGGCAACGTTGGTTACAATACAAACCAAATTTTAAATGGATTCCTAAATTGTCAAATATTTGCATTTCTAACCAACAGGAACCCACTATTTCTTCGGGTTCCACCCTTACTTCTGTTCCATCTCTGTCGTCTTCTTTTGATGCAGGTGGTTCAGATCGTTCTCTGGATTGTTGATAGCGGTTGCACCCGACATATGACAGGAAATCTCAAACTGTTAAAGAACTTTGTCTCAAAGTTTATTGGAACTGTCAGATTCGGGAATGATCAATACGCTTTAATCATGGGTTACAGAGACTACATGCATGGGAACATTGAAATTAGCAGAGTTTATTATGTTGAAGGCTTGGGTCACAACCTCTTCTCAGTCAGTCAATTTTGTGATGGAGATTTAGAAGTAGCATTTTGCGAGAAAACCTGCTTTGTTCGTGATCTACAAGGAAATGATTTGATGTCTGGCAAACGTGGCACTAACCTTTATACTATTTCTATGTCAGACATGATCGCTTCATCTCCAATTTGTCTTCTATCCAAATCCGAATCGACTAAATCTTGGTTATGGCACAAACACCTTTCTCATTTGAATTTCAAAACGATGACTGATCTCGCTCGTCACAAATTAGTTGAAGGCTTTCCAAGATTCCGCTATGCGAAAGATCATCTATGTCCAGCCTGTGAACAAGGAAAAAGTACTCGTGCTCATTTTCCCTCAAAACCTGAACACAGTACTAATCATGTTTTACAATTACTTCATATGGATTTGTGTGGTCCGATGCGTGTTCAAACAATCAACGGTAAACGCTACATTTTAGTAATTGTTGATGATTATTCTCGCTGGACTTGGGTTTATTTTCTTCGCAGTAAAGATCAAGCTCCTCAAATGATCATCACCTTTCTCACAAAAATACAAGTTCAGCTTCGCAATACAGTCAGAATTGTTCGAACTGACAATGGCACAAAATTTAAGAATCAGACTCTACGGTCGTATTTTGAGAAAGTGGGAATTGAACATCAAACATCTATTCCATGCACACCCGAACAGAATGGAGTAGTCGAAAGACGCAACAGAACGTTAGTGGAAGCTGCTCGAACGATGTTAATCAACGCTCAATTACCAGATTACTTATGGGCAGAAGCTGTTTCAACCGCCTGTTACACCCAAAACCGTTGCATGATCACAAAACGCCACAACAAAACCCCATATCAGATTGTTCACAAAAGGAAACCAAACATCAGTCACTTTCATGTATTCGGTGCTTTATGCTACCCAGTCAATGATCGTGATGATCTAGGTAAACTTAAAGCAAAGGCTGACATTGGAGTATTCATAGGTTACTGTGAAAATTCAAAAGGCTATCGGATCTGGAATCGTCGTACTCGGGAAATTCAAGAAACTATTCATGCTAATTTCGATGAACTCGCTCAAATGGCTTCTGAGCAACACGGCTTAGGACCCGCAACCAACCGTCTTAATTTTCCGGTCTCTTCAGCTGAACCATTGGCACTTTCTCGTCAAGAAGTGGAAACCTTGTTTGCTCCATTGTTTGATGATACGCCTGTTAACCGTCCACCTGAGGCCATACCAAATTCCGCCGCAAACCTTGATCAACATCAAGTACCTGATACACCTCAACAAACAATAACTACTGTTGGGAGAGACGGTCCTCCAGTCATATCACCTATAACAACAGAACAAACCGGGTCCAACTCACGACAATCAGCTGGAGATTCCATACCTTTATCAGTTCCACAACTCGCAGAGTATGACCCAGAACCATTCATTAATCCATTTGCAAATGCTCAACCTGTCTCAGACATTGCTGAGTCATCTACACGCAATTTGGGTCCTGCTCACTTGCGAGATTCTTATCAACTTCATCCCTCGACACACAAATGGACTAGAGCTCACCCTTTAGTTCAAATTATTGGCCATCCAGATGCACCTATCATGACAAGACAACGCCTTCACACAGATGGTGAAACTTGCATTTATGCACTCACAGTTTGTGAAACCGTACCCAAAAATGTCAAAGAAGCAATGACTTATGAAAACTGGATTGAGTCTATGCAAGAAGAATTTGAAACCTTTCAAAGACTAGAAGTATGGGAATTGGTTGAAAAACCTGAAGGCATCATCGTCATTGGTTTAAAATGGATCTGGAAAAACAAACTGGATGCAGAAGGCACAGTCATACGCAACAAATCACGCTTGGGAGCAAAAGGTTATTCTCAAGAAGAAGGTATCGATTTTGAAGAATCATTTGCTCCTGTGGCTAGACTTGAAGCTGTGCAGATGTTTTTAGCAATTGCTGCTCATCGGAATATGATTGTTTACCAAATGGACGTGAAAACGGCTTTTCTGAACGGTCAACTCCGAGAAGTGGTTTATGTCAGTCAACCTGAAGGATTCGTTGATCCAGAACGTCCCAATCATGTCTACAAGCTTAAGAAGTCTCTCTACGGTCTTAAGCAATCCCCCAGGGCGTGGTATGACAAGCTTTCTAAATTTCTATTGGCTAATGATTTTACTCTAGGCTCGGTGGATCCTACACTGTTTACAAAAACCTACGGGATGGACTTATTAATTGTTCAAGTTTATGTCGATGATATTATTTTTGCTTCAACCAACAAAAATTACTCAATGGATTTTGCAAAATTAATGACAGGTAATTTTGAAATGTCCATGATGGGTGAACTTACGTTCTTTCTAGGACTACAAGTTCATCAATCACCCCGTGGAATTTTTCTAAATCAGTCCAAATATGCTCTTGAGATTTTAAAGAAACATGGTATGCAAAGTAGTGATACTATGAACACACCGATGGCCAACTCTACTAAACTAGATGCTGATTTACATGGGACTCCAGTTGACCCTACCAAATACCGAAGTATTATTGGGTCCCTCATGTATCTCACATCCAGTAGACCTGACATTGTATTTGTTGTGTTTATGTGTTCTCGCTATCAGGCTAATCCAACCGAAAAACACCTCAATGAGGCAAAAAGAATCCTTCGATACATAAAGGGAACCATCCACTTGGGGATCTGGTATCCGAAGGATTCTGGTTTTGAACTAATAGCTTTTTCAGATGCTGACCATGCAGGATGCTTAGACTCGCGAAAAAGTACATCAGGAGGCTTACAGTTTCTTGGAGATAAACTTGTGTCTTGGCAATCAAAGAAGCAGGATTGCACATCACTATCATCTACCAAATCTGAATACGTAGCTATGTCTGCTTTTTGCGCTCAAGTCATTTGGATGAGATCACAACTTAAATACTATGGCTACTTATTCAACAAGATTCCGATTTACTACGATTCTAAGAGTGCCATTGCAATCTCCTGCAACACAGTTCATCATTGCAAATCCAAACACATTGATCTCCGATACCATTTCATCAAAGAGCATGTCGAGAAGGGTACAGTTGAGTTATATTTTGTGGGCACTGAGTACCAATTAGCGGACTTACTTACTAAACCTTTAGCTCCATCAAGGTTTGCAAGTTTAGTTCACCAAATTGGTATGCGATGTTTGACACCATTTGACTTACAAAAGTTTTTAAAACAAAAGTAAAGTGTCAAACATCAATTATATTACTATCTTTGTAAAATAAACATTTTTTCTTTATTTTTATTAAACCTCAAAAACACAAAAATATTTTTCTTGCTTTCAAAAAAAAAAAAAAAAAAAAAAAAAATGCAAGTATATCGCTCTTTTTCAACACTTTGACTGCTTACAAGTGTTGAGGGGGAGATTCGCCTAAAATTTTATAATTTTTTTCCAGAAACGATATACTTGCATATTACCTTTGATGCGGAAATTTAAGTTGTTTCGGGATTTCATAAGATATCTCGTATCTCGTATTTCCTTTTCTATATATGGTCTTGTAAGTTAGAATCTCTTTGTGTCCTTGTTTAGTTTTAACATTAGGACTTATGTTGCAAAATGGATAGTTAGGGGACTAATAGTGTCAAGTTTCAAAAGGTCTAATAATAACACAAACAAACACCCCCCCCCCCCCCCCCCCCGGTTTCTTTTTTGTTTCATAAACTCAAAAAATCAAAACCCCTTAAACCCTTCTTTCTCTAATCCACGGCCACAATTCAAACGAATAATCCGTACAATCAAATTTCAAACCGTAAGTTTCTACATGATCCTTACACTATTTCTAACAATGGTTTTCGTTGAATTGTAATTCTTACGGTTAGATTTCACGTAATTTTGATTTCAATACCTAGGGTTTAGTGGTTCTCGAAATTCTTCAAAACGTGTTTGGTGGTTAAATTTTCATGGGGGTTTTGTTACATTACGTGTCTTTAACCTTTCTATGCTGTTTAATCTTCCTCTACTTCATGTTTTTGACAAATTCGAAACCTAGGATTTTGGTTCGATTTGAGTTTTATTTCTCGGCTGTTTGTTTTAGTGTTGATTATGGTGGGATATGATATTTTGTGTATGAGTATCATGGTTATGCTTATTAATTAGATTTACTTCCATGTATGCATGATTCTCGATAACATAGGGCTTCGTTCTATATGGGTTCTCTCGTTTTGTGTTTATGTAAGTTGACTTGTTGTGCCTAAATGCTTCTAATGCACGTTTGTGATACACAAGTACCTGTCATCCTCGATTATTTCATGATTTTGCATTTTATCGAGATTATGTTCTTGGATATTTTTCGAAATCTCTATACTCGTTTGATTAGTGAGTTTCTAATTGTTGAATAACATCATTTGCAACAGGTTATATCACTTGGAATTCATCTTTTCACATAGAAACGTAATGTTTCGAAATTCTTGTATAAGAATTTTCGAGAAAACATTTTCGCCATCATGTTTGGATTTTTTCGCAATCACAAGTTTTCGAGAAATCTCATAATGTTATATTTTTCGAAAACACTCATTTTGTCATCTTCTCGAAAATATTTGAGTGATTGCGAAATTATTTCATTCATGGCCATATTTTTTCGAAATCATCATAACTGAAACTTTCGAAATCCTTTATAATATGTATTCTCGAAATTTTTCTTTCTAGTGGTCTGTTCTCGATAAATTTTTTATCGAGAACACACTTGAATTTTTTTCGAAAATACTTATTATACAGGATTGCGAAAATTGTCACTTTATGACTATTTTTTCGAAATTGTTGGCACTGGTTACTGGGTTTGCGAAATGTTGTTCAGTTGTGCATTTTTTCGAAATCACTTATAATGTTGTATCTTGTATTTCACTTGTATCATTTCGAGAACATTGTGGTTATGTAATTTCGAAAACATGTTATATGTGACAATGTGAAAATGGATTCTAATCATGTATAATGTGATGTAATTTTGAAAACATGTTATTGTGGTCATGACTTTCTAAGTACACGTCACTTATCAACATACATGCAATAATTGAACCATACGTGCTTACATGATTCTAAATGCTTATTCATAATCAAACATTGCAACCGTGCTAACTCGTAACAAATCTCGATGTTTTGTTTTTGATCATGCTTTTCAGAATAACATGGTTGAACACAACGAGAACGTCCCTGAACAAGCTCTTCCATTAATCACCATGGATGACATCACTCCCAAAAACTACAATGTTACGTTTGGCAACAACAATCCACGAGTTGATTTCGACAAATTAAGAATTACTGAGAACTCGTGCAAGATTGTCAAAGATATTCTACTTGCACACCCATGCAAACATCTGCTCATCTGTTCTACTTCAGTTCCTCTGTTCTACCTTCATCAGTTCTGGCTTACGGCTAAGGCAAATTTGGATGATGAGTCTTTCACTGTTACATTGGATCGCCAAGTCTACACTGTAGATCACGACGTTCTTCGTACAGTCCTTCTCCTGCCTCAAACTGACAACGAATTTGCTCCAATACTACCTGAACTGGACCTTCTTGACTTCTTTGTTGAGTTAGGATATGATGTTGATGACGATGTACCTCTAGTCAAACATTCCCGATTCAATGCCAAGAATATCCCTCAGCCTTGGAGAACATTCTGTCTGCTGGTTGTAAGATCAATATCAGGAAGAAAGAGTGGTCATGAACATCCTAGGCTTGAACATTTGCAAACATTTTGGGGAATGGTGACTTTGACACCTATTGACTTTGCAGTTCCAATCATGAACGATATAGTCTACATCATGCAAACCGAACGTGTTAAGACTATGATCCCGTTCACAAGATTCACCAAGCTTCTCATAGAACATTTCTGCAAAGACACACCAGAATTTATCAAGAGGATGGCAGATCCTAATGAGCCGAAGCACCTCTTCGAGGACGACTTCACCACTTCATTCATCAAGACGACCACTTCCTCTACCAAGATCAAAGGGATGAGGCTTCCAGAATACCTTCTTGATGACAAGATTAAGAAAAGTCTGAACTACAAATACTATGATAATGCTTATAAAGGGGTAAAGGAAGAAGCTACTATACAGACTCAAAGCAAAGGAGGTGTGAAGTCTGGGAGTACTACAAGCACCACTGGCTCACCTCAGACTAAGTCTAAGGCTGCTCCCAAGACAAAACCATCAGCAACACCCAAGACTTCCGCCAAACCTAAACCAACATCCAAACCTAAGCCTGCAACCAAGCCAAAGAAGAAGGTAAATCTTGAGTACATTCTTCAAGATGAACCTACACCTCCACCTTCTGACAGCGAATCTGAGTTCGACACAGAATCTGAAGAAGAAGAACCAGACTATGAACTGAGAGTAAGAGCACCTGAAGAAGGATTTCCTGCAACAGAGATCGCTATACAACAAAGTCTAGAAACTTATGAAGAAGAGACAAGAAAAAAGGAAAGGGATCACTATTAATGAGCCAAATGATGATGATGAAGACGAACCAATCGTTGAACAGTTGGTCGATAAACGCAAACTGAAAAGTATAGTTGTCGACACACGAGCTGAAGAAAAGCAACTTCTCAAAGAACAAAGGAAAGCAGCTTTCGAAAGCCGACTTACGTCTCAACCTCCAACACCACCACCTATCGATCAGTCAGAACATGAAGGAGCAACAAGCAGCATGATTCCTCCCGTTGTGTCCACTACGTTAGAATCAGCTCCACAGCCTGATGACACCGTTAAAGATACAGACGATACAGGAGATGTCAATATGACTGAGACTGCTAATGTAGAGGAGAATGTTGGCGGACAAGAGAATATTGCTACGGATCAGGAACATGGATACCTCATTACTCCAGAGTTTCTTGCACGAGAAGCAGAGGAAGCAGAGGAACGTCGTAGAAGAGAAAATGAAGAGAAGAACGCGTTCGACACCAACATATTTCTTAAGTCATCTTCTCAGCAGACTTCCTCAGTACAACCTCCACCTCCTCAAGACTCTCCACCAAAGGATCCGACTCCTCCTGCTTCTTCTTCAAACTCTCACAACGAGTCATCATCCGAATCATCACCTGAGCATTCATCTCCCACACCTTCCGAATCCGAATCAAAGCAGCATTTAATCAATGAATCGAAACAACCAGTTGATCTTCAAGAACAAGTCAACAAACTTACCAACATGGTTACCGGTCTTACCAAACAAGTTGAAGATTTTCAAGAGTCAAAGCAGCTGATCGATAAGTTCTTGAACTCTGATTACACAGGATTTATTAGGAATGTCACACAAGACTTTCTCACTGAAAATCTAGTTGAGATGGTCACTCCTGAAGTAGAAAACCTTCTTGAACCAATCAAGGACAACTTAGATCACAGAATCAGAAGTGTCGTTAGAAAAATGTTGTCAACAACACCATTCATGCTCCACACTGCAAAAGCTTCTACTGCAGCTCCTGAATTATCATTCAATGAAATGCTTGCTAAACTCTTCGACAATGTTGCCTCCAAAACCACACAGACTACTGAAGAAAAAGCACTTGTTGATGCTATGGCGGCTTACATATCCAAAGAGTCATGCAAAGATGCAGCTGGAACCCTGAAAAGGTCAAGAAAAGATGACAACCCTGACCCAAACTCAAAAAGCAAGAAACCTAAGTCTGGAACCGGTCCCTCATCTTCTCTACAACCACAAAAGGACTCCACTCCTCCTGGAAATCAACAACACCCCTCAGCTACCGGTCAAGGTCCAACTGAAGAGGAAGAAACTTTCATGGAACCTACTGATGACTACCAGGGTCAACCTGACACCGATTACCGTGCTTCACCTATTCCCGATTCTCATGCTGGACCATCGTCACCATCCAAGGCTAAAGACAAAGATGTTACATCTAAGTCCAAGAAATCAAAGAAGAAAAGACGTCATTCTTGGCTCGAAAATGATGACACTCCTCAAAATGATTGGTTGACAGAAATAGTTCAAGCTCAACCTCCTCTCAAAGAAGAAGAACCCCTTCCTGGTAACACTCTACAGTTCACCCAAGTCATAATGAAGGATCTTCAGATCAACAAACTCACAAAGACGGAGCTTAGAAGAATCAATAGGGATGCACAAGAATTCCTTAAGTCCAGATCCGGAAACAAAGTGGAATACGAGTATCACATGCAGAATATAGCTAGTGCAATGTCCGCCGATTTTGACTGGCTAAATCCTGAAGTGAATATCGACCTCAGTTCCAAAAACCATGAAAAGCCTTACTTCACTGACTGGACTAAACCATTACCTTTGAAAGGATTTCCAAACAAACCCAAGATACCTTACAGCTTCTTCTTCAACAAAGATCTTCGTAACATCCAACTCAACCAAGAGACATCCAAGACGAAATATGCTTCCTCACTCACTATCTCAGTACCAGCCGTAAGATACGAAATTCCTGCCATTGAAGAGACCACTCGAATTTTCAGCAACTCCATCGTAGCTTACGACAGAGATGCTCTACACGGAATTCAACACTGGCCAGAACGTCGTCGTCTCGGTTATACCAGCAGATTAGGAGAGAAATCATTGGAAAATGTGAAGCAGAAATCTAAGATCATCGCCATCTTGGAGATTCATGAGTCGCAACGGTTTAACTACATATTCATGCGTGAAATTGTTGTTAAACGACAAGATGAAAAGAAGTACAAGTTCTCCGAAGCAGACTTTCCAGACCTTAATCTCAATGACATCGAAGACATGTATCTCGAAAAGGTTCAATGAAGAATGCGTGGATTCGATAGAGAAGTACAATACAACTTCATGGCATCACTACTTCTATACATCCGACGATTGATAGTTCAAGAAAGAGTGGAAGATCTTCAGCTTGGAGTGGAAAGTTACCAACAGAAGATCAATTTGACAAAGCCGCAATTCACATTTGATGGAATCTATCAAACGTCACAGTTTACTCTCAACCAAGAACCTTTTGGTTTTACCTACATCAACAGCAAAAAGCTACAAAGCTTCATGAGGTTCGATGAGGTACACAAATTATGTGATGTTACACTTAAATCCGTTCGTGATGGGCTTGTCAAAAGGTTGAATAATGATCGCCGAAAGATAGCAAAGGGGAACAACCTAGATGGAAATCCAGCTCAAGAAGACAAGTTCGTAACTTTGTCTTAAAGATTGAAGAAAGGTTATTTCGACGGGAACAGATCAGACGACTGGAAAGCTATATCGGTGTCAGACCATCGTTTCCGATCAAAAACTTCGAAAGACCAGAACCTAAGTTCACTGACTTTGATGCTCCACTTCCTGACGAAGATTAACTTGGTACATTTGGTCATTCACTTTTCAATATCAATTGTTTCATTTGATTGAATTATTTTCATATTGGCTTGTGCACACATAACAGTGTACAACCCGCTCTTGTAAAAGAAAGGACCCTGAGGTATGCATCAGTGCCTCAATCCTAAATACAAGGAGCGAAGGCTTCTTACTTTTGAGTAGAGTTAATCAAACATTTTATGATTTTCATAACTCTGCTTAAAAGACAAGTATTTCACCTCAATGAGTATTCACTTGTTGAGGGGGAGCACTTGTAAAACTCATCGTTTGAAAAACAAAAAGTTCTTGTTGATATCTCCCCGTAAGACTCAAAAAGCATATTTTAACCAAAAGTTTATCAAAAACAACATCTAATATGCTATTTTTGAGGGGGAGAAAACTGAAAGTGATTAAAATATGAAAGTTCAAAGATGCTAAAGTTGTATCTTGTATGAGCCAGACTCAGAATTGACCCAAGAATTGACGAAACATAAAAGTTAGTAATCTCGAAAAGACTTATCCTCGACGGGTAATAACATCAAGTTAGTTACTAGAGCTAGTTGTCACCTAAAAGCTGACAATGGAACTCTTTAACTAACCACGTAAGCGTGTCTCGAAAAGGATTTGTCTTAGTAGAAATGTACTGATGCGTGGGAATCGCAACAGGCTTTACCTCTCGAGGGATCTCGAGAAGCTTACAACCCCCACCAGGCAGTGTACCTGATCGTTGTAGTATAGTATAGTGACAAGTACCGGGGGATTGATCGTTCAGCTTAGGAATAGTGACGCTAGGATTAGAAAGCCTAAATACTAGTTCTAAAGGTGAGGGATGATTATTTTTGTATTTTTATATTTTTTGAAAGCAAATAAATCTCGGGTTTTGGAAGAGTGGGCGGAATTAGTTGCTATTCAATTAACCCAATACTAAGATGCAATCAAAATAAAATACTAAAATTGAAATTAAACTAATTAAACTAAGGTTGTGAGCAGTAATTGGAGAAAATGTGTTCACTTAGATTTCACTACTCCCTAGATATCTTTTACACGTTAATTACTTGTTATAATTGCATGGATGACGGATCGTATTCCTTAATACCATTCATGGGGTGGCACACATAACTCCCCAATTCTATGAGCTCTTATCTCCTCCTACACCATGCCCAGCACAACTATAGGGATTGTAAACAGTGGCTCATGCATTAAATACAACCAATAAAGACCTAGTGCGCCTCGGTTCATGTTTCTTAAGACGTTCAAGCATGTTACCATTTGGAGATCTGCCAGTTTTCTTAAGCCTAACATATAAATCATTCATCCAAAACAAGAATAAACAAGTAATCAACACATAATCAATATCTAGGTTTCATTAGATCTAAGCAAACACAAAAGAGATCTAGCCTAGCATGATAGAATTAAGACAAGAACATGATATAGACAACCAACACATAGACATATTGATTGAATTAGAAGAACACTTATCTTGATTAATCATGCAAGGTATCAAGGGGTTGGAACCCTTGAAAAACCTGTAAAGTTACACCAAAATCGTACTTAGGGTTTCTCCCAAAACTTCTCTCTTTAATGTGTGAAAAATAGAAAACTATATATAGAAAAATAGGTATGACGGCGTCAAGAGTAATCTTGTGACGCCGTCACCTCGCCGCCAAAACTCTCCTCGGACTGCCTAGATCCACTTCTGACGCCGTCAAGACATAAGCACTTCCAGGCCATCATGACTCTTTTACTCTTGACGCCCTTCCTACGTGACGCCATTAAAACTCTTCTGGGTCGTCATGGAAATTCATGAAATTTGCTCTTGACGCCGTCAAGGATTTGCTCTTGACGTCGTCACCTACTGTTCGCAGCTTGGAAAATTAAGACTTTGGCGTTTTCTTCACTTTTATGCTCCAAAAACGTCCGAATTGCTTCCTTTTCCAGATTTCACTCCCAAAGTACCTAAAATCACAAAAGGAACGATTTAGGGCAATATTTGATCAAATAAATTCGGATTCGGGCTTAAATGACCCCCTAAAAGTGGTTCATTTTTCGCCTCATCATATACCCTTACACTTGAGATTTGCTTGTCCTCAAGCAAATGCGCTTTTATTCTAGTCAAAATACAAGTTAGGGGTCATTTAACACTAATATAAAAGTAATTACAACAAATAATCGTTCCACTAAAGACCAATAGACAAGCACGGAGGTCATACACTAGCACCTCACAAATAGTGTTTAGATACTCACATCTCTCGGGTGTAATAAAGTGTAAATTACAATATGGAAACGGAAGATATCTCTCACTACCTGTCATAGCAAAATAGATTACCATAGGCTTGTGAAAGGATCAAACCTCCACCACATGGCGTAAGCACCTAGGATAAACCATCAAAGAGGTCTTTTTAAAGGGTTGTAACGTTAGGTGTAGGGATATGAAATACACGGTTTTGTTGGATAAAAGAAGTTTTACTGGTGGCGAGTTAACAATCTTGGTTAATTACATGTACAAGATGGCGTTGCTAAGCCAAGACTAGACTCGACTTAAGCTAATAAATGAAAAATAACAAAAACATAAAATAAACATAGAATAAAAAGGGATAGTAGTCCGTATGTTTTTTCTCTTTTTCTATTTTTTTTTTTTTTTTTTTTTTTTTTTTTTTGCATACACTCTTACCCTACCATCCAAAATAATACATCATAGGGGATGAGAATTCCCCTTACACTTGAATCTTTACATACTTTACATTAAACTAATCTAATGACTCGAATTAAGAAAATCAAAACACTTGGAGTGATGAGTGTGTAAATACTCATCATTTTTGTCTTATATGAACTGCTAAAACATCCAAAAACACCCAATAATGCATCAAAATACTGAAATTATCTCAAAAGTGTGTTTTATATGTTTTAGATGCAAAACGTTTAAAAACAAATGAAAAACGAACAAAGTTTGCACAATTGGCAGTTTCAGTCCCTCAAGTTTCAAATATTAACAAAACTAGTCCCTGGAAGTTTAAAATGAAAGAAAAGTCAACCCAAGGTAAAGAAAAGTCAAAAAATTATCAAATTTAGACTTTGGGTGAAAAGTTTGAGAAAATTACAGGTTTGGCCCCTCAACTTTGGAAATTGGCAGAAACAGTCCCTGACTTTCAGATTTTGGCAGTTTTGGCCCCTGAGAGTGCAATTTTGGAGAAAAAAAGTCAAATTTGGTCCTTGGAAATTCACATTTGTCACTTTTAAACCCTGGATGAAAGTTTTATGGAAATTACATTTTGGTCCTTCATGTTTGGAAAATTACACAATTGGTCCCCGGGAAACGTAATTTTGGAAAATATTAAATATTGGTCCGTGGGTTATCAAAACTTGTCAAAATTGTCCTTGTAACTACTTTGTGAGAATTACATTTTCAGTCCCCACCTTTCACAAAATTACACTTTGGTCCTTGTGTTTTAACTACTAATCAAATGGACCCTTTTTCAATAATTAAATCCAAAACCATTATCCAATCCAAACCTGATCCACCTTAGTCCACCCCAGCCCACTAAACCAAGCCCACCCTACAAAACCAAATCCACCCTTTTACTATAACACCCCACCCCGTTTAATAAAAATACAGGTCAAAGTTTGACCTTGTCTTCCACCTCAACCCCCCACTTGATACCTGTAAAGCTGCTGCTACACTCAACACTTCAACACCATCATAACCCCTACCTCAACTCTGCAAACACTCCACCTAAACCCCTTTCCACCACTAAACAACAAATCCCTCACCCCTGCCAAAAGCTATCTGCCAAAGAGTAGCTAAACTTTTTCCCGCCCAAAATGAAATCAAACGGCCAGGAACAATTCTTCAAATCTAAGGGTCCGGAATGAAGTGGAAGGCTCAAGTGGGGTCTGTAAACCCTAATTGATCAGTATAAAAAGAAAAAGAAGGAGCTGAGCCAAAGGAGTAGGATTTTAATTGTTAGAATAGTATAATTAGAATAAAAATTAGCTTAAGTTAAATTCTGCTCATTTTCATGTTTAAAATGTATGAAAATTAAGTTCTGAGTTATTTCTTTAAGACTTTTGTAAATTTCCTTTTATTAATCCAAGTTCAGCTATTCACTGCTTATTTGCCTTCAGCTTATTTTTCTGCTTATTTGGTTATCTTCTTATTCAGTACTTATCTTGTGCTCTCTTATGCTTATTTATGTTTGAAGTTGCTGTTTATGTTTAATTGGTAGCCTAGATATTAGTGGTTTTTAGTTTTGTTGCTTCATTGCCCAATTAGCTCAATTTAGTTTGAAGAGATTAGCTTATTAGAAGTGCTTACAACTTGATCACTACTGCTTATTTTTACATACTGTAGCTTAATCAGTAACTAGATTAAATTTTCAGAGGCTTCCTAAGCCTTTTGTAGTGTAAATCACAAAACAGTCCCCTGTAAGGGGGTGTTTGGATTAGTTTTAGTTGTAATTTGGAGTTGAATTGCATTAAGACAAATCACTTAAACCCTGGCAGCTCACTTTGACCATTTATTTGGTCATTTTTAAGGAGAAAGTCAAAATTTGAAGGCAAGATGATCAACAGCTTAACTGTTGTATGATTTGGGACCAAGTACCTTGATTTCAGTTTAGTAATAGTTAAGATTGATGGATTTAGCTTCACTTAGGATAATTGAATATTATGCAATCATCTAGGGTCGGTTTAGATTCACCAAAGTCAAAACTCTTTAAAAATCTCAAAAGTCAAATGTCCATGACTGTGCAATTGGGACAAATTTTAATTGAATCCCTAGGGTTCATTTCTGGGTGAAAGTGTAAAGTATTTGGGGTTTTGTAATCTTTGGCATCTTGTGTAACATAATCAAAAATAAAATCCTAATTTGGGGTCCATTTGGTTACTTGATTTTGTGTCCAAACTTGCCCATTTGACCCAATTGTGCCCTGCACCAGTAGCCATGATCCTGACCTCTTTTCATTTGATCATAACTTGTCCATTTGGAACCCATTTGATTTGTTTATTGCTGTTTCTGATAGTCCTATAGGTAGTATTTTAGGTTTTGCCTTTTGTTTTCCTATTAAATGCTTATTTATCAGCTCATTTTGCTCCTTCTTTTTGCTTTCTTTTCTTGTCTGTTGCTGCTCAGTACACTGAACCTTGTTTGATCTTGTCACAGCTTGTAATTTAGTTTGAGAATGACTGTTTGCTGTTCATTTGAACTGTTTGGTTAACATTTGATCTTATGTGAGCTTTTGTTTCAAAGATGTTAGTTTATGGTTAAGTCTCACTTGGCTGCTAGCTTAACAAAACTCACTTATGCCCTATTATCATAACTGTTGTAGTTTTTTAACTAGTATAAGCTTAAATGATTCATAGATTCAGTTTGATAGAGTAGGTTTGAGTCCACATTTGCCTTTGTAACAAAAATCTGTAAGTTAGAAGTCTGGGTGATAAGCTCTTGGCTTTTGACTTCCACTCATCTCACTGCACCATCTCACTTATCAGTGTTGAAAGCCTGTTTTCCCAAGCCTGCAATAAGCTCAATCTTTGAGCTTATTGTTTGCTCTTGGGTGCTTTGAAAAGCCCACCAGGTGAACTTGTTGGATCCATTCTCCACTTGGACTTAGAAGCTTGTGAGAAGTGCTTATTTTAGGCCTGCAAGTGCCACTCAGGGCCTGTTTGGGTCAGTTCCATTTGGAATTGCTTATTTCTTAAATCTAGCTTATAAGTGTACAATTTCTTGTTGTTTTAGCTTGTTTCTTTTGCACCTATCCTGTTTGCATCAAAGTGTGCCTCTGGTTCCAGTTAAAGAGCTTATTATAGGCTTATTTGAACCTGAATTTGCAAATTTTGCCCAATGATTAAGCTGATAAGCTATTAAGCTCTAGCTGAGCTTATTTTTGAGTTCCAAAAATGTTGTCTTCATTAAAGTTGTCTCATTTCAGTATTTAAATAGATTTGTAGAAGAAAATTTCAGAAAAAACCAAATTTAATTTTTAGTGATAGCTTCCATTTAATATAAATTAGCTTTTTAATTTTTCTTTTTAAATTTTTGTTAAGAACTTATATGTTTTTATATTTTTCTTAAATTCCCAGTATATTAAAGTATTTGTAGGAATTTTTCCAGATTTTTATCTTTTCATTTAGCATTTATTAAAATTAATAGTAGTTTATTAATAATTAAGTAATATTAGATAATTAATTAGGTTTATTAATTTTTATTTAACATCAGTACTTTCTTATATTTTTCCTAGGTTTTATATGTCATAAAATAATTTTAGGAAATTTTTCATAATTTTCACTATTCATTTTCTATTTTTCTTAATTTTAATTAGTTTTAAAGTAATTAATAAATAGTTATTAATTAAAATAAATAGAGAAAAAGTAGGAAAAATATATTTTTAGTTTTAAAATTACTTTTATATTATTTTAGAATTTTTTAGAATTAAATTTTCATTTTTCTAGCTTAATTTCATAATTAGTGTAATTTAAATATTATTAATTAGTAATTAAATAGTAATTAATTAATAGTAATTAATTAAATAGTGTAAAAATTATTTTTCTTTTTCTAAAAATTTTCTTTTATCATTAGGATTGTAAAAATGTAATTTTCACATCCGTAGGTATTTTATTTCACTAAAACTCGCGTTTTATTTCGTACGCCAACGTAACTTTAAATCAAACGAACGCGTTGTTAGTCTTAGCTCACGTTTTTAGGTTATCTGATCATCAGTAAATGTTAATATAGTGTTTCTTAGTTATTTTCATTCCTCATCTCGTAGTGTAATCATTCACAAACCCTTTCCGTCCAAATTCACCCGATCACGAAACCGTTTTGAATACAATTCACACCTCGTCGGGACATAACGACCCGGGGAAGCCACTATACTTCAACGGAGATTGATTCTAGGCAGTTTGACTTGGTTGACCATTCCCTGGTCAATTAGGTTGACCGTTTGGAACCAATCATGGAGCACTTTTAAGATTAACGTACATATGGGGGTAATAATATGATGTTCTTCCCCATTACTCCATAAAATAAGTACTTACCCATGAGTCCCAATCGTCCCAAAACAATATGTACAAGGATATGACTCGACTTAGCAACCATGTAATCAATTAGAAAGTTAACTTAGGGTTTAACAAATAACAATAATGCACTAAAAATGAGCGCATACACGGAAGGCTAAGGCGATTTGGGTGTACATTTAAGTGGGGTGTAACAAATTCTTCCTTTAAGTAAAATGCTTAAAGTTAGAAACGAAAAGATAGGCTCGGAGGGGTGTACTAGGGGTTTCGTGTACTAAAAATGAGTACAACGCTAAGGGTGTGGGAAAATTAGTTGACTTAACTAGCCAAGTAATATGACTTAAATGGTCAAGTAATTATGATACGGGTTTAACACAAGGGTAATCCTAATGCCTCTTATCATGTAGTAAATCCTACCACACGAATGTAGTCTCACTAGCGGTCTCGGGATGCATCACTAACGCAAGTTCTAGAATCTAAATGCTACCGGTACACTCATAAGCACTAATAGTAAATGTTTTTCCTATCAAATCTAAAGGCGAACCTCACATATTTGGGTGGAAAATTTTTCTGAATATACGGTTTTGTGCTAGTCATACAATCTCCTATCCATGAAACGCTTGCTATGGCTAAAGTTTCACTCCTAAATGTTGTAAAAAAATTTAAATTTGGCGCTAAAATTGCACTAACAAGTATTTCTCATAGTTTTATTACACATCTACCATTAAACAAAACAAACTCAAGCGAAAGTGCATATGTAAGGTATCATCTTTTTACCCTCCCCTTACACTTAAGATGAACATTGTCCCCAATGTTCAAGTAAAGAATGTAAAAGTGAAAAAGTAAAGAGAATGAAATCAAATACTCCCCTGATTCGCTCGGTATGGATAATAGGGTGGCCAGGTTAAATCTTCCTCCAAGAAAACGAACAATCAAAGCTTCCCTTCCAGAATATAAATCATCTTCTTGTCATACATAACCTGTAAAACCTGACAAAATAGACAAGACAACCTCGCGTAAAATCGGCGGCATCCTATATAAGTTTCTAAATCCTAGAAAACAAGATAAGATATAATGCTTGTGGAATGAAGTTTGCAGATCTCCTGGAGATTATAAAACTTAATAATTCACAAAAACCATAAGACTCCGTTAGAAAAACAAAACCGGTAAAATTTCCAGATTTTAACTCCTGACGCCGTCAAGAGTAAAGCCCTGACGCCGTCAGAATGGACCTGCAGAAATTCCTATGTTAAGTTTCCGGAAAATTTCTGGAAAAACTTGGTCCTACTTCCTGGAAAATCCTGCAAAACTTCATTATGACTCAATACAAGCATTTGACTCTAACAAATACGAATATACATGTTCATTTAATATTGTGGAGAATCATGATCCGTTGTTTCTTAAAAACATATTTGGGGTTTCCCCTTACACTTATCTTTTGCAAAAATACTTTTAGGTGGAGTTAAGACTAGGCCAAACAACAAAGCAAAGTATTTCTACTATTTAGTTTAGAAACATGATCAACCAACAATAAAAATAAAACATGCATACGGAAGCAAATAACAATCAAACAAATAAAATCACACAAAACATGGGTTGCCTCCCAAGAAGCGCTTTTCTTTATTTACGAGTCTTGTAGCTAGACTCAAGGTCATGGGTTACTACGTGATTCGGGTGAGTTCCTCGTTGAGGATATCTTTGGGATCAAACTTAGGTTTCAACTTTCTATCGGTTTCCTTAGTGTGGTATGACCTTTCAAACTTTTCTCCATCCGGATCATACAAAGTCATCCTCATATGCCATGTTCCATCACCTTCTTTAGGTGGCTTGTCCCACCTCCATTTACACTTGTCTCCCTCTCTTTTCCACTTATTCATCTCAATATTAATAGGCATTACGCTCAAGAACTCAATCATCTTCCTAAAGACTAAGGGTGTGTTTGGTAGAGAGAAATGGAGCCAAAGAAATGGAAATCACATTATTTCTCTTGTTTGGTACATCAAAGAAATACAAAAGCGGAGAAATCTGATTTCTCGAGATTTTGTTGCTTTGTAACTTGATTTCCACTCGCTTAGGTGAAGAAATGGAGAGAATTGGATTTTGTTGCTTTGTAACTTGATTTAAAAAATAAGTTTAAAAAAAAATTAAATATATGTTTTTTAGAATTGTTATTTAGAAAAAAAAAATTAAATAATTTTTTTTAAATAATTTTTATAAAAAATAAATTTAAAAAATTCAAAAATTTTAAAAACTATTTTTTTAAAAATATATATTTTTTAGAATTGTTATTTAGAAAAAATATTTTTTTTTAAATAATTTTTATAAAAAAAATTTAAAAAAAAATAAAATTTTTTTTAAAAACTATTTTTTTTAAATATATATTTTTTAGGATTGTTATTTAGAAAAAATAATTTTTTAAAAAAAATCAACAAATATTTTTTTTTTCATTTCTCGGGCTAAGTCTCTGCTGTTACCAAACATTAGAATTAAACAAAATTCTCTACTGATTTCTATTCTCTGAATTTCTATTCTCTACATCATTTCTTTTCTCTGAAATTCTCTCTACCAAACGTGCCCTAAGGGGTCCTCAAAGGGGTCTAGCTCTTCATCTCTAGCTATGAGTTGTTCTACCGAATGTGTCTTTTCTACGAAATCTTTCTCTAGATAAAATGGGCATTGAGGTCCTATGAAGTTCCTTTCTATCCAAGGTCCGTATCTAGATGGTCTCCTATTCATCTCTACCCAATGCGGTGTCGGTTCATCATCACAATCATAACTATGCTTCTTTACATCGTATACCGACCAAGTATCTCCTTCACCTACCGCTATCTTAGACTTCTTACAATCTATCATGGCGCTAGCGGTTGCTAAAAATCCTCTTCCTACCAATAATGGGCATGTAGTGTCACTAACCATGTCTAGGACGTGGAAATCCGCTAATATAGTTAGTTTTCCTACGTGAACAACTACATCCTTAATCATTCCAACCGGGTGGGCAATACTCCCATCCGCTAGCCCTATCAATACCTCCGTTTCCTCTAACTTTCCTAGCTTAAGAGTGGTGAATAAGGATAAGGGAATCAAGTTGAGGCTTGACCCTAAATCGGCTAGTGTGTCGAAAGCTTCGGATCTCCCTATCTTACAAGGCAAAACAAATATACCCGAATCATCAAGCTTTTTAGGCAACTTGTTTTGAACGAAGGCGGTCCCATTTTTACCTAGTTTAAACTTCTCATATTTTTCTAGGAGGGCACTATAGTAAGGAGCACGCGCTAAGACATCGATGACGGGGCGTTCAAGGTGAAGTTCTTTGAATTCATCGTCAAGGTCTTGCGTAGGAGGTGTTTCAACTATACTTTTGACCGGCTCTATATGGGGTGTTTTATTTGATTGGTCTTTTTGAGGAACTTGGTTTTGTTTGAAACACGTGCTCGTTGATTTGACCGAGTAGTATTGTGGACATGAAGTGGGTGACGAAACTGAAGATATGGAATTAACGTTTAGTTTCGGATTCTTGATTGTGTCGCTTGGGAGTGCTCCCATTTCTCGGTCATTGAGAACTTTCAACAATGCGTCAATTCTAGTGGTCATCTCGCTTTGCTTGTGTTTGAAATCGGCTTCAAACTTAGATATGCGAGCTTCTTGAGATGCCATAAACTTTGACATCAACCCTTCAAGATTGTTGGTACTACCAAAGTTGTTAGAAGGATTGTTGTTGAGAGTACGGTTGGATGGTGGACCGGTTGGTTGGTAACGGTTAGGCGGATTGGAGGAATTGGGTTGATTTTGTTTCCACCTAAGGTTTGGGTGATTTTTCCATGAGGGGTTGTATGAATCACCGTAAGTGTTTGGCTCGGGCTTGAAAGTGTACCACTTATCTCCCGCTTCGTCGGTACGCGTGGATGCGTAGTCCGCAAAAGCTGTTCCGGGGAGTTCCACACAATCACGAGTGTCATGGGGACCACTACATAATTCGCATGAAGAAGTGATTTTGTTCACTTGGCTTGAAGGCTTAGGAGCATCGTAAGATTTCATGAGAAACTTGACTTGGTCCTCAAGTTCCATGATCCTACGGTCGGGAGTGCTAGAATTGTTCGAAGGCAAAGATATTACCTTGACCGTTTTGTTCAAGTCACGGGGATCGTTCCAACTTTCGTTGTCATAGAGAGCAAGATCTTCTATGAGTTCCCATGATTGTTCCGCACTTAGATCACGTAGCTTACCACCGGCCGATTGGTCAATGGCTCGCCTCGTGGAGATGTCGATATGGTCATAAAAAATTTGGACTTGAAGCCAAAGATCTATGCCATGATGAGGGACTTTTTGGAGTAAATCCTTGAAACGAGTCCATGCTTCATAAAGAGATTCATTTTGACGTTGTTGGAACATCAAGATGTCATTTCTAAGCTTAGTAGTTCTCCCCGGTGGGAAAAATTGAGCAAGGAAACGAGTGGTGAGATCATCCCATGTGGTGATGGATCCCGCGGGTAAACGCTCAAGCCATTGCCTAACTTGATCCCGTAGAGAGAATTGGAATAGGCGTAAACGGGTAGTCTCTCTAGTTTCAACACCTAGGTCTATGGAATCTACGATTTTGATAAAGTCCTTAAGATGTTGGTTTGGATCTTCGGAACGAAGTCCATGGAATGCACATCCGCTTTGCACCAACCGGATGGTGTCGGATCGCAAGGGGGTCACATTGGCTCCAGTAAGCTTAATGGTGTTTCGGTAGCCTTGGTGGCTAGGTCGGGAATACTCTCCTAAGGTTCGGGGCCTAAGGGGTTCTAGTGGTGGGTTTTGTTGTGGTAGGATGACGGGTTCAAAGATGTTACCACCTTCCATGATGTCGGATGGTAAAGAGTTACGAACAAAGACACGAAGAAATAAGATAGACTAAAGAAAACCTAAAAATAAAAATAAAATCTTACTAGAAAGGAATCTAGCAAGTAGACCTAATAAAAAGAAATTCTAACCTAGACAATAACTATTCCCCGGGCTGCGGCGCCAAAAACTTGATGCGTGGGAATCGCAACAGGCTTTACCTCTCGAGGGATCTCGAGAAACTTACAACCCCCACCAGGTAGTGTACCTGATCGTTGTAGTATAGTATAGTGACAAGTACCGGGGGATTGATCGTTCAGCTTAGGAATAGTGTCGCTAGGATTAGAAAGCCTAAATACTAGTTCTAAAGGTGAGGGGTGATTATTTTTGTATTTTTATATTTTTTGAAAGCAAATAAAATCTCGGGTTTTGGAAGAGTGGGCGGAATTAGTTGCTATTCAACTAACCCAATACTAAGATGCAATCAAAATAAAATACTAAAATTGAAATTAAACTAATTAAACTAAGGTTGTGAGCAGTAATTGGAGAAAATGTGTTTACTTAGATTTCACTACTCCTAGATATCTTTTACACGTTAATTACTTGTTATAATTGCATAGATGACGGATCGTATTCCTTAATACCATTCATGGGGTGGCACACATAACTCCCCAATTCTATGAGCTCTTATCTCCTCCTACACCATGCCCAACACAACTATAGGGATTGTAAACAGTGGTTCATGCATTAAATACTACCAATAAAGACCTAGTGCGCCTCGGTTCATGTTTCTTAAGACGTTCAAGCATGTTACCATTTGGAGATCTTCCAGTTTTCTTAAGCCTAACATATAAATCATTCATCCAAAACAAGAATAAACAAGTAATCAACACATAATCAATATCTAGGTTTCATTAGATCTAAGCAAATACAAAAGAGATCTAGCCTAGCATGATAGAATTAAGACAAGAACATGATATAGACAACCAACACATAGACATATTGATTGAATTAGAAGAACACTTATCTTGATTAATCATGCTAGGTATCAAGGGTTTGGAACCCTTGAAAAACCTGTAAAGTTACACCAAAATCGTACTTAGGGTTTCTCCCAAAACTTCTCTCTTTAATGTGTGAAAAATAGAAAACTATATATAGAAAAATAGGTCTGACGGCGTCAAGAGTAATCTTGTGACGCCGTCACCACGCCGCCAAAACTCTCCTCGGACTGCCTAGATCCACTTCTGACGCCGTCAAGACATAAGCACTTCCAGGCCGTCATGACTCTTTTACTCTTGACGCCCTTCCTACGTGACGCCGTCAAAACTCTTCTGGGTTGTCATGGAAATTCATGAAATTTGCTCTTGACGCCGTCAAGGATTTGCTCTTGACGCCGTCACCTACTGTTCCCAGCTTGGAAAATTAAGACTTTGGCGTTTTCTTCACTTTTATGCTCCAAAAACGTCCGAATTGCTTCCTTTTCCAGATTTCACTCCCAAAGTACCTAAAATCACAAAAGGAACGATTTAGGGCAATATTTGATCAAATAAATTCGGATTCGGGCTTAAATGACCCCCTAAAAGTGGTTCATTTTTCGCCTCATCATGTACCGTTTCGAGAAACTTTCTGTGGATTTGACCAGGCCGGGTAATAACTTCAAGCTAGTCTAACTAGTGATGTAAGCGTGTCTCGAATCGGTCAGGTTCACTGAAAGTGGATCAATTCAAAAGGTGCTTGTTCCTCCCGCATGTGCAAATTTATTTAAGCACTTATGAGCACATGTGAAGGGGGAGCTCTTCATAAAGTAAACACAAAACTCTCAAAGTGTTAAACAAAATGTTTGATATTCACAAACACTTTGAGAGATTTTCAAAGGTTTCTTGGCTATTGTCGGATAAACATGGAGTTATAAGGTGATTAAGATAGGAAATACAGTCCTATGATCCGCCAGAGCCGGAGGGATCTACCCAAGGACATCACCAATAGTTAGAATTAGAAGTCCTTAGGTATGATACGATAAAAGGAGAAAAGAATGAAAGGGAAAGAAGGAGTTGAAGAATTTAAAAGAAAAGTAAAGAAAAGGGTGAAAAGAAATAGCCCTCCATATGTTCAACCTTAGGGCAGACACCGGGTTCAACTCATATGCTACTGGTTGTTACTAAGGTGACACTGGTATTGAAGACAAAGACGTCATGGACCCAGTGACGCACTGCACTAAACCTTCTTAACCACTCAAGTTCTCTTAAAAGAGCTTGTTTCATTCTCACGGGGAACCGATATAATCTATCGACTCATCTCTTAGAGATGGTTGATATTGAAACAGGAGACCCCTCCCTAGTCTCCGCATAGGAAACCTAAGTGTGCACTTTTCGAGTCTAGAGCCATGAGATACATCAAAGATCTCTTAGGAACACTTAGTATTTCTACAACTGGTGTTCTACATCAATGGACACCAGCTGTAAATTATTGAGTCCTTCGCAGATCTTAGCAATCTGCCGAGAACGTTTATGAGGGAATTTACATAAGTATTTCTCAATGATTGAACGGAAATCCTGCCAGGGTCAACATTAAACAGCCCTGACAGCAGGTCACTTCGGTAACTCCTTGCGGGTTACGCTTAGTGTTTGCGGTGGTTTCTTAGCGGTCTACAATCGTGGAGTGATCCCCAGCGACTCACCCAGTCATTGAGCTACTTAGTAGGTCTTGTAAGCTCCCTCAGGAGTATCTGATATGGGAACGGCCTTGATAAGGGTTAGAAGGAGTCTTCACACTATGCTGTTGACGATCTCTAATTCCTTATCTGTAAGTACCAGATATTTTATTGCTAAACTGTTTACATGCAGGGTTACTTCATCTCCATGGCGATGGATTCCACATGCTCATACATGCATCTTGAAGTCATTAAAATCTCCCTCAAAGATCAAAGCAACACAAAGTTCAAAGAAAGATTCTACGCCAAAAGGAAGAATCTACAAAGTAGAAAGACTAAAGATCTTAAGTGAAAGAAAGGGACTACGAGCATGTATAAGTCAGAATTCAAAGATGTATGAGCATGTTGGAATGGCTGACTACCACCACAGACGCGGAAGTGACGAAAGGCAGACAACTTCATTATTTGATCACTATCATAACAACAAAGAACAAAGAACAAAGAACGATTAAGGATTCTTTACTCATGATTATTGAAAGACGTCTCAAGCTATGAAAGTCAAAGATGAAGAAATGACAAAGGGGTCAAGCAACCGTGATGACCGACCCTTAGGGGGAGATTGTTGGGATCATAGTTTTTACTATTTTATCAAGTCTCGGTCATTTGTAATAATAGGTTGCTTAAGTTACTAGTTACTTTCATTTATGATATGTTATTAGTTTACAAGGCTTAAGCTATTGAGTACATGGGCCTTAAAGCCCATACAAAATCCATGTAGGGAGGACTAGGAGTGTTGCCCTAGCTCCTCACCTATAAATAGAAGACTTAGGCTATTGTAAACTTGGTTGTTTATTTGAAATCATAAGGAAACTCTTGCTCTTATCATTCTCTTATTCAAATATTCATTCCATCCTTATATCTATCTCATTCTTGTTTGTGTGAAATCAATATGGTGACCTAACAGGAACTAAAATATGCTTAAACAAACAACAAGCAACAGTTTTTAACAACTTAACAATAATTTGGAATTTTAAATAAAAATGGTGAAAACTGATTGTGCTGGAATAAACTGAAATTGATATTAAATTAAGTTGGAATTACATAAATGAGACTGAGTACACACCTTTTAAACTAATTTTAAAAACTAAAAAGTTACATTACATAAAATCGACCTAAAAACTACACTAAGAGAAAATAAAACCTAACTACTGCCTCCATCTCCTCTTTTTTCTTTTCTTTTATAGTCCCTGAGTCTCTCTCATCCTTTCCCACTTCTTTCTGACCATTGGATTGGTTCAATCCATCTCCACCATTCAAACTGTTTTTGGCGGCAAAAAGGGATTGGGCAGTTGTGAGTGGTTTAGGTGGGAATTTAATGAGGAGGGGGGAAGGTAAGGTGTAGGTGTAGTAATTAATTGAAGGTTGGACTTTGGTGATAAAGTGGAAAAGGGGGGGGGGGGGGGGGGAACACAGTTGCAGAATTCATGGAAGTTGGGGATGGGGGGTGTACAGTGAAACGGGGTTGGGGGTGTTGACCGGTTTGACCGGGTAATATTATAAAAGGGAAGGGTTTTGGGCCTAGGTGATTGGGCTTGGGGGGCTGTTTTTGTGGATCAGGTAGTGGACTTGGATTGGTTTTGGTTTATGGTTTTGGTTTTAAATAATAACCATGGTCCGTTTGGTAAAGTAACTAACAAGGACCAAATATGTAAAATACCAAAAGTTTAGGGACCTGAATTGATACTTTCCAAAATTTTATTATAAGGACCCTTATTGACAAGTTTGAATATTATAAAGACCAAAATTATAATTTTCCAAAATTTGAAACCTCGAGGACCAAAATTGTCATTTTTCAAACTTGAGGGGTTAAACTTGCCATTTTGTGAAAAAATTTTATCCAAGGACCAATATTGAACATTTTGAATTTCCAAGGACTAAAAATGATTTTTCATCCAAAAATATCCCACCAGGGACCAATTCTGTCAATTACTGAAACTCCAGGGACTGAATTTGCAAATTTCCAAAACTTTTCCAAAATTTTTCACCAAAGGACAAAATATGACAACTTATGATTGTAAAACGACCTTTGGTGATAATTTTCCATATTTTGAATGACCAAGGACTAATTTTGTAATTTTATGAAAGTTGGAGGACTGAAACTGCCAATTTTGCAAACTTTGTACGTTTTTCATTTGTTTTTGCTCATTTTGCATCTAAAACATATAAAACACAATTTTGAAATATTTTCAGTATTTTGATGCATTACTGAGTGTTTTTGTATGTTTTGCAGTTCAGATTAGACCAAAAATGATGAGTGTTTGAGCACTCATCAATCCCCCACACTAAACTATTGCTAGTCCCTAACAATAACTGTTTTGAAAACTTGATGGATTTTAAACTCTTTACCAAAAGCCATCACTTCTGGAGTAGCCAGGTGTAAGAACTGTGGCACACCTGATAACCGTGTGATTTTGAGCAAACCACCAGCTGTCAACGGATTTGATTCGTCTTTACCAAAAGCCGTTTGCTTCTGGACTAGCCAACTCCTGATGGAATAGTCAACATCTTGGTGAGCTGATTACCAATTATGGATTTTCCACTGCCTTTACCACAAGCCATAATCTTGCGGGCTAGCCAACTCATTCACTTTATGGGATATGGGGAGTTGAGGAACCATACAATTTTGGGCAAATTGCAAGCCATAAACGGATTTGATATATCTTTACCAAGAGCTGTTTACTCCTGGATTAGCCAATCCCTTTTGTCGGTTAAACAAGGCGGACTGATAACCACAAAAATTTTGAAGCACTAGTGAAAAATTTTTGAAATTTTTTTGAAATTTTGGCTAAAAACGGGGGTATAAGATAGTAAAATGCGATAAAATTTGCTAGAATAGCGAAATACCCCCCCCCCCCCCCACACTTAGCATGAATATTGTCCTCAATATTCAAAGTCCCGGCTATTATGCCGACTCTTTGAACGTAAAAGGGAAACATTACAAGCTAAACGTGGAAAACACCATTTTGTATTTTCACTTCTTAAGCAACCATAGCATGGGGGACTCCCCCACACTTAGGGTGAAAACCCTATATGCATGCTACTGTTTTTGTTTACCGAGTCGCTAGCTTGACTCGACCCCGAATTCATTTGTCCTTGGGGAAGCATGATGTGGAAGAAACAATCTCAATCGGACTTTCATTCAAGATGTTTGGACAAACATTTGAAGCACGTGAAAGTTCCAGACCGATGAGATAATTATCCGGCTCAAGATAATGATACATGAAAATGCCAGGATCAAATATAGTGTCTTCATTCCCGAAGGAGTGAAGAAGAGAGGAAGGCACCTCGAGAACAGGATCATTAGCCTGAGTTTGGATTTCAAGGGCTAAGCTCAAAAATATCCCGGGAGGGTGGGTGGGAATTTGCAAATCCTCATGATTAAGGATATCTCCCCCCGGGCTATCATACTCCGGAGGAGTCATGATAAGGCGATCAATGATGGGCTCAGAAGGTATTTCGTCAACATCACTGATGTCTCCATAAGATAAAGACTTTTCATCAATGGGTGAATCACTAAGCCCGATATCGAGATAGGAATTGAGTGACGGATCGTCATTCAATAAACTTTCAAGGAACAGAATATCCCCCTCAGAATCAAGATAGTTATCATCAACTTCATACGAAGTTGAACTATCTAGGGCAAGGAATGCTTCGACTTCCTCCATATCATCTTTGAAATCAAAGAGATAATCATCACCTCCCGATGGAAGTGGATTGGTGTGAGTGAGTTCATCGGTGAACTCCTCGAGAAGAAAGTCAACATTAGAGTGGGGAAGGGATGCATCAACATACTCAATGTCTCCATAAGATAAACAATCATCACTGGAATCAGAGACAATCTCAATTTGATCATTTGGATTATTAGGGGGTGAAGGAATATCACACACTTGATCAAAAGTCCCCTGTGACTCTCTCGAGATTGGGACAAGGATCTCAACACTAGACTTTATTAATTCGTCCGATTCCTTATTAGGAACAGTGCTAAGATGCTCATTCCCCATGTTCAGAGAGTGAGTGTGAACTTCGGGTGTGATAACAACAGACTGAGGGAGATGAGAGGAGCTAGCATCCATGGATTGTACAAGTTCCATTTGATCTTCTGCTAGTAAATTCTCCGTCACATTATTTTCTCTCTGATTTTCAATTGAAGGAATTACAAGTGATGAATCTGACGAACCCTTATAAAATTGAAGTATATCAAGGGTGTCCTCATTATCACTATCATCATCACAGTCTAGAAGAGCAGCTTGACGAAATTTGGCACGTGTTATAGCTGCTTGTTCTAAGACAAGTAATTCTTCCATACTCAATTCGTTTTTAGCCTCTCGTTCTTCAGCAAGTAATTCTGCCATAGATTTCTCACGAGAGTCTTGAAACGATGTAGTAACCAACTCCTCCTTAAGTTCTTTTAATAAATCAAGAGCCTTTAGTAAAAGGTCTTGCTCAGTATCTTGAGGAGTTGTGTGAATCATATACTGTGGAGGTGGGTCTGAAAACGAATAGTCGTGATTGTTACAAGGAAATGAATTCCTTGTTTGACAATCCGAACTAGAATGTGGACCTCCACAGTAATCACAACAGTAAAACTGATGTGGCTGTGGGTTGTATGTGCTTGAGTTATAATTGTTATCAGGAAACTGCTCATAGACAAGCGTGTTTCCCGATTGACAATCATAACTGTAGTGTGAACCACCATAGTACTCACAACAGTAAAACTGCTGAGTCTCATGGTGTGGTAACTGATGGAATGAATCAGTCGTGTCATGGTAGGAATAGGGATTCTGGTTATAGACAGGCCCGTTTCCTGATTCTACCAAGCCACAGTTGGGGCAATTGCCACCATTATAAGGATTACCACACCAATGGCAAACCAAAAAGTGTGGATGAGACATAGAAAGAATCAAAAGGCTAGGGAGGGGTAGGGATGAAGAATCAAAGATGTGAGAGGGTAAATGAGAATGTTTTTGGGTTTTTGGATAAATATTTTGTACAAATGAGAAAGAAAATATTTTTGTGTTTTTTTGTGTTCGTTGAAAACTGAGTTTAAAATGTTTTCGTGAATGGTTTTGTTTTGAAAATAAGAAAATATGAACAAAGGATGGATAAATGTACAATTGGAACGAATTCCAAAATCACTAATCAGAAAAACCGTTTAGAAAACGCACACAACCTCCCCGGCAGCGGCGCCAAAATTTGATTGAGCCCAAACAGTCAACCTAAATTGACCAGGGAATGGTCAACAAGGTCAAACAGCCTAGAGTCAATGCTCCGCGGAAGTATAGTGTTTCCCCGGGTCGTTATGTCCCGACGAGGTGTGGATTGTTAACAAACGGTTATGTGATCGGGTGAATCTGGACAGGAAGGGGTATAAGTGAGTTGTGATGATTACACTACTGGAATATAAAAGAAAATAGCTTAAATACACTATATTAACAAGACTGTATAGTTTGAAAACCCAGAAACGTTTAAAACTAAAAACGCGTACGTTTACGTTTTAAATAACGCGAACGTACAAAATAAAAAGTGAAAACTGAAATCTGAAAACACCCAGGGGGTGAAAATGAATTTTTTACAAACTAAAAGGTAAAAGAAAATTTTTAGAAAAAGAAAATAATTTTTTACACTAATTAATTATTTAATATTAATTAAATACTATTTATTACTTATTATTAATATTTAAAATACTTAAATATAATACAATATTAATTAAATACTAAAAAGGTGAAAATAAAATTTCTAAAATTATGAAATAACTAAAAACTAATTTTAAAATAAAAAATAAGTATTTTTGTCTTTTTGTGATTTTTCTATTAATTATTAATTACCTAATTAAACTATTTTAAATTAAGAAAAATAGCAAATGAACAGTAAAAATTCTAATAAAATTTATAAAATTATATTATAACATATAAAAGCTATAAAAAATATAAAAACTGGGTTTTACTTAATAAAAACTAATTATGCTATTTAAAACTAATTATTAATTAATAATTAATAAAACTAAGATTAATTCTAGTAAATACTAAATGACAAAATAAAAATCTGAAAAAATTATTATAAATACTTTAATATAAGAGGAATTTAAGAAAATTATAAAATAGCTAAGTACTTAACAAAAATATAAAATTGAAAATTAAAATTTAATTCACATTAAATAGAAACTATCACTTAAAAATTAAATTGGATTTTTGGAATTTTTCTTTTGGAAACTTAATTTAAACCTAGAAACAAGTAACTTTTGTAAAAACAAGCTTGGTGGAACTCAGAAATAAGCATAACAAGTGCTTATTTCTTAGACAGCTGACTTTGGTCAACTGTTTAAGCTATAAGCTTGGAATAAGCTCAAAGCTGAGAACCAGGGGTGGAATTGGGTAGAAACATGTCCAAGAGACTTGTGTGATGGCAAAAAAACCAAAGATGGTCCCTGGATAAGCTGTTAAGCCAAAATAAGCAGTTCTAAATACCAAAAATCCAAACAGAAAAGGGACAATGTTGAGAGGTAGTGCAGCCCTAGCAATTGGAGCTCAAATTCCAAATTAAGCCAAGAACTATGAAGAGGGGCTTATTGGCTTTTCAAAAAGCCAATAAGCATCCTCTGGGTCCCACTAGGTAAGCCATGAGAGGCAAGGAAAGTTGGGGTGTTGGACTGATGTCTGTGTAGCAGGGCATGCATATGCCCTGCAGCCTACTTTGGGCAAAGAAATAAGCCACAGAAAAATTTACAAAATTAAGATGATGGATGGAATCTAAAGTTGAGCTGGTAGACAACACATATAAACAAGTTTCAATCCATAAAAACAAACACAAAATTCTATTTAAATCTGTGAACTTTTGGAAAAATCTGAAAGGTGACCTTTGACTTTTTAAGCAAAACTTAAGATTTTGACTTTTGTTGATTTTGGATGGATCTAAATGGCTGAAAACATGTTTGTAAGTTAAAGTAAAAGCAAAATAAGTTAAAAGGACAACTTATATCATGTTATGATAACTTATGGAACTCAATGACCACCACAGTTAACTGTGGTGGTGTGATTTGTGGGATATTGACTTTTGGTGCTAAGTGGTGAACTTTTAAAGCCTAACTCAACCTAAAATCACTTAATGCAGTGTATTTAGACCAAAGTGACAACAAAATAACAACAACAACACACTTAAACCTGCAAATCCAAACACCCCTTAATAAACAGATTATGAAAATTTGTGAAGCAACTTGCAAATTTAGACCATGAAATTGAAATTTAAAGGTATACTGAGCTATAGTAAACACAGATAAACAAATATGAACAATAATTAACCACTACAACTACAAGTCACAAGATTATGTAATTTTATAGAAAACCTTACAAATTGGCCAAAACCAGGAACAAGGGTGCAATGGCTCAGAACACTATCCTATTACTACCCTTGGAGTTCTAAACCAGATGGTGTCCAAAATCTTCCTTACTCACTGCTTCTTCTTCATTCTACACTTACTTTTGAATTCTCAAGTATTTTTCTTGTATTTTTTTGGTAATTTTATTTTACTTAACTCAAACTGTTTCAAACCCTGTGAAAGCTTTAAAAACTTATGATGGAACTAAAATATGCTTAAACAAACTACAAGCAACAGTTTTTAACAACTTAACAATAATTTGGAATTTTAAATAAAAATGGTGAAAACTGATTGTGCTGGAATAAACTGAAATTGATATTAAATTAAGTTGGAATTACATAAATGAGACTGAGTACACACCTTTTAAACTAATTTTAACAACTAAAAAGTTACATTACATAAAATCGACCTAAAAACTACACTAAGAGAAAATAAAACCTAACTACTGCCTCCATCTCTTCTTTTTTTCTTTTCTTTTTTAGTCCCTGAGTCTCTCTCATCCTTTCCCACTTCTTTCTGACCATTGGATTGGTTTCAATCCATCTCCACCATTCAAACTGTTTTTTGCGGCAAAAAGGGATTGGGCAGTTGTGAGTGGTTTAGGTGGGAATTTAATGAGGAGGGGGAAGGTAAGGTGTAGGTGTAGTAATTAATTGAAGGTTGGACTTTGGTGATAAAGTGGAAAAAGGGGGGAACACGGTTGCAGAATTCATGGAAGTTGGGGATGAGGGGTGTACAGTGAAACGGGGTTGGGGGTGTTGACCGGTTTGACCGGGTAATATTATAAAAGGGAAGGGTTTTTGGCCTAGGTGATTGGGCTTGGGGGGCTGTTTTTGTGGATCAGGTAGTGGACTTGGATTGGTTTTGGTTTATGGTTTTGGTTTTAAATAATAACCATGGTCCGTTTGGTAAAGTAACTAACAAGGACCAAATATGTAAAATACCAAAAGTTTAGGGACCTGAATTGATACTTTCCAAAATTTTTATTATAAGGACCCTTACTGACAAGTTTGAATATTATAAAGACCAAAATTATAATTTTCCAAAATTTGAAACCCCGAGGACCAAAATTGTCATTTTTCAAACTTGAGGGGTTAAACTTGCCATTTTGTGAAAAACTTTTATCCAAGGACCAATATTGAACATTTTGAATTTCCAAGGACTAAAAATGATTTTTCATCCAAAAATATCCCACCAGGGACCAATTCTGTCAATTACTGAAACTCCAGGGACTGAATTTGCAAATTTCCAAAATTTTTCACCAAAGGACAAAATATGACAACTTATGATTGTAAAAGGACCTTTGGTGATAATTTTCCATATTTTGAATGACCAGGGACTAATTTTGTAATTTTATGAAAGTTGGGGGACTGAGACTGCCAATTTTGCAAACTTTGTACGTTTTTCATTTGTTTTTGCTCATTTTGCATCTAAAACATATAAAACACAATTTTGAAATATTTTCAGTATTTTGATGCATTACTGAGTGTTTTTGTATATTTTGCAGTTCAGATTAGACCAAAAATGATGAGTGTTTGAGCACTCATCACCCATGCTCAAAGAGTGAGTGGGAACCTCGGGTGTGATAAGAGTGAGTTGAGATGGAATCTCAACTGATGAAATTTCATCTGATGAATCTTTTTAAAATTGAAGAATATCAAGGATATCCTCATCATCACTGTCATCAGGAATGAAACGGAATCGAGAGCTAGATCTGGGTGCTTTTTCTTTTGCTATTGATTCCCTAATAGATCTTTCATATGCATCTTGGGAATTTATTTTAGCAGCCTGTTCTTCAGCTAACAATTCTTCCATCGATTTTTGATTTGGATTATCTGGGGTATGTGTGATTCCTTTCAAATCTTTCACTAAATCTAAAAGATCAAGGAGAAGACTTTGAGGAATTGGTGGAGATGGAGGTTCATCATAATACGATGTGTCACAATTGTTACAAGGAAATGGATTCCTTGTTTGACAAACGGAGCTGAAGTGTGGACCTCCACAGTAATCACAACAGTAAAACTGATGTGGCTGTGGGTGGTATGTGCTAGAGTTATAATTGTTATCAGGAAACTGCACATAGACAAGCGTGTTTCCCGATTGACAATCAGAACTGTAGTGTGAACCACCACAATACTCACAACAGTAAAACTGCTGAGTATCATGGTGTGGTAGCTGGTGGAATAAATCAGTCGTGTCATGGTAGGAATAGGGATCTTGGTTATAGACAGACCCGTTTCCTAACTCTACCATGCCATAACAGGGGCAATTACCACCATTATAAGAACTATCACACCACAGGCAAATCAGAAGGTGTGGATGAGACATAGAAAGAATCAAAAGGTTTGGGAGGGTAAGGAATGAAGAATCAAAAGGGTAGGAGGGTAAAGATGAATATTTTTGATTTTTTGGAAAGACATTTTTGTACAAATAAGAAAGAAAATATTTTTGTGTTTTTTTGTGTTCGTTGAAAACTGATCTTAAAATGTTTTCAGGAACTGTGTTGTTTTTATATGAAAATAAGAAGATAATATGAACAAGGGTGGTAAATATACAATGGATGTATATCCTGATTCACTAATACGCAAAACCGTTTAGAATAGCGCGCACACCTCCCCGGCAACGGCGCCAAAATTTGATTGATGCTAAACAGTCAACTTAAATTAACCAAGTAAATGGTCAACAAAGTCAAACTACCTAGACCAATGCTCCGGGTAATATAGGGTTTCCCCGGGTCGTTATGTCCCGACGAGGTGTGGATGGTTATCAAACGGGCTTGTGATCGGGTGAATTAGGATGGAAAGGGGTTTGTGATTGATTACACTACTGATTTGTATAATGAAATAGCTTAAATAAGCTATATTAACAAAGCTGTAAGTTTAGAAAAACCAGAAACGTTTAAAACCTAAAAACGCGTACGTTCAGTTTTAAGTAACGTGAACGTACAAAATAAAACGCGAGTTTTGGTAAAATAAAATACTTACAAAGATGAAAATCACATTTTTACAATCCTAATAATAAAAGAAAATTTTTTAGAAAATTAAAATTAATTTTTACACTATTTATATAATTATTATTAATTAATTACTATTTTCTAATTACTTATTAATTATTTAAATTAACCTAAATTATAACTAATTATGAAATTACACTAAAAATATGAAAAATAAATTTGGAAAAATCTAAAATATTATAAAACTAATTTTCACACTTAAAATACATTTTTCCTACTTTTTTAATAATTACTATTAATTAAAAACTAATTATTAATTAATTTAAACTATTTTAAATTAAGAAAAATAGAAGATGAACAGTAAAAATTACAAGAAAATTCCTAAAATTATTTTACAACTTATAAAAGCTAGGAAAAATATAAAAACTAGGGTTTACTTTATAAAAACTAATTTTGCTATTTAAAACTTAAATATTAATTAATTACTAATAAAACTAATATTAAATCTAATAAATACCAAATGATAATATAAAAATTTGATAAAATTACTAAAGATAGTTTAACCTAAAATAAATTTAAGAAAAATATAAAAATGCTAAATTCTTAACAAAAATCTAAAAAGGAAAATTAAAAATATAAATAAAATTAAATAGAAACTATCACTTATAATTAATATTTGATTTTCTGGAATTTTATTTTGGAAACTTGTTTTATACCTAAAAACAAACAACTTTTATGAAAACAACTTTTTTACATCTTAAAAATAAGCATTGTGAGCTCAATAAGCTTGGATAGTTGACTTTGGTCAACTGTCAAGGCAAAAAGCTTTGAAATAAGCTTAAATTTGAGACCTGGGGTGGAATTAGATTTGAACAAGTTGAGAGAGTGGAAATGAGCTAATAAAAACCAAAAGGATTCCCTGAATAAGCAATAAGTAGTGAAATAAGCCAATTGAGCACCTTGCTCAACTCAGAAAAAGGGACAAAGTTGGTGACCCTTGCAGCCCTAGCAAATGAGGTGAGAACCTCAAAATAAGCCCAGGGACTTGAAGATGAGCTTATTGGCTTCTCAAAAATCCAATAAGCTCATTGTGGGGCCCACTATGTAGGCCAGGGGAAGGCATGGAAGTTGGGGTCTGAGCCTGATGGTCTGTATAGCAGGGCATTGGCTTGCCCTGCAACCTACTTTGAACAAGGAATTAAGCCACAGAAAAAATTACAAAAATAAGGTGGTGGATGGAATCTAAAGTTCAGCTGGTAGTTTATGCACCCAAGAAATTTCAGGACCTCAATCCAAATACAAAATTCTACAAAATTCACCCAAGATTTGAGTTTTTCTGCCAAGGCCCAATATTGACTTTTTGAAATTACATCCTACTTTGACTAAGGTGAGATTCTAATGCTTCATGCTTACTTGCAATGTTGTTTGAAGCTAAAATGAAGCTAAATTAACCTAGAGTTACTAATTATAAGCTAATGTGATGGTTGTATGAACCACAGATTCGACACAGTAAATAGATGTGAGATCACTTAGATGATTTTGACTTTTTAAGACTTGAGACCAAAGTGAAATGATCAATTCCAGTTACCTAGACCTAAACTATCATATTGCATTCACAATTAACAACAAAGATCACCAAGAAACCTATGGAACAGGTAGTCCCAAACACCCCTTTAAACCTGTTATGGTAATTTTGAGAGACAAATGGTGAACCTAAGCAATACTACTGATGCTAACTTATGACATGAGCAATGAAGGATAGGTACAAGCTAAATAGAACAGAAAATAAGCACATTAACAAGCACAAACAAAATTAGATACTTGAAACTAATATACAAACCAAAGAAGTGATTTATGATGGAAATTAAAGTTACAAACCTCAAATCAGAGGCTTAAAGCTCATGAGAGCTTGTTATCAAGCTGAATGACCTAGATACAATCACCAATCCATTTCTGAATCACCTTGCTACAATCATACACTTTAGTTGACTTTTGTTGACTCGTTGAATTTTTGGTAATAAAACAATGTTTTAAACACAACTGAGCTTATGAAAGCTTAAGAATGTCTTATATGAGCTAAAATAACTATTTAACAACAACTTCTATAACATCACAGATTATATTGAGTTTTTCAAATAAGAAAAATGGCAACTTGTTGAAATTCAATAAAGGACTTGAAATTTAAATTGAAGAAAGCTTAAATTATACTGGAAATGTGATTACAATATCTTTTAACTAAAAATTACAACATAAAAATAACTTTAAACCTAATTTTACATGAAATCGACACTACTACTATTCTAAAACCTAAACTAATAATTCATTCTGCATTTTTTTCTTCATTTTATAGACCTGGAGTGATACTCTCTCTTTCCCATCACATTCTAAGCTGTTGGATGGCTTCCACTTGATCTTAGCGTTTGATTTTGGTTTTGGCGGGAAAAAGAATTTAGCAGTTGTGAGTGGAGTTGGTGAGGAGGGTGAGTAGTATTAATTGAAGTGGAGAGTTGGAGGGGACAAAAGGGAGTATTGGTGAGGGTTTGGTGGAAAAGGTGAGGGAGGAGGGGGGAGACATGGAATGGGTATTAAGGGGTTGGGGATGGTGAACAGTAGTTTGACTAGGGGTTGACTGGGGTGGACTTTTTGACCCAGGGAAGTATATAAACGGGGGGTGGGCTTTTGGTGTGTTGGGCTAGGTGGGCTGGTGAACCAGGCTTTGGAATTGGGTATTTGGTTTGGTTTATATTAACATAAAGGGTTCATTTGGTTAGTAGTTAAAACACAAGGACCTAATGTGTAATTTCTGAAAAGTTAAGGACCTGAATTGCAAATCTTCCAAAGTATCCTCAAGGGACCAATCTTGCCATATAAGAATAATACAAGGACCAATATTAATTTTTTCCAAAATAACACACCCGAGGACCAATTATGTAATTTTCCAAACATGAGGGACCAAAATGTAAATTTCTCCAAACTTCACACCAAGGACTAAAAATGACTTTTGTAACTTCCCAAGGACCCAAAATGATTTTTCTTTCAAAAATATCCCACCAGGGACCAAATCTGCCAAAGTTTGAAACTCCAGGGACTAATTTTGTAGTTTTCCAAAACTTTTTCAATTTTTCACCAAAGGACAAAATATGACAACTTATGATTTCAAAAGGACCTTTGGTGACTTTTCTTTCCAAATAAGTGCTCAGGGACTATTTTTGCCAATTTTTGAAAGTTGGGGGACTGAAACTGCCAATTTTGCAAACTTTGTACGTTTTTCATTTGTTTTTTTACTCATTTTGCATCTAAAACATATAAAACACAATTTTGGAATATTTTCAGTATTTTGATGCATTTCTGAGTGTTTTTGTATGTTTTGCAGTTCAGATTTAACCAAAAATGATGAGTGTTTGAGCACTCATCATTGTAACTGCCCCGCCAAGATATATTGTTACATGTGCTAAACGACACGGTATTGTTCATAGGCATTCAATTAGCCCAGAAATGACAAATGAGCCTCAACCTTAGTTGTGGCCGCAAATATCATAGATATATATATATATATATATATATATATATATATATATATATATATATATATATATATATATATATATATATATATATATATATATATATATATCAAAAAGCCATAAACTATTTTCTGGGCTGCTAAGGCATACCAGATACTTGTCATGGCTGCAACCACAACCAAGTTGTGACTGCCCCGCCAAGATATATTGTTACATGTGCTAAACGACACGGTATTGTTCATTGGTATTCAATCAGCCCAGAAATGATAAATGAGCCTCAACCTTAGCTGTGGCCGCAAATATCATTGATATATATCAAAAAGCCATAAACTATTTCTTGGCCGCATCAAAATACCATAAACCACATATATTATTTGGGATGCCAAGTTCAGCCGTTAGGATCTAAGGCAATAACAACTTCAATTACATTTTGCAAAGCTAATAATTCTTACCTTTCAGCCAAACATTTGACCTGCTTGTTTCTTGTTTTTTAGTCCCAAAACATTTCGCCAAAAAAAACATTGTGAGCTTCATTCAACCGACCACCAAACAACCTAATTTTGCTAATACCTACATAATTATGAACATAACCAATCAACTTCAACATCGAAAAATTACAGTCACCGAAAATGGTCTAAAGAAAAAAAAATAAAACTACGATAAAAAAACGTACCTTTAACTCCTAATCAGCCGTGTCCTTCCGTAAGACCCCACACCTTCCGTATATGACATCACATCACCACATCACCACCACTGAGAATAAGATTTGTTAGAAAGAGAAGAGGTTGGTTATGGTACCATAAATCAGATTCTTTGATGAGTTTCATTAAACATGTGGTAGGCACCAACATTATTAACACATGAAAGGAAGCCGTAGGCATCAAACGACAGCAAATCCCCGCCATGGCTGCAACCACAAACTCGCCGTGGCTACCCCGCCAAGATACGGGGTTCGACCATCATTAGGGTTTCATACAGTAGATCCAAGAAAGGTAAGAAACACCGTTTGCAAAACGGCACCGTATGTATCCTGGTTTAATATATACTTTAATTAGTATGGTTCGGTTTCAAATCATGAGTATCCAAGAAAAAAAAGACGTAGAGTGTGCTTGTTTCATTAAGATGTTTTGAGTCTGAATCTAACTACCACATCTTATTATAAAGTCTGAATCTGAATGAAATAATGTTGTTTATTTTTCATATAATCGTCTGAATGATTTTTTTTTAAGTATATATTATATTATAGCAATACCATAAATAACTAGGTTGTGTAGATATGAAACAAAACTTTTTATCATAAATATTAGTTATAAACCATCAAATATATTATAATATTATTAACGAAAGTCTTCAATCTCTTATTGAGTAAGAGGAAGTAAAACAAGTCCCCCACCTCTTATTGAGTAAGATGTTATATATTTAACAGGGTCTGAGTCAAAAGAAAAAAACAAACAACATAAATGTCTGACCATCACTCATTAAGACTAAGAGGCTATTAAGACATTTTTGCAAAAAACAAACACGGCGGTAGAAACAAAGATGGAGTTTATTTTCTTTTAATATAATTAAACTAAATGAGATACGCTAATAACAACACATTTATATGAAAAACGAGCATTCAATTTTTAGTCAATAATTATTACTACACTTTGTTGGTGCATTTTAATATTTTTGCTCTTAATGTAGTTTTTTGTCTTGCGGTGTGTTAATATCACTATGGAGATTAATTGATTATCTTAATATGATTTTAGTTTCATTTGTAGAATGACAAACAAATTTGGCAAAATGAATTTATTATATTAGTTGTTAAGAGTAGGAAAATTATATGTTGAGATTGATGTCTTCAAATATATTTATATATGCAATATGCTACAAATTAAATATACTAACAATATTGGACCGATTTTCACAACAATAAAAAAATATTGAAACTTAAATGATTTTTGTGGATAAAATAAAGTTCGAGTAACTAAGCATAGTAATTTCGAGTTACCATATCTGATATGATAAACCAAAAGGATAATTCATTGTCACAAGTTAGATCTCAAAGCATAGAGAATATCACTTTGTTATGATTTTATATAAGGTTTACATTTATTTTGAAAAAACCGTATTCGTTTAACCTCCCTTTGACATTTAGCATATAACTTATACATATTAAAAAATTACATGTGAAGAGACTCTTTTAAATGTAACATCTTGAAAAAAATCTCTTCACATATACTATTTTAATTTCAATAAACTATTTAAATGCGTGTCATGCTTAGAAAAGGTGTGATAACATCACAACTTAGATATATAATGACGAAAATAAGCAAAAGATTACTCTATGAACACTTATATACAGCCCATGTAATGACGAAAATTAGTGTTGAACAATACACTAACAAATATTTAGATTAAGCCCGTGTGCATCGCACGGGTATGAATTACTCGGTCTAAATATAAAAGTCACCAAACAACTAATTAAACTCATTCATAAACTCATGCGATGCTTACAAAAGTTGTGATACCATCACAACTTACAAACCTAATGACGAAAATAAATACCACACATTACACTATGACCAATTAAATAGAGCCCGTGTGTAACGCACGGGTCTAAATGACTAGTATATCTAAAAACTGATGTAAGATGTACAATACAAGTATACTTAAGATTTCACATATTACAATTTAAAATTGTTCTTAATTATCGTGCTTAGTAGTGATGTAATTATAGCAAGGTTTTCAAGATCGGGATCCTATCCAGGATCGTTTTCGTCTTTGCAAGATCGTGATCGTAAGATCGGATCGGGATCTTAAGATCCTGCTATAATGTCATTTTCTTAATAGTTTATGTAATATTATACAATTTTACAAAGTATTATATATCATAAACAAAAAATTATATGAATGTTTCATCGAAATGCTGTTCTAAATTATGATTATAAAATGTTTAATAAGATTAACATGTTGTTTTTTAAATTTTACAAAAAATAATCCAGAAAATTGCAGTTTTTTAGTTTTTTATCTGAGAAAAGTAGGATCGGATCGGATTAGATCTTAAGATCCTATGGTCAAGATCGGGATCCTATAAGATCTTAAGCTTTCAAAGATCCTATGTAAGATCCGGATCGTTTTTGCTTTGCAGTATCGTAAAATCGTAAGATCCTAAGATCAGGATCGGGATCCTGACAACCATGAATTATAGTAATGAGATATAATCTTCGTACATCATATGAACAAGTGGAGGGCGCCCGCTGCGTTGCAGCGGGTAATTTTTTTAATCGTGCGTGTTTTTTTTTTCTTGTACCTTTTTTTTTTTTTTTTTTTTTTTTTTTTTTTTTTTTTTTTAATGTTAAAAAGGGTGACTTTTTTTTTTTTTAATTTTTAATTTTTTTTTTATTATTATTATTTTTTTGTGACAGACCTTTTAACTTAGTATAACCTACGTTTATATTGTTTTAGTGGCAACCCAAAACAAAATTATTTTTTTTATCAACAAAATTGTATTTGATTCATCTGTTACTTATTTTATGGCACCACCGTGTATCACTGAAATCGTATTTTAATCGTTTCCTGCTTATTTTATTACCACCGTCCATCACCAAAATTGTATTTTTTGCTACTTATTTTATTCCACCGTCTCCGCTACTATAACATTGCGCTCGCCGCGTTGCGGCGGAGTTCTGCACCAAATTTCACAAACTCTTTTTAACCTTGATATGTCAGCGGCATGTTCAGTTATATGTTTATTATTAAAAAATTGATAGATATCTCTGTTTTTTCGTAAAAGAAATATATTCTAAATTTTATTTTTTATTTTTATAAAAGCGCACGTATGTTAAAAGTATATTAATATTAGATATGTTTTTTTAATGCGGAGATGTTTCTACGGTGTAAATCGTTAGATATTTTTTATATATTTGATGAATAAACTTTGTTATATAAACAAAAGAATTATATATAAAATTTTATACAGCTACACGTCTTTGACCTTTATAATTTTAAAAAAGTTGAGGATAATTTTTTAAGTTATTTGATATTTTAAGGATGTATTTTGAAAGTTCTTTTATTTAAAAACTATGCATATATTAAACTTCAATTTTCTTTATAAAACCGTACGTCCGTAAAAAGCATATCAATATTGGGCTTGTTTTGCTCGTTATCGAGAGACCTATTTGGTAGTAATTTTTTATTCAAAAAACCGCTAGCTATTAGTAGTTATTTGATAAATAAAATTTGTTATATAAAAAAGTTGTAAATATCAAAATGTTCAAGGTATGTTTTGTAATATTTTTATTTATAAAAATCATGTGTGTGAGAGTGCATGGGAGTTATGGTATGGACTCATGCAACAACCAATAGGAGTGGAGGAGTGCCAAAATGTCATTTGTTTATCGGCAAGTTGCCTTCACATATTGCCGAAAGAATATTAATTTATTCCTTTAATTCTATTTTAATCGGGCTCGGAACCTATTTCTCCCCCTTTAGTATATAGATAGAATTAGTTAAAAATAAATTTATTAATGTTAATTGTTTAAAACTTACTTTTTACATTTACATACCAAAAGTTTCTAACATACGAATGAGCAAATTTTAACCACTCTTTTTTCTAGTCGAGAAAAAAATAAAGATTAATTAATATTTAAATTAAAAATTCAACTACATATATTTTTTATAATTTAAATATCTCATGAATCGTTAATCGTTAGACAAAACAAATTATATCGTCATAATAAGCACTTTGATACACTTTTGAGGAAAAAAATTTGTCGTTTTTTTCACGCTTTCTTTTCAGTATTGAAATTCAACTTTAGTTTCCAAAAAAAAAAAAAAAAAAAGAAAAAGAAAAAAAAAAAAAAAAAAAAAAAAAAAAAAAAAAAATCAACTTTAGAGGTGAAATTGCTAATACTAGGATAATATAGTGGCCAAAGTTAGACTTTTGCAATTTCATAGATAAGCCTATCACCATCTCCATAAACTCAAGCAGTAGAGACACTGCTCTGGTCTCTATAGTTAACTTCAGTATGCTGATGCTTTCATCATATCCTATTTCGTATAAATGTAAGTCTAATTATATATCTCTCTCACACATGTACATACATGGATGCTCTGAACTTAGACTCAAACTTTTGAGAAACATGCCAAGTGTTTTGCTGAAAAAGATTATAACTATAGACTATAGTTTAGGCCCTTTGGAAGTAATGTGTGGAATGGGGTTTAATGTTGTGGGAAATTGTTAAAAGGGTGTTACTATTATGTTGAACATGATATGTTAACAACCCGTCCCACACCGGTAGGATATAAGACATTTGGGTCCTTCGGACATATACGCCAACAGATACCGGGTAGTCCATTGCTTTCTTCTTTGGGGGGCGTAACATGATATTTTGTTGATACTTGAATACATTAATATTGTGTATGTATTAGGAAATTTTAATGGTAGGTATAGGGATTTGAATCTTTAGTTGTATTAGGAACGAAGCAAATGAAGTTTTGATTATGGACTCTGAACCCAACCAATGCTGCCAACACTAGATGTGATTGTGTATCGATATATAATGATATGATCTGAGTGATGAAAGTGTTAGAATCTAAGCAGGAAGTGAATGTATAAATAAGTAGATTACGCTCCATCTGTTGCGGAAGCAAGTATATCATTTGCCTATTTTGGTAGATAGACTGATAATTAACAATAGAATTGATACGAGTTCTTTTCATTTCCAAGATAGGCTTGATACCCACACCAACTTCAGGATGAAGTTGCTACAAATTCAGTAATAAACCAATGAAACAAATTCAGGTCACCAACCTGAAGTAAAAGGAACTGTGTTTTCTGATGTGTGGTCGTGTGGATTGGAAATGGCAGGCTAGAATCTTGTATAGTTGTATAGGAACTCAATGTTATAAGAACTGGCTATCGGTTTAACGTATTACTAGCGATGATAAGATGTTTAGATCATGAAGAAATATCCTGCTCGATGGTTATAGATTATAAGACACTGCTTATATTTTAAAATCAGCATTATGACCTGTTACACTCATGGATATTTTTCAAAACTTTTAGTTTCTAGTTTCGTCACTGTAGAATGTAGATTAATATGATACCTTGACTACCCCTAGACTTCAGACCTCAATTAATTTCTTTTGAGCTGAAAAAGTCAGATAACTAACTTTAACAAGGAGAAACGAGCAAATTCATGTAATTTATAGCACTCATGGTTTGAAACTTGTTACGTGCAGATAGATCACTCACAGCGTTTCCTACCTTAGGACAAATCTCCATTCAAAAGAAGTCTTATCTCCATTGTTGCTCAAGTTGTAACTTAAAAGGTGAAAGGTAAAGACTTCAAATATCTTTACCCCTTCCTAGTCTTTTCGCAGACTGTTTAGTTCTTTAGGAATAATGTTTAATGCATGGCTAGAGAACAGAATGGGGATATGGAAAATTTGAAGCGGAGACGACTCCTTGTGTTTCTGGTCTCAACAGGCTTGTTACCAACTTTGCCTTCCAGTGGTAAAACAAAGGCTAAGAACCCATATGATGAAAAGCGCCTACTTGAACAAAATAAAAGGGTGCAGAGAGAAAACAATGCACCAGATGACTTCCCAAGTTTTGTTCGTGAAGGTTTGTCCTGTTTTGTAATCTTCCTTCTATTTCAGTGGAACTTCAACTGTTGGTTTGCATAAGTTTAAGGAACATTAAAGGTTGAGTATTAATATGATTCAGGGTTTGAGGTTAAAGTTGTTGCGTCAGACAACTATGTACGGCGTGACTCTGGACTTATATACCGTGATTTTGAAGTTGGCAGCGGTGATTTTCCAAAGTCTGGTCAGCAGGTTTTTCCGCCTCTCCTTCACATTGTCTAACTTGTTCCAAGATACACATTATTAACTATCAAACTAGAGAGATTGGGTAACAGGTCAAAGTGGGTCCGGCCATGACGTGCAATGTTAAGTACGGGTCAAAACGGGTGGGCCGGGTTGACCCAAAAACCCTTTTTTGTCCCTGTTTCTTGAACTTATAAGCAGTTAATGTGATTGTGGAAACTATATTATCAGAATAGTAGTAATTGTAAAATAAAGCAACTTAAGAGGTTACGTTGTAAGCATTTGAATACACTTCGGGTCACTTTGGACCCATTCATCATAAACCAAGTTTCTAAAGATCACTTCACTTTTTTGACATAAAAAAAATACATAACATGAATCGACCCATTTTCCAAACAATGGTTCAGAATGCCTCCTCTACTGAAAACCAATGTTCTTATAAAAGACCAGCCCTTATTTTTTCCATAGTGGAGTGGTATTTTAAACATTTGACCAACAGTCCAACACAAATAGCTTGCGCGTAGAATCAATTGCTTCCATTTTCATGGGACAGAGAGAGCATATAAGAAATTACGTAGTTGTAAAATTGCAACTTCACTTAGCATTATATCCTAGGAAGTAACAAACTTATAAACTCAAGCATGATGAAAGTACTTCTACATTTGTGGGATGAGTTATTCAGTAAAGTTTTATTGGCAGGTGACTTTCCACTATATTGGTTACAATGAGTCTGGTCGCCGTATTGATAGTAGTTATCAACAAGGTACTCCTGCCAAAATACGAATGGGCACCAACGCATTGGTTCCAGGTGGGTGTTCTGTATTCCATTTTTCAATCATCCTAACTAAGACAAAAAGTATCTGCCTTTGATCTCAAAAGCCCTTCTGTGGGTCAAATTCAACTTTCAAGTTCAGAAACAGCAAAATTGACTTTCAGAAGTCAAAATATTGATTCAAGTACACCTAGTAATTCATGAATCAGATTTAACGTTTCAGAACTCATTCGACACTCAAAAGTTAAATGTTGACTCTTTTACTCAAAATTTTATCCGAATATTGACGACTTGAAACTGAAATACTGAGTTCAAAAGCATTTCATTTAAAACTTAGAGCGTATATATTGACTATTTTTTATGCTGGAGTTGAATGTTACTGTCTCATGTCAAGTAACACGGCTAATAGAGAAAGTTGTCAGGATTTGAAGAAGGTATAAAAGACATGAAACCTGGTGGAAAGAGAAGAATTATCATCCCCCCAGAACTTGGACCACCAGTAAGTTATCTTCCTCTCTTGTAATAAAACTTTCCCCATATCAATATGACATCTAGTCCCATATACTCCGTAAATAAAAATCAGAATTCTGAACCCATTTTTAGTAAATAGTTACAGTCTATGAAAATCTTCTGACCATGGTTTAGGTGACATTGAGGTTATTGAGTACATATTTTGCTTTGTGCTTCGGGTGTTACAATCTCATTTCTGAGCTTTAGACTTTAATATGACTTCAAAAGTCAAATGGCAACATTTCAATATCAAAGTAAGAGCTCTAAGAGTCACCCACTGTTATCAACTCAAATTATGTAAAGATTTAGGATTCAGTGTAAAAAATATGAAAAATTGCAGCATATAGCCAAGCACGCATAAAAGAATTCAAATTTGAGAGCTATTAGGTTCTACTCACCAAAGTCAAACTTGTGTTGTCTTTATAGGTTGGACCTTCTACCTTCTTTAGCGCAAAACAGTTTGAAGTTTTTGATGTGGAACTCCTTGGTGTTAAGGACTGCAAAAGGAGAACTATAGCATTCTACTCAGATGTCGTATGTGATTGAGTAGCCAAGATATTTGTGCCAAGATACAGAGTTTTATTTGTACATCCCTTCAGTTTTAATGATTCTTCTCCACAATAACATCACCATTTGTGTCTGCAGAGTAATTACAGTGTCTTAGATCTGTAAAGTAGAGTTTGGGAGATAGCCCATTGGGCCAGAAATTTTACATTGATGTAGTTAAAGTTAAAACACGTAAGATTACTCGTATCAGTTTGATATGTATTGATATTATCACGATTGTGGTTCAAAATATTTTATGTCAGTGTATTCTTCTAAAGGTTAAGTTAATGGTATTCTATTGGGGATACTTTTTCACTTCAAGCTCTTAAAAACATATTGTAGATGGTACAATCATACGAATTTACATCACATATATATACTGTTAATTTTGCAATCATCGTCATAATCTATAAACAAGATCACAGAGCCTCATCTTCTGGTGCTTTATGGTAAGTAATGACTTCACGGTCACCTGTAGGATGTGCATGATGTTGCCCATAGAATGCATAAACACCAATCGCGACAATGCTGAGGACGATAAATCTCACCCAGGCTTCGTAGTGAAGCTGCAGATACAAGTTTATATCAGTTAGAAAAAAAATTCCGTACAAAATGATGAATGGAACTTAAGCACATTCTCAAATAGTTTAGCAATCAGACTGGAATACCAAACCTTCATCTGAAAAATTAAGCCTGCTTTTAGTCCTAAATTAAGCCTGCTTTTATTGATTAATATTTGCATTTAGAAAAAGTACTGCAAGATATGCAGACATAGTAACTTTTTTATGACTTCTAGATCTAATAGTTATAACAGTTTCGGAAGCAAACCTGAGCAAAAAGAAATATGTTCACGAAGATGCAAAGAGCAGGCACTATTGGAACCCATGGGCAAGAAAAACCTGGTGGATCCATCTGTACCTACAAGATCATAACACAAAATGTGCATTAACAAGACAAAATAAAATCAAAAGTTGCTAACAAACCAATTAAACAATCTACCCTGTTCATTTTGCCAATTTATCGTGTTTATTTCCATGATCATTTCAAGTTACCTGCCGAAATCGGAGAGCAGAAGCAGCAAGAACTGCAATAGTTACTGGTACAATCAGAAATAAGTACGCAAGACCTGAAACAACATAACGGAAAAGGATTCCAGCAGCAAAACCACAAGCAGCAATCACAGTTATACATATCATGCCTTCCATCCTATGTGACATCAAAGAGGCTGAAACTTGACTACCAATATTGTTCTTCCATCGAAGAGTAATCACACATGCTGCCACAACAGAATAGCCTGCCTGCAGAAACAAAATGTTCTGAGATGTTCACATCTAGTAGATGAATGGCAACACAGTAATAAAATTTAAGTTTCAACATCTTTAGACGAAAATAATAAATGATCTTCCACATAGTCTCAGAATACTTATAATATAATTAACTAAAACTATAAAAGGGGTTAATACTTGATAATGGTAGTAAAACCATTAACTTTTCACATTTTGGCGATTTAACCCATAAACCTTATATATACAATGGTTCATTGACAGAAAGCAACTGAGAGAACAAACCATTGCGAAAAAAAGTTTGAAGCTTAAACCGCTAGGAAGGTGAAAGTTCAATGGTTTGCCATTGTTTTCTGGTTAGCTTGAAGGGTTTATGGAGTAACACAACATACCAGTGAACCAACTGAGAGAACATGTGAGAGCAAGTGCACGTTAAGCAGCCCAGCTAAGACACATGCGATAAATCCAACCCATATCTGAGACTGAATAGGAGTGTGTCGTGTTGGATGAACACGAGCAAATATAGCAGGTAGCAAGCCATCCCTTCCAAGCCCAAGATATAAACGAGACTGATGATGAGAAATTCAGTTAATAAAACAAATAAGAAACAAAATGTCCGCTAAAAATGTAGACATATCTACCTGAACATATAGACCGACCAATAGGGTAGTTGTAAGACCAGCAACTGCCCCAACACTGATTAAGATTGATACAAATTTTAATCCCTTTGATTTAAAAGCCTCGGCCAATGGAGCATCTTCTCCAAGAAACTTGTAAGGTACCATTCCGGTAATAACTAAGCAGACACCAATGTACAGTGCTATGCAAACAAGAAGGCTTCCAATGATGCCTATGGGTAAATCGCGCTGAATTAATTTGTGAAAAACAAAGTTAGAATATTTACCCGATATGATCATGTATGAGAAGCTCAAATTATTATATCCGATAGAAGCTCAAATTATGGTAGCAAATTATTTCTACCATACCTGGGGTCGTTTAGATTCTTCAGCTGAATTAGCAACTGCATCAAATCCAACATATGCAAAAAAAGCTACAGTTGCTCCTGTTAACATAGATTTATAGCCGTTTGGAGCGAAAGGTGTCCAGTTTGAACTATCAATCTCGAAAGCACCGACAAGAATTACCACGAGGACTATGAGTATCTGTCAGTAGCCACAAAAGAACAATACATGTTACCATTGTACGAAAGTATTAGATTTATATCAATGGTCAATAAGAAAAGATGTGGATGGTTTATAAAAACATTGCTTTTAGAAAGGCACTTGTACAACAATGCGAATATATCCGACAAACGAAGGATGGATGGAAAACAACTACCAGAGAACAGTTTGCAGTCATATAGTTGCTAAAAGATATCTGAATCAACTACAACAAAGGGATTTCCATACAAAAATGATTACCAGGCAAGCATGTTAGAAGTGTTGCTAACAGCATTTGTAGCTTAACACCTATAGACTTGTAGGTTTAGTATATTTCGAGATGTAAATTACTTACAAGTTACAACAGAATGACACACATAAATTCCTATTTATCGGAAACTATCATACTTATCAAACTCACATTATCAAATATCAAGTACTACTAGTCTGTGTTCACATTTAAATCTCCAAAAAAACATACTTGTTGGTAATGATAATTTTCCGTTTTAACAAAATTCTCATTTCTGATGGTAAGGTTTATTACTTTCCCTATTGCTAGATGATAAAAGTGAAGACGGTGGTCATAGATCACCTTGGTTGAGGTCATAATAGTATTCACCAGTGAAGATTCCTTAACACCACGGCATAGTATTAAAGTCAGGAGTACTAGAAGGACTGGAGCCAATAGGTTGATGGATATAAACCCAAATATCTCCTTACCACCATGTCCAACCCAATTTGGAATATTATTCTTGAGGAAAGGATTGAGCTCAAATATATTTATGACGTAGCTTGCTAAGCTTCGTGCTATGCTAGCTGCGCCAATATGATAGTCGAGCATCATTTGTGTAAAAACTAGAAAAGCAGTTAGCTCATTGAAAGCTGTGTATGTATACAAGTATGCTCCCCCAACAACTGCAGGAAAGCGAGAAGCTAACTCAGCATAACAAAGAGCATTCAGAACACATGATGCTCCTGCAAGTACAAAGCTGATGGTAACTCCTGTAACGAAAAAATCTGTTAGGCCCTCCAGAGAGTCTTCTGTATCATCATGGACAGTAATATAGCACCTCATCAATAATGTGGCACTAGTGTCATCGTGGAGAAATGTTGCAACTAATATAAGCTAAGCATGCCAGAGATACCAGATATAGCCGACAACTTGTAGAAACTTACAGGATTCACAAAGTATGAGTATACAAAATTTTGGAAGTCTAAACAAATGCCAGCAGACTATCCAATATCCATGAGAAAAGGTAGAGATTACAATGCCATAGGAAGTAATATCTTAAGCAGAGCTCTTAAGAATATGAGGTAGACGTTACATTGGGAAATTCAGAATGTATGACATTAAGCTAAGAGTTCCAACACATTCACCATAAAGAATTTTGTTTCAAAATCTTACCCCAGGTATGCCTCAAAATGGACAGAACCGGAACATACACAAGGTAAACTAATCTTCAACTAATAATCTCTAAGGTTACCAAAAAATGGATGAAAGCATCAATTACTCATGATCTTGTATGGATGCATCATTGCATCAAGTTATGAACTGCCAGGTTTTAAAACACCAAATTCATATAAATTTGTAAGTAAGTTTGCATCTACAAGGCCAGGATCCCAAATCACTCTACGCTTTGATCTTTCTTGCATCCAACACGCCAAAACACACTAAAATCTCCTCATTGTATAACTTTAATACAGAAAGTAGCCTAATCAAATTGCCGTAGATTAAAACAATCAGATCAAGCAAAACACGTTGGTATGAACAGAAACCCGCTCATACTCAATTCTATATTGTAACACAAGAGACTGAAACAGGAGGTCTTTAGCACAGTGACTGATAAGCACGGGCGCAGATGGGCAGAACAAGGAAATAAACCCCTAAAGAAAACGAGAAACGCGTCTCTACAACTCAACATCTGAATCTAGAATCTATTCTGGCCAAGAATTTGCAGTTGAGTGTACAACTTCTTAAATAAACTCAAACAATGTTACAAAATGAACTAGGTCCTTGGGGAAGGTCAGTTGGCACCCAAAAGGTGCGCACGTGGTCAGGTTTCCTTGCAAATTCAAACCTTTTGGAGAAATTTAATTGATCTTTATCTTACTTGCCACGTTTTCTAATTTTATGTAGCGTATTAAACTTTTTATTTTGATGTATCATACTTCTGAATATCGTCTTCTTGGTGTATCATAGACTAATTGTTTGTACTACTTGACCATTATACCCCTACCATTTACACACATAATTAATCAGGGTAGGGGTAAAATGGTAAAAAAGATACACACAATTGGTCTATGATACACCGAGATGACGAAATTCAAAAGTATGATATACCAAAACAAAACAAAATTAATACGCTACACAAAGTTAGAAAACATGGCAATACATAAAGATGCGATTAGCCCTATTTATTACTAGTATAATATAAGTGTTCACTCGTAGCAACGTGGACATTTATTTTAGTGGGTGTTTGTTTCGGCTTATATAGCGGGCGTATGACTTATGTGGTTTTCGGCTTATGTGTCATAAGCTCTCTTTTTGCGGCTTATTTTGAAACTCGTGAGATTATATAAACTTATCATGACATGATAAGCTTATATAAGCCAAAAAATCTCAAAAAAATTCACAAAAAGTGAGCTTATGAAACATAGGCTCAAAACAAAATAAGCCATAAGCCCGCTATATAAGCGGAAACAAACACCCCCTTAGTACGAATCGAGAATTAACAGAAAAAAAAAAAGAGTAACTAACCAGGACCAGCATCACGAGCAACAGTACCAGTAACAACAAAAATCCCAGCACCAATACTCGCACCAATCCCAAGAAGCACCAAATCAAACGGACCCAACCGCCTTTCCAAACCACCATCAACTTCCGGTGCATTGCTCAGTGGCTTACTTCTCATTGCTGATGTCCAAAACTTATTCACAGATACTGGAAATGAACCATTTCTCATTTCTGGGTATTTTTTGTTTTGTTGAAATTTTGAGTTTTTTTGGGTGGTCGGAAATGTTGCCGGAGTTTTTGGCCGGAGAAGATGGTTTTTTGTTGGAGGGTTTTTTGGTTATTTTATTTATTGTTTTGGTTTGTTGGTTGGAGAGAAGTGGGGTGGGCATGAATGGACCTTTGAGGTTTTGGGGTGTTTATGTTTGGTCCTTGTTTTTGTTGTTGATACTCTTGAGGAGATACTGTGTTCGCGTTGATGGCGTTTTTTATATTATGTGAATACGAAGATGTTATCTATGACTATAAGGGAGGTGATTCGTACACCATTTCTTTTGATTATTTCACCATTTTGTATAACATTGTAACGCACAGAGAGTATATAGTACAACACTGTAATGCACAAAACAATTGGTGTGCGAATCACCTCCATATCTATAATGTTTGTATTTTCTTTTTATAAGGTTGGTGCGTACATCTATCTGGTCTTACATAGGTTACTAAGTGGACTTGAACGTAATTCTAAAAATAAAATAAAATAAAAACTTAAATAACATTAAGGAATTGATGGCTTGAAATGTTGATTCATAAAGTAATTTACGAGTTCTAGCGCCGATCGTTAGTTTGAAATTAAGGTGGGAAGAAATTATTTATTATCTTTTTTTGGATGGGGATGATGCTAGTACGGAGCAGAAGAAGTTTAACAACGAACAAAAGCCTTTAAAGAAAGAATAGTTATTTGAACTACATGAGTTAAATCAAACAAACGACATCTGTTTATATAAAAGTGATTGAATACTAACCAAATCAAAAATCATCGGCAAAAAGTATAGAATATTTGGGGAATGCACATTTTCATCATACTAATTGATTTACTTTAATTAAAATGAAAATTATAACCGGCATATTTATAAGGTTCAACTAAAGCTCCGATTTATCTCTTTTAACATAGATGCATCCCACCGGTCTTACTATCTTGTCTAACTAAGCTTCTATGTAAATATGTAGCACGATGTGATGCATACATTTAGCATTGCATTACTTCAAATAAAATCACTTTTCAATTTGCAACTCAAGTAACATATAACATATGACAATATGTATATACGAGGATGCATGGCTTGATTAATGGAACAAATAAGGAGAAATTATGTGTTAAGCTAGAGTTGAAAGTTTCTATAGAAAGTCTACATCGTAAAAAGAGAGTTTACGTAAAGTTACTAGTTAGTGTTAAGGGCCTTAAGGCAATTGATGCAAAACGTTAAAACTTCAAGGTGTTTCGTTTAAAAGAGGTTACGTAAGGTGCAAAATATGTTAGTTTGGAATGTCGACCTAGCTAGTGCATCAATTGTGGAGTGTGACGTGGAAAGTGAAAGTAAACCTTAATCATTTCTTTATTTTTTTGTTGTAGTTACGTGTACTTATAAAAATAAACTTTGTCTTCTACCCGTATAATTTTATGATGTAAACACAGTGATTTGAAACCAGGGTCGAGTCGGTTGGGTTAATCGGTTCAATCAGTTTCGGTAAAAAATACCTGGGTTTCTAAAACCGTGTTAACCGGTTAGACCCGTTGGGTTTTGAGAGACCCGGGTCAACCCGGTTCTCGAAACCCGGTCGGGTTTCGTTTTTTCAAAAAATTTAATAAATACCCAGGTTGACCTAGCGGTCGAACCGGTTGACGCGGTTAAAAAAATAAAAAATTAAAAACCGAGTTGAGCCGGTACCCGGTGACTCGACCGGCCGGGTTTCGTTTTTTCAAATTTTTTTAATAAATACCCAGGTTGATCTGGCGGTCGAACCGGTTGACGCGGTCAAAAAAATAAAAATTAAAAACCGAGTTGAGCTGGTACCCGGTGACTCGACCGGGTCAATTTTAAACCCGGTTTTCAAAACATTACGTAAACATGTTCATTTTTAGAAAATGAGATAACGTAAGCATGTTCATTTTTAGAAAAAATAACAAAAGTAATCAATTTTATAAATATATTTTATTAAATGTTTAATTTTTATCTTAAAAAGTAAAAAGCCAAACTATCCATGAAACTAGTAAGGCCTTGTTACATTTTGTGGATGAAAAAAAAATCGTAAAATGTAGCAAGTGTAGAACCGTAGAGGGGGGGGGGGGGGGGGGTGAATACGGTTTCTTAGGCTTTTAAGACGTTTAAAAACTTTAAGCCTCAAAGAAAACCAAGTGGTTGTATAATCAATGCAGACAACCACACACACAACCAAAGTATATAATGCGAGTAAAGAAAGACACCACGATATATACTGGTTCGGGATGGGGGGTTTATACTATCCGTACGTCCAGTTGCAAATCCGCGACTCCGATACTATTCACTAGTATAATCCTTTCGGTGGACTACAAACCGTTACAATTCACTCCACCGATATTCACCAATATCGATGCTCACAAACAGTGGCGGAGCCAGGATATGCAATCAAAGGGGGCATTGAGTAACAAAACATGTCGAAAACTGTTACTTTTTAAATTGAATCCTGTCGTGTCGGGTCGAGTCGGGTTTGATGAAAAGGTAAACAAAAATCACTATTAGAGATATTGGTGCCCATAAACAAAAATCAAATGTAATTTGCATTTTTTAAAATGCAATTAATGTTATTAAAAGTAACGTGATTATTAAGCTAAACCTTTAAAAAATGGAAGAAACAAATTACAATTAAAGTTATATACCTATATTGTTGAAAACAAAATCATACTAAAGTCTTTATATATGCATAACGTATATTATCTAGTTATACTTTTAATTTATATAATTGGGTTTCACAAATTAAATATACAACATAAAAGGTTCAAAAAAAATGTTGCAAAGATATAACCACTTCTATTTTTTATCTATATATGCATTATGTACTATTTATATACTTTTAATAAATGAAATGAGAAGATGTGGTACCCACTTTTGACTTCTCTTTTTAGTTGGTGTCTTTCCGGTTTCCTCCACTTTCCCATGCCATTTACCCACTTTACACTTCCCAAGGTTATAATGCCAGTATACCACCATTTTTTCCGACCATAGACCATCCAATAAAATTTTCCAGCTAACACATAATACTCTACTTGTTGTCAATCAAAAATGATGAGGGCACTTTGAATATTTTGGTGAGGGCAACGAGCTTCTTTCCTACCATTTCGAGTTTTTTTTCTATATATTTTGTGTCTCTCCGAGAGCTTCATTGGGGGCAAGTCCCCCCACTACTCTAAAGGTGGCTCCGCCCCTGCTCACAAAGAAGGAGTTACTCACACGGTATTCCGCCCTCGGAAACCACCCAAAAGAATCTCACGATTCGACTTTACCTAAGGGTCACCAAGACCACTACCAAGACTTCCCACCGGAAGTATCAAACCCCAACTAGATCCCCAATGATCTAGGCTTGGTCACCAAGACACAAGACTTCCCTTACAAACAATTGAATGAATGAATATAAGTTTGTTCAACCAAGTCCTAACCTAACCTAGAGACTCGATTCTAGTAGAAAGGGTATAAATAAGAAGACCCTCGACACAATCACAAGAGTGGATTAGGTTCTTGTGATTCTTCCCTTGCAAAGATATGTGTTCTTTCAAAGATGTTAGTATGAAAATCAAGAACACAAGATTGGAGATAGAGAGATTTGAGAGAAATTTGAGAGAGATTGAGAGAAAGAATCTAGAGAGAAAGAATAATGGCAAGGGGTGAGGAATACAAGAGGCAAGGGTGGTATTTATAGGCCAAGAACCCAAACTTGGGAAAATTTACCGAGGCCGGCGCGTCACCCGCGCGTCAACGCGCGGGCAGCGCGCCAGGCGTCTGTAAATTTTTCCCAAGTGTTGGGTGTTTGGATCTTATAAATACCTATCCTTGCTAAACCCCCAATTGTACTTCACACTAAACCTTAACATTAATCATTCTAAGGTTTGCCAACTCAAATAGCCAATTTGGAAAATATTTTGTGAAGTGTTTAAAGAGAAACCAAATTACCAAGGGTATAAAGTGTAGATAGGGTAATTTGGAAGGGGTAGAAGTGTATCTCCTCACATGGCATAGAAAAGAGAGAAAGAATATGCCAAGAAATATTCCAAAGCTTGGAGGAAGAATGGGATGGAGGGTTGAGATGACATGGTTTGAATTGGATGGCTAGGATCAAAGGGAGCCTCCCTTGGTTTTTCAAACAATTTGGCATGTGGTGAATGTGGATGGTTGAGATGATTTCATTTGAAATGGATGGCTAGGATCAAACATGCCTAGGTTAGAGTTAAGAAAGGATATTCCAAAGGAATATGCTTTGCTTGGGGGGGGGGGGGGGGGGAAGGGGAAATCAATGGCTGAGATGGTTTTGGTTTGAATTCAATGGTTGAGATCAAGCACATGTTGTGGCATATATAGGAGAGATTGGATGGATGGTTGAGATATGTTTGATTTGAATTCAATGGCTAGGATGAGAGGAGCCATATTAGGGTTTCAAACAATTCCCCATGTGTTAGAAATGAAGGGATGAGATGTGTTGTAAGAAAATGGATGGTTTAGATGTAGTGTGTAAGGGAATATGTAAGAGTGTAAGAGATTGTGTAAGAGAATATTTGATTTGGATATGATTGGATATGATTGGTTTTGTCTTATGTATAAATGGGATTAAGAGAAGATTAAGACATAATCTAATTGTCATTAAGAAGAAAAGGTTTAGACAATTAAGATTATAAGTTGAGAAAATCATAGGTTACTTATAAGTTCAAGTAACACAATGTCGAGAATCCATAGTTTCATATCTCGTGGCTTTCCACGACTCGACGTTCTCAACTAATACCTTGGTTCAAACAAGTTAAGTGCTTTGCCTTGATGTAAACTGATGCGTAGGAATTGCACCAGGCTTTACCTCTCGAGAAGCTTACAACCCCCACCAGGCAGTGTACCTGATCGTTGTGGTATAGTATAGTGACAAGTACCGAGGGATTGATCGTTCAACTTGGGAATAGTGTCGCTAGGATTAGAAAGCCTAAGAACTAGGTCTAGAGGTGAGGGATGATTCTTTTTGTATTTTTTATGTTTTTATGAAAGCAAGTAAAATCTCGGTTTTTAGAGGAGTGGGCGGAATTAGTTGCTAGTCAACTAACCCAATTACTAAGATGCAATCAAAATAAAATAACCAAAAAAATGAAAATAAACTAAATTAAGATAGTGGTGTGAACAATATATGGGAGAATTGTCTTTACTTAGATTTCACTACTCCCTAGATATCTGATTGGTCCTGAACGGTCAACTAAGTTGAACAGGTGATGGTCAACCAAGTCAAACGTCTAAAACCAACTAACCAAGGAGTACAGTGTATTCCCGGGTCGTTATGTCCCGACGAGGTGTGGATGGTATAAAAACGGGTTTGTGATCGGGTGAAATTGGACAGGAATAGGGTTTGAGTGATTTTAATGATTACGTTACGGAAATATAAGTGAGAACGATTTAAACACACTATATTAACAATAACGTGAAACCTAGTTAACCTAAAACATAATCTAAATTTAAAACAGAGTTTGCTTATAAATAAGCAGAAAAATAAGCCAAAAGGGCTTAAATAGAAGCTATCACTTTTTTATATTTTTGGTTCTTCTTTATTTTACAAACTACTTTTACTAACGTAACCTAAATTTTAAAAAACGTAAAAGTTATTTAAAATAAAACGCGAGTGCGCGAAATAAAAAGTGAAATTTGAGCTACGCTAACCCTAAAGACATGCAAATTATATTTTTATGATCCTAATGATAAAGGAAAATTTTGAGAAAAAGAAAATTATTTTTTAGACTTTTTATTTATTTATTATTAATTAATTACTAAATAAACTAAATTAAATTATTAAAAATACTAAATTAAGTTTGAAAATTACAAAACTTTTCCTAAAATTACTTTATAATAATATTAAGCTAAGAAAAATATAAAAGTTATGAAAAGCTTGTTTAATAAGCAGAAAATAAGTTGTAAAGCTTAATAAGCTAAAATGGAAAAGGGGTACTATATAAATGAGTGAGGAAACAATAAACACTAAGACATGTATAGGGCAGATGGTGCACTCCTCAGGCTTGGTTTTGACTTGGTCAACCCAGGAGGTCACAGGTTCGACCTTGGCTTATGGCACATTTCTTTTTCATTTTTCTTTTTGCTTTTTCTTGCTACAAAACTATTAACCAACTATAATTAAGAACTTTTTACAAAAGCAACTTTTCTAAAACTAAAAAATAAGCTCTGTGGGAGCTTATTTTCACCACAGATCACAAAATAAGCTAGGATTGGATTATTGGACTAGAATAAGCTATGCACAAGCTATAAACTGAAACTCAAGGCACAAATAAGCTAGGGTAAGTTGAAAGGTACTTAAAATAAGCTGCAACAAAAGTTAAACACACTGAGTAAGCTCTTAAATCCAAATAAGCAATTCCAAAATCTCACTTGACCAAACAGTCCTTGCAGTCAACTCATAGGCTTGATCTAGCTTATCAAATAAGCTCCATAGCAAAAAATAAGACTAGCTACAACAAGCTTGCTGTGAGGGATTTCCAAAAAGCCAAAAGTTACAGGCTTAAGTTCACAGATAAGCTTACAAGTGGCTCGTGAATGAGCTTTGCTCACACTGAGGACTCAGCATGACTGTGTTATGGGACTACTTTGATAAGCTAAATAAGTGGTCTAAATAAGCAGTTAAAAGGAGAATAAGCACATGTATGAACAACTAGCTAGAAAGGTATCTCAAATCAACAAGGTTCACAAGCTAAGACCAATTGATGAACAAGATTTGAGCTTTTAAGAGTAGCTAGTGAAACTGCCACCCCTTGGTACAGGGGAGGTTTGTGAAATATAGCTCTAAAGAAGCTACTTAATAAGCAGTTAATAAGCTACATAAAAATAAACTAAAAATATTCTATTAAAGAAGAGCAGCCAAACTATATAATCTTAAAAGCATGCAAGCTAAAACCTAACAATAAGATCAAAAGGAAAATAACAAGTTTATTCAAAAACTTACAACTAAGAATTTGACTTTTTAAGAAGCATTAGATGTCTGACTTTTTTGAACTTTGGATTAAGCCAAATGACTGAAAAGGAGATATTAGACTTCTATGACACTAATTTAATCAACTAAAACAACTAATACACCCAAATGATCTACTATTCAACTAAAAATTTTAACTGTGAAGGCTAAATTAAGACTACAAGTAGATTTTGACTATTTTTCCAAAAGACAGTTGGTTTTTAAACTTTATATGTCCTAGCTAAACCTAAGAAAACATGTCTCAGCAGCCAACAACCACTGAAACTCATTGAGTCTCAGTGAGATTAACTTAACCAAACACCCCTTTAACTGAGTCTTACACTACCATTTGCAAGTTTAAAACTACAACAACCAATTATGCCAATAGAAACAGATTACTTAGGTAAATTAGAAACAAATTGAGTAAGGATAAACAATTAATTCAACAAGAACAAGTAAATTTAACCCTAGCTAATTCAAGGCAGTGAACTAAAAAAAAAAATAAGGAAAACTTGAAATGGAACTCACAATGGGATTCTCAGCTTTCTGAGAACTTCCTCAGCCATCCTATCTTTGAGATAGGCTCACCACCACAGTACTATAGATCACTCCATACCACCATGATATGACCCTTTGACTTTCGTTGACTAAGCCACCATTTACTATCTAAAACAGGACCAATTTAGATATTCCAACAACAAACTGGAAAGGAAACTGAGTGAGCTCAAAAGAACATAGTGTAGCAACAAGTAACAAGTTTAGGTGCATTCATCAATTTTACTTTTAAAAAAAATTGACCAAACTGAATTCAAACAGGATAACATGAAACTTTTGTTAAGAACTATTGGAATTACACTTGGAAGTCTTAATACATTGAAATTAAACTGAAAATTACACTGGAATGATAAAAGACATTAAATTGACATCACTAAACCTAAAACTATACTACATTATACTAAACTGGGAAAACTAACTCCCTTTCTTCTCTTTTTCTTCATTTAAATAGACTGAAACATTCTTCTCTCTCTATCCCACTTCAATAAGGACCCTTGGATAGCTTAGGTTGATCCTGACCTTCAATTTCCTTTTGGCGGGAAATTTTGTTTTTGGCAGCTTGGCTTTTAGCTTTTGGAAGGGGAGGTAGGTTTGGAGTATTGTGGTGGAAAGTGAAATAGGGTGTGGAGTGTGGGAGATAGGGGTGAATGATGGTGTTTGGTGTTGCAGGTTGTGGCAGAGGGGAAAGGAGGGAAGTGGGGATGAGGTGGAAGTCAAACCAGGTGTTGACTGAGGGTGGTTTTTAATATAACGGGGTGAAGTATTATTTTGGAGTGGGCTGGGAAGTGTTGGGCCAAGGTAAAAGTAGTGGGCTAGGGGAGTGGATTTGGTTGGGTTGGGTAAGTTAAGTGAGGTGGTGTTCGTTGTTTGTTTAGCTAATAAAACCACAAGGACCAATTATGTATTTTCTGAAATTCCAGGGGCTGCAAATGTAAATTCCCCAAAGTACTCATAAGGTCTAATCTTGCCAAACTCCAATAATCCAAGAACCAGAAAGGATAATTTCCCATTTTTAGACATCTGGGGACCAAATCTGACAAATTTCAAAATCCAGGGACTAAACTTGCAATTTTCCCAAATTTCTCACCCAGGGACTGAAAGTGGCAATTTATGAACTCCAAGGACCATTGTTGACTTTTTCATCCAAAATAATTGCTCAGGGGTCATTCCTGTCAAATTTGAAAGTACAGGGACCTAAATTGTAATTTTCTCAAACTTTTTACCCAAGGATCAAATTTGATAACTTTTGACTTTTAAATGCCTTGGGTTGACTTTTCTTTCATTTTAAACCTTTAGGGACTAGTTTTGTCAATTTTTGAAACTTGAGGGACTGAAACTGCCAATTATGCAAACTTTGTTCGTTTTTCATTTGTTTTTAAACATTTTGCATCTAAAACATATAAAACACATTTTTGGAATATTTTCAGTATTTTGATGCATTTCTGAGTGTTTTTGGATGTTTTGGCAGTTCAGATACGATAAAAATGATGAGTATTTACACACTCATCAATCCCCCACACTAAACTATTGCTAGTCCCTAGCAATCTTTTGAGAAAAACTTAATGGATTTGAAACTCTTTACCAAAAGCCATCACTTCTGGAGTAGCCAGATGTATCGATTCAAGTAAGAACTATGGTCCACCTGATAACCATGTGATTTTGAGCAAACCACCAGCTGTCAACGGATTTGATTAGTCTTTACCAAAAGCCGTTTGCTTCTGGGTAATGGGTTTGGTTTGAGAAATCATCGAGACCCTATGCATCAAGGTTGGTTTGAGTGATTTAGAGGTTATGGTATAGGCGTGAGAGTTCCCTTTCTCAAAAGGAAGCTTATGAGAATAGAAGTTATTCTGGGTTGAACTCACAGAGAGAGGTGTTTCATTGTGCCCATCGCTGCTTGTTTCATTAGGGATTGGGAGTTCAAAAATCTTTTCGATCTTCTTGGGTATAGCTTCTTCCCTAATTTTCTCCTTAATCCTTGATATAAACTTATCATCCAAGTCCATGAAAACACTTCGTGTGTTTTCCATGCGGGCTTCTAATTGTTGGATTTGCCTCTCTTGGTTGTTTACAAAAGTCAGCATTATCCCTTCGAATTCCTCTTGTCGTGAATATTCAGGAAATGTATATTTACTGTCTACATTTACATATCTAAAGGGATTAGCCATGGGCATCTCGGCTCTCATCAATTCCTCAACCGGCCTTTCGATGTTCTCAAATAACTGTTCTTGGGTTGCATTCATGTAATCTAAACTTCCTTCCTCCAAGAACATTGGATCCTCCCATTCTTCTTCGTATTATGCTAAGTCCTCAATGACCTCCCAGCACTTATCAACACTGAGCTTGCTCAGTCTACCATTGGCAGCGTGATCTATAGCTTTTCTAGTTTGGTGATTAACTTCATCATAAAAGATTTGGATTTGAAACCAAAGATCGAGGCCATGATTGGGGACTTTGTGGAGTAGTTCCTTGAAACGAGTCCATGCTTCATAAAGAGTTTGACCCTGACGTTGTTGGAACATCAAGATGTCATTCCTTAGCTTGGTAGTTCTCCCCGGTGGGAAAAATTGAGCAAGGAAACGAGTGGTGAGATCATCCCATGAGGTGATGGATCCCGCGGGTAAACGCTCAAGCCATTGACTAGCTTGATCACGTAGAGAGAATTGGAATAGGCGTAATCGGGTCGTCTCTCTAGTTGCAACATCTAGGTCTATGGAATCTACGATTTTAAGAAAGTCCTTGAGATGTTGATTTGGATCTTCGGAACGAAGTCCATGGAATGCACATCCGCTTTGCACCAACCGGATGGTGTCGGATCGCAAGGGAGACACATTGGCTCCTTGGGTGAGCTCAATGGTGTTTCGATAGCCTTGGTGGCTAGGTCGGGAATAGTCTCCTAGGGTTCGGGGCCTAAGAGGTTGGTTAGCTAGTGGTGGGTTTTGTGGGTGGTCTTGTTGTAGTGGGTTGATGGGTTCAAAGATGTTACCACCTTCATGATGTCGGATGGTAAAGATTACGAACAAAAACACGAAGAAATGAGATAGACTAAAGAAAACCTAAAAATAAAAATAAAAATAAAATCTTACTAGAAAGGAATCTAGCAAGTAGACCTAATAAAAAGAAATCCTAACCTAGACAATAACTATTCCCCGGCAGCGGCGCCAAAAACTTGATGCGTGGGAATTGCACCAGGCTTTACCTCGCGAGGGATCTCGAGAAGCTTACAACCCCCACCAGGCAGTGTACCTGATCGTTGTAGTATAGTATAGTGACAAGTACCGGGGGATTGATCGTTCAACTTGGGAATAGTGTCGCTAGGATTAGAAAGCCTAAGAACTAGGTCTAGAGGTGAGGGATGATTCTTTTTGTATTTTTTTATGTTTTTATGAAAGCAAGTAAAATCTCGGTTTTTAGAGGAGTGGGTGGAATTAGTTGCTAGTCAACTAACCCAATTACTAAGATGCAATCAAAATAAAATAACCAAAAAAAAAATGAAAATAAACTAAATTAACATAGTGGTGTGAGCAATATATGGGAGAATTGTGTTTACTTAGATTTCACTACTCCCTAGATATCTTTTACAGGTTAATTACTTGTTACAGTTGCGTGGATGACAGATTGTATTCCTTAATACCATTCATGGGTGGCGTACATACTTCCCCAATCCTATAAGCTCCTACTTCACTCCTATGTCGAGCCGGCTAAGAAGCTCCTAACATGGGATCACTAGAGTTCGCTCATGCATTAAATACAATCATAAAAACCTAGTACACATCGGTTCATGTTTCTTAAGAGGTCCAAGCAAGTTACACAATGGAGATCTGCCAGTTTTCTTAAGTCTAACATTGAAATCGTTCATCCATTACAACTATAAACAAGCAATCAACCTATAATCAACATCTAGGTTTCATTACATCTAAGCAAACACATGATAGATCTAGCCTAGCATGTTAAAATCAAGACAAGCATAAGATATATTCAAACAACACATAGACATATTGAATGAATTGAAAGAGGACTTATCTTAATTGAACATGAAAGGTTTCAAGGGGTGAAAATCCTTGAAAATACTGTTACAAACGACCTAGGGTTTATTAGGTTCGACCCTAGTATTCTCCACACAAGTTCCTCCCTTAATGAATGAAAAATAGAAAAGTATATATAGTTTTTGTGAGGTGACGGCGTCAAGAGTAAATGTCTGACGCCGTCATCTCGCCGCCAATAAAGTCCTCGGACTGCCTAGATCTGGGTTTGACGCCGTCATGTGTAATCCATCTTCAGGCCGTCACCAAAATAACTCTTGACGCCCTTCATCTGATGCCTTTAGGTTTTCTCTGGGTCGTCATGGATTTTACTCCTGACGCCGTCACATTTCCCTTCTTGACGCCGTCAGGTACTGTTCCCGAAAATTAAGTCTTTGCCGTTTTCTTCACTTTTATGCTCCAAAAACGTCCGAAATGCTTCCTTTTCCAGAATTCACTCCCAAAGTACCTAAAATCACAAAAGGAACGATTTAGGGCGATATTTGATCAATTAAATTCAATTCCGGGCTTAAATGACCCCCTAAAAACGGCTCATTTTTTGCCTCATCATAAACCATAACCCAAGTGGGAAAGGATGCGTTTACGCAAAATGACCTTTGACTTAGTTTGACCAATAAGGGAGTAAACCCGTTACGTAATTAGAGAAGACGTAAACACGGGATATGAGCATATGGATGCTTCAACACAATGTCACGTGAAATATATAAACTCCCTAAGTTTATAAAAGCCTTGGCTAGAGGCGATAGTTAGAAAACATGAGTTGACGTTTTCCCGTAAATGGGTGTTCTAAAAGTGGGATCTCTCAAGTCTCAAAACTCGTTTCGAGTGTTCTCAATTAAGCACATAACATATTCATACATGTATTGAAAGATCCACATTTGTCGGATAAGGGGAAAGCCGACTTTCAAAATTCGCCCGGAACCATACAGACTCCTGGCGCGTCACCCGCGCGTTGACGCGCGGGCAGCGCGCCAGGAGCAGACATTGGCTCTGGCGATTTTGAGATAACGTTTGTTATTTTATGTGTTTTAATGGTTTATTTGTCATCATTAAAACATAAAAAGATTTTGATCATGTTGCCTCAACAATCTTCCCCTTTTTGATGATGACAAATAAAAACCGAAAGCAAATAAAATTACAAAACTTAGCGAAGACAAAGCGCGCCTTTGGTGTAGCTTGCATCTTGACCTTTGCCTTGTAATTTGGTGAAGCCTTTAACATTTTTTGAATGGACTTCACGCCTCTTGCTTTCTTTCTCCCCCTTTTGTCGAATCAAAAAGGCGGGACTTCCAATCAAGCCAGGTTTTGAACTTGGGCCTGTAGGTAAAATGAGCAAGCTTGTATGTGCACCCGAATGTGCTCCCCCTTGAACATAGCTCCCCCTAGATCGTTGCTCCCCTTTGTTTCAAGGCGGGGATCCATGGGTCAAGAGCCTCACCTTTGCGGTGGCCTAGTTACACATAGACATCACAACATGCAACAAACAAGAGATCCTCTCATGTGAAAGTTCCAAAATGGGTTAGGTTACCATTTGGAGACTTGTAACATGGGTTAGTTCACATAATAATACATATATATGTGTATGTGTTTGTCTACTTTAATTAGATTTTATAAAGATTATCCCTTTATGACTTTTATAGACCAAATGATGAGCAAGAGCAATACTATATATGTATATATTCATATGAGTATTATTTAACATAACACAAACATTTTATTTCATAGAAGTACCATGGGACATACAACCAATCTAAGCAACAACAACACATAAAACATCCTAGAACTCTTAGGAGAAACTACTACAACTTATGGATAGAACTTAAAACTCAAGAGAGTCCATTGTGAACGGTTCCTCCATTGGGGACACATCATCAACTTCAATCAGTCTAGCATATGGAAGAGTCTCCTTATTGTAGTCCAAAGCTTCCATTCGTTTTGCTATAAAATAAGCAAAGTTGAAAGGAGTCTCGGTCATAATACAATAGAGCATGTACCCAACAATGATGGGTATCTTCTCTTGAGGTTCCACCTCCATAAACACATTCTTCAACAACACCTCCGCCCAAGGCATCAATTTGACATGAAGTTGATATTTGTTCCAATGTTCGAATGGAGTCTTCACACAATGGTAGTCGGGTTGTAGAATAGTATTTTGAATGATGACGGCATGAATTGGGGCTACAAGAGCATAAGTGCTCGGGTAATAGTGCCTTATATCCAGGAAGTCCTCCGTCTTAATGGACCTTGTATAGAACAAGTTCCCTTTAGAACACACATTCAAAACCTTTCCCAACTTCTTTAAGCTCCATGCATACCCATGCCCATACATACGAAAATTGAGGGTAAGAGAAGGTTGATCTAGATATAACCTAGCATAGAATTCTTGAAGGTGCCTAGGATAAATTTCTATGGGTAGGTCACGGACTAAAGGAAAGGCATTAGCTTTGATGAAAGGTTTTCTTATATCGGTGGCACACATGAAATTTTTATCGCATTCACGACCTTCACGAAATTCACGGTACTCAAATGGTTCATACACGTTAGTTTCGTTTGATTCGTCAACACGTTTCATGAAAAACTTGGTTGCCATTTTTGAAAAGAGAATAATTGTATTTAAGAAGGAGGAAGGTTGTGATGAGGATATGTGATACAAAGCTACTTGATGAGGCGAAAAATGAACCACTTTTAGGGGGTCATTTAAGCCCGGAATTGAATTTATTTGATCAAATATTACCCTAAATCGTTCCTTTTGTGATTTTAGGTACTTTGCGAGTGAAATCTGGAAAAGGAAGCAATTCGGACGTTTTTGGAGCATAAAAGTGAAGAAAACGCCAAAGTCTTAATTTTCCAAGCTGAGAACAGTACCTGACGGCGTCAAGAGGAAAACCATGACGGCGTCAAGAGTAAAAGTGGTGACGACCCAGTGCAAACCTGACGGCGTCACAACAAGGGCGTCAAGAGTTAATTTGGTGACGGCCTGCATAAGGGAAACACATGACGGCGTCAGATTCAGATCTAGGCAGTCCGAGGAACTATTTGGCGGCGAGATGACGGCGTCAGACATTTGTTCTTGACGCCGTCACCTTCTAAACTCTATATATAGTTTTCTATTTTTCATTCATTAGGGAGGAACTTGTGTTGAGAAACTAGGGCCGAACTTTGTAAACCCTAGCTCATATTTTACAGTACTTTCAAGGGTTTTCACCCCTTAAATCCTTTCATGTGCTATTGAGATAAGTCTTCTCTTAATTCAATCAATATGTCTATGTGTTGGTTGATTATATCTTTCACTTGTCTTGATTTCAACATGTTAGGCTAGATCTATCTTGTGTTTGCTTGGATCTAATGAAACCTAGATGTTAATTATGTGCTGATTACTTGTTTATAGTTGTATTGGATGAATGATTTCAATGTTAGGCTTAAGAAAACTGGCAGATCTCCATTGTGTAACATGCTTGAACGTCTTAGGAAACATGAACCGATGTGTACTAGGTTTTATTGGTTGTATTTAATGCATGAGTAAATTTAATGATCCCATGTTAGGAGCTTCTTATCCGGCTCGACATAGGAGTGAAGTAGGTACTCATAGGATTGAGGAAGTAAGTACGCCACCCCATGAATGGTATTAAGGAATACAATCCGTCATCCACGCAACTATAACAAGTAATTAACGTGTAAAAGATATCTAGGGAGTAGTGAAATCTAAGTAAACACATTTCTCCCACATATTGCTCACAACTCTAGTTTAATTTAGTTTATTTTCATTTTAGTATTTTATTTTGATTGCATCTTAGTATTGGGTTAGTTGATTAGCAACTAATTCCGCCCAAATCCTTAAAACCCGAGATTTTTAATTGCTTTCTAAAAAATATAAAAAAAATTCAAAAAGAATCATTCCTCATCTCTAGACCTAGTCTTTAGGTTTTCTAATCCTAGCGACACTATTCCTAGCTGAACGATCAATCCCCCGGTATTTGTCATTATACTATACTACATCGATCAGGTACACTGCCTGGTGGGGGTTGTAAGCTTCTCGAGATCCCTCGAGAGGTAAAGCCTGGTGCAAACCCCACGCATCAATTTTTTGGCGCCGCAGCCCGGGGAATAGTTATTGTCTAGGTTAGAATCTCTTTTTATTAGGTCTACTTGCTAGATTCCTTTCTAGTAAGATTTTATTTTTATTTTTTTGGATCTCTTTAGTCTATCCTATTTCTTCGTGTTTTTGTTCGTAACTCTTCACCACCCGACATCATGGACGATGGGAATATCTTTGAACCCGTCATCCCACCACAACAAAACCCACCACTAGAACCTCTTAGGCCACGAACCTTAGGAGAGTATTCCCGACCTAGCCACCAAGGCTACCGAAACACCATTGAGCTCACCGGAGCCAATGTGACCCCCTTGCAATCCGACACCATTCGATTGGTGCAAGTCGGGTGTGCATTCTATGGATACTTTTTCGAAAACCCGCCCCAACACCTTGAGGACTACCTAAAAATTACCAATTCTATAGGATTAGGTGTTGATACTCAAGAATGGGAACTCTTAGCCCTTTTTCAATTCTCTTTACATGGTCGGGCTCTTCGATGGCTATACCAACTCCCTGAAAGATCCGTCTCCTCTTGGGATGATCTTGCTTCCTACTTCTTAACTAGATTCACCTTGCCCAAGGAAGTTATTTTGCAACATAACCAACTTAAAACAGAAAATGATAAAGTAAGAAAGGTCGATGAGATGAATAAAGGTGAAACCGAGCTAGGGAGTAACACTTGTAGGAAAGGGCCATGGGATGATTATAGAATATTTAGACACTCCACACCAACCCTTGAGGAATTGAGGTATCATAAGTTCCTTCTAAAATGCCCTTGCCATTCAAAGTACCGAAAACACCCATGGATTAGGAAACATAATTCTATGAATCTTAAGGTCCCATGCATGATTGGTCATATGTTTAGAGAACACACTTATATCGATTTAAAGGCACCGATGAACATCATGTCTAGGCTTTATTATAGTTGGATCATGAACGAAAAGTTGAAACCTAGGCGGGACCCTTACAACCCTAATCGCATGAGTAATTTTGTTGAACGGGTTAGAGGGTTACATGTTTTCGTTGGGGATTTTGTTTATAGGTACGACTTCATGATCTTAGAAGATGTTAGGGGAATTATTGATCAATCTTTGTGTCAGATTGTTTTAGGAGAACCTTTTGTCAAAACCTCTAAAATGACTTATAACCATGATGAAGGCATTATCACATTCGCAACCAAAGAGAAAAACATTAGATATAGGATGCCCCATAAAGAAGATAGGTTTAGAGAAGTTGAGGATCTCGATGTTGACAACATCCCCGTGATTAAGGTTGAGAGTGAGGAAGAGAGAAACATTGGAGGTTACAAAAAGAAAGAGATCTATTACTTGATATGTTTATCTTTAGGCCCCGAGTATAGGAAGGATGAGAAATTGGTTAAGATGTTTGAAACCGCATTCATTTTGCGGGATAGGAAAACGTAGTAACCCATGACCTTGAGTCTAGCTACAAGACTCGTAAATAAAGAAAAGCGCTTCTTGGGAGGCAACCCATGTTTTGTGTGATTTTTATTTGTTTGTTTGTTATTTGCTTCCGTATGCATGCTTTATCTTTATTGTTGGTAGATCATGTTTCAAAACTAAAAAGTGAAAATACTTTACTTTGTTGTTTGGCCTAGTCTTAACTTTATCCAAAGGTATTTTTGCAAAAAGATAAGTGTAAGGGGAAACCCCAAATATGTTTTTAAGAAACAAACTCGATCATGATTCTCCACAATATTAAGTGAACATGTATATTCGTATTTGTTAGAGTCAAATGCTTGTATCGAGTCATAATGATGTTTTGCAGGATTTTCCAGGAAGTAGGACCAAGTTTTTCCAGAAATTTTCCGGAAACTTAACATAAGAATTTCTGCAGGTCATTTCTGACGGCGTCATGAGTTTACTCTTGACGGCGTCACGTGTAAAAATCTGGAAATTTTACCAGTTTTGTTTTTCTAACGGAGTCTTAATGTTTTTGTTGAATCATTAGTTTTATAATCTCCAAGAAATCTGCAAACATCATTCACAAGCATTATATCTTACTTTGTTTTCTAGGATTTATTAGCATATGTAGATTGCCGCCGATTTTATGCGAGGTTGCCTTGTCTGTTTTCTCAGGTTTTACAGGTTATGTATGACAAGAAGATGATTTATATTCTGGAAAGGAAGCTTTGATTGTTCATTTTCTTGGAGGAAGATCTAACCTGGCCACCTTATTATCCATACCGAGCGAATCAGGGGAGTATTTGATTTCATTCTTTTTACTTATTTCACTTTTACATTCTTTACTTAAACATTTGGGACAATGTTCATCCTAAGTGTAAGGGGAGGGTAAAATGATGATACCTTACATATACACTTTCGCTTGAGTTTGTTTGTTTGATGGTAGATGTGTAATAAAACTATGAGAAATACTTGTTAGTGCAATTTTAGCGCCAAATTTAAAATTTTTTACAACATTTAGGAGTGAAACTTTAGCCATAGCAAGCGTCTCATGGATAGGAGATTGTATGACTAGCACAAAACCGTACTATTCAGAAAAATTTTCCACCCAAATATGTGAGGTTCGCCTTTAGATTTGATAGGAAAAGCATTTACTATTAGTGCTTATGAGTGTACCGGTAGCATTTAGATTTTAGAAATTGCGTTAGTGATGCATCCCGAGACCGCTAGTGAGACTACATTCGTGTAGTAGGATTTACTACATGATAAGAGGCATTAGGATCACCCTTGTGTTAAACCCGTATTATAATTACTTGACCATTTAAGTCATATTACTTGGCTAGTTAAGACAATTGATTTTTCCCACACCTTAGCGTTGTACTCATTTTTAGTACACGAAACCCCTAGTACACCCCTCCGAGCCTATCTTTTCGTTTCTAACTTTAAGCATTTTACTTAAAGGAATAATTTGTTACACCCCACTTAATTTTACACCCAAATCGCCTTAGCCTTCCGTGTATGCACTCATCTTTAGTGCATTATTGTTATTTGTTAAACCCTAAGTTAATTATCTAATTGATTACATGGTTGCTAAGTCGAGTCATATCCTTGTACATATTGTTTTGGGACGATTGGGACTCATGGGTAAAGTACTTATTTTATGGAAGTAATGGGGAAGAACATCATATTATTACCCCCATAGGTACGTTAATTGATGAGGCGAAAAATGAACCACTTTTAGGGGGTCATTTAAACCCGGAATTGAATTTATTTGATCAAATATTGCCCTAAATCGTTCCTTTTGTGATTTTAGGTACTTTGGGAGTGAAATCTGGAAAAGGAAGCAATTCGGACGTTTTTGGAGCATAAAAGTGAAGAAAACGCCAAAGACTTAATTTTCTATGCTGAGAACAGTACCTGACGGCGTCAAGAGGAAAACCATGACGGCGCCAAGAGTAAAAGTGGTGACGACCCAGTGAAAACCTGAAGGCGTCACAAGAAGGGCGTCAAGAGTTAATTTTGTGACGGCCTGCATAAGGAGACTACATGACGGCGTCAGACCCAGATCTAGGCAGTCCGAGGAACTATTTGGCAGCGAGATGACGGCGTCAGACATTTTTTCTTGACGCTGTCACCTTCTAAACTCTATATATAGTTTTCTATTTTTCATTCATTAGAGAGGAACTTGTGTGGAGAAACCCTAGGGCCGAACCTTGTACGTATTTTACAGCTTTTTCAAGGGTTTTCAGCCCTTGAATCATTTCATGTGCTATTGCGATAAGTTTTCTCTTAATTCAATCAATATGTCTATGTGTTGGTTGTCTATATCTTGTGCTTGTCGTAATTTCAACATGCTAGGCTAGATCTATCTTGTGTTTGCTTGGATCTAATGAAATCTAGATGTTAATTATGTGTTGATTACTTGTTTATGGTTGTATTGGATGAATGATTTTAATGTTAGGCTTAAGAAAACTGGCAGATCTCCATTGTGTAACATGCTTGAACGTCTTAGGAAACATGAACCGATGTGTACTAGGTTTTATTGGTTGTATTTAATGCATGAGTAAATTCTAATGATCCCATGTTAGGAGCTTCTTAGCCGGCTCGACATAGTAGTGAAGTAGGCACTCATAGGATTGGGGAAGTAAGTACGCCACCCCATGAATGGTATTAAGGAATACAATCCGTCATCCACGCAACTATAACAAGTAATTAACGTGTAAAAGATATCTAGGGAGTAGTGAAATCTAAGTAAACACATTTCTCCCACATATTGCTTACAACTTTAGTTTAATTTAGTTTATTTTTCATTTCTAGTATTTTATTTTGATTGCATCTTTAGTATTGGGTTAGTTGACTAGCAACTAATTCCGTCCAAATCCTTCATACCCGAGATTTTAATTTGCTTTCTAAAAAAATATAAAAAATACAAAAAGAATCATCCCTCATCTCTAGACCTAGTCTTTAGGTTTTCTAATCCTAGCGACACTATTCCTAGCTGAACGATCAATCCCCCGATACTTGTCATTATACTATACTACATCGATCAGGTACACTGCCTGGTGGGGGTTGTAAGCTTCTAGAGATCCCTCGAGAGGTAAAGCCTGGTGCAAACCCCACGCATCAAGTTTTTGGCGCCGCAGCCCGGGGAATAGTTATTGTCTAGGTTAGAATATCTTTTTATTAGGTCTACTTGCTAGATTCCTTTCTAGTAAGATTTTATTTTTAATTTTTAGGTTCTCTTTAGTCTATCTTATTTCTTTGTTTCCTTTGTTCGTAAATTATCTCGATGGATAACAATAACATTGATCGTTTGATTCCTGTTATTCGTGTTTTTCTTCGTAGGTTTTTCCAAATGCTCGCCCCAATCCCTTTAGTGGAAAATGAAAACCCACCTAACCTCTCGCCTAACCACCACTTTGACAATAATTCTTAGTTAGAGGAGTCTGACCATGATAATGACCATAGGGCTAGTCCTTTTTACTATTCAGACTCCGATGAGGATCTTGATGATGGTGATGTGATTAATGAGGATAGGATGGAAGAGGAAGTGAACCCTCTTAGGTATGTCGACCCTAGAACAAGGATTGAGAGTGATATTTCATTCAACATGCAATTTCCTTGTAAGATCGGATTTAGGAGCTTTAACGCCTATCTTAACTCATCTCTCCCAATAAACATAATCTCGCGTAATGAATATAATAAAATCATGGTAGATGAGTTAGAATACAAAGGGGAAAATATTATTGCTAGGGCAATACCATTGCATGTGTTCGTAGGAAGCTTGGTTTATCTTGTTGAGTTTATGGTTATGGAGAATCTAGGAGAATTTATTGATAGTAAGTTAACCCAAGTTGTGTTTGGAAAACCTTTCAAAAGGTTGACCAACCTTGATGAAAAACTTATGGAAGGGTTAATTAAATTCTCGGATGGGGATGAAGATTTTGTCTACCAAATGCCCCGTGCACACCCTAGGTTCAAGGATTTTTCCATGGAGAAGTGTAGTAGATATCCGCCCATAGAAATGCTAAGTGAGAATGATGAGAGAAAAGGGCTTCAGTATACTCATGAAAAGAATAAAAGATACTATCGCGGATGTTTAGAGTTAGGAGATGATTATAAGAAAGATGAGGCAACCATTAGATGGCTCACGCTTGGTTATGTGAGCATAAGCGATACACGGTAACCCATGACCTTGAGTCTAGCTACAAGACTCGTAAATAAAGAAAAGCGCTTCTTGGGAGGCAACCCATGTTTTGTGTGATTTTTATTTTTGTTTGTTTGTTATTTGCTTCCGTATGCATGCTTTATTTTTATTGTTGGTAGATCATGTTTCAAAACTAAATAGTGGAAATACTTTACTTTGTTGTTTGGCCTAGTCTTAACTTCACCTAAAGGTATTTTTGCAAAAGATAAGTGTAAGGGGAAACCCCAAATATGTTTTTAAGAAACAAACCGATCATGATTCTCCACAATATTAAGTGAACATGTATATTCGTATTTGTTAGAGTCAAATGCTTGTATCGAGTCATAATGAAGTTTTGCAGGATTTTCCAGGAAGTAGAACCAAGTTTTCCCAGAAATTTTCCAGAAACTTAACATAAGAATTTCTGCAGGTCACTTCTGACGGCGTCACGAGTTTACTCTTGACGGCGTCACGTGTAAAAATCTGGAAATTTTACCGGTTTTGTTTTTCTAACGGAGTTTTAAAGTTTTTGTTGAATTATTAGTTTTATAATCTCCAGGAAATCTGCAAACATCATTCCACAAGCATTATATCTTATTTTGTTTTCTAGGTTTTAGTAACATATGTAGATTGCCGCCGATTTTATGCGAGGTTGCCTTGTCTGTTTTCTCAGGATTTACAGTTTATGTATGACAAGAAGATGATTACTTTTCTGGAATGGAAGCTTTGGTTGTTCATTTTTTTGGAGGAAGATCTAACCTGGCCACCTTATTATCCATACCGAGCGAATCAGGGGAGTATTTGATTTCATTCTTTTTACTTATTTCACTTTTACATTCTTTACTTGAACATTGGGGACAATGTTCATCTTAAGTGTAAGGGGAGGGTAAAATGATGATACCTTACAGATACACTTTCGCTTGAGATTGTTTGTTTGATAGTAGATGTGTAATAAAACTATGAGAAATACTTGTTAGTGTAATTTTAGCGCCAAATTTAAAATTTTTTACAACATTTAGGAGTGAAACTTTAGCCATAGCAAGCGTCTCATGGATAAAAGATTGTATGACTAGCACATAACCGTATCATTCAGAAAAATTTTCCACCCAAATATGTGAGGTTCGCCTTTAGATTTGATAGGAAAAGCATTTATTATTAGTGCTTATGAGTGTACCGGTAGCATTTAGATTCTAGAACTTGCGTTAGTGATGCATCCCGAGACCGCTAGTGAGACTACATTCGTGTAGTAGGATTTACTACATGATAAGAGGCAATAGGATCACCCTTGTGTTAAACCCGTATCATAATTACTTGACCATTTAAGTCATATTACCTGGCTAGTTAAGTCAATTGATTTTTTCCCACACCTTAGCGTTGTACTCATTTTTAGTACACGAAACCCCTAGGACGCCCCTCCGAGCCTATCTTTTCGTTTCTAACTTTAAGCATCTTACTTAAAGGAAGAATTTGTTACACCCCACTTAAATGTACACCCAAATCGCCTTAGCCTTCCGTGTATGCGCTCATTTTTAGTGCATTATTGTTATTTGTTAAACCCTAAGTTAATTATCTAATTGATTACATGGTTGCTAAGTCGAGTCATATCCTTGTACATATTATTTTGGGACGATTGGGACTCATGGGTAAAGTACTTATTTTATGGAGTAATGGGGAAGAACATCATATTATAACCCCCATATGTGTGTTAATCTTAAAAGTACTCCAAGTGTTTTAATTTTCTTAATTCGAGTCATTAGATTAGTTTATTGTAAAGTATGTAAAAATTCAAGTGTAAGGGGAATTTTCATTCCCTATGATGTATTATTTTGGATGGTAGAGTAAGAGTGTATGCAAAAAAAAAAAAAAAAAAAAAAAAAAAAATCGAAAAAAACAAGAAAAAGAAAAGAAAAAAATAAAAAAAAAGAAAAAGAGAAAAAAACATACGGACTACCATCCCTTTTCATTCTATGTTTATTTTATGTTTTTGTTATTTTTGATTTATTAGCTTAAGTCGAGTCTAGTCTTGGCTTAGCAACGCCTTATTGTACATGTAATTAACCAAGATTGTTAACTCGCCACCAGTAAAGACTGCCTATATCCAACAAAACCGTGTATTTCATATCCCTACACCTAACGTTACAACCCTTTGAAAGACCTCTTTGATAGTTTATCCTAGGTGCTTACGCCATGTGGTGGAGGTTTGATCCTTCCCCAAACCTATGGTAATCTATTTTGCTATGACAGGTAGTGAGAGATATCTTCCGTTTTCATATTGTAATTTATACTTTATTACACCCGAGAGATGTGAGTATCTAAACACTATTTGTGAGGTGCTAGTATATGACCTCCGTGCTTGTCTTTGGTCTTTAGTGGAACGATTATTTGTTGTAATTACTTTTATGTTAGTGTTAAATGACCCCTAACTTGTATTTTGATTAGAATAAAAGCGCATTTGCTTGAGGACAAGCAAATCTCAAGTGTAAGGGTATATGATGAGGCGATAAATGAACCACTTTTAGGGGGTCATTTAAGCCCGTAATTGAATTTATTTGATCAAATATTGCCCTAAATCGTTCCTTTTGTGATTTTAGGTATTTTGGGAGTGAAATCTGGAAAAGAAAGCACTTCGGACGTTTTTGGAGCATAAAAGTGAAGAAAACGCCAAAGACTTAATTTTCCATGCTGAGAACAGTACCTGATGGCGTCAAGAGGAAAATCATGACGGCGTCAAGAGTAAAAGTGGTGACGACCCAGTGAAAACCTGAAGGCGTCACAAGAAGGGCGTCAAGAGTTAATTTTGTGACGGTCTGCATAAGGAGACTACATGACGGCGTCAGACCCAGATCTAGGCAGTCCGAGGAACTATTTGGCGGCGAGATGACGGCGTCAGACATTTGTTCTTGACGCTGTCACCTTCTAAACTCTATATATAGTTTTCTATTTTTCATTCATTAGAGAGGAACTTGTGTGTAGAAACCCTAGGGCCGAACCTTGCACGTATTTTATAGCTTTTTCAAGGGTTTTCAGCCCTTGAATCCTTTCATATGCTATTGAGATAAGTCTTCTCTTAATTCAATCAATATGTCTATGTGTTGGTTGTCTATATCTTGTGCTTGTCTTAATTTCAACATGCTAGGCTAGATCTATCTTGTGTTTGCTTGGATCTAATGAAACCTAGATGTTAATTATGTGTTGATTACTTGTTTATGGTTGTATTGGATGAATGATTTCAATGTTAGGCTTAAGAAAACTGACAGATCTCCATTGTGTAACATGCTTGAACGTCTTAGGAAACATGAACCGATGTGTACTAGGTTTTATTGGTTGTATTTAATGCATGAGTAAATTCTAATGATCCCATGTTAGGAGCTTCTTAGCCGGCTCGACATAGGAGTGAAGTAGGCACTCATAGGATTGGGGAAGTAAGTACGCCACCCCATGAATGGTATTAAGGAATACAATCCGTCATCCACGCAACTATAACAAGTAATTAACGTGTAAAAGATATCTTGGGAGTAGTGAAATCTAAGTAAACACATTTCTCCCACATATTGCTTACAACTTTAGTTTAATTTAGTTTATTTTTCATTTCTTGTATTTTATTTTGATTGCATCTTTAGTATTGGGTTAGTTGACTAGCAACTAATTCCGCCCAAATCCTTCATACCCGAGATTTTAATTTGCTTTCTAAAAAATATAAAAAATACAAAAAGAATCATCCCTCATCTCTAGACCTAGTCTTTAGGTTTTCTAATCCTAGCGACACTATTCCTAGCTGAACGATCAATCCCCCATTACTTGTCATTATACTATACTACATCGATCAGGCACACTGCCTGGTGGGGGTTGTAAGCTTCTCGAGATCCCTCGAGAGGTAAAGCCTGGTGCAAACCCCACACATCATTAATCTTAAAAGTACTCCAAGTGTTTTGATTTTCTTAATTCGAGTCATTAGATTAGTTTATTGTAAAGTATGTAAAAATTCAAGTGTAAGGGGAATGTTCATTCCCTATGATGTATTATTTTGGATGGTAGGGTAAGAGTGTATGCAAAAAAAAAAAAAAAAAAAAAAAAAAAAATCAAAAAAAACAAGAAAAAGAAAAGAAAAAAATTAGAAAAAGAAAAAGAGAAAAAAATATACGGACTACCATCCCGTTTCATTCTATGTTTATTTTATGTTTTTGTTATTTTTCATTTATTAGCTTAAGTCGAGTCTAGTCTTGGCATAGCAACGCCATTTTGTACATGTAATTAGCTAAGATTGTTAACTCGCCACCAGTAAAGACTGCCTATATCCAATAAAACCGTGTATTCCATATCCCTACACCTAACGTTACAACCCTTTGAAAGACCTCTTTGATAGTTTATCCTAGGTGCTTACGCCATGTGGTGGAGGTTTGATCCTTTCCCAAGCCTATGGTAATCTATTTTGCTATGACAAGTAGTCAGAGATATCTTCCATTTCCATATTGTAATTTATACTTTATTACACCCGAGAGATGTGAGTATCTAAACACTATTTATGAGGTGCTAGTATATGACCTCCGTGCTTGTCTTTTGGTCTTTAGTGGAACGATTATTTATTGTAATTACTTTTATATTAGTGTTAAATGACCCCTAACTTGTATTTTGATTAGAATAAAAGCGCATTTGCTTGAGGACAAGCAAATCTCAAGTGTAAGGGTATATGATGAGGCGAAAAATGAACCACTTTTAGGGCGTCATTTAAGCCCGGAATTGAATTTATTTGATCAAATATTACCCTAAATCGTTCTTTTTGTAATTTTAGGTACTTTGGGAGTGAAATCTGGAAAAGGAAGCAATTCGGACGTTTTTGGAGCATAAAAGTGAAGAAAACGCCAAAGTCTTAATTTTCCAAGCTGAGAACAGTACCTGACGGCGTCAAGAGGAAAACCATGACGGCGTCAAAAGTAAAAGTGGTGACGACCCAGTGCAAACCTGACGGCGTCACAACAAGGGCGTCAAGAGTTAATTTGGTGACGGCCTGCATAAGGGAAACACATGACGGCGTCAGATTCAGATCTAGGCAGTCCGAGGAACTATTTGGCAGCGAGATGACGCCGTCAGACATTTGTTCTTGACGTCGTCACCTTCTAAACTCTATATATAGTTTTCTATTTTTCATTCATTAGGGAGGAACTTGTGTGGAGAAACTAGGGCCGAACTTTGTAAACCCTAGCTCATATTTTACAGTACTTTCAAGGGTTTTCACCCCTTGAATCCTTTCATGTGCTATTGAGATAAGTCTTCTCTTAATTCAATCAATATGTCTATGTGTTGGTTGATTATATCTTTTACTTGTCTTGATTTCAACATGTTAGGCTAGATCTATCTTGTGTTTGCTTGGATCTAATGAAACCTAGATGTTAATTATGTGTTAATTACTTGTTTATGGTTGTATTGGATGAATGATTTCAATGTTAGGCTGAAGAAAACTGGCAGATCTCCATTGTGTAACATGCTTGAACGTCTTAGGAAACATGAACCGATGTGTACTAGGTTTTATTGGTTGTATTTAATGCATGAGTAAATTCTAATGATCCCATGTTAGGAACTTCTTAGCCGGCTCGACATAGGAGTGAAGTAGGTACTCATAGGATTGGGGAAGTAAGTATGCCACCCCATGAATGGTATTAAGGAATACAATCCGTCATCCACGCAACTATAATAAGTAATTAACGTGTAAAAGATATCTAGGGAGTAGTGAAATCTAAGTAAACATATTTCTCCCACATATTGCTCACAACTCTAGTTTAATTTAGTTTATTTTCATTTTAGTATTTTATTTTGATTGCATCTTAGTATTGGGTTAGTTGATTAGCAACTAATTCCGCTCAAATCCTTAAAACTCGAGATTTCTAATTGCTTTCTAAAAAATATCAAAAAAGTACAAAAAGAATCATTCCTCATCTCTAGACCTATTCTTTAGGTTTTCTAATCCTAGCGACACTATTCCTAGCTGAACGATCAATCCCCCGGTACTTGTCATTATACTATACTACCTCGATCAGGTACACTGCCTGGTGGGGGTTGTAAGCTTCTGGAGATCCCTCGAGAGGTAAAGCCTGATGCAAACCCCATGCATCACTACTCCTTTTATAGCCAATTAGTATGAACTAGGTATGTTTAAGGAGGATCTATAGTCCAAAGGATAATCATTCTTAGTACTAAGATTCTTAGTACAAGATGAGTTGAAAGAAAGTGGTGTATGGGGAAGATAATTATCCTTGTATGACATGAGTGATTTGGATTGAGTTAGTTATGAGTTTGGTTGGATTTGAATGCCCATGTTAGATCCTATGGTAATTGCATGCATTCTTTACAAAAGATATGCATGAATTTATCATAGTTGATGAGTGAAGATCAAGTAGCATCAAGTCTTTGGAAAAGGACTTTATCAAACACCATTTAGAACCTACAACTACCCAATACATGAACCAAGTGCAAGTATTTCATGTAGAATATTCAATGAGTGTAGTTATATGTGTATGATTATAAAGTGCTTCTTCATTTTAGGTACACAAGCTAGATCCTATGAACCATCACACATTATATAGAAAGTCAATACACAATACATGAAATCTCCAGTTCACAGTTCGTTGTGTAGTGTGTCGACATAAATAATCCTTATGTGTTACTCGCATTAACACCATAAGTTACTAAGATCTCGGATGAGGAACTTAGCTTATCTAGTCTATTCATTGGATATTTTAGTTTGTTATGCAATACCATACCGAATTCGATTCATAGGAATTCTCTTCAACTATGTGAATAGTTTGTATGTTTGCACAAAATCTTTTCATTTCTCTTCTTTCCTAAACACAAAGCATGCATATTACACATAAGTTGAGCAAGTAGATTTAGATATAAAATTTTCAACACAAGTGTGAGTTGTGATCCAATGATTTTATCTAACCTTGGTATTCTAACACAATAAAATTTTCAACACAAGTGTGAGTTGTGATCCAAAATTTAGACTTGTTTGTTTTGTGACCTAAGTGTCATTTTATTCAAGTCAGCAATGACTTGTTGTATAGGATGACCCCTCGCTTCTCTCACTTCCTTAGGATAGCCTTCATCCAAAGCATTAACTTGTAATGTTGGCGACCTTTCTTGATCTCGAACTATCGGTTCATTGATCACATCATCTTCTACCGAAGGAGATGATTTAGGCTCGGGCATGCTCTCATCAAAGGTCACATTGAGAGATTCCTCAATCCTCATTGTTTCCTTGTTAAGCACTATGTATGCTTTACTAGTTTGAGAGTATCCTAGGGACACACCTTCATACGACTTTGGGTCGAATTTGGTGAGATATTCTGAAGAATACTCTAATATGAGAACATGGATGGTTTAGTGTTTAGGTTGATTTTATGTAGAGATTTCTAGTGAGAAGTTAGAGAGAGAAAGATATGAGGTTGGGAGCCTTGAGAGAAAATAGAGAAATGTTAGATTGCAAATGAAGGTCCAACCCTTTCCATTGTGTGGGAAAAGGTATATATAGTTACAATAGAAACGCCCCTTGAAACGGGCTGTAGAGCGGGCTGACAGTGGGTAAAGACCTGACCCGACTCCACAAATACTAACTAATACTACACTACGTACTAACTAATATGCTAACTACTACGAGCTACAATATGCTAAACTACACTCGGGGTGACCGAGTCTTCATATGAATAAACGTATTTCTAACAATCTCCCCCTAAGGGAGGTCACCCCGGAAAATAAATATTTAATCATAGCATTCAGGTCTTTGACGACATCTTTGTAGCTCGTAGCCATTTGATTCTTCATTGTTGAGATCTTTGTGCTTTAAGTGGTAGACTCTAGATGACACCTTCAATGTGATGGATGATCTTTGGAAATAGTTTCAGCTTCATCATCCAAATGAATGTCAGAGGGTCATCTTCGAGCAGTAACGTCTCCATGTGATATGAACATCTTTATATTGGCATGCTCACACTTTTTCAGGATCATGATCTTTTGCATCAGAGTTGTGGAAGCATATGTGAGGCCCAATCAATGATCATGATTTCTTAGATTGTGATGTTGAAGTGTGAGCATGTGTTGATGGATCAGCATCTTTTCAGCAATCAACTGCAACCGTCAGAAATTCCTGCAAGTAGACAGTTAGCAACAGATCATCCGGTACTTATAGGTTTGGAATTAGAGATCGTCAACAGCATAGTGTGGAGACTCCTTCTAACCCTTACCATGACCGTTCCCAATCGGCAAACCCTGAAAGGATTTACACGAACTACCTAAGTAGATCAACGATTGGGTGAGTCGCTGGAGATCACTCCACGACTGTTGACCGTTATTAACCATCGTGACCACTAGGCGTAATCCACAAGGAATTACCTAAGTGACCTGCTTTCAGGGTTGCTTGATGTTGACCCTGGCAGGAGTTTCCATTCAATCACTGGGAGTTACTAAAGCAACATCCCTCATAAATGTTCTGGCAGATTGCTAAGATCTGCGTAGGACTCATAGTTTACCATTGGTGTCCTTAATGTTGAACAACCAGGGTAGAAGTAGCACGTGTTCCTATGAGATCTTTTTTATGTATCTCGAGGCTCTAGACTCAATAAGTGCATTTGGTTTTCCTATGCGGAGATTAGGGAGAGGTCTCCTGCTTCAATATCAACTATCTCTAAGAGATATGTCGATAGATTACACCGGTTCCCCGTGAGAATGAAACAAGTTCTTTTAAGCGAACTTGAGTGGCTAGAAGGTTTAGTGCATTGCGTCACTGGGTCCATGACGTCTTGTCTTCAATACCGATGTTGCCTTAGCAACCATCAGTAGATTATGAATTGAACCCAGTTTTTGCCCTAAGGTTGAATAATTGGAGGGCTATTTCTTTTCACCCTTTCTCATTTCATTTCTTTTTAATTCTTCAACCCCTTCTTTCTCCATTCTCACATTTCTCCTTTTTTCATAATCATACCTATGGACTTTCTAATACTCCCTATTTGGTATTGTCCATGGGTAGATCCCTCCGGCTATGGCGGATCATAGGACGATTTTCCTAACCTTAGCCACCTTATAACTTCATGACTATCCTATGTTGCCATACACCAAATCATTGAAAATTCTCTCAATGTGTTTATGATTAAGAAACACATTTTGTTAACACATTGAGAGTTTTGTCATTTTCAAATGCTCCCCCTTAACATGTGCTAATATGTATTGATTTGAAAATTTGCACATGTCGGGAAGAGTTGCACTTTTTTGAATTGATCTACTTTAAGTGAACCTGACCGGGCATTCGAGACACGCTTACATCACTAGTTAAACTAGCTTGAAGTTATTACCCGGCCCGATCAGATTCACCCAAGGTTTCTCGAAATGGTACATTCTACTCAGACTAGTCCTTTTCGAGACACGCTTACATCACTGGTTAAACCAGCTTGAAGTTATTACCCATCCAGGACTAGTCCTTTCGATTCAAGACAATTGTTAGGAATACAAATATTCCTGTAAAAGTCTCGGTCACCTAATTATTGTAATAGCATTAAGTTAGCTCGTAGTTAGTTTATATATTAGTTAGTTAGTATTAGTTTAAGTAACATCGTGGAAGAAGGACGGGTCTTTACCCACTGTATGCCTGATCCACAGCCCGGGTGTGGGCGTTTGTAGCTTAGTATAAATACCCCTCTCCACATGTGGAGAGGGTTTGAGCTTCCTTTCACTTAATCTAATATTCTCATTTTTCTCTCATCTCTTTCTCTCTCTAGGAATTCCTCCCAACTCACTTTCTCTCTCTAAGCTTTTTTACTTGATTCAATCCATAACACATAAACCATACATGTTATCATTATGAGTATTATACAATTGGTATCAGAGCCATGGTTTCATCCTAGGATTGTTGGTGCTCGTATTTTTAGATTGGTTTTTGTGTTCTTATTTGGTTCGAATAGTTGGTGTAGTATTTCTCTAGTTTGATCTCATTTTGTGACTTGTTGAGTGATATTGATGTACTTTCATGTTCTATGATGTTCTAGGATAGTAGTCTTTCACTTGGATAAGTTGTATCATTCACGGAATTGATTTTTGAAGCAATTTGAGGCAAATTTCTTTCTAGCAAGTTGAGTCTCGGAGTTGTTTTTCTTGGTAGCGAGTTGGTGAAATTCTGACTAGCGAGTTGGTGGTTTACTATTTTGGGATAAAAGGACAAATAGCTAGAAAGCGACTGATTTGTCCTATTGTAGTAGCGAGTTGACCTATTCAGCGAGTTGGTCTAGCGAGTTGATCTAGAGAGTTGAGATTCTAGAGAGTTGCCATTCTAGAGAGTTGCCATTCTAGAGAGTTGGCTTTCAGCGAGTTGCCATTCTAGAGAGTTGCCATTCTAGAGAGTTGGCTTTCAGCGAGTTGCCATTCTAGAGAGTTGCTCATTCAGCGAGTTGGTGTTCAGCGAGTTGACCAAAGTTGACCTTTTATGTCAAAACTTCAATCGGCCATAACTTTTGAACCGTAACTCCGTTTTTAGCGAAATACCTGTCAAAACGACCGTGAGACAGAGGTGAATGACATGCTGAATGATTTATCGATTCAAGCGAAGTTTCGAGGCCCATAATCGCTCTGAAGTGAAGTTTTTGAGGTTTTAAGTTTTTAGACCAAAATTTCACCATAACTAATTGCATCAACCAAACCAGATCGTACTGCTAGTTGATCATGTTATTGTGAGTTGATTATACGCTGCGAGTTGAATAGTTCTGTGATTTGAGAATTGTTGCGATTTGAGTTGTTGCAACTTGTCTAATTATAATCTGACGTTGCAAGTTGATTCCTGCAATTTGACTAATTGTGATTTGACTTGGTGTGATTTGACTTGTTGTGACTTGACTTAGATTACTTACTGTACCTTGCAAGGTTTATCATCTCACACTCAATCACTAAAGTACTCAACATCATCTCACGGTTTCTTCTTGATTTTGTAAAATCCCGCGAAAGCATCTATTTCTCTGTTTAAATCATAGAATTGTAAAATCCCGTGCTCGCTCATATCATGTCTACTACTTCAGACTCTGTCAGATCTGAGAGTGTACTTCACCAGCCACTTAAATTGATCGATAATGCAAAAGATTGTTGCATAGAATGTTTTCAACAACTTCATTCACACCTATCGGTACTTTTAGAGGGAACTGGATTCTAGATGGGATTTGAACGTGCATTTGCAACACTCTTGGGTCAAGATGTTCAGACTTTCACATGCACAATGATTCTTAACTTAGATCAACTACAACAACAACTTGACCAAGGAGAATTTTCCAAAATGGGATCCATGGCTGCCCTTTGTGTGATCAACAAACAACTCCAAGTGTTCTTTGACTCGAAATTCACTCTGGATTATGATCATTATAGTGAGATGACGAAAAAGTGCTTTGCTGATCACACTGGAATTGAGGTTGACACGTTCAGAGACACACTTGTCCATCTTATGGATAAAGTGAAAAGATTCATTAACGAAAAGGCACAGCATATACCTGCTTATGATGACAAGGTGAAGGCATGTAGGGTACAATCATGTGATGGTGTTGGTGACTCGGGTATAGCATTGGATGTTGGGTCAGGTGTCACGATATGCAAAGAATCAGAGACTGATAAGCTTGACACACCCTGCAACTCAGTGACTAGTGATACTCCAGACATGGGCACTGAATTAAGACCAGTAAAAGAACAAGTGTCATGTGCTGAGGTACCCCTAACTGAACATTATAATGTGCTTTCTGATGAACGACTGCATACTGATCAAGTTTTGCCCACTTATGACACATATTTGTTGAAAAAGACTGATAGTAATACCAGTTCTGATTTAACAAATATGAATCATAAAGGGGGAGAAAGTGATCAAGATGTTGAACGTGATGATGAGTCAAGTTCTTTGTTTGCAGCTGAGTCTTTTAAATCAAATGATATGGTTGATATAAATGTATTTAGTGAACTTTCAAACAGATTTTTACAACTTGAAAAACATTGTATTTCACTTGAAATCGCAATGCAACAAAAGGAAGAAAGTTTTCAAACTAACCAACCATGTAAAGATCCGGAACTTCCTGATTTCCGTGAATTCTTTATGATTAATGATTTGAAAGCTCAGCTAGAAACCAAGGACTTGACAATCAACAACCTAAAAATACGCATTACTGAGATATGTGATATGTGTAATGAAGTTAAGGCTAAACATGACAGTAATGTTATTGCAACTAGAAATTTTGAGCAAAAAGTGGCTGAATTACTTTCAGAAAATGAGTCTTTGAAAAAGCACTGTAACAATTTGAATAAGTCAATCAAAGAAACAAAAATTAAGATGATCGAGCAAACAATGTCTTTGATTGCCAAAAATGATGCATTCAAAGCTCAACTTCTTAAAAAGGGGTTCACAATAACAGCATTAAAGAGCGAGCTAAGAAAAGCAACAGGGGATAGTGTGAATACTAAGTTTGCAAAACCATCAATCTTGAGGAAACCAGGTTTTCAATCAAATAGAAACCAATCCGTTGTTAGGCAACCGACTACATTTAGATCTGAACGACCAAAACTTTCAAAAACACGGTTTGCCTCCCAAGTTGATGCGGAACAAGTTTTGACAAAACCAGTCACTACACATTATTTGCCTAAGATAATTGCTTCTAGTTCGGTTAAACCTCAACAAGTAGTTACTCCTACACCCAGCTCCTCTAGGATTAGTTCGAAAACTGTGTCGAAACCTAGCATTAAGGTTCAAAACACTTATGATATAAATGACTTGCACAAGAACTATGATCTAGAAAAAGGCTAGGAAAAGGGCACTACTTCATAAGGATGGAATCTTAGGTTCACAACCTTGTATGATCCCTCCTAGGATATTGAGGAACAATGCTAAGGTTCAACCTGTTAAGTCTAGGATTTATAGTAAGTCATCCATAATGCATAAGAAGCAAATTAAACCTATAACTTCTCCTAGGTGGATTCAAACTGCTAAATCTTCTGAGACTAGGAATATCGATAAGCCTTCCACTGTGTATAAGAAGCTTAACAATCCTAGACCTTGCCATAAGTGAATTCCAACTGGTAGAATTTTTAAGGATGCTGGACTTAAGTGGATACCTACCAGAAAGATACTTACCAACGGCAATACCTTGGTTGACCGTGAAACCCCCAAGGGTTTGGATACTTTTGTCACGAACCCATATATATGCAATCAAGTTTGTAATGTTAGTGCAGGTAGTCCTTACTCAGTTGCAGGAACATCAATCATTCACCACATGAGAATGTTGATATAAATAATGTCTAAAAACATTATTAACATATATCGATATCTCTATGTTTTGATAATCACAAAACGTAAACTCATTGAACTACAAATTATGACGTAAACAAGTATTTAGTCGTAAATATTTGCTTTAGCATCCATATCACTTAAGGTATGAATAAACAAAGTGTCTAATGCATTTTATGATCAAAGGAATTTTTATTTTTACAAACCTTACATTTTATTAAAATGGGACAAACATTTCTAAACTTATACAAAACATTTTTGTATTTATAAGAAATGTTTTATTCAAAATAAACATTTTGAATTCAAATTTCTACCCAAAAAACGGCCACATTCTTCAGGAAAAACCTCCCCCACAAAAAGACAAAAAAATCTGAAGAAAATTTTTTTTTCTTAGGCGGCCCCCTTAATTATACTAGGCGGTCCCCTTAATAATTAAGGGGACCGGCACACAATTAAGGGGACTGGCCACGCTCCCTGTCAGATTTTGTCAGAAACTTTTCCCTATAATTACCACCTCAAACCTGGAATTTTTCTCACCTCTTTGCACAAATATTTTCAGATCCAATTCTCTCTAAACATCCTTCTAAAACCCTTTGATGATAAGATTATTAATCTTTGTTTCAAGTGATCCAATCTTTCATCCTCTCAAGTGCAAGAGAAGAATACTTCTATCCCCCAAGACAAGAAGTATTACAACTTGTTGTGATCTCCACATCCAAGTTGTTGGTGCATCATCAAGAATATTTACATATACCTTTGTGTAGTGTGTTGTGAATATTTGTTTGTAGATAGTTGTGCTAGATATAGATTGTGTGATTAGTTAGTAGCTTGGTGTGAAAAAGAAAAGTTAGGAGCTAGATTGGTGTGAAGAAGATAGGTGTGGAGTAGTTAGTTGTGAAGTAGATTGACTTGAAGAAGGTGTGTAGAAGTTGTGACTTAGGTGTGAAGAAGTTGTGGTGTGAATATTGGTGTGTAGATTGGTGTGTAAATTGGTGTGTAAATCGGTGTGTAAATTGGTGTGTAAGGTTTTCTCCACCATAAGGGAGCTTGTTGATATAGTGAAGAAAACTCTCGAGTAGGTGACTCGGGGAGTGGAGTAGGGCAAGGAAGGTGTCCTTGTAGCCGAACCACTATAAATGCTTTGTCTCCCGGTTTGATCTTTCCATCTCTTACTTATTTTCTTGCTTATATTGTTATTACTTTCGTAGACGTAAAAGTATATATATATAGTTGCTCATATAGTGCTAGTGTTAGAAGTACATAAAGATCAAACAAAAGTTTCATCCACAAAACTAAGTCTTTACAATCAAACTAGAAGGACAACATACATATAATTGATCATTTCGATCAAGTATAGTTTTCATACAAAATATAACTAAGGATTATAAAATAAACGATTACGTACTTATCTCTCGTATATATATATATATAATTGTTTATATTATACATGTGTTGATTTCACATACTTAGCTTACATTATTATTATTGTTCATACTTAGATATAGTTTTTCATATTGTTCAAGATTTGAGTTCACATAAGATTGAATCAAAGTTTTAAAAGCAAACAAGGTTTTAAAACTAAACCAAGTTTTCATAATAAAATTAAAAAGACGTAAAACTATTAAACCTCCCCTTCTAGTTTTCCACAATCGGTATCAGGAGCCACGTCTAGCAAGATTTTTAAAATATATTGTATTTTAAAACTTGTAACGATCTATGGAATCTGAAAAATATTTAGAAGGGCAATCTATGCAAAGACCACCATTATTTGAAAGTGATGGATTTTTATATTGGAAAAATCGATTCGAAACTTATGTGAAATCAAAGGATCTAGATCTTTGGCATGTTATTACCTTTGGTGATTTTCCTCCTATTCAATATAATTTTGAAACTAAAATGGATGAAATTATATCTTTTGAAAAACAAAATGATGATTTGAAAAAGAAACTAGCAAAAAATAATGAGGCTAAAATGGTTATTTATAATGCGTTACCACGCAAAGAATATGAAAGAATTTTTATGTGTAAAACCGCAAAAGAAATTTGGGATTCTTTACTAATCACTCACCAAGGTAATAGTCAAGTTAAAGATAACAAAATAGATCTTCTTGTTCAACAATATGAACAATTTACGATTCCGGAGGAGGAATCACTAGATAATGCTTTTGCTAGGTTTAACACTATCATCACAAGTTTAAAAGCACTTGATGAGAATTTTTCTAGTAAGAATTTTGTTAGGAAATTTCTTAGGGCTCTTCATCCAAAATGGCGAGCTAAAGTTACGGCGATTGAAGAATCAAAGAACTTGTCAACTCTTCAACTTGATGAGTTGATCGGCAACCTGAAAGTCTACGAAGCAATAATAAAGAAAGACTCCGAGATGGTCAATGGAAAAAGAGAGCAAAGCAAGTCAATTGCGTTGAAAGCTAGGAAGGAATCTTGTAACGAGTATAGCTCAACCTCCGAAAGTGATGACGAAGAATATGCAATGGCCGTAAGAGACTTCAAGAAATTCTTCAAAAGGCGAGGAAGATTCGTTAGACAACCACATGATGAAAGGAAAGCAAACCAAAGAAATAAAGATGACAAAAATGGCAAAAGTTATAGGAAGTGCTTCAAATGTGGTGATCCAAATCATCTCATCGGAAAATGCCCTATGATGTCAAGAAATCAAAATCAAAAGGCGTTTGTTGGAGGAGCTTGGAGTGATAGCGATGACGATGAGAAAGAAATCACAAATGAGGAGAAATGTCTTATGGCTAAGACATCAAGCGAGGTACGTTCCAAAACCAAACACTTTAGTGACGAAAATTTATCATTAGACGAAAAAGACCTAGATAGTGAATATAATAGGTTATGAAAATTATGTCAAAAAGTTATAGCTAAAAATAAGTTACTAAAACATATTAATAATCTATTAGAAAATGAAATACTCGAATTAAAAATTAGACTACAACATTTGGAAAAAGGAAAAGAAGTTTTTATAGAATGTAAAACATGCATAGAGGTTAAAAATGAAAACGAAAAACTTAAAGAGGAAATTTTCAAACTTGACAAGTTTAAAAATAGTAGTAACCCACTTAAGAAAATAATAAGTGTTCAAGAAACTTCGAGAGATAAAACCGGTCTAGGATTAACCTCAACTAATGTTTCAACTAGTGAAAATAAAAGTATAAAGTTTGAATGTGAATCTAGTAAACAAAAATCATTAGAATCAAAACCTAAGTATATACTTACAAAAGATAGAAAAATACCCATTGCGAATGATGAAAAAGTAAAATTTTTTTATAAACCATCCTTAAAGACCGAAGTAGGATCCTCTAAATCTAAATTTAGATCTAAAACTCCACCACCAAGAAAACCTAAAAATCATCATCCAAGATCTAAAACATCTCAACCTAGAAGAAATCTAAATAGACAATATTACAATAACACTAGAAATCAAATGTGGAATTATCAACCAAGTTACAATCCTTGGGAAATATTACCACCATACATGCATCCTTGCCAAATGTTAAATATGTTTGGACCAATGAGACAATGGGGACCAAGTGGCTAAATTGTCAATCTTGTAAGAAGTTGGAATATCATCTACAAATGACTTCTATAAGTCAACATGGTCACTTGAAGTGCTTGAAGATATTCCATTGAAGACTAAAAGGTACGCGTTTCTTTTAAGTTCATCACTATAATTTGCATGCTTAGATAAATGATTAGTTAGATTAATGCTTAGTACATAATTGCTTATATTCTTATAACCTAGAAACATCATTGGTTAACTTTCCTAGGAATAAGATAAAATTGTTTATTGCCGAACAAAATAGAAAATGGAAATCTTCTATATCCACTATTAGGAAACTCATGGTGATGAAGTGAAATGAGTTAAGTGGATCAATCGTTAATATAGAAGTAGGATTAGATCCCTCGCGTAAGAAAACTATGGATGAAACAAGCTCTCGTAGACTATGGCATTAAGTCAGATAAGCGTGCGAAAACAAAGGAAATATAGATGTTAGGTTATACCCCATTCAACACTCTCGCATCTAACATATAAATTATTGCCTTCATTTCCTTTAGGATCATAGGATATGTAGAAACGATAGCATGAGATAATAATAGGCTTAACCAATCCTCTTGAGCATGAGATCTTTAATAAACATTTTTTTTAAAATATTTGATTTATGATATTTGTTGTCAAAAATCTAATATCTCTAAAAATATGCAAAAACCTCTCATTTTGGAAAATAGTCTTTCAAATAACTATCCCACTTTTAAATAACATGTTTTCACTATCAATATGTCACAACTCGTAAATTCTGGTCTTTTCCCGAACTTTCAACATTTACTATTCATCGGTTACTATTCATCGATCACTATTCATCATTTTACTATTCATCTTTTTCGGAGTCAGTTTGTGATTCTGAGAAGCGTTTTAAAATTTTACTATTCATAAAACACTATTCACCTCCGGAGAAAATTTGTCATTTATACGTGGGTTGCGTCATTTTTTGTAAACGTACGATTATTAAACTAAGAAACGTTATCTTATGAACTAATATTTTGAATAATCGATCCGACAATCTCAACTATGGTCCTAACACATTTTTATACTCATAATAATAATATAAAAATTATATTATTAATTTACCCGGTATTTTGGAAATTTATTTATTTCGTATCGTACGTCTAATATAATTACGACGGTTTTCGTAAAAACTAAACAATGATCACCCGAACACCCAATATTTATACCCAACATATCTTCACAATTTTTATAACTTTATTATGTCCCAATTAACTTCATCATATTTTACTTCAACTCGTCACGGTTTATTTTTAGTTAATTCGGTACTCGGTATACACTAAAACTACTAATATCTACCATATAACACATGTGTTTATACACAAAAGTCCTCCATTCAATTTCCCCCATCCAAAACCCACGTCAAACCCCCCCACCCTTGGCCTCCAAGGTTTGATTTTCTTCACTCATTAATTACACCAACTAAAAATGTCCCCTAGATATTTTTTTTTCTTACAAGTTCCATCTCATTTTCTCACATAAAGTCAAGTAAACTAGAAAATTTGCTCTCTTCCTTCCTCCTTCTTTATGTGCTCGGCTCAAGACCAAACTCACCAAAATCCATTTATTTTTCCAAAATCAAATCCAAATCAAGTTTAAATTGTGATTATTGTTTGGGTTTTGTGATAAAAACCCAAGATTTTATAAGTTTTCATCTCCATAAGCTCACAAATCTTTCTATGTAAGTTGTCAAACTTTTGTTCATAATTTCTTCATGTTCTTATTATGTTCATATGATTTCATACAAGGTTTACATGCATATGTTAGTATATACCACTCATTTATATTTATATATAACTTTGAAACTCTAGAAATAGATTATTTTTAGATCCTTGTTAGATCCACTTGATTTATGATGTTTAGGAACCCATGACACCCTAAGAAGGTGTATGGTAAGATTAGACTAGATTTGTGGTGATTGAAAGTGGTTTGGTTGGATTAGAAACTAGATTGGAACACTAGAAATGACTTTTGAAACTATATATTTACCTACTGTTGATATTTTGAAATCGTGGGAAAATCAGTAGGTGGTGGGTAATTTTTGACCAAAGATTTAGAAAATACTTTCAAAAACGAAGCCGTGGGCGAAAGAACGGATTAAAACGAGTTTATAACGAAGGAGATATGAATTTTTCAATATTAACGACGAAAACTATTTTTCTGAAAACTGCATGCTGTTTGACATTTTTCGTTGGACAAATAGAGGCGTTAGACGTAACCTAGAGGTGCCGAACTATCAAAAATATATTAGTATATACTAAAACGAATCCGTGGATGTAAAGAACGTAGAAAACGAGCTTAAAACGACCAAGATATACACTTTTGAAACTAGGCGAACTATATACATATTTGACAACTTCTAATAGCACATATTCTCTTAAGTTATGGAAACACTATAATTCAACGCCAACACTTATTTTCAAACTACGAGTGGTATAGGCTTCATGTGCATGTACATTCATTACATCCTTTCATAATCTAAGTAGATCGTATCATTCGTTCATATTAGGTCGCGGTTAGAGATCGAACCTCATTTCTGTGTAACCACTTTTGTCTTCGTAACTATCGTACCAGGTGAGTCATAGCCCCTACTCTTTTAAATTGTTTTGTCAACTTTTGGGGGAGAATACATGCTCGTTTCTACTTGAACTATTACTTGACTCTTTAAACATGGTTTTGACTTGAACTTTATTATGAACTTATGACTTGTCTTGACCTTTTGAACTTGACTTAAACTTTTGGACTTATTGTACTGTATGTTCTAAGACTTAAAGTCTCCCTTGTTCGGAGCAACGCTATAAAGTCTCCCATGTTCGGAGCAACGTTAAAAAGTCTCTCATGTTCAGAGCATCCTTAATAAATCTCGCCATGGTGGAGTGACTAATAAATCTTTGCCAAGTCGGTAAAGTGACTAATAAATCTCGCCTAGGTGGTGGAGTGACTTAAAGTCTCCCTTGTTCGGAGCAACGTTATAAAGTCTCCCTTGTTCGGAGCGGCCTTGACTTATTATTGACCACGGGTGTTTGACTACTAGACTTAAACTATTTTAGCAGTGGGTTGTGAACACACAGGTTACAAGTCTCTTATGGCGGGACTTGTAACTGAGTGGATTTACGATGCCTTTGCTGTGTGATCATTTTCTATAAACTTTATTTGTTAAACAAACTCTATGAACTCACCAACCTCGTGTTGACACTTTAGCATGTATTTTCAGGTTTTAACCTATGGCACGCTACAGGAGGTTTTGGCAGGGCATGGCATGGTCATAGAAGACTCTGATAATTTATATGGGGACCGTTTTTAACTATTTTAATGGCCTACTTCCGCACTACTTTTAACGATGTAAATTCAATATTTTTGGTTAAACGATTTTATTTTAAATAAGTAAAGTGAAAACCATTTTTGAACTTGGGTTGTAATACCAATTGAGTTACACCCCAGCTACACGTATGCTTCCGCTGGACCCGATTTTGGGGGTGTGACACAATATCCACAATTTTGTTTTGATCAAAACTAAAGATTGGGAAAATATTCTTTACCGTTCATTCACACATTTTGAAGTAAAAAAAAAACCCCAATCTATTTTATTTAAATAACTCTCACATCCAAGTGAAAACTTACTTTCAAACATTGTTGAATAATGCTAAAAACGTCTCTTTTAAAATCATGCATGGTGATCTCATATTTGTCATTTATATTTATATAAATGACACTTATAAGTGAACTAAATCAAATCAAGAGGACCATGGTTTGTTCATTAAGACTTTGTTTGTAACAAGTCTAGAAATACATGCTATCATAACTACCCACTTATTGCACATTGATACACATTAGGATTAATCCTCATTGTTATGTAGTTATGAAATACTTGATGTTGCTTATTGTTTCCTGCACTTATATTTTACTTGCTTGATGAGTATGTTTGCATGCTAGATGAAATTGCTTGTTTACTTAATCTCTTTGGTTAACATGCTTTGGCTACATGATTGCCTACATAATTAGTATATGCTTAATTGCCTCAAAGAGTTGGACTTGTTTGAAACCAAAAACACAACCTTTCTGCAATTCACTACCAAAAACCCTTTTCTGGCAATCTGGGAATCACCAGATGGGCGGCCCCCTTAAATCATAAGGCGGCCCCCTTAATTATTAAGGGGACCGGCCTCCAATTAAGGGGACCGGCCATCTGATGGTCGAAGGTGTTGTTTCCCTTTTCTATTTTTTAGCCCATTTCATACTACACTTCCCAAAATTCACAAACCTATTTTATCCTAAACCTTCCATCAATGTTTATACATCCTTAATCCCACCAATCCTACATTATAAACACTCTCATTCCTCTCAATCTATTCTCATCTCTTCATGACCTCTCCCATTAAACCAAAACCACCAAACCGTTTGGAGAAGTAAGCCTAACTTCCACTAAAAGCCCGTCAAACCAAATGATGTTGTCAAACATCCAACACCAAATTCCTCCTATGTCTTCAACATTACATATCAAAAACCTTTACTCACCCATATCCTTCTACATTACACTCAAACCTCATAATCTTTTCACAACTCAAGTGATGTTGTTCATAATCAACCAACACCTAAACCTCACTCTCACACAAATGATCCATTTAACAACATATCATCCATTCGTGCTTCCACTAATGCTCGTTCTTATGATGAGCATGCACAATCCCAAAACAATAATCCCAACCTCATTACCAACACTTTACGTGATGCTCATTCAACAAAAACACCATCCACTCATGAAGCATCTCTTCCGCCCATATCATGTTTTCATGATTACCCAAGCTCAAACATGTCTACACCACCAAGAGTATCACCACCACATCCTACAACTTCACATGCCATTCCTATGTTGCATGTTCAAACCCTCACCCAAGACTATTATCATGCTCCACCACCATCACCTTCCTCCGAACACTTGAAGTTCGTTGAGGCGCTAAAAGAAGACCATGAGCTTAGTGCTCTTTTAGCCTTACATCTTGCTCAACGCAATTTGGATCCACCTTCATCTAGATCACCCTCATCACCACACAACTTAAATCAACTAGAGAAGCATGTCAACAATTGACCTTGTTGCATCTTTCTCCTAAAAACCATTGCATTCAATGAACACTTCACTTGGATTGAATATCTTCTCACTAGATCATATCCAATACCCTCACTTGAACAACATCCAAAACCTTAATCAACCTCTTCCGCTACAAACTCTCCACCACCAAACTCTCCAACATTCAAGACCCAAACATATACCTCCATTAATCCAACAACCTTACCCTACTCAACCATCTTCATTCCAAACACTCAATCATCAACCATCTAAGCATACTACATGCTTATGATTTTCACTTTCAAATACGAATCAACCAACCTTTTGTTACAAGCAAGTCCAATGACTCTCTTTGGCAAATTAGGATCTTTTAACATAATCACTTTGAATTAATTGTTATGTATCCTAAATATTTGTTTGCTATGCTTGTTATTCTTCTATATATGCTTGTGCTTCTAATATTTTTCTTGCGAGCATTCCATTTCTCGATCCCTTGGTGCCATCGAACGAGGGGGAGCACACATCAAGGGGGAGCTTTCATCCCGTCTAACTTCATTTATGAAGCTAGACGGCATAACCTTTTTGATTCTACAAAAAGGGGGAGAAGTGAATATAAACTCACTAAGTACTTGTCTAAAAATTAATTTTTAGACTTAATGAGTTTAGGTTTTGTAATCATCAAAAAGGGGGAGATTGTTGATATAAATAATGTCTAAAAACATTATTAACATATATCGATATCTCTATGTTTTGATAATCACAAAACGTAAACTCATTGAATTACAAATTATGACGTAAACAAGTATTTAGTCGTAAATATTTGCTTTAGCATCCATGTCACTTAAGGTATGAATAAACAAAGTGTCTAATGCATTTTATGATCAAAGGAATTTTTATTTTTACAAACCTTACATTTTATTAAAATGGGACAAACATTTCTAAACTTATACAAAACATTTTTGTATTTATAAGAAATGTTTTATTCAAAATAAACATTTTGAATTCAAATTTCTACCCAAAAAACGGCCACATTCTTCAGGAAAAACCTCCCCCACAAAAAGACAAAAAAATCTGAAGAAAATTTTTTTTTCTTACGCGGCCCCCTTAATTATACTAGGCGGTCCCCTTAATAATTAAGGGGACCGGCACACAATTAAGGGGACTGGCCACGCTCCCTGTCAGATTTTGTCAGAAACTTTTCCCTATAAATACCACCTCAAACCTGGAATTTTTCTCACCTCTTTGCACAAATATTTTCAGATCCAATTCTCTCTAAACATCCTTCTAAAACCCTTTGATGATAAGATTATTAATCTTTGTTTCAAGTGATCCAATCTTTCATCCTCTCAAGTGCAAGAGAAGAATACTTCTATCCCCCAAGACAAGAACTATTACAACTTGTTGTGATCTCCACATCCAAGTTGTTGGTGCATCATCAAGAATATTTACATATACCTTTGTGTAGTGTGTTGTGAATATTTGTTTGTAGATAGTTGTGCTAGATATAGATTGTGTGATTAGTTAGTAGCTTGGTGTGAAAAAGAAAAGTTAGGAGCTAGATTGGTGTGAAGAAGATAGGTGTGGAGTAGTTAGTTGTGAAGTAGATTGACTTGAAGAAGGTGTGTAGAAGTTGTGACTTAGGTGTGAAGAAGTTGTGGTGTGAATATTGGTGTGTAGATTGGTGTGTAAATTGGTGTGTAAATCGGTGTGTAAATTGGTGTGTAAGATTTTCTCCGCCATAAGGGAGCTTGTTGATATAGTGAAGAAAACTCTTGAGTAGGTGACTCGGGGAGTGGAGTAGGACAAGGAAGGTGTCCTTGTAGCCAAACCACTATAAATGCTTTGTCTCCCGGTTTGATCTTTCCATCTCTTACTTATTTTCTTGCTTATATTGTTATTACTTTCGTAGACGTAAAAGTATATATATATAGTTGCTCATATAGTGCTAGTGTTAGAAGTACATAAAGATCAAACAAAAGTTTCATCCACAAAACTAAGTCTTTACAATCAAACTAGAAGGACAACATACATATAATTGATCATTTCGATCAAGTATAGTTTTCATACAAAATATAACTAAGGATTATAAAATAAACGATTACGTACTTATCTCTCGTATATATATATATAATTGTTTATATTATACATGTGTTGATTTCACATACTTAGCTTACATTATTATTATTGTTCATACTTAGATATAGTTTTTCATATTGTTCAAGATTTGAGTTCACATAAGATTGAATCAAAGTTTTAAAAGCAAACAAGGTTTTAAAACTAAACCAAGTTTTCATAATAAAATTAAAAAGACGTAAAACTATTCAACCCCCCTTCTAGTTTTCCACAGAGAAGACTCAAAGTGTGGAGGCCTAAAGCAAGCATATCTCCTACTTCAGGAGGTATAGAAGGTCAATGTTGATGTATGCTCACTATGACGTCTGTTCACATCAGTTCAGGCCTCGTTCTTCAACGACTGTGACGTTTGAACACTTCAGTTCAAGCCTCGGTCCTCAACTTCATCACTATGGCGTTTGCAAAAAACACTTCAGGCCCCGTTCATCAAAGAAAAAGAAAAGTGTACGCTTGAGTACGCTTTATCTTTTGAAGTAGAGAAATGTTCTTGCTTCTGACCATTCTCATCAACAAACCTCATATTTGTTCCATGTTTGTTCAGTCATCAAGTGGATTACCTTCCTCAGATGTTATTTGTTATTTGTTCAGTCATCAAGTGGATCAACAAACCTCATATTTGTTATTTGTTATTATTCCTCAGATGCAATTTTTGAGGGGGAGAAGTGTGGATAGTGGATCAACCTCGTATGCAATTTTTGAGGGGGAGAAGTGTGAATAAACTACACATATTTCTATTCACTTGTTCAATCAAAAATCGCATCCTCATATGCAATATTTGAGGGGGAGAAGTGTGAATAAAATACATGTTGATTGATGTATGAAATGACTCTCCTCTCCTCCAACACCTAAGGAAGACTAATTGTGACTACGGAGTTGAGTGGGTATCACATATTTGAGATTGAAGTTTGGCTTTCACAGAGACGTGTTCTTAGTTTATCTTGAAGTCGGGGTTGGATGGATGAATGACTTTCAACGATAACTTGCTCGTGCTTGAGATTTAAGTTGAAGACTTGGTTTATCTAGTTACCAGCAGTCGAGGTGGATGGTTGAAGACCTGGTTAACTATCACTTTAAGGAGTTACGTTGTAGTACTCAGTGTCACACGCCGTTGTCGTTGTGGATAATCGCAAGAGGTGGTAATGTCTTATGCTTTGGTTGGGTAGTGAGTACTTAGAGATTTGCTTGGAGCATAAAGTCTCTACACCATTCTTCCAACATTAGTGCAAGCTTAAGACACAAGAATAGGGAACTCTACTTCAGTCTCAAGTTTGTTATATCGGGTTTTTCTCCATACGTGGTCATTTACTATTAGCTAGTGGAAGTGAAAAGAGGTTTACTTAGGGGTTGATCTACAGTGAATTGTTGAAGAGAATTGTCATCGACATCTACTCATGAGGTATTGATTTGTATATTGCTTCCAGTTGATATATTTATGTACACATAGTTATGATGATTCCCAGAGATCGTCATCATCATGGAGGGAGAATTGTGTACATTGGGGCTTTTAATCAAAGAACTGGAAGCATTCTAAGTGAGTTGAAAATGTCGACATGACGTTCCCCAAACTAACCCGTGAAGAAGCTATAGATTATCAGTCTATGATCCTCTTTACGTTGTGGATGACATGATAAGAGACTGAAGACATTTTGGGCAGAATTGAGAGATACTTCTTCAACATGCATCAATGTTATTTCAAACGGGTCGTCAGTTTGGGAGGGAGCAAGTACATTTATGGGCTTACTAATTGGGAGGGAGGATTAACCCAATTAGTGAGCGTTTCTATAGCAGTTGATTCTCACTAGATACATTTTAGCTTATTTGGTTCTTCTCAATATTTCAAGTAGATGTGTGTAAAAGTTGTTGCTGATTCTGATGTATCAAAACCAGCAAGGGGGAAGGAGACATACATCCGAATGCATAACGAGTACACGTGATGAACATAATACTTCTTCTTAATTGAAGTTATCCCGGGAAGACATATGTCATAACCGTAGAGAAACTCAGTGTCCTAACTCGCAGCGTTTGGTGTATTATTCCAACTACGTGGGGGAAGTGGTCTTTTGATACTTGTGGTATGTATTACTTCAGTTTTCAGTGGGAAGAAATATGAGAAGAACAATTGGAGAGTGAGATGATATTGCTTATCGACATCTTCATATGAGTTGATATGATTTATGGTAAAGTACTTCTGGTTAATGCTTCATGTACACAATGTTATGCTGATTCCGATGAGATCGCAACCATCAGGGGAGAGATTTGTGTACATCAAGGACGCGCAACAGGTTCACGTGATCGGGCTTAATCATATATTCCGGAGGTGATATCTGCAGAGATGATCAATGCTTCAACCTGTTACTTTGGTGTCATCACTTCTTCTTGTGTTGGATACATGCGTACAATATGGATTAAGTTGGTATGTGTAAGTTAACTGGAAAGCATTTGGTGTAATGAAGATGTTGATATCCTATTCCCCCGAATAGACAACTTCTCCAAACCATAAAGTAATGTGTACATTGGGGATACAGAACATGGTCATGTGATCGGGCTTCATCATACATTCCGGGATTGATAACCGCAGAGATGATCCATGGTTCACCTTGTTACTTCGGTGCTATCATTTCCTTTGGGTCTTTGAGCGTCATACAATGAGACTTTTTGCATCACTTCAACTACTTGGGGAAGTGGTCTCATGAAGATGATTGTCGGTTTGGGGGGAAGCTACCAAAGCTTCACATTGAGGAGGCTAAAATTCGACGATTTGGTGGTGCCTAGCGATTGACTCAGTTGTGAGATTCTAGTGATTTGTTATCATTTTGTGTTTGATGAATTTTTGTGACTTAAGTCGTTTCGATTGATCTGATTGTAATTTGACGTTGTGAGTTAATATTTACAACTTGACTTATTACGATCGGATCTACTGTAACTTGACTTGTTGCAACTTGACACTTAGTGCTAATTGTGACTTATCGAAGATCTCACTCTAAGTCTAACTCGCATATCACATCTTTCGGTTTCTTTTGGTGACTTTAGTAAAATCCCGAGAGAGAATCGATCTCTCGGTTTAAGTCACAAGAGTTGTAAGCTCCCGTTTAAGATTACATCATGGCTACCACAAGTTCAGACAATAATTCGTGTGCCTCGAAAGCTTTGGTGGTGAAAGTTTAAGAGATGTTGACTACAGACTTCTACAACGAGCTGAACGATACTCTCATTTTGGTACTCATGTCAACATCCTCTTAAACTAATTTGTATCCTTGTATATAGATTATAAAATCAAAAAGAAAAATAGAAAAATATAAAACTTATAAAATTAATAAAAAACTGAAAATTCACAAAAATCCAAAAATATTCTTCTCACGACATGTCTCTTGTGTAATCAATATTATGTACGTTTCTAGAAATGTCATTCAATAATGACACAGAATCATACATATGCTTGAGCAAGAGTTTTTCGGTTTCAAATAAAGTTTTTTTCTAAAACATGTCGTTCCTCAAAATATTCTTCGAAACTATGGCTTGCAGTTATTTCAGACTACAACCCGGATTTAAACTTATGGCTTACAGTCATTTCAGGCTGTAACCCAGACTTAAAATCATGGCTTACAGTAATTTCAGGCTGTAACCCGGACTTCAAATCATGGCTTGCTATTACTTCAGATAGCAACCCGTTTTTCAAAATGAGGAAAACTCATCGCCAAAAAGACGGTTGTTCCTAGCAAAGGGTGCCGTTCATCCGAGCGTGAATTACTTTATATTCATGCACCCTTGATCTAATGTACGCTTCAGTGCATTATTTCTTGATAAAGAAGAGAAATCTTATTTTTATCGCCAAGTACTTTTCCTTCTATGATTTTTCCGGGAAGTACTTGAGCAAAACTTGGTGGTACCATGAGATTTTGATTGAAAATCAAATTGAACTCAAAATTTGATAAAGTTTTTCACTCAATCAATGACTTTCATATTTTATGAAAATACTTCAGTTTTAACATCCGTCATTGATTGAGGGGGAGAGTGATTTCTCAAAATTTTATGTATCATCAAAACTCCCCACACTTTGTACAAAAACCTTGCAACAAAATGATTTGTGATGGTTATGTGTCAGAATGAGTACATTTTCAAAGAGTTTTCGTTAAAACTTCAAATCTTTTGTAAACTCATCGAATCTGACACATAACAACCTCCCTCACAGATTGAGGGGGAGCAGTAAAAGGTTCCTTTTATAAAAAAATATTAAAATTGACCGCATTTCTCTCCCAAAAGCTTTCTAACTTATTTAAATCAATTGAGATAAAAAATATCAGAAGATTTGAAATTTTTGATAGGGGGAGAGAATGTGATTTAAATATGAAATCTGATAATCAAAAGTGATCTTTTGGACTCAATAAATAGGCTCCCACATATGTGCTAAACACTTTCGAATATCGATGCACATATTGAGGGGGAGCAAAGGCATTTGTGGAAGTAATACCAAAGACCGACCATTTATCTTTATGCATGGAGTTATAAGGATGGTTAAGGTTAGGTATGAGTTCCCATGATCCACCAGAACCGGAAGGATCTTCCCAGGGACAATCCATAGATAGATTAGAAGTCCTTAGGAATGATTGAAAAAAGGAGTAAAGTGAGAAAGGGAAGAGTGCAGACTGAGATAGAGCTAGGACTGGAACAAACCCAACAAGGTTCTAGTGGTGAAGTTTTGGTAAGCACTGAAGGGGTTGAAGAATTAAAAAGAATTGAAATGAGAAAGGGTGAAAAGAAATAGCCCTCCAAATGTTCAACCTTAGGGCAGAAACCGGGTTCAATTCATAATCTACTGGTGGTTACTAAGGTAACACCGATATTGAAGTCAAGACATCATGGACCCAGTGACGCACTGCACTAAACTTCCCAACCACTCAAGTTCTCTTAAAAGAGCTTGTTTCATTCTCACGAGGAATCCTGTCAACTGCTCATTGCGAGCTATGTTGATACCTAAATAGGAGACGCCTCCCCAGTCTCCAGGAGCGGATCAAAACGCACTATTGAGTCTAGAGCCAAAGAGATCATCCATAAATCTCATTAGGACACACTTCCAAATATGCTTATTGTTTCACACAATGTGGAAAATAAGATAAAATATTTAGAGTCCTACGCATTATCCTTGTGGTATTGCAAGAACATCCGAGTGATATAAAAAAATATTCACGATGAAGATGGAAATCCTTCTAGAGCGAACATCTTTCAAGCTCTTGGTAGGTGACATGTGAGATCCATCTTGGATCAATGATCAAGTGACAACTGGAAAGCAACAATGGTGCGATTCAACATTGAATCAAACTTGTTCCAGGAAATGGATTGACAGATACTTTTGCTAAAAACCTTTCAATGTGCTTACCAACTCATTTTCAAGCACATTGATTGTGTATAATCTCTCAAACAAAAGTATTTTTGATGGAAATATGATTCAAGACTTAAAAACTCTTGTCGTGTCACAAAATGATTATTATTTGACACGCGAGTGATTTCTATAAATCAATTTCTCATCAATCAGTGAATGTCAATTCACCGATTCATTCTACCGTGCTGTCTGCTTTGAGACGTTCTGGTATGAGAACATGCTATGTATGAAGATTCCGAAGTGGATTCTTTGGAATATTCATTACTACAAGCTGGAAATTCCTGTCAAGGAGTGTCTTCATCAAAAAGAGACACTACCTGATCACAGGTCGGTTCTCACAAAACCGGAGGGTAGTCCGTCCTTGCAGAAAGAATGACAAAGCCATATTCGTTCTCTATCTTTATTGCTAACTGTTGTATTTCAGGGACACATATAAAGATGGCGTTGATAGCTCCTAACTCCAGCTGAATCGTGTCAACCATACCTCATGCTCACACATTCCCCTCACTATCAATGATGAAGAGAGACTTACTACAACGAATGTTGAGAGACTACCAACAACGTTTCCGCAACTCTGATGAAAAGGTCTCCTGATCCACAACTCTAATGTAAAGTCTCCTGATCCAGAAGGGTGTGAGCATGATGGTACTTAAGTCACTACATCACATGAAGGCGATACTACTATGGATGAGCTTGGAGATTTACTGCGGCTGATGATCTTGTGGAAAACTAGAAGGGGGGTTGAATAGTTTTACATCTTTTTACTTCGTTATAAAAATTAGTTTTAGAGTTTTGCTTAGCTTTTAAAAACTTAGATTCGATAATATGTGATCTCAAGTCTTGTACAATATAAACAATTAATACTACACAATATATTATAAAGATAAGTAATGAAATAAGTAAGAGATGGAAAGATCGAACCGCGAGACAAGAGATTTATAGTGGTTCGGCTACAAGGTTCCTTGCCCTACTCCACTCCCCGAGCACCTAACTCGAGAGTTTTCTTCACTATATCAACAAGCTCCTTTATGGCGGAGAAAACCGTACACACCAATATACACACCAATCTACACACCACTTTTCACACCACAACTTCGTCACACCTAAGTCACAACTTCTACACAACTTCTTCAAATCAATCTACTTCACAACTAACTACTCCACACCTATCTTCTTCACACCAATCTAGTACCTAGCTTATCTTCTTCACACCAAGCTACTAACTAATCACACAACTTATATCTAACACAACTAACTACAATCAAATATTCACAACAATCTTCACAAAGAATAATGTAAATGATCTTTGATGATGCACCAACAACTTGGATGTGGAGGTCACAACAAGTTGTAATACTTCTTGTCTTGAGGGATAGAAGTATTCTTCTCTTGCACTTGAGAGGATGAAGGTTGGATCACTTTGAAACAAAGAATTTATACACTTATGATCAAAGGATAAAAGAATGGAGATTTGGATCTAGATCAGAAAGTTTAGTAGTGCAAAAGGTGAGGAAAAAATCCAGGTTTAAGGTGATATTTATTGGCAACAGATTCTGACAGAGGAGCGTGGCCGGTCCCCTTAAATCATGGCCGGCCCCCTTAAATTAAGGGGACCACCCTTTGTAATTAACGGGGCCGCCCAGCTGAAACGGCCAGTTTCTTTGTCTTTTAGTGGGGAAAGTTTATTTGGTGAAAAACTAACTGATTTTGGTTAAAAATTTGAATTCATATATTTAGTATGAATAAAACATTTTTCTTTATTACCAAAAGTGTTTTTCAAAAATATATAATATGTTTATATAATTAAATAAACTTTGCATTATTTAATTAAATACCCCTTTGATCATAAAATGCACTAAACACTTTGTTTATTCATACCTTAAGTGATTTGGATGTAAAGAGAAATATTAATCACTAAATACTTGTTTATGTCACAAGTTTTAGTTCTATGAGTTTATATTTTGTGATAATTAAAATATAGAGATATTGATAACATGTTAATAATGTTTTTAGGCATTATTTATGTCAACAATCTCCCCCTTTTTGATTATTACAAAACCTTAAACTCAATATATCTAAAACTTGTTTTTAGTCAAGTATTATAGAGTTTACATTTCTCTTCTCCCCCTTTTTGTATAATTAAAAAGGTTAAGCCGAGTAAGCTTCGCGAGGGAAGTTTAAACGGGTAGAATGCTCCCCCTTGATGTATGCTCCCCCTCATTTGAGAGCACCAAGGGAACGAGCAATGGAGATCTTTGCTACAAAAATATTTGAAGAGAGCAAGATACACATATATGCAAGGCAACAATTATGCAACTAAACGTAGATTCATTCAAGCATTATAAAAAAAATATAAGCATTACAACATTCAATATGCTTGAAGCATATTGATAAAAATAACACAAAAGAAAAGACATAGTCCTATATTGCCTAAGAGAGCACTTGGACTTGCTTGCAACCCATGGTTGATTGTTTTATTTGCTTGAAGAGAAACATAAGCATAAAGCTTAGATGTTTGATTGAGAGGGATATGGATTGGAGTGTGGGGCGGAAGGAGTGGATCTCACGATGTTGTATCGTGTTAAGGGTGGTATTGGATGATTACGAGTGAGAAGATATTCAATCCAAGAAATATCTTCACTCAAGTAGAGGATTTGTTTTTGAAGGAATATGCAACAAGGGCAAAAGTGAGTTTGGTTTGTAACTTGATCCAAGTTGAGAGAGTGGGGAAGGCAATTTGCATAGGGTGATGATGGAGGTTGCCCTTTGTTGCGTTGTGCAAGATGCATAGCAAGGGGATCACTAAGATCATGGATTTGGTTTATTTCATCACGGAACTTTTGTTTTTCCGTGGCAATGTGGAGGGGATCATAGGTTTGGTATGGATGAGTTGGGTTTGTGTAATTGGAATTGTAGTTTGATGGTTGATCAAACTTGTATGGATCATTATAAGTGGTTGGAAGTTGAGAGGTCTAGTTTGGCTTGAAGGAAGATGGTTGGCCAATGTTGTATGGTTTGTAAAGAGGATCAAATGAATGATCTTGTTGGTTTGATGCAAAGTTTGGGAAGTAAGAAGTTGGGGGTGTGGAATGACTTCCAACTTCATTTATGATGATGGATTTGTTTCGAGGGCTTTTTCTTCGCCAAACGGGTTTTTCCGTCATCCTTGCTAGCCTTGAGGCTTTTGATTTTGGTTTGTTTGGAGAGTTCATGATGGGATGAATGGAGAGTGTTGAGGATTAGGGATATTTATAGTGTAAGATTTGTGTGTTTAAGGATGGATAAGGTTTGTTTGGGAGATTAGGACAAAATGTGTTGGTGAAAAATGGGAAATGTAGGTTGAAATGGGCTAAAAAGCAGAAAAGATTCTGTAAACCCGACCATCAGAAGGCCGGTCCCCTTAATTAGGGGGCGGTCCCCTTAATGATTAAGGGGGCCGCCTTACAGAATTAAGGGGGCCGCCCATCTGGTGATTTCCAAGTTGCCAGAATTGGGTTTTTGGCAGAAAATTTGCAGAAAGGTTATGTGTTTGGATTAGAATTCAAGCAAGTTCAATTTTCTTAGGCAATATAGAGTCTATTCTAATCAAGATATAGCATGCATGCAAAAACACATAAGCCAAAGAGCAAATAATCAACATATAATAAGCAAGAGGAGGCAAATAAGGGCAAGCATAATTAAACTTCCTAAGGCATCTATCTTAGATTAAAGGCAAGGATAATTAGTGAGTGAAAAACTAGTGATGGATCAAGATGACACCATTATTAGTGAATTTGTCCTAGTGAGTGTCTATATGCAACAAATGTGGAGTTGTGATTGTTTCGACTCCTAGAAGCAAAAAGAAATAACGATCCTAAGAAACAATCCAAATAATCTCCTTGATTCAATTTTTGCTCAATTATGAATGTCAAAGACATATATTAGATTATATATCTTGACAATTTATGTGAGAATTTATGCATGATTTTGAAATACAATGTTTTTAGAATTAGTCAACAATGCAAGGAAAATGATTTTCATGGGGTTCCTAGATTGTGAGAATAATTTTTAGAGAAAATTGATTGAGTTTTACACAAAAAAAAATTTATGCAAAGAAAATAAATTTTCTCAATCTTTAGTTTTGTGCGAAATAGATTCCTAGACTCAGAAAAAGATGAAATGGAAGAAAAATAAATTTCATGCAAGTATAAATTTGAGATAATTCAATATAATTTAGTCAACTTGTTCCATCATTCCTAATCCTAAACGCAAGTGGTTGAATAATTCACGCTTAAGGGGTTTTGTGAATATATCCGCAATGTTGTCTTCCGATGCAACCTTTTCTATAGATATATTTCCTTTTTGTACATTATCCCGAAGAAAATGGTGACGTATTTCTATGTGTTTAGTCCTAGAGTGTTGCACCGGATTTTTACTTAAATCTATCGCACCTTTGTTATCGCACATAATGGGGACATTTTCTAGCCTAATGCCATAGTCTACGAGAGCTTGTTTCATCCATAGTGCTTGTTGACATGCCTTTCCGGCGCTTACATATTCGGCTTCGGTGGTAGAAATAGCAAGAGCGGTTTGCTTCTTCGAAAACCAAGACGTTAGACAACATCCCATAAACGTGCAAATACCGCTAGTGCTCTTTCTATCTATGTAGTCTCCCGCATGATCCGAATCCGCATAGACAATGGTTTCTATGCTGGATTCCTTAGGATACCATAATCCTAAGTGTATAGTGCCTTTAATGTATCGGAAGATACGCTTAACCGCTTCTAGGTGAGAGGTTTTGGGATCCTCTTGAAAACGGGCACAAAGGCAGACACTAAACATGATGTCGGGTCTACTTGCCGTCAAGTATAGTAAACTACCTATCATTCCTCTATACTTGGTGTTATCTACGGACTCACCTTCATCATCCTTTGTGAGCTTTACCTCCGTCGACATGGGAGTTTTCATGGGTTTTGAGTCTTCTAGGCCAAACTTCTTAAGCATTTCCTTAATGTACTTAGATTGGTAAAAAAATATTCCATCTTCTAATTGTTTTATTTGTAATCCTAGGAAGAAGTTAAGTTCACCCATCATACTCATCTCAAACTCATCATGCATGATTTTGGCAAATTCATCACACATGTCTTGACAAGTCGATCCAAATATAATGTCATCAACATATATTTGGACAATGATGAGATTTGGGTCTTTCCTTTTAGTGAAAAGAGTGTTATCTACCATTCCCATGGAATAATCATGTTTATTAAGAAAAGCTTTTAATCGATCATATCAAGCTTTGGGAGCTTGTTTGAGTCCATACAAAGCTTTCTTTAACTTATAAACATAATCAGGTTTTGCGAAGTCAATGAATCCTGGAGGTTGTGCCACATATACCTCCTCATTGATAAAACCGTTAAGGAATGCACTTTTCACATCCATTTGGAATAACTTAAAATCTAGGGCGCAAGCATAGGCAAGTAATATCCTAATTGATTCTAGTCTAGCTACGGGGGCATAAGTTTCGTCATAATCAATTCCTTCTTGTTGATTATAACCTTGGGCAACTAACCTAGCTTTATTCCTAGTAACTATTCCATTTTCGTCTAACTTATTCCTATATACCCATTTGGTTCCTATGTTGGTCATATCCTTTGGATTTGGGACTAATTCCCAAACATCATTTGCCTTAAATTGATTTAATTCTTCTTGCATAGCTATAACCCAACTTTCATCCTTTAAAGCTTCGCTAATATTCTTAGGTTCTATTGCTGAGAGGAAACAAAAGAAATTGTTTTTATCTTGGGCTTGTGACCTAAGGGTTCTTTGGTTAAGATGTCCTATTATATTATCTAATGGATGTGATCTAGATTCTTTAATATTAACAGTTTCGTTATTTTCTAAGTGGATGTCTTCATTATCATTTCCTATGGGTTTTGTTTTACTAACCTCAATAGCTTCATCTTCGACTAAATCATCATCTTCTAAAGGTAATGTTTTAGGAGGTGGTGGTGTTTCATCAAATGTTACATTTAGTGATTCCTCTACTTTCATGGAGTGTTTGTTAAGTATTATATATGCTTTGCTATTTTGTGAGTATCCTAAAAGTATTCCTTCATATGATTTTGGATCAAACTTAGTGAGATAGTCCTTAGTGTTTAAAATATAGCATTTACTTCCAAATACCTTAAAGTAGCTTAAGTTTGGTTTTCTACCTCTTAATAACTCATAAGGAGTTTTTCCTAGAATTCTTCTAATTGATACCCTATTTAAAATATAAGTTGATGTATCTACGGCGTGACACCAAAATTTTTGTGGGATGGATTGTTCATTTAACATAGTTCTACTCATTTCTTGTAGTGACCTATTTTTTCTTTCTACTACGCCATTTGATTGAGGAGTACGAGGAGCGGAGAAATTGTGAGATATTCCATTTAACTCGCAATATTTTCCGAATTGTACTTCGTTATCAAATTCCCTACCATGGTCCGTCCTAATGGCAACTATTGAGCATCCTAATTTATTTTGAATCATTCTACTAAATATTTCGAATTTTTCAAAGGCTTGGGTCTTGTCACTTAAAAACCTAGTCCACGTGTATCATGAGTAGTCATCTACTATCACTAAGGTATATTTGTTTCCTCCATAGCTCCGCACAGCGGATGGACCAAAAAGATCCATATGTAATAATTCTAGGCATCTAGTAGTGGATACTATATTCTTGGCTTTGTGACTAGGATGAGCTTGTTTTCCAATTTTACATGCATCACAAAAATGCTTGTCATATTTTAGATTAGGCAAATTTCTAACTAATTCCTTAGAGGCCAAAGATTGCATTTGTTTCATATTAGCATGTCCTAATCTCCTATGCCATAGTGTAGAGTTTTCATCTAGGGTCGTTAGGCATATCCTATCCTCAGGTTTGTTTCCTAGTTTCATAACATATATGCCACCTTTTCTAATTCCTCTACCTATAATTTTTCTATCCTTAACTATTTCGCTATCATCTTCGGTAAATGTGACTCTACATTTATTATCACATATTTGTCCTACACTAAGCAAGTTATATGTTAATTTATCTACATGCTCTACATTTTCAATAGTAAGTGAGTCTTGAGAGATCGTACCTTTGCCAATGATTTTTCCACGTAAGTCACTACCGAAAATAACGTTACCTCCATTGTATGCCTTGTATGTAGAGAATATATTGCGATTCCCCGTCATGTGCCTTGAACATCCGCTATCTTTGATCCATTCGTCAGGTTCCAAGTCAATTCCTAAACATATTTCGTCGGTTTCTTTTGCCATAAGACACTTTTCGTCTCTTGGCTTTTCAACTTCTTCTTTGTCACTATCACTCCATGTTCTACTAACAAAAGCACCTTGACTTTCGTAACCCGGTGGCTTTAGACATTCGCCAATGAGATGATTTGGACTTCCACATCTAAAGCATTTTCTCTTCCCGTAGTTGTCACTTCTATTCCTTTGGAATGCTTTTCTTTCGTCTTGTGATGATCTAGTGAATCTTCCTCATCTCTTGAAGAACTTCTTGAATTCTCTTATGGCCATTGCATATTCTTCGTCTTCACTTTCGTCACTTGAATCATCATCATCACTAGGTTCCTTTTTGGCTTTTAGAGTAATTGATTTGGTTTGTTCTTTCTTGACTTTGACCGTTTCCGAGTCTCTTCTTATGATTTCTTCATGAACCTTCAAGTTGCCAATTAGTTCATCTAGTGATAACGTCATCAAGTTCTTTGATTCTTCGATTTCCGTGACCTTAGCTCGCCATTTTGGATGCAATGCCCTAAGAAATTTCCTAACACAATTTTTACTAGAAAATGTCTCATCAAGTGCTTTTAAACTTGTGATGATAGTGTTAAACTTAGCAAAAGCATTATCAATTGATTCCTCTTCCGGAATCGTAAATTGTTCATATTGTTGTACAAGAAGATCTATTTTATTATCTTTGACTTAGCTATTACCTTGGTGAGTAATTAGTAAAGAATCCCAAATTTCTTTGGCGGTTTTACACATAAAAATTCTTTCATATTCTTTGCGTGGTAACGCATTATAAATTACCATTTTAGCCTCATTATTTTTTGCTAATTTCTTTTTCAAATCATCATTTTGTTTTTCAAAAGATACAATTTCATTCATTTTAGTTTCAACATTATATTGAATAGGAGGAAAATCACCAAAAGTAATAATATGCCAAAGATCAAGATCTTTTGATTTCACATACGTTTCGAATCTATTTTTCCAATATAAAAATCCATCACTTTCAAAGAGTGGTGGTCTTTGCATAGATTGCCCTTCTAAATATTTTTCAGATTCCATAGATCGTTACAAGTTTTAAAATACAATATATTTTAAAAAATCTTGCTAGACGTGGCTCTTGATACCAATTGCGGAAAACTAGAAGGGGGGTTGAATAGTTTTACGTCTTTTTACTTCGTTATAAAAATTAGTTTTAGAGTTTTGCTTAGCTTTTAAAAACTTAGATTCGATAATATGTGATCTCAAGTCTTGTACAATATAAACAATTAATACTACACAATATATTATAAAGATAAGTAATGAAATAAGAAAGAGATGGAAAGATCGAACCGCGAGACAAGAGATTTATAGTGGTTCGGCTACAAGGACACCTTCCTTGCCCTACTCCACTCCCCGAGCACCTAACTCGAGAGTTTTCTTCACTATATCAACAAGCTCCCTTATGGCGGAGAAAACCGTACACACCAATATACACACCAATCTACACACCAATCTACACACCACTTTTCACACCACAACTTCGTTACACCTAAGTCACAACTTCTACACAACTTCTTCAAATCAATCTACTTCACAACTAACTACTCCACACCTATCTTCTTCACACCAATCTAGTACCTAGCTTATCTTCTTCACACCAAGCTACTAACTAATCACACAACTTATATCTAACACAACTAACTACAATCAAATATTCACAACAATCTTCACAAAGAATAATGTAAATGATCTTTGATGATGCACCAACAACTTGGATGTGGAGGTCACAACAAGTTGTAATACTTCTTGTCTTGAGGGATAGAAGTATTCTTCTCTTGCACTTGAGAGGATGAAGGTTGGATCACTTTGAAACAAAGAATTTATACACTTATGATCAAAGGATAAAAGAATGGAGATTTGGATCTAGATCAGAAAGTTTAGTAGTGCAAAAGGTGAGGAAAAAATCCAGGTTTAAGGTGGTATTTATAGGCAACAGATTCTGACAGAGGAGCGTGGCCGGTCCCCTTAAATCATGGCCGGCCCCCTTAAAATTATGGGGACCGCCCTTTGTAATTAAGGGGGCCGCCCAGCTGAAACGGCCAGTTTCTTTGTCTTTTAGTGGGGAAAGTTTATTTGGTGAAAAACTAACTGATTTTGGTTAAAAATTTGAATTCACATATTTAGTATGAATAAAACATTTTTCTTTATTACCAAAAGTGTTTTTCAAAAATATATAATATGTTTATATAATTAAATAAACTTTGCATTATTTAATTAAATACCCCTTTGATCATAAAATGCACTAAACACTTTGTTTATTCATACCTTAAGTGATTTGGATGTAAAGAGAAATATTAATCACTAAATACTTGTTTATGTCACAAGTTTTAGTTTTATGAGTTTATATTTTGTGATAATTAAAACATAGAGATATTGATAACATGTTAATAATGTTTTTAGGCATTATTTATGTCAACAGATCTCAATGAAGCTCAAACATCACACAACACAAAGGAATCCAAATCACAAGTTCGTTTGCTTGAAGTACAAAGTGTGCTGAAAAATGAAGAATCAGAACCTACGAGCTACAAAGACTAAAGAATGCTTAAAGATCAAAGAGCTTAATTTCCAAGGTGACCTCGCTTAGGGGGAGATTGTTAGGAATACAAATATTCCTGTAAAAGTCTCGGTCACCTAATTATTGTAATAGCATTAAGTTAGCTCGTAGTTAGTTTATATATTAGTTAGTTAGTATTAGTTTAAGTAACACCGTGGAAGAAGGACGGGTCTTTACCCACTGTATGCCTGATCCACAGCCCGGGTGTGGGCGTTTGTAGCTTAGTATAAATACCCCTCTCCACATGTGGAGAGGGTTGGAGCTTCCTTTCACTTAATCTAATATTCTCATTTTTCTCTCATCTCTTTCTCTCTCTAGGAATTCCTCCCAACTCACTTTCTCTCTCTAAGCTTTCTTACTTGATTCAATCCATAACACATAACCATACATGTTATCATTATGAGTATTATACAACAATTGTGTTTCGTCAATTCATGAGTCAAGACTGAGATGCACTCATATGAGATGCAAGGATCCTTTTTTTACAATCCATTTTGCTCCCCCTCAATATGTGCATTGATATACAAAAGAGTTTGGCACATAGGAGAGAGCGTATTGTTGTTTTCGGGTTCAAAACATCACGTTGTAATTAGTTTTTCATATTTAAATCACATCTTCTCCCCCGATCAAAAATTTCAAACCAATTGAGATTTGTCATCCCAAGTGATTTAAATAAGTTTAAAGTTTTTGGAGAAAGATGTGACATTTTTAAGAGTGACTGATTTGGAGATGACATTTTAGCTCCTCCTCAAACCTTGAGGGAGTATGTTATGTGTTAGAGATGATGAGTTTATAAATAATTTTGAGTTTAGCGAGAAACTCATGAAAGATTCATATACTAACACATAACAATTACACTTAATCCACTGTAATTATGCACAAAGATCTTGTTTTGATGATATATAGTTTTTGAAATCGTTCTCCCCCTCAATTGATGACACGTTTAAAATTAATCATTTTGCATAAAGTATTAATTCTTTTAGCATCGATTGAGTGACAACTTTTAAACCACATTTCGAGTTTGTTTGATCTTCAAAAACCATGGTACCGCCAAGTTTAGATCAAATATTTTCCCGAAGAATCATTGAAGGAAAAAATATTTGAGATGCAAAGAAGACTTCTCTTCTTTTACCAGAAATGATGCACTTAAGCGTACATCAGATCGGAAAGGCACGAATATAAAGTAATTCATGCCTTTGTTAGGAACAGTCGTCTTTTTGGCGACGAACTTTCCCCAATATTAAGACCGGGTTGCTATCTGAAGTAATAGCAACCCATTATGAAATTAACTAAATCAAGAACGCAACCACACACAAGTTCACATGATTATATAGTTACAGACCAACAAAGTACAAAAAAAAAAAAATGTTACATATCATAATGACAGATGATTAGATGGTACGTTCCATGAGCCTGTAGTCCCCTTCTCGAATTCTCCCACCAACAAAGCATTCCAGACTTCGGAAAATTCGTCTTTCAAGCAAGAGTTTTCTGATGGCATGAAGAAAGTACTTGTTTCTTTGGAATACCTCTGCAGTCCAGAAGGCAGTGTACCTCCCATCCTTAGCAATTCTGTATTCTTTATCTCTGAGATCCAGAGCAGCTTCCACCTGTGTAAGCGTTCCATCACTGAAGTGGTGAATTTCATCAAGTCTCATAAGCATTCGAGTGTTGAAGCAATCAGTAAAGACCACTGCTCTAGGAGACTCAATGACCGTATAATCTTTCTTGTATTCCATGTCTCTGGCTTCCCATCGAGGTCTAGTAAGATTGAGTTGAGTCTGATAGCTTTCAATACCTAGCTGGAAATCTTTAACTCTTTGTCTGACGACAAGCCCACGGATCCACTGACTGACAGCAGAAACAAGAGTTTTTCTCTCAAGTGCAGGAAGGTGATCCAGTTTACCCTGGAGATGTAGCAAGTACAGATCTTCAAAGTCATTAGGGTGTAGATGCTTGAAGTCACCTTCGGATATGACATGTTCCCAGTAGCGTGAACGTCTAAGAACAATCTTTTTCAAGTAATTGTATCCACATGTGGGGAAGATCTCAACTCGAATTACACTTAGAATCCTTTTCTTGGAGTAAGCAGCTTTGGGATCACCAGCTGCAGTGTGTCTTGCAATGTAGAACTCACGCTTTTTGAACCACCAGTGGGAGATACCAAAGGATGCTGCAATATCATATTTGCCTTCTTCATCACACCACATAGTGTTCGGTACCATCTGTTCTAGGCCAACGTTGGTATAGCGAGCAGCTTTCATCTTGGTGATGGATAGTGCAATTTTCTTTCCAGAACGAAGATACTCAAGGTCTTTGTTGAAGAAGAAGTCAGCTTGTAGAGTGAGATGACCTGGAGATCCTCCAAGAGGGAGTGGTTTTCCAAGATTGTAGTCCAGGATGTCGTCTTCAACTCGATCAGTAAGCATCTTGTGACATTCTTCCATTTGATACTGTAGATGCACTATATCAGGATGAAAAGCTTTGACAATCTCGTAAGCGGGTCCCTCCAAGTCCTTTTTGGTGAGTCTGGAGATTCCTTATTTCTTGCAATACCATTGAATGAACGCACCCATGTCTCCTGTCTGAGCTAGTAGTGAGTTTGTGGGAGGTGGAACATAATGATCAGCTACAACATAAGCCCAGTTGTTATCGGGGACAGATAGATCGTCGGAGGTGATCATCCATTCAGGTTCAGGGGTATGAGACTCTTTATCTGCTTCATCTGGTTTCCACCATGTGTTGATGACATCCTCAGTAATGGTTACAGGAGTACTAGGAGACCCATCACTGCGTGTGAACGATTTCCACCATTGATCCTGTTTAGACTTGTCAGGGACACTGTCATCTTCGTCATCATCTTCCTCCTCAGCAGACGAAAGGTCATTGTCGGGTAATTCAGTATCATGGCCCATATCAGGTTCCTCTGCGACTGCTGATGCATGTCTCGTTTCAGTTGTCGTCCATGCTTTGTAGGTGATATGTCGGGAGGACTTGGGATGACTGGATTCAGTTGTAGGGTCAGGCTGATTCTCCTGTGATGATGGTTGTTGTCCATGAGGTGGTTGCATAGATTGGAGTGTACTAATTCCACTAGATGACCCTCGGTGCTCCAGCAGATCCTGATGGAGGTGGAGGAGGAGAAGGTTTAGGAGGATCTCCTGAGGGTGGTTTAGGGATGTTCGGCTTACGCTTCTTTCTCCTTCGTTCCTCAGCCAAGTCTTTCTCAAGCTCATCGGCATTATCAATCATCATAGAGCGATCCAGTGACTCATACAGCTGTTGGTGTGCCTCATGTTCTTTGTAATGTTCTGTTTCAAACATTCGTTGAAGTGGTAGATCTTTCATGTCAAAAGTGGACAAGTCTCTGAATCTAGCTTTGAGTGGTGCATCCATGGCTCGTTTAACAGCATCTAATACTTGATCTTCCACAGCTCCACTAACCAATGTATTAATATTGAGATTTTCGAGCTTAGAGATTATGGACGCTTGATGGTTAATGACTTGGTGCAGATTGAGCTGTTGGAGGTCTTTAAGTACATCTCGGTACTTCTCAAGTGTACACCTGATGTCTAGAATTTCAACATCAGCTCTTTCAGCAGTAGACAAGGCCCTTTCGACTTGAGATGACAGGTTTTCATGAGTACTTGGAGGGATGGTGGTAGTTGGTGCAGCAATGGAAGTATCTCTTGGTGATGCAGTGGTAGGAATCGGTATAGTCATTGTGGGAACAGTAGACACATCTTGTTCAATGGGAACATTTACCATAGAGATGACTTCACTCTCATTGGTGGGTTTAGAAGCTTCCTTCCCCTCAGGATTATCATCAATATCGAGATCCCCATAGGTGAAATCTTGATCTAACTGTTTGAATAAGGAAAGAGTTCCCAACAAGTAGCTTTTGTTCGTCGGATTTCATCTTTAAGTTCACTTGAACCCCAGGATAAATAGATGCCACAAAGTCATCTTGTAATGTCGGGTGAGGTTCACCAGTGGGTACGAATTCACGAGGAGGAGAGTCCTTAGATGACTTTTCAATGGAGGCAGTTACAGGAGCATTTTCTTCATTCTTAGAAACATTCAAATCGGACTCTGAATCACTGGATTCAATAAAGAGTTCATGACTTTGAGGTTGCTCCTGTGTGTCTTATGAGTAAACCTCCTTTGGCTTAGACGGTTCGGGGGATCGTTTCTTGAATTCGTACTAAGGTACCTTAGATTTAGAGGCAGGTGATGAAATGTGAAGGAGCGTATGTGCAGCTTGTACTTCTGTTACTACACTCTTTCCTTTCCCGATAGTTTCCAGTAATTTCTCAAGTTTCCCAGACTCCGGCTCTTTAATACTGACACCTGTCAAAGGGGGACCAGGATGTGTCTCACTGTGTTTGAGACTTTCTTCTACAGCCTTCTGAATGCCAGCAGCTTCTGTTGGTGATATTGTTTCAAGTGGATTGTCGTTGGTAGCTGTAGCTTGTGCTTTCTTGGTTTTCTTGGATCCGGATTTACTGGTGGTTTTGCTACGTTTGTGTTTCTTAGTTCCACTAGATGCCACTTCAGTAGTAGAAACATCTTTGTGTTTCTTAGATGCCGGTTTGCCTGTAGAGATCTTTGTGGTTGATTGTTTGCGATATGCAACAACCTTGTTCAGATAACTCTTGTAGTATGGTGCATCAAGGATATTGCTGGTGATGAGGGCATCCGGTATATCCATTCCAAACATTTCCTGATCCGTACCTTTAGCAACAAATTTGAGGTTACCCACACAGTGTTCATCGGAAGCCAGATGCACTGAGGATTCCGGTCTGGGGTGTATATTATGAGATTGTTGAAGGTGAAGTATAATGAGCTTGGTGAATCTGATACTTGGAATTAGAGATTTGGATTTCCATTTTTTGCTTTCTTTGTGAGTTTCCAGCTTCATCCTGTCTTCTAAGAAAGTATTAATGGAGTGAGCAAATTCTTCCCAGATTCGTTCAGCAAAATCTATATCTTTCCCTTTCACAATACCCCACAGTATTTGCAGTGCAGGGGCCCGCAGTCTCTCATGTCCAGATGTCTTCCCAGTGAGACATAAGTTGATAAGCGTGATCAACACTCTCCATGGTTGATACATTTCATTGGTGGACATAGATGATAGTGTGGTGACCTCCTTAGGATATCCTAGATCATTGACGAACTTTAGGAGGGCCTCAGGATTTGGTGGAGATGAGAATGGTTTGTCAGGAAGGATTGGGTTGATCTGGAGAGCATTCCTGAGCGTTTCTTTGTTGATTTCAAACCATTGTTCATCGAGTTGACAACGATACGTGTTGTTATCCTTGTTATGGGTCATAGTGTTCCAAAATTGCTGGATGTAGATGGATGGAATAGATGATGAAACTGTGAAAGCCTTAAAGAAAGATGTGTTTCTCAAAATATCCACTGCAATCTTGTAGGTGGGGTTATTCTGAGGTTTATCCACGTCTATATAGAGATTGCTTTTCCCAGTAGAGACCCATTCATTGCGTGGTAATATCTCATCATCTGTGCATGTGGGTGGTGGTGGAACTGATCCTAATTCAGTTGGTATATTAGCATCCGCCATTTATCTGCACAATCACCATAACACACCACGATAGGCACACATGTATGGTTAGTGGTTAGACAGCTCTTCAGATAGAGATACACAATCAGTGACATGGGGAGCAGCTAAGCACAAAATATGACATGCAAATTGTGCAAACACAAGTGAAAACAGTAAGCACATAAACCAGATTGGTGACACTTGAGTCACATTACACATTCATACCAAGAAACAACTCACATCCATTAAATACTGCACATTCATACAAAGTATAGCCACACAACAGAAAGACATATATTAGTGAAACAACAGATAGCTACACATGATCATGGACAACATGTAATTTGGAATTTCACTCAACTCGCTACCCGAGTGTTAATCAATTTGCTACCAAGAGTTTCAGTCAAGTTGCTAACGGGAATTCCTATCAACTTACTAACAAGAGCTTTAGTTAAAATCCTTATCAACTCGCTAGCAATAATATCAGTCAACACGCTATGAATGTTGCAACTCGCTGTCAAGAATATTGGTCAACTCGCTAGTAGAGTGTTAATCAACTCGCTACTAAGGGTTTCAGTCAACTCACTATCATGAATTTTCATCAACTCGCTAATAGGAATAGTAGTCAACTCGCTATCAGGAATATCTGTCAACACGCTACTAAGAGTTCCATCAACTCGCTAATAGGAATATTAGTTAACTTGCTATCGAGGACATGTATCAACTCGCTACCAATAACAACGCAACCCGCTAGCCAGAACATCATTTATCTCGCTATCCTGAAACAGCTCAACTCGCTATCATTAAACAGCTCAACTCGCTATCATGAAACTCCTCAACTCGCTACTATGAAATTCCTCAACTCGCTATCAAGAATAAGTTCAACTCGCTATCAAGATTATACCAACTCGCTAATAAGAATTACCTCAACTCGCTAATAAGAACAACATCAACACGCTAGCTAGAGCACATCTTAATGTCCCCAGTCAATTGAACAAGAACATGACCTATATGTGTCATCCAATGCCCAAGTAAACCAAGACAATACTACCCCTTAACATAACATATGATGTAACCCGTATAGATGACCCCAAGATCAACACGCGAGAGACTCAATATTGCGCTAAATCACTAGATAGGCATACACGCAGAGATAATAGGGGGGCAAAATGTGGGATAACATCATAACGAATAAACAATCAAAACCCATCACAGATTACACAACAATAAGCACTCACCACGTAATCACCTATCGAAGGAAGGGGACGACCTAAATACAAGTAAGATAATCACTTAATCAAGTGTTACACAAGAGATATATGACCAAGTAATAAGTATAGCACAAAAGTTAGATCAAAACCTGTTAGAATGACACGAAGAGGAGATCAAAGAAGAGCAAGGAGGGGGCAGTGAGTTGGAAAGAGTGGAGAAAGAAACCAACTCGCTATCAAGATTTTAAATATATACACCCCCTTTTTTTTTTTTTTTTTTTACTTTCACAAAATGACTAAACAGACCCTCTACTTAAGTGTACTCTTTTATCTTACAACAAATGACCTAACAGCCCCTCTACTTGCGAACGACTCAACTTAAGCATTTAAGAATAACTTAGTCATCAGACCTGAAACCCACGAGTGCATAGATATACCACATATTAACACCACAGATGCCTAAGGCAAAATTCATGCATAATACAGAAATATTAACACCACATATGCATAAGGCAAGAAACATGCATAAGTCAGAAAACACTCTCCCCCTCAATCAATGACCTTAGTGTAAAAACCTAAACAGAGGTTGTTGATTGACTGAGGGATGCATGATTATGAAGTGAAAAAGCGGGTTGCTATCAGAAATAATAGCAAGCCATGATGGCACGTTTTAAACTTCTGTTCGAACTTCATTTAAAGACCCGTGCCATTATTGAATGACATTTCTAGGACCGTAAATGTTATCGATGCCAGAAGACTTGCCAAAGCAAAAATTGTGAAAGCACAAGGATTTATGAGTAACCTATTTCTACATTTAACTGTATATGTATATATGTATATATATATATATATATACATACATACATATATATATATATATATATATATATATATATATATATATATATATATATATATATATATATATATATATATATATATATATATATATATACACACAAAGGATACCGAATGAACAAACTCAGTCGTTCTTACACATCACCATCACTAAAGTCCGAGTCCTGATAAGAGAGTGACCAGGAGTCATCATGCACTGTTCAACATTGTCTGTTCGCCTGAATCCCTGTCTCTGTAGAGAGATAGCATTTAGGTCGCCAAACTTTGAGGTTCTCTGAAGGAGATCCTGCACATAAACCAGAAGACCCTACACCAACATGAAGATAATGCTTGATTTGATATGAGTTAGTGTTGTTAGAGTCCCGTACAGTGGTGGTCACACAGTTAACATTGAGGTTTTCAGTAAACCTCATTGGTATCCAACTAAGACCAATCAACTTAAAGATTCTACCAGTAGGAACCCACTTAAGGCAAGTTTTGGAGTGCTTATAGTCTGACCTTCCTAGTCCACTGAAGGACTGCCTTATAGATTGTGAACGAAGCCTAAAGAGATGTTTGTTCTTATGGAATGGTATTCTACCCACAGTTGGGATACCTACATTAGCTACACAGTCTTTCTTGGTGGGGTTCTTGTGATACGGTACAACCTTATGATGGCGTTGTGAAGTGACTAGTTTTGATAATTCTTGTTTAGTATCAGTTTGGGGATCACACCTTGATTTATTAAATCTGGATCTATTAGTACAAAAAGCAGACAGTTGCCTAGTAGATCTGGGTTTTCTAAGTGACAGGTCCAAAGGTGCTCCCACAGTGGAAGATTTATCAAACTTAGTGTTCACATCTTTCATGGTCAATTTGCACAATTCATGTTTTAATGTGGTTATCTCGAGGATTTTCTTCTGAAGTTTAGTATTGACCTCATCATTGTGTGCAATCAGAGACTTTGTGTGTGCGAGAGTTTTAGATCTCTCTTCTTTGATAAATTCATTAAGTGTTTTTCTGTGCCTTTTCAAAGATTCATTTTCATTATGCAACACTTTTACCTTGTGTACTAACTCAACATATGTTTTAGAGTCAGTATTGTTATCGTGTGTGGCATTGACCTTAAGGTTACTACACATAGCATTCATCACATTAATATGTTGCTTGAGGCGGTTGATTGTCTGATCTTTGGTTTCAATTTGAGCTTTTAACTCGTTAATCATGAAATATTCGCGAAGTTCAGGAAGTTCTGAATACTTGCGTGGTTGGTTGATTAGAAACTGTTCTTCATTTTGTTGCATTGCAATTTCAAGAGAAATGCAGTGCTTTTCCAATTGAGAAAATCTGTTAGACAATTCTTTAAAAACATGTATGTCAACCGTTTCATTTGATTTTGTGAGTTTGTTTGAAACCAAAGGATTTGACACATCACCTATTGTGGCATCCTGATCACAATTCTCCCAAATAGGATTCGTGTAGATTGAATTAGACGTGACATCATTATCAGTCTCTTCCAGTGGACACGAATCATAAATGGGTAAATCCTGATCAGGATCCTTGTCACAATCAGAAGCATGAACCTCTGAGGCAGGATGTTGTTTTGTGACCTGTTGGTGTGAAGCATCCACCTCATGTGTAGAGAGGATATTAGGAGATTCAATAAAAGTCCTTTCAGCAGCGGCAGTCTCACTTGTTGATAGGAGGTGTGCACGTTCCTTGATAAACTCCTTAACATTCCCTGTAATCTGAAGTAAGGTGACTCTGAAGGCATCCACATCTAGTCCAGTGTGATCGACAAACCATTTACTCGTCATATGGGAGTCATAGTCATACTCCATTGTGAATCTTGAAACAATGAATGCTTGGAGTTGTTTAAGAATCACCCCAAATGCTGCAGTACAACTTTTTTCAGAGAAATCAGCTTTGTTTATTTGTAGTTGCAGTTGATCTAAGTACAGGGTCATGGTGACTGTGAACGATTCAATGTAATGTCCAAAGAGTGTCACAAATGCACGTTGGTAACCTCCAGAGTAGCCTGATTTTTCAAAGAGTCTTTCAATGTGGGTGTGAAGTAGCTTGAAGCATTCAGCACCTCCTTCAGAGAATTGAGGTAGTCCAGTTGAATTCAAAACAACACTAGATAGAATACTTGTCATGTTGATGTGAATAAATAAGACTTAGTAGCACAAAACACACAAGTTTGATCAACAACTCGCTACTACTTTCACCAACCCGCTGGATATGATCAACACTCAATAGTGCTCAACTCTCTGGAACAGTATACTCTAAGGCAACTCGCTAAACAAATCAATAACACGCTAAAATCTGATCAACTCTCTACACTCACCAACTCGCTACAGATATCAACACGCTAGAGTAGTATACACTGAGTCAACGCCCTAGACAACACCAACTCGCTGGTAGCCTCAACTCGCTAGAGCAAGGATCAACTCGCTATACAGGATCAATCCTCTGACCACACCAACTCACTGGAGATGGTAACTCGCTAGATTGATCAAGTCGCTATCCACACCAACTCGCTAGCTTCATCAACTTGCTATAATCAGAGGTCACAACTCGCTAGAATAGTAGGACAAAAATGTCACTATCTAGCGATTTGGCTTTATATCCTAAAATAGCAAAACGCCAAACCTCTACTCCCAAATCGCTACTAAAGCTGTCAACTCTCTACAAGGAAAATGTCAACTAGCTGCCAAGAATTGAGCCACGAAATTCCACTAATGTCCACACAAATGATGAAATGACTAAACCAAAGGCAATACAAGGTGTCTACACTACTTCTAAGCAAGAAAGTGCAAGAAGAATGCCAATAAAAATGCCTAACGAGATCAATCAAGTGAGAAAACCACTAAAACAATTCGAAACCAATCTAAACACACAAACCAAGCAATAAACCCGAGCATACCACGAATCCTAGGATAGAACCATGGCTCTTGATACCAATTGAAGTATACTCTAATATGAGAACATGGATGGTTTAGTGTTTAGGTTGATTTTATGTAGAGATTTCTAGTGAGAAGTTAGAGTGAGAAAGATATGAGGTTGGAAGCCTTGAGAGAAAATAGAGAAATGTTAGATTGCAAATGAAGGTCCAACCCTTTCCCTTGGGTGGGAAAGGGTATATATAGTTACAATAGAAACGCCCCTTGAAACGGGCTGTAGAGCGGGCTGACAGTGGGTAAAGACCCGACCCGACTCCACAAATACTAACTAATACTACACTACGTACTAACTAATATGCTAACTACTACGAGCTACAATATGCTAAACTACACTCGGGGTGACCGATTCTTCATATGAATAAACGTATTCCTAACATATTCTTTGGTGTTAAGTATGAGTACTTTGCAACCAAACACTCTAAAATACTCTAAGGAAGCCTTCCTTTTTCTAAGTATTTCATATGGAGTTTTATTAATGACATTTCTTATATGGACTCAATTAAATATATAACATGCGGTATCTAGGGCATGACACCTAAACTTTTGTGGGATGGATTGCTCGTCAAGCATTGCACGACTCATCTTTCTTAACTTACGATGTGTTCTTTCAACAATCTCATGCGATTGAGAAGTGAACGGGCCCGATAAGTTATAAGATATTCCATGTTGTTCACAAAAGGTTCCAAATTGCATTTTATCAAAATTGCTACTATGATTTGTTTTAATTGATACAATTGAACAATTCAAGTAGGTTTTTAAGCTTCTTTCTCAAAATGTTGAATTTATAAAAGACTCCATCCTTGTTTTCAAAAAAAAAAAAAAAAAAAAAAAACCCTATCCTAGACAATTTGAACAATCATCTATGATCATTAAAGTGTAGAAGTTTCCTTCATAACTTTGGATTGGAAATAGACCATACAAATCCAAATGAATCAACTCTAGAACCTTATTAGTTGTCACTACCTTTTAATTCCTATTATTAGTTTCTCCTTGACTTCCTAGACATGTATCACAATAATGCCTTACAAAACTTAACAATGGTAAATTGCTTACTAGCTTGTCGGCAAGACCTAACTTCCTAAGCCGAGGCGTTGGGTTATTTACCATGTGGTAAATTGATTACTAGCTTGTCGGTAAGACCTAATTTCCTAAGCCGAAGTGTTGGGTTATTTACCATGTTTGTTATGCATATATTGCTACTAATATTCTATGGTCAACAAGTATACAAGTTGTTTCGCCTATGACCTTTAGCTAGTATGTTACCGTTTTTACTAATAGTGCAATCTACATTGGTAAACATAATACTAAAATCATCATCATTAAGATTACTTGTACTACAAAACTTAGAGTTTAGATTGCTACCATGCTCATCATTGGTGACTTCTACAAAGTCATGAAGAGTATTGTTATGGGTGACAACACAAGAAGTTTGAGGAAAGTATGGTTTAGCAAAAGCATTTAATGATGAACCATTTTTACTACTGTCGCGTTTGTCGCGCGTTGACGCGTCAGCCTGCGTGTCAGAGTGGGTAATTATAGATTTATGACCTTCTTTTATGAACACAATGGATTTATCTTGTCTTGTAAATGTATTTTTGTTATTTTCAGAAAAACCAAGACCTCCTTTATCATAAAAGGGTTTTTGTTCACTTAATATTTTATTTAAATCAAAACTACTTTTCTTAAATTTAAGTAGTATCAATTTATCTTCAAGTTCACTAATTTCTTTCTTGAGTTTGTGTTTATCCATTTCGTGTTCTTCTATATTTCTCAAATTGTTTTCATCAAGTTTAATTAATTCTTCATATTCCTTTTGCAATTTATGAATATCTAGACTGCTATTAGACAAGGAAGGATTAGATGATACCTCAAGAGCTTCAAGTGTCGTAAGGTAAGTGACTTCTCCATGCGAATGAATCTCATCTTCATTATTGCTCCAAACCACTCCGATGAATGAAATCTCTTGATCATTGCATCTTCTTTGTTCATGGTGGTTATTGAGTTCCCTTGTTGTCACAATGACTTCATCATCTACACCTTTGTCTTTATCAAGAGAAGAATATTGATCACTAGTTTGGCTTGTAGTAACTTCATCTTTAAAATCTAGTGAATCGGCCTCTTCCTTGGTGATGGCTCTAATATTATCAAGAAACACTTCATGTGCATTAAGATCATCAATTATCTTCTCTAACGATAATTGTCCCAAGCTTCTTGTTTCTTCAACCTTTGCTTCTTCAAGTTGCCAATTTTTGGAAATAGCATGAACAAATTTTTCAATATGATTTTTGCTATAATAGCTTGGATCTAACGAGTTCAAGCTTGTAGTGATAGCATTGAATCTCATTAAACTGCTATCAATAGTTTCATCATTTGTGATAGAGAACTCTTCATATTGTTGAATAAGAGAGTCTATCTTGTTGGCATTGACTTGTGTAGTATCATGATGAACAAAAAGGAGTAAATCCCAAATCTCCTTTGCGGTCTTGCACATGCACACCCTCTCAAGCTCCTCTTGAGGTAGGGCATCATATATCATCATTTTAGCTCGAACATTCTTGTCGGCCATCTGCTTTTCCATATCATCAAAATCACCATTTTGGAAGATATACCATAAGTCATAATCCTTAGACCTAACATAGGTCTCAAATAAGATTTTCCAAAAACGGAATCCTTCATATTCAAACAAAGGTGGTCTTTCAACAGAACGCCACTCTCTATAGTTCTCTTGAGCCATTGATCTATACTCTACTTTACCAAAAATATTAGTTAGGATTTTAGATTTTCGGGAAAGAAGTTTTTGACTTAAAACGACTTCTCGTGAAGGCTTTAACGCTCAAAAACTTGAGTATACCGCTCTGATACCAATTGTAGAACCGTAGAGGGGGGGGGGGGAATACGGTTTCTTAGGCTTTTAAGACGTTTAAAAACTTTAAGCCTCAAAGAAAACCAAGTGGTTGTATAATCAATCCAAACAACCACACACACAACCAAAGTATATAATGCGAGTAAAGAAAGACACCACGATATATACTGGTTCGGTATGGGGGGTTTATACCATCCATACGTCTAGTTGCGAATCCGCGACTCCGATACTATTCACTAGTATAATCCTTTCGGTGGACTACAAACCGTTACAATTCACTCCACCGATATTCACCAATATCGATGCTCACAAAGAAGGAGTTACTCACACGGTATTCTTCCCTCGGAAACAACCCAAAAGAATCTCACGATTCGACTTTACCTAAGGGTAACCAAGACCACTACCAAGACTTCCCACCGGAAGTATCAAACCCCAACTAGATCCCCAATGATTTAGGCTTGGTCACCAAGACACAAGACTTCCCTTACAAACAATTGAATGAATGAATATAAGTTTGTTCAACCAAGTCCTAACCTAACCTAGAGACTCGATTCTAGTAGAAAGGGTATAGATAAGAAGACCCTCGACAGAATCACAAGAGTGGATTAGGTTCTTGTGATTCTTCCCTTGCAAAGATATGTGTTCTTTCAAAGATGTTAGTATGAAAATCAAGAACACAAGATTGGAGATAGAGAGATTTGAGAGAGATTGAGAGAAAGAATCTAGAGAGAAAGAATAATGGCAAGGGGTGAGGAATACAAGAGGCAAGGGTAGTATTTATAGGCCAAGAACCCAAACTTGAGAAAATTTACCGAGGCTGGCGCGTCACCCGCGCGGGCAGCGCGCCAGGCGTCTGTAAATTTTTTCCCAAGTGTTGGGTGTTTGGATCTTTTAAATACCTATCCTTGCTAAACCCCCAATTGTACTTCACACTAAACCATAACATTAATCATTCTAAAATTTGCCAACTCAAATAGCCAATTTGGAAAATGTTTTTTGAATTGTTTAAAAAGAAACCAAATTACCAAGGGTATAAAGTGTTGATAGGGTAATTTGGAAGGGGTAGAAGTGTATGTCCTCACATGGCATAGAAAAGAGAGAAAGAATATGCCAAGGAATATTCCAAAGCTTGGGGGAAGAATGAGATGGAGGGTTGAGATGAAATGGTTTGAATTAGATGGCTAGGATCAAAGGAAGCCTCCGTTGGTTTTTCAAACAATTTGGCATGTGGTGAATGTGGATGGTTGAGATGATCTCATTTGAAATCGATGGCTAGGATCAAACATGCCTAGGTTAGGGTTGAGAAAGGATATTCCAAAGGAATATGCTTTGATTGGGGGGAAGGGGAAATCAATGGTTGAGATGGTTTTAGTTTGAATTCAATGGTTGAGATCAAGCACATGTGGTGGCATAGATAGGAGAGATTGGATGGATGGTTGAGATGTGTTTGATTTGAATTCAATGGCTAGGATGAGAGGAGCCATATTAGGGTTTCAAACAAATCCCCATGTGTTAGAAATGAAGTGATGAGATGTGTTGTAAGAGAATGGATGGTTTAGATGTAGTGTGTAAGGGAATATGTAAGAGTGTTAGAGATTGTGTAAGAGAATATTTGATTTGGATATGATTAGTTTTGTCTTATGTATAAATGGGATTAAGAGAAGATTAAGACATAATCTAATTGTCATTAAGAAGAAAAGATTTAGACATTTAAGATTATAAGTTGAGAAAATCATAGGTTACTTATAATTTCAAGTAACACAACGTCGAGAATCCATAGTTTCATATCTCGTGACTTTCCACGACTCGACGTTCTCAACTAATACATTGGTTCAAACAAGTTAAGTGCTTTGCCTTGATGTAAACCATAACCTGAGTGGGAAAGGATGCGTTTACACAAAGTGACCTTTGACTTAGTTTGACCAATAAGGGAGTAAAGCCGTTACGTAATTAGAGAAGACGTAAATACGGGATATAAGCATATGGATGCTTCAACACAATGTCACGTGAAATATATAAACTCCCTAAGCTTAGAAAAGCCTTGTCTAGAGGCGATAGTTAGAAAACATGAGTTGGCGTTTTCCCGTAAATGGGTGTTCTAAAAGTGGGATCTATCAAGTCTCAAAACTCGTTTCGAGTGTTCTCAATTAAGCACATAACATATTCATACCTGTATTGAAAGATCCACATTTGTCGGGTAAGGGGAAAGCCGACTTTCAAAATTCGTCTGGAACTATACAGACTCCTGGCGCGTCACCCGCGCGTTGACGCGCGGGCAGCGCGCCAGGAGCAGACATTGGCTCCGGTGATTTTGAGCTAACGTTTGTTATTTTATATGTTTCGATGGTTCATTTTTCATCATTAAAACATAAAGAGATCTTGATCATGTTGCCTCAACAGTAAGACCTTGCTAATTTTTCTAAAAATATCGTTTATATATATATATATATATATATATATATATATATATATATATATATATATATATATATATCTTATCGTAGAGTCTTGCTAGTTTTTCTAAAACTCAAATTACTCACAAAAAAATAATGAGTAATAAAAAGGGTTTTGCTAACGACATCCCTACGGGTTGTCGTTAAGCAAATAAGTTTCATTACAACATCATTTATAAATGCTTCTGATTGGATGATAATTACGAAAAAAGTGGAAACAGTTTAGGATATAGTGAATACACAATTTACACTTGATTGTGATTGATTGAATTTCATTCTTACAAACAATTGTAATAAAATAATGTCTCTTAACGACAACCCTTAAGGCTGTCGTTAGCAAAACCCTAATAAAAAATACACGTGGCATACTCTTGTATACATATACTCCATCACACGATTCACTGTTTCCCAAGCACCTCCTTTACACACACGTATCTTTATGGTTTGTTTGATAGATTCCTTGTCAAAATTGAGTTTTAGGGGGGGGGGGGGGTATTTTAGAGATTTTGCAACGACAATATTGCGGCCGTGTGTAAGTTTTTCTGAAAAAAGAGGATGAGTTCATGATGATATTGAAGAACATAGGTGGATACTTACGATTATTGATGATTTGCTTGTATTTTAAAAGGCGTGCATGCATGTTTTTGGTGGTTCTCTCAGATAAGATGGTTCTCGTAAGAAAGTCTCCCTATATATATATATATATATATATATATATATATATATATATATATATATATATATATATATATAGTAACTTTCTTACGAGAACCACTCTTATCTGCAAGAACTGCGAAAATCACTTTTTAGCCATTGGATTAATTGATCAATTGCTCAAATGACTTGTGCCATAAGTGTAATAAAGTGAAACACTAGGTAAATTGTTGAAAATGGTTGGAGGGTATTTTAGAGATTTTGCTCTTTATTAATTAGATATTGAATATCATATTCAGTTGAAAAAAATAAACCATGTTCTATCTTTTTCAAAAAAATGACTCTCTCCCTTACAACCCTAATTCACGGCCGCCATCCGCATCTATCAAAACAAAATTATTTTCAAGCAATTGAAACCAACGTTTATTTGTTAAAGATGATTATTAATGGTGATAATCACTGTAATTGACGAGGTGCATTTCGTAAACAATGATTTGAAACCGTTTTTTCTTTGTTTTAATACTAGTTTTTGTAAAGAATATTTTCAAGCAATTGATAATCCTTTTTGGTTATCGAAAATAATGTATAAATTAAAGTGGTGTAGAGTTTGACGTTTTTTTGAACATGTATGTTTTATCTTATGCGATGCCTTTCATCTTTGATCTAAGATTCCATTTTGTAAAGGTCACGTTTTTATGTTTACGATTTTGTTATGTAGTTTATGAAATCGTCTTTTTTGTAGGATTATGTTTGGTTTGGATATTGAAAAAAACCAGGAATAACACTAGCCAAAAACCTGCAACTCGTTGGGTTTGGTTGAGACGGTGAGCCATGTTTCCAGTTGTGTTTTGTTTTTGCTTCATTATTTCTTAAAGTCGGATGTAGCAACTTTATGAGATTTGATTTGGAAGTATTATTACATTGGTGCTAGTAAGTACGTAGTAGTAACTTTAAGCAATAAAGGGATTAGTAAACTTAATAATTTAATGTTTCTTTGATCTTTTGTTTATCCATTGCATTTTTGTTGTCTTTGGTGTGTTTCTATGGGCACATGCATATTATCTGTTTAATTTATATATTACCGACTAGTTTTACAATTGATTAAACATGGTTGTGTGTTAATGTATATGGTTATGTGTTTGCAATTAACTAGTATTCTATGTATTTTATGCTCATGTGTTACAGCTAGTATTCTAGTTTATTAAAAAATATCCCAAATAAAATACAAAAGCAAAAAACAATGATATTGTCGTTTTGTCTATAGATCCTCTTTATGCCTATTACCATCCAAAATAGTGAAATACGGTACATTTTGGTAAGTTAGACTCGAAATTGAATCTTGAAATACTAAAAGTTAATCAAAGCTAAGACACTGTGGTTGTATTTGCTTTTATTTTAAAATATATTAGAATAATGAGATCTTTTGTTAGTTTCTTTTGTGTCTTGTAATTCTATTAAATATAAATATTGAATAAAAGTGATGTGCGTATATGTTTTAAGGTTAATATAGATTCAAGGATAAATGGATGCATATATGTTTTAAACTGTGCAAAATATGTATGTTCAAAACGTACATGTTCAAATATGTATGTTTTAATTAGTGTGATCTAACTAATAAAAACTATATATGTTTGAGAATATGATGTTTTTAAACATGTATGTTTTAAAACAGGTATGTTTTAAAAAAATGATTGCTTATAAAAGGAATGATTAAAACATGTATGTTTTAAAAACAGGTAGTTTGCATAAATGTATTTCAACACAATTCTAATATTATTGTTGCTAATTTTTGTAATTTTCTTTGTATCAGGTGTAATTACAAGAATGTTCACGGCTATGAGTGTGCATATATGTTCGATTTTTGAAAAAATGATGACGGCTACGTGTGTGCATATATATCCCACTTCTAAAAATAATGATAACAAGAGTGTGCACATATATCCATTTTGTGTTGAATATTTATTCGTGCTCACGTGTATAGATCGATTAGAATCATGTATTTATGCTTTTTAGAAATTTGTATTTTAAATGTATTACAATCAATATCGAAGTTTGTGTATAACATCTATGTTCTTGGTTTATTATAGATTTCATTATATTAAAAAGTCCATATGCTAGTTTTGGAAACATATATTGTACTACTAAATCTAGAAATCTGTTATCTTAAAAAGAAACATATATGCACTAAACCTGAAAAAACATATATGCACTAAATCTGGAAAATAATATGACCAAAAAAATCTGAATTTGATACGCGGGATTGCGCCCTCGTAACAGGTTTTACCTCTCAAGGGATCTTGAGAAGCTTACAATCCCCGCCAGGCAGTGTACCTGATCGTTGTAGTATAGTATAGTGACAAGTACCGGGGGATTGATCGTTCAACTCTGGAATAGTGTCGCTAGGATTAGAAAGCCTACTAAACTAGGTCTAGAGGTGAGGGATGATTCTTTTTGTATTTTTATATTTTATAAAAAGCTAGTAAAATCTCGGGTTTTGAAGGAGTGGGCGGAATTAGTTGCTAGCCAACTAACCCAATTAACTATAAATGCAATCAAAATAATAAAAATAAACGAAATTAAACTAATGTGGTGGAAACAATAATAAGAGAAGATGTGTTTACTTAGATTTCATTACTCCCTAGATATCTTTTGCCGGTTGATTAGCTTGTTAAAACTGCATGGATGACGGGTTATATTCCTTAATACTAGTCGTAGGGCCGTGTACAATATTCCCTAACTCTATAAGCTCATACTTCACTCCTATGTCGAGCCGACTAAAAGCTCCTAACGTGGGATCATTAGAATTCACTTATGCATTAAATACAACCAAAAATCGTAGTACACCTCCTATCATGTTTCTTAAGACGTTCAAGCAAGTTACCAATGGAAGTCTGCCAGTTTTCTTAAGCCTAACATCGAATGCAATCATCCACAACAATTATAAGCAAATAATCAACCAATAATCAACATCTAGGTTTCACTACATCTAACCAAACACAATAAAAACCTAGCCTAGCATGTTAAAAGAAAGACAAGCATAAGATAGAATCAAACAACACATAGACATATTGAATGATTATTGGAAGACTTATATTTATTCAAATATGGATGAAAGAAGGGTTTGAAACCCCTTCAATATGATGAAAATTCGACCTAGGGTTTGTGGTAAAGTTCCTCCTAATGTTCCACCCACAATGAATGAAAAATAGGTAAAATATATATAGAGAATACATCCTGACGGCGTCATGTTATAACCTCTGACGCCATCAACTCGCCGCCAAGTTTAGAGTCGTATTGCCTAGATCCAGTTCTGACGCCTTCATGTGTAAATATACTCTGGGCCGTCACTTGCATTTTGACCCTGACGGCCTTAGTGACGCCGTCAGGTCAAATACACTAAAAATGTTCTGGGCCGTCACGTGTATTTTCCACTTCCACCTCTTTTGCCACTCTTGACGCCGTCATGTGTGAAGCCTTGACCTCGTCAGGTACTGTTTCCAGCAAGGATTTTGAGACTTTGCCGTTTTCTTCACTTTTATGCTCAAAAAACGTCCAAAATGCTTCCTTTTCCAGATTTCTCCTCAAAAGTACCTAAAATGACAAAAGGAACGATTTAGGGCAGTAATTGATTAAATAATCACAAATTCGGGCTTAAATGACCCCTTAAAAGCGTTACACTTTTTGCCTTATCAAATACCCTTACACTTGAGATTTGCTTGTCCTCAAGCAAATGCGCTTTTATTCTAATCAAAATACAAGTTAGGGGTCATTTAACACTAATATAAAAGTAATTAAAACAAATAATCATTCCACTTAAAACCAAAAACAAGCACGGAGGTTATACGCTAGCACCTCACAAATAGTGTTTAGATACTCACATCTCTCGGGTGTAATAAAGTATATATCACAATTTGGAAATGGAAAACATCTTTCACTACCTGTCATAGCAAATAGATTACCATAGGCTTGGGAAAAGATCAAACCTCCATCACTTGGCGTAAGCACCTAGGATAAACTATCAAAGAGGTCTTTTAAAGGGTTATAACGTTAGGTGTAGGGATATGGAAAACACGGTTTTGTTGGATAAAGGCAATATTTACTGGTGGTGAGTTAATCAGCTTGGTTAATTACATGTACAATATGGCGTTGCTAAGCCAAGACTAGACTCGACTTAAGCTAATCAAAACTAAAATAATAAAAACTTAAAACAAACATAGAATGAAACAAGATGGTAGTCCGTTTTTTTTTTTTTTTTTTTTTTTTTTTTTTTTTTTTTTTTTTTTTTTGCATACACTCTTACCCTACCATCCAAAATAATATATCATAGGGGATTTGCATTCCCCTTACGCTTGAATTTTTACATACTTTACAATAAACTACTCTAATGACTCGAATTAAGATAATCAAAACACTTGGAGTACTTTTTAAGATTAACGCACATATGGGGGTAATAATTTGATGTCTTCCCCATTACTCCATAACGCTAGTACTTTACCCATGAGTCCCAATCGCCCCAAAACAATATGTACAAGATATGACTCGACTTAGCAACCATGTAATCAATTAGATAATTAACTAAGGGTAATGCACTAAAGATGAGTGCATACACGGAAGGCTCAGGCGATTTGGTTGCACATTTGGGGTGGATTCTAAACAAATTCTTCCTTTAAGTAAGATGCTTAAAGTTAGAAACGAAAAGATAGGCTCGGAGGGGTATACTAGGGGTTTCGTGTACTAAAAATGAGTACAACGCTAAGGCGTGGGAAAATTAATTGACTTCACTAGTCAAGTAATTATGATACAGGTTTAACACAAGGGTGATTCTAATGCCTCTTATCATGTAGTGAATTCTAACTACACGAATGTAGTCTCACTAGCGGTCTCGGGATGCATCACTAACGCAAGTTCTAGAATCTAAATACTACCGGTACACTCATAAGCACTAATAATGAATGCTTTTCCTATCAAATCTAGGGGCGAACCTCACATATTTGGGTGGAATTTTTTTTTGAGTGGTACAGTTTTGTGCTAGTCATACAACTCCTATCCATGAGATGCTTGTTAAGGCTAAAGTTTCACTCCTAAATGTTGTAAAAAAAATTAAATTTGGCGCTAAAATTGCCCTAGCAAGTATTTCTTTTAGTTTTATTACACACCTACTATCAAACAATCAAACTCAAGTGCAATTGTATTCCCAAAAGTATCATCATTTACCCTCCTCTTACACTTAGGATGAACATTGTCCCCAATGTTCAATTAAAGGATGTAAAAGTAAATCAGGTAAAAGAATGAAAACAAATACTCCCTTGATTCGTTTGGTGTGGATAGTGTGTTAACAAGGTTAGATCTTCCTCCAAGAAAATGAACTTTGAAAGCTTCCCTCGAGAAATACAAATCATCTTCTTGTCATATTTAACCTGTTAAACCTAAGAAAACAATCAAGGCAAACCTCGCGTAAAATCGGCGGCAATCTATATATACTAAAAATAATCCTAGAAAACAATTTAAAATATAATGCTTGTGGAATGAATGTTTGCAGATTTCCTGGAGTTTATAAAACTAAAGAATCAACATAAACTTTAAGACTCCGGTATAAACAAAACTCGCAAATTTTTTCAGAATTTTAGTACCTGACGCCGTCAGGTTATAACTCCTGACGTCGTCAGAATGTTCCTGGAAAAATCTTAAGTTTCCGGAAAATTTCTGGAAAAACTTATGCCTTATTTCCTAGAAAATCCTGCAAAACATCATTATGACTCGATACAAGCATTTGACTCAAACAATTACTAATATACATGCTCATTTAATATTGTAGTGAATCATGCTCATTTTCGTTCTTATAAACAAATTTGGGTTTCCTTACACTTAGCTTTTGCAAAATACCTTTATATGTAATTAAGACGAAGTTAAAAACAAAATAAAGCATTTTCACAATTTAGTTTGAAACATGATTTACCAACAATAAATATAAAACACGCATACGAAAACAAATAAAATCAAACAAATAAAAACACACAAAACATGGGTTGCCTCCCAAGAAGCGCTTTTCTTTATTAACGAGTCTTGTAGCTAGACTCAAGGTCACGGGCTATTACGTGACCTCGTCTCTTGAGATGACGTATCCCATATAAGTATGATCCTCGCTATCGGGGTGGTAGTGTTTCAATCGTTTGACACTTGCAGTCACCTCCCCTCCTACTTTACTGCACAAGGTAGCTATCCCGTTGATACGTGGGAATCGCACCAGGCTTTACCTCTCGAGGGATCTCGAGAAGCTTACAACCCCCACCAGGCAGTGTACCTGATCGTTGTAGTATAGTATAGTGACAAGTACCGGGGGATTGATCGTTCAGCTCAGGAATAGTGTCGTTAGGATTGAAATTAATCTAACTAGGTCTAAAGGTGAAGGATGATTCTTTTTATGTTTTTATATTTTATGAAAAGCAGGTAAAAATCTCGGGTATTGGAAGGAGGGGCGGAATTAGTTGCTAATCAACTAACCCAAAAGCTACTAATTAAACTAATGTGCAAGAAAACTAAACTAAGGTTCTACAAGGGATGTGAAGCATGTCAACCCATGTTATGTTACTCCTTGCTAGCTATCCAATTCTACCTATTGAATTGTCACACCTTGTTTTAATTGATGGGTTGTATTCCTTAATACTAGTCGTAGGGCCGTGTACAATATTCCCTAACTCTATAGGATCCTACTTCACTCCTATGTCGAGCCGTTAGAAGCTCCTAACATGGGATCATTAGAATTCTCCTATGCATTAAATACAACCAAAAATCATAGTACACCTCCGATCATGTTTCTTAAGACGTTCAAGCAAGTTACCAACGGAAGTCTGCCAGTTTTCTTAAGCCTAACATCGAATACAATCAACCAAACAAGAGACAATAGGAATCAAGAATTATAAACTAAACCAATTAGACCTATCGAAGTGTCACAACCTAATTGATGAAGATAGACACAAACATCAACAAGGAATCAATAAGATCTAATCAATTATATACAAGTTTCACACAATCATAAGTAGACACAAGTTGAATTAGCAAAACATAATCAAAGAAGGACAAGCAACAATAATAATGAAAGACACAATTATGATAGAATCAAAAAACCATTACAAGATGTTTATGGAGTGATTGAAACCCTCTAAGTTGCTGGAAAAACACCTACCTAAACCCAGGAATCGACCTTAGGGTTTAGGGCCTACAAAAAGTGAAGTTATGATGTTATATTTATAGGCAATGTTTCTGTCGGCAAGGCTTGACGGCGTCAGCCCGTAAAGAGTGACGGAGCCGCAATCAACTTTTCTTCACCAAATTATATATTTCTTCGTCCTCTTCGCGTGGGCTTTTGAATCACCTAAATCCGAGTTCGTATGCAAAAGTTATGACCAAAACAATATCAGCTACTCCGCGCTCAAGTTTTGATTGTCTCGATCATCTTGTGACGGTTTCACTAAGGTTTCTTCTCGTGTATGCCTTCTTCCTGACGTCGTCACTTTAAATCATCTGACGTTGTCAGGTTAAGTCCTGACGCCGTCATGTATAAACGTGTTCTGGGCCGTCACATGTAACGTGCTCTTGACGGCCTTGGTGACGCCGTCATGTACAAATGCCTTGAAATCTTTCTGGCCCGTCACGTACAACTTGAATTATCCACCTCTTTATCAATGAATGACGGCGTCACCTTGTAAAGCTTGACGCCGTCAGGTACTCTTTCCAGCATGGATTCTTGATTTTCTTGTTTTCTTCATTCATGACCATAAAAACGTCCAAAAAGCTCCAAAATGCTTCCTTTTGTGGAATTCTTCTCAAAAGTACCTAAAATGACAAAATGAACGATTTAGGACAATATTTGATTAAATAATCTCGAATCCGGGCTTAAATGACCCCTTAAAAACGGTTCATTTTTCGCCTCATCAAATATCCCTACACTTGGGATTTGCTAGTCCTCAAGCAAATGAGCTTTTCCACCAATAAAAATACAAGTTAGGGGTCATTTAACACTAATATAAAAGTAATTAAAACAAATGATAGTTCTACCTTAGTCAAAACAAGCACGGAAATTATACACTAGCACCTCACATTAAGTATTTGGATACTCTCATCTCTCGGGTGTTGTAAATTTATATGTCATAATTGGAAATAGATAAATATCACGCTCTACCTGTCATAGCAAATAGATTACCATAGGCTTGGGAAAGGATCAAACCTCCACCACTTAGCGTAAGCACCTAGGATAAACTATCAAAGAGGTCTTTTAAAGGGTTATAACGTTAGGTGTAGGGGATATGGAAAACACGGTTTTGTTGGATAAACGGATATTTTACTGGTGGCAAGTCAATTGTCTTAGTTAACTACATGTACAATGAGGCGTTGCTAAGCCAAGACTCGACTCAACTTAAACTAACTACGACTCTTTTTGGATTTTCAAGACACTATTTGACTTAAACATAAATAAAAGAAACGGATGGTAGCCCCTATGTTTTTCTCTTTTCTTTTTCTATTTTTTTCTCTCTTTTTTTTTTTTTTTTTTCATTTTTATTATTATTATTTTTTTTCTATTTTTTTTAATACACTTTTACTCTACCATCCAAAATAATACATCAAAGGGAGCTCGCTTCCTCCCTACACTTGAGCTTTTACATACTTTAAAATCACTATTCTAATGACTCGAATCAAGATAATCAAAACACTTGGAGTACTTTTAAATATTAACGCACATATGGGGGTAATAATTGACGTCATCCCCATTAATCCATTACAATAGTACTTTACCCATGAGTCCCAATCGTCCCAAAACAATATGTACAAGATATGACTCGACTTAGCAACCATGTAATCAATTAGACAACTAACAAAGGGTTTAAACAATTAACAATAATGTACTAAAGATGAGTGCATACAAGGAAGGCTAAGGCAATTTGGTTGCACATTTGGGTGGGTTGTAACAAATTCTTCCTTTAAGTAAGATGCTTAAAGTTAGAAACGAAAAAGATAGGCTCGGAGGGGTGTACTAGGGGTATCGTGTACTAAAAATGAGTACAACGCAAAGGTGTGGGAGAATTACTTGACCTAAGAAGTCAAAGTAATTATATTATATGTGTAAAAAAAGGGTTATCCTAATGCCTCTTATCATGTAGTAAATCCTAACTACACGAATGTAGTCTCACTAGCGGTCTCGGGATGCATCGCTATCACAAGTTCTAGAATCTAAATACTACCGGTACACTCACAAGCGTTAAGAATGAATGCTTTTTCCTAAAGATCTAAAGGCGAACCTCACTTTTTTGGGGTGAAAATTTTTGAGTTGTATGGTTTTTGTGCTAGTCATACAATTCCTATCCATGAGACGCTTATTAAGACTAAAGTTTCACTCCTATATGTTGCAAAAAATTTTAAATTTGGTGCTAAAATTGCCCTAACAAGCATTTCTCTCAGCTTTATTACACATTTACTTTCAAACAAAACAAAAATCAAGTGGAGTTATAGTTTCTAATATACCCTCCCTACACTTAAACCGAACATTGTCCCCAATGTTCTAAGTAAAAGATGTAAAAGTAAAAATAAATAAGAATGAAAGAAACTAATACTCCCCTGATTCGCTCGGTGTGGATAATGGTTAAATCTTCCTCGAAGAGAATGAACATGATAAGCTCCATTCCAGAAATGTAATTATCTTCTTGTCCAATATAACCTGTAATCAACAAACACAAAAACCAAAGCATCAAACCGAACAAAGAAAAACCACAACTAGATGTACTTCCAGACTTAGAAATAAACACAAAACGAAGCAATAAAAGAATAGGATACTTGTGGAATGAATTACAAATAGGAACTCATAAAACATATCCACAAGTATTGACACACAAACAAACAAATAAATTAAAAACATCAAACAATTAAAAACATGGGTTGCCTCCCAAAAAGCGCTTGTTTTTGTTCGAGTCACGAGCCTGACTCTACCCTTATTTAACGAAAATAGGGGGTTTTCCCTACACTTAGGATTAAGTGTGGGTGGAAGTAGCGATACACACCCTTAGGGTGGAAATATGGCACGTGAGGTGAAGGGGGTGAGTGAATGGCTTCCTTCATCCTAAAACTACCCGGATAATATTGGTTGATGGGTGGGTCGGTTCCTCTTTTGTCTCCTAGAAATAAATCTAAGGATGGAAAGTTGTGTAATGATTGAGGTTCCGATTCATCAACACTAGGAAATTCCTTAGAACTAAAAGTAAGGTTATCATTACAAGTATTCAAACCTATATCCTCTAGTGGTGCTTGGTCCAAGGGTTCTACCTCAATTGGGGTTCCTATAGTCTCTTCTACTTCTTCCGGGTAAGTCACGGGCGGTGTGTATGCCTCAAATGATGGTAGGACTTGTGGGGTACTTAGTGGGCTTGGGTTTTCTACTATCTCTTCCATCACATCAATACCACCTATGTGTTCATCTTGTATTATGGTAGTGCCTAACCATGACATGCAACTAGGTGGCTAAACTCTAACCTCATGTGTATCGTATGTTTTGGTGAAATCTATCTCACTCATGCAACTAGGTAGTTCAACACTAACCATCTCATAATCTTGGTTTGATTCTAAGTTCATGTTCTTAGAAACTAGGTCATCTTGCTCATACGAATCCACCAATTCGTTGAACTTATGGGTCATGGTTAGGAAGCTTTTCTCAAAATTCATCCAGCGGGTCTGACTAAAAGGAATTGATCCTGATAATGATCGTCTAATAGAAATCACACATGCATATAATTCATTAAACCCATCTAACTTTACCCCCAACTCCTCTTGGATGTCATAAAGATCACACAAAAAATCATTAGAATGATAGGAAGCAAATCTATTAGTGAAATATAGTTGTTCCTCTATTGTCAGTGATCTAAATGGAATTTCATCTGCCATAGTGACAAGTGAAAATGGTTTTACAAACAAAGGGCACAAAGAAAAAGAAAGACTACAAGAAAGCTAATAAAAAGAAAATAAAAATCTCACTAAAAAGGAATCTAATGAGTAGACCTAATCAAAATAAATTCCAAACTAAGCAATAACTATTCCCCGGGCTGCGGCGCCAAAAACTTGATACGTGGGAATCGCACCAGGCTTTACCTCTCGAGGGATCTCGAGAAGCTTACAACCCCCACCAGGCAGTGTACCTGATTGTTGTAGTATAGTATAGTGACAAGTACCGGGGGATTGATCGTTCAACTCAGGAATAGTGTCGTTAGGATTGAAATTAATCTAACTAGGTCTAAAGGTGAAGGATGATTCTTTTTATGTTTTTATATTTTATGAAAAGCAGGTAAAAATCTCGGGTATTGGAAGGAGGGGCGGAATTAGTTGCTAATCAACTAACCCAAAAGCTACTAATTAAACTAATGTGCAAGAAAACTAAACTAAGGTTCTACAAGGGATGTGAAGCATGTCTACCCATGATATGTTACTCCTTGCTAGCTATCCAATTCTACCTATTGAATTGGCACACCTTGTTTTACTTGACGGGTTGTATTCCTTAATACTAGTCGTAGGGCCGTGTACAATATTCCCTAACTCTATAGGATCTTACTTCACTCCTATGTCGAGCCGTTAGAAGCTCCTAACATGGGATCATTAGAATTCTCCTATGCATTAAATATAACCAAAAATCGTAGTACACCTCCGATCATGTTTCTTAAGACGTTCAAGCAAGTTACCAATGGAAGTCTGCCAGTTTTCTTAAGCCTAACATCGAATACAATCAACCAAACAAGAGACAATAGGAATCAAGAATTATAAACTAAACCAATTAGACAATCGAAGTGTCACACCCTAATTGATGAAGATAGACACAAACATCAACAAGGAATCAATAAGATCTAATCAATTATATACAAGTTTCACACAATCATAAGTAGACACAAGGTGAATTAGCAAAACATAATCAAAGAAGGACAAGCAACAATAATAATGAAAGACATAATTATGATAGAATCAAAAAACCATTACAAGATGTTTATGGAGTGATTGAAACCCTCTAAGTTGCTGGAAAAACACCTACCTAAACCCAGGAATCGACCTTAGGGTTTAGGGCCTACAAAAAGTGAAGTTATGATGTTATATTTATAGGCAATGTTTCTGTCAGCAAGGCTTGACGGCGTCAGCCCGTAAAGAGTGACGGTGTCATGACCAACTTTTCTTAACCAAATTGTAGATTTCTTCGTCCTCTTCGCGTGGGCTTTTGAATCACCTAAATCCGAGTTCGTATGCAAAAGTTATGACCAAAACAATATCAGCTACTCCGCGCGCAAGTTTTGATTGTCTCGATCATCTTGTGACGGTTTCACTAAGGTTTCTTCTCGTGTATGCCTTCTTCCTGACGTCGTCACTTTAAATCATCTGACATTTTCAGGTTAAGTCCTGACGCCGTCATGTATAAACGTGTTCTGGGCCGTCACATGTAATGTGCTCTTTATCAATGAATGACGGCGTCTGTAAGGAATTATTGAAGATACTGCTGATAGGTTCCTGCGGAAGGCTTAGTGACTTTCTGCTGATGACTAGTTCCTGCGAACATATAGAGATCCTACGGATAGAGTTTAACCGTGGATATAACTTATGTATTTTAGGACAAGATATGTAGAATATCTTTTATTGGTTTATTATTATTCGTTTCTTGTAAGAAAGGTTAGGGTTTCCACTAGTATATAAGGAACCCTACATTATTGTGATAGGTACAAGTTTCTAGTACGAAGTTTCATTAATATTATTAGTTTATCGATCCACAGAGGATCAAGTTTAGTATACGTTTGTTTTTATATTCGGCATAATTACAAGCTCACAGAGATTATCTAACTTAGTCTAGCTAGTGATTACATTAGTTGGCTAACGATCTATTGGCTCGTGATCTATCAAGGTATAGATCTCTACAAGTGGTATCAGAGCCACTAGATACTCTCTGTAACCTCAACACAATCACATAACTATTCATTCAGTACCAATGGGAGACAAACCAGGCGGTGATGTTGCTCTCTCAGAAGCAGGCTCTCTTACTCAACAACTACAACAGGTGGCCTTCTCCAACAGCAATGCAAAACTTCCTTTTCTTAGGAAGGATGAGTATGAGATCTGGGCCATGAAGATGCAGAACTGGATTGCAAGTGTTGATTATAACCTCTGGAATGTTATACTCAATGGCTGTCGTCCTAAAAAGCAAAGTGTTGATGCTAATGGCAAAGTTACAATTTTTGAATCTGTTTCTGTTGAAGAAATTCTTGCTATTCAAAGGGAGAATAAAGCAAGAACCATATTGCTGCAGGCAATCCCTGATGACCACATGGGAGATTTTCATTCCATGACTGATCCAAGAGAAATCTGGTGGGCCATAAAAACTAGATTTGGAGGGAATGAAGAATCAAAGAGGATGAGAAAGAGTATGTTGAAGATGGAGTTCCAAGAATTCAAGATTACTGAAGAGGAAGGTCTCCACAAAGGTTATGACAGGTTTCAGAAGATTCTGAGTCACTTGAACCAACTTCTAGCCAGACCTGACAATGAAGAGGTGAATTCTAGGTTTTTAAGAGCCTTACCTCCCTCATGGTCTCAAGTGAGTATATCTCTGAAAACCAAAGGTGGCTTGGACTACCTCAGCTTTGATGACTTGTACAACAAACTCAGAGCTTTGGAAGGTGACATAAACGGATTCTCTCCATATGCAGCAACTCCTTCACAATCTGTATTTGTCAGTTCTAACTCAAACTACATGCCACATACCTATGCAAGTCCATCCCCAACACCACAGGTTTACTCAAGTCCATCCACACCAAGCCAAAGTCTTCCAATGACCACATTGTCTTTTTCAAGTGCTAATCCAATAACTCATCCAAAGATTAGCAATGTGATGGAAGATGTACTTTATTCGTTTGTTGCTGAAGTTGATAAACAGCAACAAATAGCTTATGAAGATTTTGAGCAGATTGATGAACTTGCTCTAGAAGAGTCGGACTTAAAGTGGCAAATGGCTATGCTATCTCTCAAGGTTAGAAGATTTGAGCAAAAGGTTGGTAAAAAGCTCAATGTTGAAGGAAGAGATGCAGCTAGGTTTGATAGAAGGAAGGTGAAGTGTTATGCTTGTGGAGAAATTGGACACTTTGCAAGGGAATGCACAGCCAAGAAGGGTGAAGCCAGTACCAGGTATTCAGCATACAAGAAGAAAGAAGTTGAAGCTGGAGAATCAAAGGCCTTGATCACTGCTATAGATACTAGTGTGGACTGGAATGAGCATGATGATGATACAAGCAGCTTTCCTCAAATCTCCTGCATGGCTAGTTGTGATGATAGCTTTAGTCTCATGGGAATCTCTCCTCAGGTATCTACTTGTGCTTGTGATTGTGATTCTAAATATACCACTCTAAAAGAAGCTTATGATGATATGAAACCAAAATATAATGCTTGTTTTATTGAAGCAGCAACTTATAAAGAAGCTTTTAAAACTTTAGAACAACAAAAGGTGTGGTTTCAACAGAATCAATTAGCATATGAGGAAAAGATTAGAGTTTTAAGTAGAGATTTAGAATGTGCTAGCAATGAATTAAAGTTTTCTGAAAAAGAAAAAGCTAGAATTGAGTCTGAGAAAAGTATTTTGCAAGAGAAACTGGATAAAGAAGTAGCTAGGCATAAAGAGTGGCTAGTTTCAGGTGATAAATTATCTAGGTTACTCTACAGTAGTAAGTCTGTTACTTCTGAGATAGGTCTAGGGTTTAAGAATTATGTAGGTCCAGAAGCTAATCACCATTTAGATAAGAAAAATCATAACTATTCTATTCCAATAAACTATCTAAAAGAAGGTGAGATGCATGCTGTACCAGGACCTATCAGAGGTGTATTTATGCCTACTACCAAAACTTCTGACTTTGATGGTTCACACCATCTCTTTGGCAAAAAGTCTAAAGACTTGCCAAATAAGTCTGAAGTCTCTCCAACCATAGGAACCCCTAAGCCCACATCCCATAAGGTTGACTTACAAGAATCAATGGAAACCACTGGCATTAGGATCAATGACTCCCCTGACACTAGAAGTATATCTAGTAATGATTCTAACAATTATGTCTCTTGTTCTTCCAGGGACAAGATCTCAGAGACCTCTAGTTATGCCAGCTGTGATTCCAAGACCAAGTCAGACTCACCCCAGTCCTCAATAAAGATTTCTGACAAGTCATCTTACAAGTCTGTGGACACTGAAGTTGCTGCTGATGAAGTTCTTTATCAACCAGCCTCTTCTGAAGACTTGTTATTTACTTCTTATGAAAACAATTCTTTTCAGTGTTTACAAAACAATTCTGTTTCTGATGTTTGTTTGAATAATTCTATGTTTAATAAGACATATTTTGGATTTAATAAATCTTATAAGAAAAAGAAGTGTTTTGTTTGTGGTAGCAAGTTGCATTTAATTAAGGATTCTGATTTTCATGAAAAGAGGATGGGTGTTTCTGTTGTTAACAATAGACCTAGACAAAAGTGGACTAATACCTGTACCAAACCCTCAGTAGCTCCACAAGCTAAGTAGCATGTCAGCAGAATGTGTTCCACTCCTGCTGATTGGCCTGTTTATTCTAATAGGTCTGTTTTTAATAATGGATATATGAATACCAATAGGAATAGATATGGGTCACAACCATTTAATGGTGTTAATCATTGGTATGAATATACTGACCAAATGTGTAAGGGAAGGGGTCATTGGGATTCTGCTGAAAAGTCCTCAGCAGATTGTTCTTGGATATATAAAAGACCATTTAACTACAGGGAATCCATGAACAATTATGGATCTAACTCATCATCTTGGGTTCATAAGAATGATCCACAAGGCAGGCTCAAGTGTTTCATGACTTAAGTCTCTTATCACATGTTGTTGTTGTATATTAACTTTCTTTGTTGTAGGAACATCCTCTTCTTAATAAAGACTTAGGTATTGTTGATAGTGGCTGTTCAAGAAACATGTCTGGTAATGAAGAGAAGCTGCATGACTTTATTCCTTTTAATGGAGGCATTGTGAGGTTTGGAAGTGGAGTAGGAAGGATTACTGGCAAAGGAACCATTAAAACTCCAAAGGTGGATTTTGAGAATGTCTACTTTGTGAAGGAGCTACAAGGATTCAATTTGTTCTCAGTCTCACAAATTTGTGACAAAAAGCTTCCTGTGCTTTTCACTGAAGATGGTTGTTTCATTCTTTCACGTGAATTCCAAATGCCTGATGACAATCATGTGTTACTTAAGGCTCCAAGAAACCATAATCTTTATACCTTTGACTTGAATGATGTCAAGCCAGAAGGTGATCTCACATGCTTGGTGGCTAAAGCATCCTTGGATGAATCTACAAAATGGCATAGGAGGATGGCACATGTCAATTTTAAAGTCATCAACAAACTTGCTAAAGATGGACTTGTTCATGGACTTCCTTCCAAGATCTTCACCAATGAGCATAATTATGTGGCTTGTAACAAGGGAAAGCAACACAAAGCTTCTTATAAGGCCATTACTACTGTGAGCACAATCTCAGAACCATTGCAGCTGCTTCACATGGATCTTTTTGGTCCTACATCCATCAGGAGTATTGATCATAAGTACTTCTGTTTGGTGATCACTGATGCTTTCAGCAGATTCAGTTGGACATTTTTCTTAGTGACTAAAGATCAAACCTTTCAAGCACTCAAAGAATTTATGGCTCTAGCTGAAAATCAACTTAACAAGAAGATTAAAGGTATAAGGTGTGACAATGGGACAGAGTTCAAAAATGCCAATCTTATTAAACTTTGTGGTTTAAAGGGTATTAAAAGAGATTATAGCACTCCTAGGACTCCACAATAGAATGGAGTTGCTGAAAGGAAGAATAGGACCCTTATAGAGGCTGCAAGATCTATGCTTGCTGACTCTAAACTTCCCACTATGTTTTGGACTGAGGCAGTTGGTACTGCCTGTTATGTATTGAATAGGGTGTTGATCACTAGACCTCACAATAAGACACCCTATGAACTATTGACAGGGAAGAAGCCTACCATTGAACACTTGAAACCTTCTGGTTGTCAGGTGACCATTCTGAATACAAGTGATCACCTAGGCAAATTTGAAGCAAAAGCTGCTGAAGAATATATTGTTGGTTATTCAGCTCATAGCAAGGCTTATAGGGTATATAATTTAGCTTCAAAGAAGATAGAAGAGACACTCAATCTGAAATTTCTGGAGGATAATGTAAATGTTCAGGGCAAGGGTCATGAATGGTATTTTGATCTTGATTACCTTACTGATTATTTGGGGTATGCTAGACACACATCTAACCCATCTGCAGGTATACAAGTGTCATCTTTTAACAATGCAGGTACACTAAAGGATGATTCAGACAGTGATTCAGAATGTGATGAACCCACTATTGTTGTAACAACTCTACCACTCAAGATAGCAGATCCTCCTACCAAAGAAGCCTCTGATGCCAAATCTGCTGATGATGTGGAAAACTCAACTTATGCAGAAGATCTTGCTAGACTCAAAAAGCAAGAACATGTAGCTGCCGAGGAAGCTAAAAGACTTGGTCTTGAATTTGCTCAAGACACTGAAGCCCTCTTAAAACAAGCTGCTGTTGAAGAAAGCAAAAAACCTAGTTCTGCTGATGCATCAGCTGATACAGTTGTTGATTCTGCTGATGGAGATTCTGCTGCAGTTCCTGTTTCCACTGAAGTATCCACAAGTTTAGATGAACCTTATGGCAGGTTTCCAACTCCCTCAGATCTTGCTAATGTTGTGCAAAGTGATGGTATTTTTCAATCAGCTTCTTATGATGAAGACTTTGCTCCTACTTTAACCAATCTTGATACCTCTATTGATGCTAATCATGTTGCAACTAAAAGGATTAACACCATTCATCCACAAGATAATATACTTGGTGATCCAAATGCCATGGTACTCACCAGGAGTGCCATTAAGAATACCAAGTTTGGGCAATGTGCATTTTTGACCTATGTATCCACTCAGAAGAGAGACAACCACACAGATCAGAAGCATTGTCTATTTGCTTGTTTCTTGTCTCAAGTTGAACCCACAAGCATTAAACAGGCTTTGAGTGAGCCTAGCTGGGTTGAAGCTATGCAGGAAGAGATGCAACAATTCAAGAATCAAGATGTTTGGGTACTTGTTGATCTGCCTGCAGGAAAATTTGCAATTGGGACCAAGTGGATCTTAAAATGCAAGAGGGATGCTAGAGGTATTGTGGTAAGAAATAAAGCAAGATTAGTGGCTCAAGGTTTCAGACAAGAAGAAGGAATTGACTACACTGAGGTCTTTGCACCTGTTGCTAGGGTTGAGGCCATTAGACTGTTTTTAGCCTTTGCCTCATATATGGGGTTTAAGGTCTATCAGATGGATGTCAATAGTGCTTTTCTCTATGGCAAAATAGAAGAAGAGGTGTATGTTACTCAACCACATGGCTTTGAACACCCCCATCATCCTAAAAAGGTTTACAAAGTTGTCAAGGCTCTTTATGGACTTCACCAAGCACCAAGAGCATGGTATGCTAGATTGTCTACATTTCTTTTGGAGCATGGATACAGAAGAGGAGCTATTGATAAGACTCTCTTTATCAAGAAAAACTCCAAGGATATCATTCTAGTACAGGTCTATGTGGATGACATCATCTTTGGGTCCACAAAGGAAGCATGGTGCAGGGAATTTGAAGATTTGATGAAAGGTGAATTTCAAATGAGTGCAATGGGGGAGTTAACCTTTTTCTTAGGGCTGCAAGTCAAACAACATCCCGAAGGGATCTTTATTCATCAGGAGAAGTATGTTAAAGATATTTTGAAAAAGTTTGACTTTGAACTTTTGAGGACTGCTACCACTCCATATGAACCACCCAAGCTTAAGAATCCAAATGAGCAAGATGAGGCTGTGAATGTTCATCTTTATAGGTCCATGATTGGATCACTCATGTATCTCACCGCTTCTAGGCCTGACATTACCTTTGCTGTCAGTGCTTGTTCAAGACATCAAGTCACTCCACTGACTTCCCATCTAAATGCTGTGAAGAAAATTTTCAAGTACATCAAGGGCCAACCCAAACTAGGCCTTTGGTACCCAAGGGATTCACCATTTGTGTTGGAATCTTACAGTGATAGTGATTATGCTGGAGCTAATTTGGATAGGAAATCCACAATAGGAGGTTGTCAATTTCTTGGAAGAAGACTCATCTCTTGGCAGTGCAAGAAACAAACCATTGTGGCTACTTCTACTACTGAAGCAGAATATGTGGCTGCTGCCAATTGCTGTGGTCAGGTACTTTGGATTCAAAATCAGATGTTGGATTATGGGTTTAACTTTATGAACACTAAAATCAACATTGACAATCAAAGTACTATTTCTATTGTTAAAAATCCTGTTTTTCATCAGAGAACTAAACACATAGAAATTAGGCACCATTTTATAAGAGATGCAAATGAGAAGCATCTAATTCAAGTGCTTAAAATTCACACTGATGATAATGTGGCTGATTTGTTAACAAAAGCTTTTGATGGACCTAGGTTTATCACCTAGTTGTCAACATTGGGATGGTTAACCCTTGAATGCTATGTTTGAGGGGAGGCATAAGCCTCAGGGGAGACATATGCCTTAGGGGGAGATTGTACATGTTGTATATATGTAGATTATTATGTTTTCTAAAATTATGTTTACTAACTTTGTTTTGCAGGTTCTTACTAATCTTGTATATTATTCTGCTTTGTTGTGTTTTTGTGTTTTGTGTGAATGTCTGGTTTCAGGTCATGTTTCTGCTGATGTTCAATGATTTACATTCAGTGGAATAAGATGTAAAGACATAAAAGTAAATTTTATTCATCAGTGGCAAGCTTGGTACATCAAGATCAGTCATCAGAAGAAACACAAAATACATAAAACATCAACAATATAACCACCACCACATCCCTAAACCTCAACTCCCTACTCCATTTTCCTCTTCCCTTTACCCAAGTCCTTTGGGTCTGGCATCTTCTTGTGGATTCCTCTGGATTGCATGTCCTTGTTCCAGAGTTTAGGAGCTGCAAGACCAAGCACCACCTTCAATGGACCTTTCTTTCTACTTGAGGACTGTGGCTCTTCAGGGACAGAGATTCTTTTCATATCTGCACAGACTCTTTCCATTTCACTAGTTAAGAATGCAGTGACAGGAGTGAAGTCAGGGACAACCATAGCTAGAGGAGCTGGTGTTTCCTCAGCTTCAGTGGTTTCTTATGATGAGGTTGGAGATGGACATAACTCTGAAGGACCTTCATTTAAGTAGTAGTATGATTTTTGGATCTGAGGTATGTCAAAAGTAGAGTCTGATGAATCAGAAGAGATTTCAATGACATTAGGGGATGGCTTCATGTTTTGAATGTGTGAAAGACTTTGAGATATGTTATTTGTGGAATGGTGAGTTGCTAATGACTTGAAGATTTCTTTTAAAGACTTGATTTGAGTTTACTGGGAGTTAATGTAAGTTAATGGGAAGTAGTTGAGTCAGTAGCAATTACTAAGTGTGCAAGTTGTCCACTCAATTGGATACTTCGGATGAAAGTCAATGGTTTGACCAACATGCTACTGATACTAGTTATCTGGTTGATTAAGTGTGTTCCTGCTGATGGCTTATTCAAGTTCAATTTATTCAGGGGAATGCTAATTAGAAGAATTAAAACAAGCAATAATTAACAAGGAAAATTTTATTGATTCTTCAAAAGTACAATACAAGATTGTGTAAATAAAAGCTTAACAATAAAGTTCCTATTCTACTTTGCCCTTGCCCTTGCCTGCCACAGTCTTCTCCTTGCCTTTGTTGTTGATGTTGAAGAGTCCTTGCCACTGAGGATAGGGCAACCCTAACACAACCTTTCTGGTCTTTGGCAATGGGGAATTTACTTTTCTTCTTCTTGGACGCGAGGACTGAGCCTTATCAGAGGTTGTAGGGGTGTAAAGTTCATCATTCTCATCATCCTCTTCATCAGAAGATGTAAAGATGATGAGAGACTCATCAAGATTGGGAACTCCGTTTGCCCTCTCCAACTCATTCCACCTTCTCTCCATCTCTCTCTGGTACTCAGGATCATCAATTTCAGAGGGATATGGTGGAAGATCTTCAGATGATGATGAACTCGGTGCAGGCACATCATGTTTCTTCTTCTTGGCTTGTTCTTTTGTGAGACCACGAGGAAGTGTTGGCATTCTGAGTGGGGGTGGACATGTTAGTGAATCAGATGTATCTAATGATTCAGAAGAAAGGTTGATGATGGGTTGATTGGAAGCCATGGATGTATTGTTATTTGGAGATATGATAATTAGGGATTTGATTTGAAGTGGAGAGATTTGGGGATAATTGCATTTATTTATAAGATCACCCAACCGCGTGTCTTTATTACCATTAATGCGATGCTGTTTGGAGATAATTAAGGGTTCTTTGAAATTTGATTTAAGAGATCTTTTTCAAAGATATTTGGTTTCCACAGACGGGTAGATTCTGCTGATAGGTTCTGCGGATGGTTCTGTTGACCATAGTCAACCTTTTGACTATTTTCTGCGGATTGACCATTTTCTTTCAGCCGTTTGATTTGGTTTCTTCGGATGAGTCAGGTAATTGGGATTTGCCTTAGTTTATTATTGGTCAAATATTTCTTTCCAATAATTCATATCAGTTTCATTCCACGTTTGGTAACTTCTATAATTAACCAAGACGTGCATATCCCACTCCCAAATTAACTGATTCCCTCTCGCTATATAATTTCAAAAACCATTTCAACATTTTTCAGAACACCCAACCCTAATTTTGTATTCACATTTAATGGCTGAACTATATTTCAAAGGAGATCATAACAAACATGCCTTTCTTGGTCGTGGTAAGGGTGATGAAGATTATGTGGGCATGATGGAATTTCTTCAAAGGTCCAAGATTTGTTATGCTCTGCTCCAATACCCAAGTGTAATTCATGAGTCTCTTGTTGTACAATTTTGGGAAACAGCACGAACAAGGACTGTTGAAGATGGACCAACAGAGATTGTTGCTGTCATAGATGTGGAAGAATATGTGGTTACTGAGTCATTGGTTAGGACCAAACTACAGTTGGATGATGAAGGAGGAGTGATTGATTTGCCTAAGAGTGAGATACTTAGAGGGCTTCAGGCTGCTGGTTATACTGGTGATGGGAAAGTATGGTACAAGAATATGTTTTGTCCAAAATGGAGCTTTTTGACCCACACCTTACTTCAGTGCATGGGTTCTAAGTCTGGTGGATGGGACCAATTCTCTACAGACATTGCTCTTGCCATTGTGTGTCTCTCTCAGGGAAGAACATTTAACTTTTCTAGGTATATCTTTAATGCTATGCTTGAAAATGTTAAGGATACCAAACTTAAATATTTATTGTATCATAGGTTTCTTCAAATCATTTTAGACATTGAGACCAATGACCCCACTCACTTGCCTGTTAAGGGTTTATCTAAAAAGTTGTTTAAACAAATGAAATTTAAATTTACTGGTGAACAAAGACCCTTACTACCAGCTATGTTGCCTGGTGGCAATGCTCCTGATGGAGTAGCTGCTGATGTAGCTGCTGATGCCCAGGTGGGCAATCCCCCTGATGGAGAAGCAACTGATGTAGCTGCTGTTGGTCAGGATTCTCCTGATGCTCAAGCACCAGAGGATTCTCCTGACAGAACTGAAGATGCTCCTGATGCAAATGCTTCAGTTGCTTCTGATGTTCAGCCACCACCCTCTCCTGTACCTTCACCTATGGATATCAATTCTCCTGAGCATGAGCTCAATGAGAATTTAGGTTTTGACCAACCTGTGAACTCACCACAATTTACAGGACTTCCTTCACTCAGTCCTTTGAGACCTCACTTTGAGGATCATGTACATGTAGATGTAGATGTAAATTTAGATAATTCTACTCACAGGACCAATGATGCTTCGAATACCACAGATATCCCTGTTGGTGGAGCTGAAGGTCCTGTTACTCTCACTTCTGTATCAGCTTTGTTAAACAGGTATGTATCTAAGGTGGACAAATTGGAGAATGATCTGAACTTCACCAAAAAGAATCTTTACAATGCTGTTCTGACTCTAATTGGAAGAGTTAAGAAGTTGGAGGGTAAGCTTAAGCAAAGGAAGAAACAAGGTGTAGTGTATGATTCAGATGAGGATTCTACTAAAGCATCTGACAACATTGATTTGGAAGGCCTTGAACTTCTTGCTGCTACCACTTTGGAGAGTGTTCAGAAGAATGCTGACATTAGACCTGAACCATCTGTTGCTCCAACTGCTGATGTTGCTCATGCTACTGATGCAAGTGTTCCCAAGGACTCCAGAGATCAGAAATCTGCTGATGTTGCTCATTATGTCAGAAGGAAGCATTCTACTGATAAGAAGTATGCTGATGCTCCTAGCAAGAAGACTTCTGCTGATGTTTCTAGAAAGGAATCTTTTTCTACTCCTTTGCCTGAAGTGGGCACTCATGGTCCATCAGTAGATATTCTAGCTGATTTTCCTCATGATTCTCTTGATAAGACTTTTGTTCCTCCTGAGAAGAAAGATAAAGGAAAGTCTATATTGATTGATCAAGACATTCCTTCCAGAGTGAAAACCAAGGTGGAACTTGCTAATGAAAAACTTAGTGAGAATGTTGCTGCACATTTGCAAGCTAAAGAGGATGCTGCAGTTACTAAAGTTCAGTTGGATTTGAAAGCCTCAGAAGCATTGGCTAGGAAGATTCAAGATGATTTGGATAAGATGGGACCTCAATTTACTAGTACCTTGCCTGCTGAAAGGAAAAAGGAACTTGATGACATAGCTAAGAATCTTACTGCTGAACAATGGGAGAACTTGGCTGAACAGGCTGCTTCCAAGCCTAATTTGGGTGAATCTGTGCTTGGAGTGAATAATCCTGATTTTGTTCAGATGATGGTTGAAAGAGGAAAGTTGTTGAAACAACAGGAGGAAGAGAGACAAGATAAGCATCTCAGGGAAAGATCTTGGACTAAACAGGAAATAAGGAAATACATGAGGAATTTTGTGAAGAATCAGGGATGTTCTATGTTTGGGTCAGGCTGGACTCAAAAGAGGGTCTGGGGATTTTCAGATAAGCAGCTGACCTACTACTATGACAAGATTATTTCCAATCTTCATTCTTCTGGTATACATGTCCAAGATGTGTTGGAGTTTAGAGGAAGACTTTTGGATGAGCCTCAAGCTAAGAAAGCTAAGCTTCATGATACTGCTAGTCAACCTGCTGAGTCTATTGGGTCTTTTCATGGTGGTCAGGAGAATGTGCAATTTCCTTCAGTCTTGTCTCAGAAGGATGATACTCCTGATGCTCAGAAGGTTGACACTCCTGATGCTCAGATGGATGCTACTCCTGCTGGTTCTCACCATGATACTGCTGAATCTCATCCTGATGCCACTGAAGCTCCACATGATGTTACCAATGATGTTTCAGAGGATACTCCAATTGAAGTACCTGATGATGATGATTCTGCAGATGTTCCTGCTAATACTTTCAATTAAGTGCCTAAACAAGAACCTGATGATGGTCCTTCTATTCCTGTTACTGGTACTAGGAGAAAGACTAAAGCTATCAAGAGGAAGGCTTCAAAAGATATTCCTTTAGAGGATAGTACTACTTTCCTTGATTATGCTTCTGATGATGGTCAAGACCCTGTTGTATGGGAGAAAATTGTGAAGTGGGAACTTGTTGACTTTGAGCTTGGTCAAGGAAAAGTGAATGTCATAACTAGACAAGATGGATCTACCAAGACATTTCTGTTTCTGAGTCAGATTTTACATATGGTGGACAAACAAGATCTTCTATCACTTTATGATTGGGTTACCAAGTATTATCAAACTCATTCCCCTGATGACATTGGAATGTATTTGATGGGTGATTTGCAGATTCTGTGTGATTCTTATATAGGTAATTCTGGTGTAAGGTTTCAAGTATGGAAAGGTCAAAAGACATGGGTGGTTGACTATTGGAAGTTCTTTCCACTACCTAATGTTCATATGATTGTCACAACCACTGGTAAGACCTTATATTGCTGGGCTGATGTTCTTTATCCAATCACAAAGGAAGTCATGAATCTTATGCTGGAGACAAAGCTATCTGTTCCTTTGGATATGACTGCAAATGATCTTCATCTTGCTGAACAATTGGTAAGGTTCATAAGAAGAAGTATCTTGACTAAGAAGGAACTGGCAACCAAGCATGGCATTCAAATGGATTCATATCTGCAATGAGCTGATCTTGGTATTGTATTTTGTTGTATATATATATTTTTTTTATTTTCTTTCAGTTTAGTAAAAAAAAAAAAAAAAAAAAAAAAAAAAAAACTAACATATTTGTATAGTTTTGTGTATGGTGTATGCAGGTTTGGTGTTGATTCTTATCACACTCTTTCTGGTCATCAACTTGCCTGATGTTGACTATTCCATCAAAAAGTTGGCTAGTCCAAAGGGTACAGCTTTGGTAAAGACTCATCAAATCTGTTGATAGCTGTAATGGTTTGCTCTAAATCATAGGGTTTTCAACTCACCCATGCTTTGTTGCTGAGTAGTTGAAATGGTTGTCAATTGACCATGGAGTTTTCCTTTATGGATTCCAAATAATTGGCTAGCCCACATGTATATGGCTTGTGGTAAAGGCTGTGGAAAACCATATTTGGTATTCAATTGACCAAGATGATAATTCATCAATAATTGACTAGTCCTGAGCAAACGGCTACAGGTAAAGACATATCAAATCCGTTTATAGCTGATGATTTGCTAAAAATCATGTGGTTATCAGTGTACCTTTGAACACTTGTCTACTCCAGTAGTGATGGCTATTGGTAAAGAGATATCAAATCCATTATTTTCAATGATTCACCTCTCACAGGAGTTAACACACCTGGATGTGATGAGAATAGTATGAAACTTATATGTTTTGATGTACATTTAGTCTTGTGTTGCTGCAAAGAATGGTGCTTTTCAAATGTTTGCTGCTCATAGAGATTTTGCTTCTGAAGATTCTTTGTTGCTGATGTTCTGTTTCAATCCTCTGGTTTATGCTATTGGCGATCTATCAAGAAATCTTGAACTTAACTGTGTCAAATTCAAGATTAGGGGAGGACTGTAAGGAATTATTGAAGATACTGCTGACAGATACTACTGATAGGTTCCTGCGGAAGGCTTAGTGACTTTCTGCTGATGACTAGTTCCTGCGGACATATAGAGATCCTACGGATAGAGTTTAACCGTGGATATAACTTATGTATTTTAGGACAAGATATGTAGAATATCTTTTATTGGTTTATTATTATTCGTTTCTTGTAAGAAAGGTTAGGGTTTCCACTAGTATATAAGGAACCCTACATTATTGTAATAGGTACAAGTTTCTAGTACGAAGTTTCATTAATATTATTAGTTTATCGATCCATAGAGGATCAAGTTTAGTATACGTTTGTTTTTATATTCCGCATAATTACAAGCTCACAGAGATTATCTAACTTAGTCTAGCTAGTGATTACATTAGTTGGCTAATTATCTATTGGCTCGTGATCTATCAAGGTATAGATCTCTACAGCGTCACCTTGTAAAGCTTGACGCCGTCAGGTACTGTTTCCAGCATGGATTCTTGATTTTCTTGTTTTCTTCATTCATGAGCATAAAAACGTCCAAAAAGCTCCAAAATGCTTCCTTTTGTAAAATTCTTCTCAAAAGTACCTAGAATGACAAAAGGAACGATTTAGGACAATATTTGATTAAATAATCTCGAATCCGGGCTTAAATGACCCCTTAAAAACGGTTCATTTTTCGCCTCATCACCCGTCTTGGCGTAAGCTTTCAATTGTGAACGGTCCATACCACCAGGGACTTGGCTCATCAGGAGGTACTTTCATCTCTGAATGCCTTAAGAGTACCAAGTCTCCTTCTGCAAATGATACATGATTCTCCGTCAGTTGACTGCATTCAAACTTGACATGAACTTTATTGCTGCTTTTGCCTCTCTCAGGCTCAGTTTCTTTGTAGCTTTTGATTCTTGTTTCCCATGCGAGGATTTTTTCTTGAACATGATTATGCGATGTGTCAATGTTGTTTTTGAGCTTTCTTTTCATCAGGCTTTCTTGCACACATCGTGGGGTCATAGGAAGGCTAATCTTTCTTTTTCCTGACTTAAGTTCAATTTCCCTTTTTTCATACCTAATGACAGCTCTGGCTGTGGTGAGGAATGGTGCTCCAAGGATTATTGGCATGCACCCACCTCCTTTATCATCGATGATCATGAAATCGACGGGATACATAAAACCTGCTACATTGACCAGTACGTCCTCTGCAATTCGCAAAGGGTATACATAAGAGTGACCAGCGAAGGATAGCCTAACACGGGTGGTAGCCTGCATTTTCGTAGTGAGTTGGGTGTAAATAGTTAGAGGCATTAGGTTTACTTCCGATCCTTGATTGGAGAAAGCATCCAGATATTGTAACTTTCCAATGCTGGCTGGTATCTCAAAGTTCCTATAAGCCATCTGCTTTGTAGCCACCTTTTGTATAAGTAGCTTCTCAAATACCGGCCCCCCATGTAATGTATCATACTCATCTTCCCCTTCTTTCTCTGTTTTGGAAACCCGTTTGTAGGATTGGTTACGCCCGTCACCCTTTATCCAATTTGTTATGGTATTCTCATTTATATCATGTTTGAGGTAGTACCCTAATGATTGGGATTTTGGTGGTTCCTCAACGGTTTATACAATAGGGGTTTCCTTCTGTTCATTACCTTTGTGGACAATTATGATAGAGTTAACAAATTGGGTAGTGGGGGTAACGCTTTCCTTCCTAAATAACATCATTTCCGGGGTTTTTTGGTTTGAGTATTCCTCCACTAAGCTCATCATCTCCGTCATTTTCTTTTGCATCTCCTACTTTTGTTTATAAACAGCCTCCTCGAATTTAGCAAGCCGCTCAGAATGGGTTGCCATGTACTATCTCATTCGAACTTCGAATTCCGGGCTGAGGTTTTGAGGAGGCGAATAAGGCCGAGCATATTTTCGAAAGGTTTCGGAATTCTCTCTAAGAGGTGACTCAGACAACGGTGTTAGGTTTATATTTGAGACAGAATTGATCGTTGCTCGTCTAGGACTTAAGGGTCTCTTTTGTTTTTCCATGAGATAATCAACCTTTTTCTCAAGTTCGCACAGGAGTTCTTCGGAGATTTGAGTGGTTTCCCCAGGTGTCGAGATTGCGTTGATAGCCGAGTTTGTAACATGCGTAACTTCCCATAACTCACGATTGTCGAAGGCAAGTTCATCAATAATTTCCCAAGATTCCTCGGCGTCTTTATCACGCAACCTGCCTCCGGCGGCTCGATCAATGGTGCGTTTGGTGTGAAAGTCGACATGGTCATAGAAGATTTGAACTAATAGCCAAAGATCTATGCCATGATGTGGGACTTTTTGGAGTAAGTCCTTGAAACGAGTCCATGCTTCATAGAGAGTTTCACCTTGACGTTGTTGGAACATCAAGATATCATTTCTAAGCTTGGTAGTTCTTCCCGGTGGGAAAAATTGAGCAAGGAAACGAGAAGTGAGATCATCCCAAGAGGTGATGGATCCCGCGGGTAAACGTTCAAGCCATTGACTAGCTTGGCCACGTAGAGAGAATTAGAATAGACGTAATCGGGTCGTCTCTCTAGTTGCAACATCAAGGTCTATGGAATCTACGATTTTTAGGAAGTACTTGAGATGTTGATTAGGATCTTCGGAACGAAGTCTGTTGACATAAATAATGTCTTAAAACATTGTTAGCATATTAACAATGTCTCTATGTTTTGATAATTACAAAGCATAAACTCATTAAGCTAAATGTCGAGTTCTTTTACAAGGGCACAACCACTCCCGTTAGTTCTTTTACTAGGGTACAACAACTCCCAACACTCTTTGTATTTTGAGGACTAAAATACTAACCGATCACTACTGAAAATACACAATCAAATGAAGTGTAAACTACACAAGTCTACACAATGCTAAGCTAACAAGTCTTGCAACGTTGTGTTGAATACTTGTTACTTTTAGTAAGCTCGTGAATCTCTTTGCTACAAAAAGAAACTTCACATATGAAACGTTAAGAGGTTAGATGAAAGAATGAATGTGTGTGTAAAATATAATGTCAAGTGATGAGCCAAATTTTAACTTGTGGCTCAATATTTATAGCCAAAACCTTCTGTAGGTCTGGAGGATCAGGCGGACCCCTGAGAAGGGTTCCGCCTGTGTACCTCCAGGGTACCGCCAGGCTTGCAGTTGGTTTTTGCAATAACTCTTCAAACCAAACAAGGTCTTGTCTCATAACTCCTAGCAACCAAACAATGTCACATCTCATAATAACAAGTCAAATACAAAGCTTGCAAGCAACAACAAAGTTAGTCAAACACATTTCTTTCCATAAATGCATAATGACAAAACTTGCCATAAATGTGATGTGACAATTTCTAATTTTAGAAATAAACTTGTGTTGTGTTATATGAAATGTAAAATGTAGCAAAAGTCTAGTTTATGCAAGTCTTAAAAACTAAGATTATGTTTTGCTTAGAAACTAAAGTTTACATTTTGTCGTTAACAAAACTTAGCGAAGATCGTAAAATATAAATAACGTTTTTAGGCGATATTTGTATTAACATACTTGTATTTCTATGTTCCAACAATATTACACATGACGCTCTAGTGAACTTTTCAAGAACTTACACCTGACGGCGTCAGGTGTATTTCCATGTAGACCGTCTGGTGTTAGCTTAAAGAGAGACGACCCAGAAGAGTTAAAGAGTGAAGATGTCAAATGGTTATCTTGGACAAGACGAAACCCTAAAAATGGCGACCTGACGGCATTAGAGTTTATAACCTGACGCCGTCAGCATTGTAAATCTATATATACTTTTCCATTTTTCATTCATTAGTGTGCAACTTTGGAGACAAAACCCTTGTACGAATTTCAGAAGATTTTTAGGGTTTTCATACCCTCTTTTCTTCCATGTTCAATTGAAGTTAAGTTTTCTTTTAATCATTCAATATGTCTATGTGTTGTTTGATTACTTGTTTATCTTTTCTTCCTTTTGACATGTTAGCTTAAATTTATTTGTGTTTGCTTAGATCTAATGAAACCTAGTTATTGATTGTTGATGAGTTGTCTACTGTTTAGTTGATTGTTTCACGTTAGGCTAAGAAAACTAGCTGATCTCCTTTGTGTAACTAGCTTGAAAATCTTAGAAAACGCAATCGTATGTTCACTCCGGTTTTCTCGTTGTATTTAATGCATGAATAGATGTTAGTGATTCTATGGTTAGGGCGTTTAACGCGCAATCATAGAAGAAATTGATATTCATAGAGTTGGGGAAGGTCACACACCCCATGATTGGTATTAAGGAATACAACGCTTCAACTAAAACAATTGCGCTGTGACATTCAACAAGTCAATAAAAGATAACTAGGGAGTAATTAAGTCTAAGTAAACACGTTTGTCTCCTTATTAGAAGTCCACTACTTTTTATTTTCTTTTTATTTTAATTTCTATTTTTAGTTTAATTATTAGTTTTGGGTTAGTTGATTAACAACTAATTTCGCCCACTCCTTTCAAACCGAGATTTTAATTGCTTTCATAAAAAATAAAAATACAAAAAGAATCATACCTCATCTTTAGGCTTAAATTGACATACACTTCAACCTAACGACACTATTCCCCTAGAGAATGATCAATCCCCCGGACATACCTATACTACACTACAACGACCAGGTACACTGCCTGGAGGATTGCAAGCTTCTCAAGATCCCTTGAGAATTAAAACCTTTTGTGAGGCCGCAATCCTCACATCACCCATCATGAGAATACTGTGTCTTCACTTCCAACCTTCTTTGATCCTTGTCTTCAGCAGATTTGATAGGTACTTTGGTTACTACTCCTTATCATTTGTCTGAGTTTCAGGTAAAGAATCACCATTCTCAATGACCTCCCACATAGAGTAGTCAATCATCTTAATGTATTGCTCAATTCTCATTCTCAATAGCTTATACTCACTAGACTTGAGCATAGGCACCTTTGATGCAGTAACCATGTGTGTAGATTCTGACTCCATGTCTTCAGCAAAAGTTGAACAACCTTGAGTTTTAAAATAGGTTCTTCATGATCACAGCTTCTAGATCACAAGCTCTGATACCACTTGTTGATCCTAGTTAAGCACTTGATTGAATTCTTTAGCTTGTAAAGATTTAGTTATCTTAGATAGATCTAAAACAACTAGGTACAGAAACTGACTTCAGACTTATTAAACACAATGTGGAATCTTGTATTTAATCTTAAGATTAAGTTTAAATAAAGAACACAATTGTTATCACAAAACACTTCAATATATTAATACGAATACTGAAGAGTATTAGGGTTTACAACCTTGAAGTTAATCGACTTTCTAATGATATGTACTCAACTCTATGTCCTAGGACCTCCTTTTATAGGCTAAGGAGTCCTAGTCAACTTACAATAACTTTCTACACAAGATAAATCTTTTTAGAATCTTTTCTATAATTATCTAACTGACTATACAAGTTATCCTATAAGCAGTTGTATCTAAGTACATCAGCAGTTGTATCTTCAACTCTAGCAGTTGTATCTTGATAGCAGTTGTAACTTCTGAACTAGCAGTTGTAACTTTTCTTCTAGTAGCTGTAATGACTTAGAACATTTTTCTTGTATTTCCTGAGCAGTTATAAATATGCAAGCAGCAGCATCTCTAAAACCCAACACTTCAAAAGTTATTTGATTCAGTTGGCATCACACATCAAACGTCCTTAGCTCGTACTCCTCAACAGAATAATTTTGGTGAAAGATGAAATTGTACTTTGGTGGAATCTGCTCATACTATGCTAACCTCAACTAAACTTCCTTTGTTCCTTTGGACTGAATTTGTTTCCACTGCGTGTTTTACCCAAAATCGTTCACTGATTTACAAATGCTTTGACAAAAACCCTTATGAACTTGTTCACAAGCTTCGACCTGATTTAAAATACTTATCTGTATTTGATTGTCCTTGTTATCTCCTTAATGACCAGGATTATCTTGAAAAGCTGTAGCAAAAAGGAGATATTGATGTATTCATTGGATACTAAAAGCAATCAAGTGCATTTCATATATAAAACCGCCAAACAAAGAAGATCATAGAAACCATACACGTTAACTTTAATGAAATAACGACGATGACATATGAATACATTAGTTTAGAACATGCGCCTAAACTGGTGGCTTCTGAACACATCAGTTCCGAACTCGCGCTGAAATCGGCATCATCAACACTAATTAAAAATATTGATGTGTTAATAAAACTTTAAATTTATAAGACTAGTTTTATCCGTCTATTTTAACTAACACATGGGTAAAGTATAACCCTCATTGTAATCTAGCAAACATGTAAGACGAGGTCATCCCAAGGGATTGGTGAAAAGCAAAGTCAACAAGTGTTAAAAGCAATAGTCCAAAGATTGTCACTATCAATAGACTAGTAATTGGTTGATTATGATTGTAACAAGATTATGTTTAAGGTATGTTTATTTAGGCTGAGAAACATGAAAGTTAACACATGCAAAGACTAGCTTGCACTCATGAACAAGGTATGTAGGAAAGAGATGACTGGTGATCACTCCAACATATAACTACTCAACATATTAACAACTCCTTTCGACCTATAATTCTTAATATGTCAAATGCAATAAGATTGGTTCATGACAGAAGTACAAATAAGTCAATTTCTCAATCAAGTTCATTAGACATGAGATCAAGCATTAAACAAGATTGTATTTGGGTCCATAATGGTTTTGTTCGCTAATTTCTACAAGGCAAACACCAAGTTGCCACAGACAAACAACTTGAAATAATATCAAAGCAATAGACCATTTCGACCCACTTCTATCACAGAGATACATCAAACAACTAGCAATGGTCTAAATACAAAATCTTCAATTGAACTTATTCATAGTATCAAAGCAAGAAATCAAATACATGTTCCACAGTCACATAACTACAGCACCTAAATAAACATAAAGCGACTACTCCATTATTTCAGTAACAAAACTCATAACATTCAATAAAAATTTCATTAACTTCATAATACGAATTTTTTCAAATAAAAATTATACCAATGGTTACAAAGATTGATCACACGGTTTCCAACAGGAAAACTTCACACTTATTCTTTCCTAGACTCTGTTACAGCACTTGGAACTCGAACACTTCACTTGGCAACCTCGATGTGGTGAACTTGGTGTGAGTTCACCAATATCTTCTCTTGTATAGTGACCTTGGTATGGTGATAATAATGCTCTTGTTCCATGACCTCTAGGGTCTGTTTTATAGCCCAAAGATATGAGTTCAACCTGCCAATGTCAATTAATGAAGGAAAATGATCGGCCTCTCAATGAATGCAACCAATAACTCAATTCTTGTAACTGTCAGGTCAAGTGAGCCGCACTTCATAGAAAGTACGTCATACTTTGTATTGAATCAAACTCTTTTACCCACCAAGCAAGTACGCTGCACAAGGTCCCAAAACCGGTGTACTTGGGTCTTTAGTCATATCTTTTTAGTTCAAGTTCTTTCTTCTAACGAATATTGTTGTCTTTAGCGGTTTTTAAGCCATATTCTCACTTTCTTCTCTTGATCATCCCTGTAACCAGATTAGTACAAACTCATCACAAATAACATAATAATCTATATAATTTAGTAGATAAATAGTATATAATCAAGGGAATAAATATGTATAATTAGAGCGTTATCAAATCCCCCATATTTAACTATTGCTTGCCCTTAAGCAATTCCTTAAAATGTTTTTATAGTTTTTATAGAAGAATAAGAAGGTCAAAGAATCATAGTCAAGATAACGCGACTAAGCATCTCATGAAAGTGGTAAGTATAATTCACTCACACTTATATAATGAAATAACGGGTATAATGAAATGACACTCAATTGCTCAGACGTGGTTTAATAAAAAATTACCATAGGCTTGTACAAAAAACTAAACTACACTGACGTGGCGTAAGCACCAAGTAAAAATATTAAAAGAGGTATTTTATTCGGGTTATAACGTAAGGCTTAGGGTAATAAAAGGTATGGATAAGGCATGAGAATATATAATGAAATTGTTTAAAAAAATAAGTTGAAAGTCCAACATTTTCTTCATATCGATCCCCACTTTTCTTTTTGGCACATATTCCTCCGAACACTATTTTTTATTTCTTTTTTTTTCACTCGGGAAAATAATTGGCTTTCCCCCATACTTATGATAAACACATGATGAGTGTGTAAATACTCATCATTTTTATCGTATCTGAACTGCCAAAACATCCAAAAACACTCAGAAATGCATCAAAATACAGAAATTATCCCAAAAGTGTGTTTTATATGTTTTAGATGCAAAATGTTTAAAAACAATTGAAAAACGAACAAAGTTTGCATAATTGGCAGTTTCAGTCCATCAAGTTTCAAAAATTGACAAAACTAGTCCCTGAAGGTTTTAAACAAAAGAAAAGTCAACCCAAGGTTTTCTAAAGTCAAAAATTATCAAATCAAGTCCTTGGGTGAAAAGTTTGAGAAAATTACACATTTGGTCCCTGTACTTTCAAAAATGGCAAAACTAGTCCTCGGGAATTTAAAAATTGGAATTTATCAAACAATTCCCTTGTACTAATAAAACTTGGCAAATTAGGTTCCTTTGATATCTTTGGAAAGTTGTCACTTCAGGTCCCCCAAAATGAGCAAAGTACAAAATTGGTCCTTGGGATTTATTTGCTACAAACCAACCGGACCTATTATTACTCCCACTAAATCCAAATAACAAACCAAACCCAATCATAAACAAAAACCCCTTATAGCTCCAAAGCCTACCCCATTCCCTTCCAAGCCCAAGTTACAACCAGCCCACCAGCACCCTTTTAATATTAAAACGGGGTCAACCCTCCCCTTTGACCACTCCCTCCTTCCACCTCACCTCCCACTCACCTGCAAACATCCAAGAAACTCCATCATCACACCCTAGCCTGTTACCCTCCTGCAATACTCAACCCCCCTCCTCCCCTTGCCTAATCAAACAACCACAAGCCTCCAAATTACCACTTCTGGCATCAAATATCTAAGAAAACGCCAAGTATAGTTTGGGCGCCAAGAATTTTAAATGGTCAAGATTAAAGCAAATGATCCAAGGGTGTACATTGGAGCTGGGAAAGAGTCCAAAGGTCTTCTAGAAACCCTAATGTGAAGATATAAAAGAAGGAGAGAAGCAGTGGAGCATGTTGTTAGTTTTTTAGTTGTAATTTCATTTTTTTATGTCGAATTTATAATTTTCAGTCTAAAATTAGTTATGAAAGTTGTAGTCTCAGTGTAATGTTGTAAGATTGAAGTTTTAATTAATTAAATTCAAGTTTCAATTCATTCTCAGTTCATGATATTTCATCTTATGCCAAAAATATTCAAAAAGCTCAATTGTTATTTGTACTTATTTCCCTGGACTTTCTAGGATCATATAAGCTCCAATAAAGCTTATTAAAGCTTTTAGGAACCTTAAAATTCAGTTAGTGGCAAGAAAGCAAAAATACAAAAAAATAAGAAAAAAATCAAAATAAATCAAAAACTTGCAGGTTCCTGATGAAGAAGCTTGGAGCATTGTAAATAAGGGTTGGCAATGGGTTAGTGACCTTGTGGAAGGTCTATAGGAGTTACTTGAGGTTCTTGGTTCATGATTTCAGCATGGAAAGCACCTTGTAAGCTAATTTCCTTAAATTTGCAAATTACTATGTATGTTATGAATTAAGTGTTAAACTTGTGTTTCTGTGTTACTTAGAAGTAGATTAGTGATAATATTGTATAAGAATTGGTGTTTGTTCAATACATTTTCTAGTTCACTCATTTTCTTGTTTAACTGTCAAAATAATCTCACAAGGTTTCTTTAGTTGTTGTTGTTAATTAAAATGCATTTGTGTTAAAAAAGGTTCCCTGCATCATAAGTTCATGATTGGGATCTGTTCCATGGCTTAAATCAATCAAGTAGTTTGAAAATCTCATTGATAACTTTTTAAAGGTGTGTTTTGATTAGTGTATTTGACTGAGCCTTTGTGAGTCCATGTGATTTTAAGTGTTTGCTTCATGTCTCAGTAGGATAAATTAGGTCATACAAGTAAAAAATACTAGTGGTTGTTCATTCAAAAGTCAAACTATTGATTTAATCTTTCTAAATGGCTCACTGTTAGGATTTAGGGCTGCAAATCTTCACAACAGTTAATATAGTTGTTAAGTTAGTGTCATATAGTCTCATTTCAGCTTATTATCTCTTAGTTAGTTATTAGTGATCAATCAAAACTCAATATAGTCAAGGCTTTCATCAAAGTGAAAAGTCAAAAGCTCATGTTTACTCAGTTTTTCCAAAAAGTGGGTGAATTTTTCTGATTTTTGTGGACTGATTGGGAACTTGAAACTTGTTGTGTTTGTAGTCCACCACTAAATCTACCAAAACCTGGGATCACTTCATTTTTGTGAATTTGTGTGTGCAATTTACATACACTCAAACACACCTGCAGGGCAAGGGTGTTGCCCTGCTTCACAACTCTGTCCACATCCATTATTTTCATAAGCTTGCACAGGGTTCAATTTGAATTGGAAATAGATACTATTTGATGTTTTGAGTAATTTTGGGGCTGGTAAACCTATTTCAACCAAAAGATTGGGGTTTGAATCTCATTTGATAGCTTAAAAATAAGCTCCTAGTGAGCCTGCTTGACTTAAACCTCCCCTGCGTCAGGGCATTTGCCCCATTTTCTTAAGCTTATTTTGAGCATGTTTGTGGGTCCCAGCTTCCAAATTCAGCTTTTTTAGATAGCTTAATAGTATGGCTTATTAGGTTCAGGCTTGTTTTGGGTCTCAGGTTCTTTGCTTATAGCTTAATTTGACCTTAATTTTGCCCTGACCATACCCTACACACTGAGTAATCAGTGTTGAAAGCCCAAGTTCTCAGGCTTGTATCTTGCTATCTAGTGGGACCCAGTGCTTAAGTTCTGGCTTATTGGAGAGCCTTACAGCTTATTTTCATAGATTAGGTTTAAATCTGGACCCTTGATCCTTGGTGTGGACCCCACAGAGGTCCAAAAGACCCCTTGTTGGCCTGTTTACATCTGAGAGATATTGGGAGTGCTTATTTGCTTAACTTGGCTTCTTCTGTGGATTTCTCTTGTTGAATTGAGTTCACTAAAGTTCCTTTTAGTTGCTTTCACCTTATTTTATAGCTTTTGTTCACTGCATTGCTTATTTGAGCTTAATACCTTAACAATCAAGCTTATAAGTCAACTGTTTGGCTTATTTGTGTGCATACAGCTTATTTTCAAGTTCCATAGAAAGTACCTTCACAAAAGTTTCATATTTTCAGTAGCTTAAGAGTTTTGTAAAAGAAAAATAAGAAAAAGACAAAAATAAGTAAAGTGATAGCTTCTATTTATGCTCTTTTGGCTTATTTTCTGCTTATTTATAAGCATTTATCATTTTTAAATTATTCTCAGGCTCCTTTTTAATTAAAATAATTTTAGGAATTTTTTCAGATTTTTCCTTGTTCATTTAGTATTTTTTATATAATTAAATTTAGTTTAAATTAATTAAATAATTAGTTTTAATTAATAATTAAAAAGTAGAAAAAATAAGTTTTCTGTTTTAAAATTAATTTTATAATATTTTAGATTTTTCTAAATTTAATTTTCATTTTTCTAGTTAATTTTCATAATTAATTAATAATTAGTGTAATTTAGTTAATTAAAAAGTAATTAATAATTAGTAATTAATTAATAGTAATTAATTAAATAGTTGTAAAAATAATTTTAATTTTCTAAAGATTTTCTTATAACTTTAGGATTGTAAAAATATAATTTTCACATTCGTAGGACTTTATTTGCTCACGTACCACTTTTTATTTTGCGCGTTCGCGTTTATTTTAAATTCAAACGCGCGTTTTTAGGTTTCACTTACGGTTTTAGATATCTGATCATCAGTAATAGTTATAATAGTGTTTCTAAGTCATTCTCAATCATAATCTCGTAGTTTAATCATAATAATCAAATTCCTGATCCTCCTGTTAAATCACCCGCTCACTTAAAACGTTTTTAAATACAATTGCTTACCTCGCTGGGACATAACGACCCGGGAATACACTGTACTCCTTGGTTAGTTGGTTTTAGACGTTTGACTTGGTTAACCATCACCTGGGAAACTTAGTTGACCGTTTAGGATCAATCAAAATTTGGCGCCGCTGCCGGGGAGGTAGCTGCGTAATCAAAACGTTTTTTAGAGATTAGTGGTTTTTCATTCATCAATGTATAAACACCACCAACTTTTTGTAAATCTTAATCATAAAACAAAAACGTCATTAACACTTTTCCTAAAGTGTTAACAACACAAAAAAAAAATCAAAAACAAACAAAACAGATCGTTACGTTTTCTATATCGCGTTTCTTTTAAGGTGATTCTTAAAGAGATATGATTTTGGTAAACGAAACGATACCAAAAATATTGTCCAAAAGTTTTTAACCCATACACAAAAACCCAAAAACATTCGTCTCTTTCTTGTGAATAATAATTCTACATAAAAATAAACCGTCGCAAACCAAGGCAGAACACCTACAAACTGGGGGTGTGGACATAATAAGTTCCCAAACCAAAGATTTAAAACTTGCCTTTGTATCCCTGTGAGTGGTGTACCTTTCTTAAAGAAGCCACTTACTTGTGATGTTTAAGTTCACTGTTGATTTGCCTCGACTTTGTTTTGATTGATTTTTGCTCCTAGTGCATGCGCACTCGCTCTTCTAGGTCTACTAGCCCATTACGTGAGCTTGTAAGAGAACCTAGAAGACCTCGTAGATGTTCACACTGTCACTATGGCGGAAGACCGCCCCATGTGTGAGGTTCTCCAAGCACCCATCGAGGGTTACGGAGATGCCATTGTTGTTCCAGCCATCGTGGCTGATAGTTTTGAGCTCAAAACCGGTTACTCAATCTTGTAACCTCAAGTCAATTCTACGGTTTTGAGAGGGACGATCCTTATGCTCACATTCGATGGTTCAATAAAATCACATCAACCATCAAGTACAAGAATGTCCCCTGTGAAGCAATCAAGCTTCTTCTTTTCCCATTCTCCCTAGAGGGTCAAGCCCGGATTTGGCTTGAGAAACAACCCCCTCGCTCAATTGAGACATGGGAAGACTTGGTAAAAAAGTTTGTGAATGAATTCTTCCCACCTTCCAAGACCACGAGTCTTAAGAACGAAATCACCAAATTCACTCAAAAATATGATGAATCTTTTGGTGAAGCGTGGGATCGTTTCAAAGAATTACTTCGCAAGTGTCCACATCATGGTTTCTCCGAGTTGATGCAATTCGATACTTTTTACAATGGCGTGAGCCAAGCTGATCAGGATTCACTCATTGCCTCCGCGGGAGGTAATTTCTTGAGTAGAACCACCAAAGAAGCTTTGCAAATCATTGAAAATAAGTCCAACGTCCGCTCTACACGAAGGAAGCCGGTTGTTTCTCAAATTAATGCGGGTCCTTCCACTTCATCTTCTATGAGTCAATTTAGTACGGATGCTAAGATTGACAAGCTCACTGAAGCTATTCAAGCTTTGGTTCTCGCCCAAACAAAGAAAGTTTCATTTCCACAACATCCTCCACCTGCTGAGGTTAAAAAAGTGGAAGTCTGTGTGACTTGTGGTGGGCCGCATGCCTACTACAATTGCACAGCTACTGATGGTTCCCCATATGAAGCTCATGCTATAGCCGGGTCTTCAAATCAAGGAGGCAATCAATATCGCCCTCCTATGGACCCGAACTATCGTCCTAATCAGTATCCTGGACCACCTGGTTTTAATCAAAACCAAAATGTCCAAAACCGTAACCAGAATCAAAATAGAATGAACCAAGGTTATCAAAACCAAGGTAATTTCAATCAGGGTCACAGTTTTCAAAGTCAAAACCAAGGTTTCCAAAATCAAGGTTTCCAAAATCAAGGAAATTTTAATCGAAACCAAGGTCAGGGTAACCTCAATCAAGGATACTTTCATGAAAACAACAACCAGAATCAAAGGAATTTCCAACACCAAACTCAAGGAAATTTCCAAAATCAAGGTCCCAACCAAAACAATTGTGCTCCAAATGTTCCTAACAATCAAGCCATTGTTCCAACTGGGCCTTCATCTGACGAGTTGTTAAAACAATTCATGAAGTCTCAAGAAGAGTTGAACAAGTTGTTGGTCAGCCAGATTTCTGACATCAAGAAGTCTTTAAATGATCGACCCTCGGGCTCAGGTACTACTTTACCGAGCAACACGATCGCTAACCCGAGGGGCGATGCTAAGGCGATCACAACACGAAGTGGTGCTTCATATGATGAACCCGCGATTCCTACTACCTCTTCTTCCTCTCCTCCAAAGGTAGTGGAACGTGAACCTGAGGTAACAAAGGACAAGGTGCAATCTAATAGTCCACGAAGTACCGCACATGTGCACCCTCAGGTTGTCCTAGAAACCATGCCAAAACATGGAGTTGTCTTTGATCCACCTGAGACTCCAGCTGAGAACCCTAAATCCAAAACTTCTATTCCTTACCCATCACGCTTGAATGAGCAAAAGCTCCGCGAAAAAGGCTAGTCACCAAATGGATAAGTTCTTCCAAATCTTTCAAGATTTGCACTTTGACATTAGCTTCGCGGATGCTATAATCTTGATGCCCAAATTTGCATCAACAATCAAGAATCTGTTAAGTAATAAGGAAAAACTCTTTGAGATGGCAAGAACTCCTCTAAATGAGAATTGCTCAGCAGTTCTTTTGAAAAAGCTTCCCGAGAAGCTTGGAGATCCCAGAAAATTCCTCATTCCATGTATTTTTCCTGGGATGGTTGAATGCTTTGCCTTGGCCGATCTTGGTGCTAGAATTAACCTTATGCCATATTCTGTGTGGAAGAAACTGTCTCTTCCCGAACTCACTCCCACGTGCATGACTTTAGAGCTTGCCGATCGTTTAATATCACGTCCTCTCGGCATTGCTGAGGATGTGTTTGTTAAAGTGGGAAAGTTCCATTTTCCGGCAGATTTTGTGATTGTTGACTTTGATGCCGATTCAAGGGTCCCTCTAATTCTTGGAAGGGGATTCCTTAGAACTGGGCGTGCTCTCATCGATGTATTTGAGCAAGAGATCACATTGCGTGTTGGAACTGAAGCTGTCACCTTCAACCTCGATCAAACTTCGAGGTACTCCTCCAATTATGACTCTGAATCGGTAAATCAAATAGATGTTATCGATATTACTACTGAGGAGTACGCTCAAGAGGTTTTAGGTTTCATTGATGATTCTTCGAGGGAAAACCTCCCTCAATCTTCTCATCCCATCATAGCCAATTCTTCTCCTTCCCTCACTCCGTTTGAGGGAAGTGACTTCATCTTAGAAGAAATTGAGGCCTTTCTCAAAAGTGATTCGATTCCCGATGGAATCGATAACCAAGAGATTGACCCTGAGAGGGATATTCTGTTACTTGAAAAATTACTAAACGAAGATCCCTTTCCTCTTCCTGTTCTACCACAACAACTTCATAAAGAGGAAGTAAAAAATGTTGAGAAAACTGATGACTTTCCTGTGGTTGAGCTTAAGGACTTGCCGCCTCATCTTGAATATGCATTTCTGGAGGGTGATGATAAATTACTCGTCATAATTACTAAAGATTTAAGTGTTGAGGAAAAGGCTGCTCTCATAAAGGTTTTGAAGTCACATAAACAAGCAATTGCTTGGCGACTCTCCGACATCAAGGGCATTGACCCTGAATTTTGTACCCACAAGATTTTAATGGAGGATGACTTCAAACCAGCAGTCCAACAACAAAGAAGGGTGAATCCCAAAATTCATGAGGTTATCAAACAAGAAGTTTTAAAACTTCTTGATGCCGGATTGATTTACCCTATCTCGGACAGTCCTTGGGTTAGCCCAATACACTGTGTTCCAAAAAAGGGTGGCATTACTGTTGTCACAAACGAGGAGAATGAGTTGATTCCAACTCGTTTGGTTACGGGTTGGCGTGTCTGCATTGACTATCGCAAGTTAAATGACGCCACCCATAAAGACCATTTTCCTCTACCCTTTATGGATCAGATGCTCGAGAGATTAGCGGGGAATGAGTACTATTGCTTCCTCGATGGTTTCTCGGGTTACTTTCAGATTCCCATTGATCTGTAAGATCAGGAAAAGACCACTTTCACGTGCCCCTACGGAACTTTTGCTTATAAACGTATGCCATTTGGTTTATGTAATGCTCCGGGAACGTTTCAAAGATGTATGATGGCCATATTTTCCGACATGATCGGGAAAACTATGGAGGTCTTTATGGATGATTTTTCGGTCATTGGGGATTCGTTCCAGTCATGTCTCTCCCATTTAGACAACATGCTCAAACGTTGTGAAGACACAAAGTTATGTCTAAATTGGGAGAAGAGTCACTTTATGGTCAAAGAGGGCATTGTCCTCGGCCATAAAATTTCAAAGAATGGGATTGAGGTTGACAAAGCCAAAATCGATGTCATTGCTAAATTACCTCATCCCACTACCGTCAAAGGTATTAGGAGCTTTTTGGGTCATGCCGGTTTCTATCGTAGGTTTATTCAAGATTTTTCTAAGATCGCCCGGCCTATGACCCATCTCCTCGAAAAGGATGCTCCTTTTATCTTCTCACCTGAGTGCGTAGAAGCTTTTGCAACTCTAAAGAAAAAGCTTACTAAGGCACCTATTCTTGTTGCCCCCGATTGTGACTTGCCCTTTGAACTTATGTATGATGCTAGTGATTATGCTATAGGGGCAGTCTTGGGGCAACGCAGGTCTAAACACTTTCAGCCGATACACTATGCAAGCAAAACGATGACCGAGGCTCAAAGTCATTACACCACCACTGAAAAAGAATTACTAGCTGTGGTGTATGCTTTTGAAAAATTCCGGTCATATTTGATCTTGACCAAAAGCATAGTTGTGAAGATCGTTTAAGCCCATCTAGGATATAGTAATGTTAACGTGCAGAGCGGAATAAGAACAAGAATAACATCAACATTACTCCAAGGTTTTCTTTATTAAATATAAAATAAAACTACTACTACGAATATACACACGCTTTAGATCGTGTGTCTAGACTCTCATTGGAAGAGTTCTCTATGAATGAAAAGATGAAAAAGATACTTGTAACCCTAGATGCCTACCCTCTTTATATAGTAGAGGGAGGTTACAAGAAACCCTAAACCTAGCTTACTAACAAAGCTAAGTTACTATTACATATTAAGTCCCTATTGTTTCTTCTTTCTTCATTTCTTCTTGTGGGTTTTGTAATCTTCAAATCTTATAATTCCCAACAATCTTCCCCTATTTGATATTACAAAACAATCTGCATGAAGAAACAATGTCATCACCAATAATAAGCTGCACATCATAACTATTCTTCCCCTTTTTGTAATCTTCTAATAGGGTCTTATGCAACTCGTAAACGCTTCCCCTTAAGTGATGCATATCTCGAACTTTAATCGGCTTCAAATATCCTTATCTGATGTAGTGTGAACAAGCATATTAAATACACCTCAGTTATTCGTGTGGTCCCAACCATCGCACGCCATAACCGTCCATAGGTCCTAGACCATCACACAACATTATTATGTTATGTACTCAACAACCTGTAAACACCAAACCAAATGAATAGAAGGAACCAACTCGTCGTCCAAGATCCAAGGACGTCTTCGGACCTAGAATTAAATATCAAAAACAAAATAATAATATTTTATTTATTTATTTATTTATTTTAACTAATAAGCAGTAACGAGCAGCAACAATAAGTATCAGCAGTAACTAGCATCAGCAGTAACGAACAGCAATATCGATCAGCAGAATCAAAATAATCACATTACAATGAATCTAGTACATATTACAATGACCTAGGGTTCCTTATATACTAGTGGAAACCCTAACCTTTCTTACAAGAAACGAATAATGATAAACTAATAAAAGATATTCTACATATCTTGTCCTAAATTACATAAGTTCTATCTACGGTTTAACTCTATCCGTAGGTTCTCTATATGTCCGCAGGAACCAGTCATCAGCAGAAAGTCACTAAGCCTTCCGCAGGAACCTGTCAGCAGTAAGATTTGAAGATTACAAAACCCACAAGAAGAAATGAAGAAAGAAGAAACAATAGGGACTTAATATGTAATAGTAACTTAGCTTTGTTAGTAAGCTAGGTTTAGGGTTTCTTGTAACCTCTCTCTACTATATAAAGAGGGTAGGCGTCTAGGGCTACAAGTATCTTTTTTATCTTTTCATTCATAGAGAACTCTTCCAATGAGAGTCTAGACACACGATCTAAAGCGTGTGTATATTAGTAGTAGTAGTTTTATTTTATATTTAATAAAGAAAACCTTGGAGTAATGTTGATGTTATTCTTGTTCTTATTCCGCTCTGCATGTTAACATTACTATATCCTAGATGGGCTTAAACGATCCCTACAAGTGGTATCAGAGCCACGAGATACTCTTTGTAACCTCAACACAATCACATAACTTTTCAATCTGTACCAATGGGAGACAAACCAGGCAGTGATGTTGCTCTCTCAGAAGCAGGCTCTCTTACTCAACAACTACAACAGGTGGCCTTCTCCAACAGCAATGCCAAACTTCCTTTTCTTAGGAAGGATGAGTATGAGATCTGGGCCATGAAGATGCAGAACTGGATTGCAAGTGTTGACTATAACCTCTGGAATGTTATACTCAATGGCTGTCGTCCTAAAAAGCAAAGTGTAGATGCTAATGGTAAAATTACGATTTTGGAACCTGTTTCTGCTGAAGAAATTCTTGCCATACAAAGGGAGAACAAAGCAAGAACCATATTGCTGCAGGCAATCCCTGATGACCATGTGGGAGATTTTCATTCCATGACTGATCCAAGAGAAATCTAGTGGGCCATAAAAGCTAGATTTGGTGGGAATGAAGAATCAAAGAGGATGAGAAAGAGTATGTTGAAGCAAGAATTCCAAGAATTCAAGATTACTGAAGAGGAAGGTCTGTACAAAGGTTATGACAGGTTTCAGAAGATTCTGAGTCACATGAATCAGCTTCTAGCCAGACCTGACAATGAAGAGGTGAATTCTAGGTTTTTAAGAGCCTTACCTCCCTAATGGTCTCAGGTGAGTATATCATTGAAAACCAAAGGTGGCCTGGACTACCTCAGTTTTGATGACTTGTACAACAAACTCAGAGCTTTGGAAGGTGAAATAAAGGGATTCTCTCCATATGCAGCAACTCCTTCACAATCTGCATTTGTCAGCTCTAACTCAAACTACATGCCACATACCTATACAAGTCCATCCCCAGTACCACAGGTTTACTCAAGTCCATCCACTTCAAGCCAAAATCTTCGAATGACCACATTGTCTTTTTCAAATGCTAATCCAATAACTCACCCAAGATTAGTAATGTGATGGAAGATGTACTTCATTCATTTGCTGCTGAAGTTGATAAACAGCAACAAATAACTTATGAAGATTTTGAGCAGATTGATGAACTTGCTTTAGAAGAGTTGGACTTAAAGTGGCAAATGGCCATGCTCTCCCTCAAGGTTAGAAGATTTGAGCAAAAGATTAGTAAAAATCTCAATGTTGAAGGTATAGATGCAGCCAGGTTTGACAGAAGGAAAGTAAAGTGCTATGCTTGTGGAGAAATTGGCCATTTTGCAAGAGAATGCACAGCCAAGAAGGGTGAAGCCAGTACCAGATATTCAGCATACAAGAAGAAAGAAGTGGAGGCTGGAGAATCAAAGGCCTTGATCACTGCTATAGATACTAGTGTTGATTGGAATGAGCATGAAGATGCTACAAGCAGCTCTCCTCAAATCTCTTGCATGGCTAGTTGTGATGATAGCTTTGGTCTCATGGGAATCTCTCCTCAGGTATCCACTTGTGTTTGTGATTGTGATTCAAAATATACAACTTTAAAAGAAGCTTATGATGATATGAAATCAAAATATAATGCTTGTTTTATTGAAGCTGCAACTTATAAAGAAGCTTTTAAAACTTTAGAACAACAAAATGTGTGGTTTCAACAGAATCAATTGGCTTATGAGGAAAAGATTAGAGTTTTAAGTAGAGATTTAGAATGTGCTAGCAATGAATTAAAGTTTTCTGAAAAAGAAAAAGCTAGAATTGAGTCTGAGAAAAGTGTTTTGCAAGAAAAACTGGATAAAGAAGTAGCTAGGCATAAAGAATGGCTAGTTTCAGGTGATAAATTATCTAGGTTACTCTACAGTAGTAAGTCTGTTACTTCTGAGATAGGTCTAGGGTTTAAGAAATATGTAGGTCCAGAAGCTAATCACTATTTAGATAAGAAGAATCATAATTATTCTGTCCCTATAAATTATCTAAAAGAAGGTGAGATGCATGCTGTACCAGGACCTATCAGAGGTGTATTTATGGCTACTACCAAAACTTCTGACTTTGATGGTTCACACCATCTCTTTGGCAAAAAGTCTAAAGACTTACCAAATAAGTCTGAAGACTCTCCAACCATAGGAACCCCTAAGCCCACATTCCATAAGTTTGACTTACCAGAATCAAAGGAAACCACTGGCATTAGGATCAATGACTCCCCTGACACTAGAAGTATATCTAGTAATGATTCTAACACTTATGTCTCTTGTTCTTCCAGGGACAAGACCTCAGAGACCTCTAGTTATGCCAGCTGTGATTCCAAGACCAAGTCAGACTCACCCAAGTCCTCAATAAAGATTTTTGACAAGTCATTTTACAAGTCTGTGGACTCTGAAGTTGCTGCTGATGAAGTTCTTTTTAAGACAGCCTCTTCTGAAGACTTGTTATTTACTTCTTTTGAAAACAATTCCTTTCAGTGTTTACAAAACAATTCTATTTCTGGTGTTTATTTGAATAATTCTATGTTTAATAAGACATCTTTTGGATTTAATAAATCTTCTAAGAAGAAGAAGTGTTTTGTTTGTGGTAGCAAATTGCATTTAATTAAGGATTGTGATTTTCATGAGAAGAGGATGGGTGTTTCTGTTGTTAATAATAGACCTCGACAAAAGTGGACTAATACCTGTTCCAAACCCTCAGTAGTTCCTCAGGCAAAGTATAATGTCAGCAGAATGTATTCCACTCCTGCTGATTGGCCTGTTCCTTCTGATAGGTCTGTTTTTCATAATAGATATATGAATACCAATAGAAATAGATGTGGGTCACAACCATTTTATGGTGTTAATCATTGGTATGAATGTACTGACCAAATGTTTATGGGAAGGGGTTATTGGGATTCTGCTGAAAAGTCCTCAGCAGATTGTTCTTGGACATACAAAAGACCATATAAACACAGGGATTCCAGGAACAATTGTGGATCTAACTCATCTTCTTGGGTACATCATAATGATCCACAGGGCAGGCTCAAGTCTTGCATGACTTAAGTATCCTAACATACTTATGTTGTTGTATATTAACTTTCTTTGTTGTAGGAACATCCTCTTCTTTATAAAGACTTAGGTATTGTTGATAGTGGCTGTTCAAGAAACATGTCTGGGAATCAGGAGAAGCTACATGACTTTGTGCCTATTAATGGAGGAATAGTGAGGTTTGGAAGTGGAGTAGGAAAGATCACTGGCAAAGGAACCATTAGAACTCCTAAGGTGGATTTTGAGAATGTCTACTATGTGAAAGAGCTTCAAGGATTCAATCTCTTCTCAGTGTCACAAATATGTGACAAGAAGCTTCTTGTACTTTTTACTGAAGAGGGTTGTCTCATTCTTTCACCTGAGTTCAAAATCCCTGATGACCATCATGTATTACTAAAGGCTCCAAGAAATCATAACTTTATACATTTGACTTGAATGATGTCAAGCCAGAAGGTGATCTAACATGTTTGGTGGCTAAGGCATCCTTAGATGAATCTACAAAGTGGCATAGAAGGATGGCACATGTTAATTTCAAAGTCATCAACAAACTTGCTAAAGATGGTCTGGTTCATGGACTTCCTTCCAAGATCTTCACCAATGAGCATAATTGTGTGGCTTGTAACAAGGGAAAGCAACACAAAGCTTCTTATAAGGCCATTACTACTGTGAGCACAATCTCAGAACCATTGCAGCTACTTCACATGGATCTTTTTTGTCCAACATCCATCAGGAGTATTGATCATAAGTACTTCTGTTTGGTGATCACTGATGCTTTCAGCAGATTTAGTTGGACATTTTTCTTAGTGACTAAAGATCAAACCTTTCAGGCACTCAAAGAATTTATAGCTCTAGCTGAAAATCAACTTAACAAGAAGATTAAAGGTATAAGGTGTGACAATGGGACAGAGTTCAAAAATGCTAATCTCATTGAACTTTGTGGTTTAAAGGGTATTAAAAGAGACTATAGCACTCCTAGGACTCCACAACAGAATGGAGTTGCAGAAAGGAAGAATAGAACCCTTATAGAGGCTGCAAGATCCATGCTTGCTGACTCTAAACTTACCACCATGTTTTGGACTGAGGCAGTTGGCACTGCCTGTTATGTATTGAATCGGGTGTTGATTAATAGACCTCATAATAAGACACCCTATGAGCTATTGACAGGGAAGAAACCTACCATTGAACACTTGAAACCTTTTGGTTGTCAGGTGACCATTCTTAATACAAGTGATCACTTAGGCAAATTTGAAGCAAAAGCTGCTGAAGGATATATTGTTGGTTACTCAGCTCATAACAAGGCTTATAGGGTCTATAACTTGGCTGCAAAGAAGATAGAAGAGACTCTTAACCTGAAATTTCTGGAGGATAATGTAAATGTTCAGGGCAAGGGTCATGAGTGGTATTTTGACCTTGATTACCTTACTGATTATTTGGGGTATGCTAGACATACAACTAACCCATCTGCAGGTATACAAGTGTCATCTTCTAACAATTCAGATACCCTACAGGATGATTCAGAATGTGATGAACCCACTATTGTTGTAATTACTCTACCAATCCAGATAGCAGATCCTCCTAACAAAGAAGCCTCTGATGCCAAATTTGCTGATGATGTGGAAAATTCAACCTATGCAGAAGATCTTGCTAGACTCAAAAAGCAAGAGCATGCAGCTGCTGAGGAAGCTAAAAGACTTGGTCTTGAATTTGCTCAAGACACTGAAGCACTCTTAAAACAAGCTGCTGTTGAAGAAAGCATAAAAACTAGTTCTGCTGATACATCTGCTGATGTAGCTGCTGATTCTGCTGATGGAGATTCTGCTGAAGGCATTTCAGCTGCGGTTCCTATTTCCACTGACACTTCTACAAGCTTGGATGAACCTTATGGCAGGTTTCCAATTCCCTCAGATCTTGCTAATGTTGAGCAAAGTGATGGCATTTTTCAATCAGCTTCTTATGATGAAGACTTTGCTCCTACTTTAACCAATCTTGATACCTCAATTGATGTTAATCCTGTTGCAATTAAAAGGATCAACACCATTCATCCACAAGATAATATACTTGGTGATCCTAATGCTATGGTACTCACCAGGAGTGCCATTAAGAATACCAAGTTTGGGCAATGTGCATTTTTGACTTATGTATCCACTCAGAAGAGAGACAATCACACAGATCAAAAGCATTGTTTGTTTGCTTGTTTCTTGTCTCAAGTTGAACCACAAGTATTAAACAGGCTTTGAGTGAGCCTAGTTGGATTGAAGCTATGCAGGAAGAGATGCAACAATTCAAGAATCAAGATGTTTGGGTACTTGTTGATCTGCCTGCAGGGAAAATTGCAATTGGGACCAAGTGGATCTTAAAATGCAAGAGGGATGCCAGAGGTATTGTGGTCAGAAATAAAGCAAGATTAGTGGCTCAAGGTTTCAGACAAGAAGAAGGGATTGACTACACTGAGGTCTTTGCACCAGTTGCTAGGGTTGAGGCTATTAGACTGTTTTTAGCCTTTGCCTCATATATGGGGTTTAAAGTCTATCAAATGGATGTCAAAAGTGCCTTCCTCTATGGAAAAATTGAAGAGGAGGTATATGTTACTCAACCACAGGGCTTTGAAGACCCCCATTATCCTAAGAAGGTGTACAAAGTTGTCAAGGCACTTTATGGACTTCACCAAGCACCAAGAGCATGGTATGCTAGATTGTCTAGATTTCTTTTGGAGCATGGCTACAGAAGAGGAGCTATTGACAAGACCCTCTTTATTAAGAAAAACTCCAGGGACATCATTCTAGTACAGGTATATGTGGATGACATTATTTTTGGATCCACAAAGGAGGCATGGTGTAGGGAATTTGAAGATTTGATGAAAGGTGAATTTCAGATGAGTGCAATGGGGGAGTTAACCTTTTTCTTAGGACTGCAAGTCAAACAACAACCTGAAGGAATTTTTATCCATCAGGAGAAGTATGTTAAAGACATTTTGAAAAAGTTTGACTTTGAACTTTTGAGGACTGCTACCACTCCATATGAACCACCCAAGCTGAAGAATCCAAATGAGCAAGATGAGGCTGTGAATGTTCATCTTTATAGGTCCATGATTGGATCACTCATGTATCTCATAGCTTCTAGGCCTGACATTACCTTTGCAGTCAGTGCTTGCTCAAGACATCAAGTCACTCCACTGACTTCCCACCTAAATGAAGTGAAGAAAATTTTCAAGTACATCAAAGGCCAACCCAAACTAGGCCTTTGGTACCCAAGGGATTCACCATTTGTGTTGGAGGCTTACAGTGATAGTGACTATGCTGGAGCTAATTTGGATAGGAAATCCACAACAGGAGGTTGTCAATTTCTTGGTAGAAGACTCATATCTTGGCAGTGCAAAAAACAAACCATAGTGGCTACTTCTACTACTGAAGCAGAATATGTTGCTGCTCCCAATTGCTGTGGTCAGGTACTTTGGATTCAAAATCAGATGTTGGATTATGGGTTTAACTTTATGAACACTAAAATCTACATTGATAATCAAAGTACTATTTCTATTGTTAAAAACCCTGTTTTTCATCAGAGAACTAAACATATAGAAATTAGGCACCATTTCATAAGAGATGCAAATGAGAAGCATCTAATTCAAGTGCTTAAAATTCATACTGATGATAATGTGGCTGATTTATTAACAAAAGCTTTTGATGGACCTAGGTTTAATCACCTAGTTGTCAACATTGGGATGGTTAACCCTTGAATGTTATGTTTGAGGGGAGGCATAAGCCTCAGGGGAGGCATATGCCTCAGGGGAGGATTGTTATTGTTGTATATTATGTAGATTATTATGTTTTCTAGAATTATGTTTACTAACTTTGTTTTGCAGGTTTCTTTCTAATTTTGTATATTATTTTGGTTGTTCTTTTGTGTTCTGTTTGAATGTTTGGTCTCAGGTCATGTTCCTGCTGATATACATTAATCAACATTACTTCAATCAGTGGAATCAGATGTAAAGACATAAAAGTAAGATATTTTATTCATCAGAAGATAACATGGTACATCAACAACAAAGATCAGACATCAGGAGAAACATAAAAGGCTTCAATAAAAAACAACCAACCACCATCAAACCACCACATCCCTAAGCAACAACCCCCTACTCCATCTTCCTCTTTCCTTTGCCCAAGTCCTTTAGGTCTGGCATTTTCTTGTGGACCCCTCTGGATTGCATGTCCTTGTTCCAGAGCTTGGGAGCAGCAAGACCAAGGACCACCTTCAATGGACCCTTCTTCCTTCTTGAGGACTGTGGATCTTCAGGGACAGAGATCCTTCTCATATCTGCACATACCCTTTCCATTTCACTGGTCAAGAATGCAGTAACAGGAGTGAAATCAGGAACAACCATAGCTAGAGGAGTTGGAGTTTCCTTAGTTTCAGTGGTTTCTTCTGAAGTGGTAGGAGATGGACATAATTCTGAAGGGCCTTCACCTAGGTAGTAATAGGATCTTTAGATTTGAGGTATGTCAAAGGTAGAGTCTGATGAATCAGAAGAGATTTCAATGACTTTGGGGGATGGCTTCATGATTTGAATGTGAGAAAGACTTTGGGATATGTTATTTATGGAATGGTGAGTTGCTTATGACTTGAAGACTTCTTTATAAAGACTTGATTTGGGTTTAATGTGAGTTAATGCAAGTAAATGGGAGGTAGTTGAGTCAGTAGCAATTACTAATTGTGCAAGTTATCCACTTAAGTGGATTCTTCGGATGAAAGTCAATAGGTTTGACCACATGCTGCTGATACTATCTATTTTGTTGTTAAGTGTGTTCCTGCTGATGGCTTATTCAAGATCAATTTATTCAGAGGAATGCTAATCTATCAGAAGAATTAAAACAAGTAAAAATTAACAAGGCAAAATTTTACTGATTCTTCAGAAGTACAATACAAGACAATGAAATTGAAAGATTAACAACAAAGTTCCTATTCTACTTTGCCCTTTCCCTTGCCCTCCACAGTCTTCTCCTTGCCTTTGTTGTTGATGTTGACGATTCCTTGCCACTGAGGACAGGGCAATCCCATCACAATCTTTCTTGTCTTTGGCAATGGGGGATTTACTTTTCTTCTTCTTGGACGAGAGGACTGAGGTTTCTCAGGGGTTGTGGGATTGTAAAGTGCATCATTCTCATCATCTTCTTCATCAGAAGATGTGAAGATGAAGAGAGACTCATCAGGATTGGGAACTATGTTTGCCCTCTCCAATGCATTCCATCTTCTCTCCATCTCTCTTTGGCACTCAGGATCATCAATTTCAGAAGGATATGGTGGAAGATCTTCAGATGATGATGAACTTGGAGCAGGTACATCATGCTTCTTCTTCTTGGCTCGTTCCTTTGTAAGACCACGGGGAAGTGTTGGCATTCTGAGTGGTGGTGGAGATGTTAGTGAATCAGAAGTATCAGATGAGTCAGAAGAAAGGCTGATGATGCGTTGATTGGATGCCATGGGTATATTGTTGATTGGAGGAATTGTAATTAGGGATTTGATTTGTGCGGAGAGATTTGGGGATAATTAACCTTTATTTATAAAGATCACCCAACCGCGTGACTTTATTACCATAAATGCAAGGTAGTTTTGAGATAATTAAGGGTTCTTTGAAATTTGAATTAAGAGATCTTTTTCAAAGATATTTGGTTTCCACTAAAGGGAAGATTCTGCTGATTGTTTCTGCGGAAGGTTCTATTGAATGAATGGTTGACCGTAGTCAACGATTGACTATTTTTCTGCGGATTGACTAATTGCTTTCTGCCGTTTGACTTGGTTTCTTCGGATGAATCAGTTTAATTGGGATTTTCTTTAGTTGATTATTGGTCAAAGATTTCTTTCCAATAATTCATATCAGTTTCATTCCACATTTGGTAACTTCCTTAATTAACCAAGACGTGCATATCCCACTCACAAATTAACTGATTCCCTCTCTCTATAAAATTTCAAAAACCATTTAAACATTCTTCAGCATTCCCAACCCTAATTACTGATTATCAATCAATGGTTGCACTACTTTTCAAAGGAGATCATAACAAACATGCCTTTCTTGGTCGTGGTAAGGGTGATGAAGATTATGTGGGCATGATCGAATTTCTTCAAAGGTCCAAGATTCATTATGCTCTGCTCCAATATCCAAGTGTTATTTATGAGTCTCTTGTTGTACAATTTTGGGAAACAACACAAACAAGGACTGTTGAAAATGGACCAACAGAGATCGTTGATGTGATAAATGGGGAAGAATATGTGGTGACTGAGTCATTGGTCAGGACTCAACTACAATTGGATGATGAAGGAGGTGTGATTGATTTGCCTAAGGAAGAGATACTTAGAGGCCTTCAGACTGCTGGTTATGGTGGAGATGGGAAAGTGTGGTACAAGAATATGTTTTGTCCAAAATGGAGGTTTTTGACACACACTTTGCTTCAGTGCCTGGGTTCTAAGTCTGGTGGATGGGACCAATTCTCTACAGACATTGCTCTTGCCATTATGTGTCTCTCTCAGGGAAGAACATTTAACTTTTCTAAGTATATCTTTAATGCTATGCTTGAAAATGTTAAGGATACCAAACTTAAGTGTTTAATGTATCCTAGGTTTCTTCAAATCATTTTAGGCATTTAGACCACTGACCCTACTCATTTTCCTATTAAGGGTTTATCTAAAAATTTGTTCTCTTAAATGAAAATTAAATATACAGGAGAACACAGACCCTTACTTCCAGCTATGTTGCCTGCTGGCAATCTTCCTGATGGAGTAGTTGTTGATGCAGCTACTGATGCCCCAGTGGGCAATCCTCCTGATGGAGTGGCTGCTGATACAGCTGGTGGTGGTCAGGATTCTCCTGATGCTCAAGCATTAGAGGATTCCCCTGACAGAACTGAAGTTGTTCCTGTTGCAAGTGCATCAGTTGCTTCTGATGTTCAGCCACCACCCCCTCCTAGGTCACCCACACCTGTACCTTCACCAATGGATATCAATTCTCCTGAGCATGAGCTCAATGAGAATTTAGGCTTTGACCAACCTGTACACTCACCACAATTTACCAGACTTCCCACACCTAGTCCTTTGAGACCTCATTTTGAGGATCATGTAAATGTAGATGTTGATGTAAATTTAGATTCTTCTACTCACAGGACCCATGATGCTTCCAGTACCACAGATATCCCTGTTGGTGGAGCTGAAGGTCCTGTTACAATCACTTCTGTATCTGCTTTATTGAACAGGTATGTATCTAAGGTGGACAAATTGGAGAATGATCTGAACTTCACCAAAAAGAATCTCAGCAATGCTGTTCTGACTCTAATTGGAAGAGTTAAGAAGTTGGAGGGTAAGCTTAAGCAAAGGAAGAAACAAGGTGTGGTATATGAATCAGATGAGGACTCTACTAAAGCATTTGATAACATTGAATTGGAAGGCCTTGAACTTCTTGCTGCTACCACTTTGGAGAGTGTTCAGAAGAATGCTGATGCTAGGGCTGAACCATCTATTCATCCAACTGCTGATGTTGCTCCAACTACTGATGATGCTCATATTGCTGATGCAAGTGTTCCAAAGGATTCCAGAGTCATTTATGTCAGGAGAAAGCATTCTGCTGATAAAAAGTCTATTGATGCTCCTAGAAAGAAGACTTCTGCTGATGTTCATAGAAAGGAATCTTTTCCTACTACTATGCCAGAAGTGGGCACACATGCTTCATCAGCAGATATCCAAACTGATCTCCCTCATGATTCTCCTGATAAGACTCTTGTTCCTCCTGAGAAGAAAGACAAAGGAAAGTCTATATTGGTTGATCAAGACATTCCTTCCAGAGTGAAATCCAAGGTGGAAATTGCTAATGAAAAACTTAGTGAGATTGCTGCTGCACGTTTGCAAGCTAAAGCGGATGATGCAGCTACTAAAGTTCAATTGGATTTGAAAGCCTCAGTAGCACTTGCTAGGAAAATTCAAGATGATTTAGATAAGATGGGACCTCAATTTACTAGCACCTTGCCTGCTGAAAGACAAAAGGAACTTGATGACATAGCTAAGAATCTTACTGCAGAACAATGGGAGAATTTGGCTGAACAGGCTGCCTCTAAGCCTAATTTGGGAGAATCTGTGCTTGGAGTTGACAATCCTGCTTTTGTTCAGATGATGGTTGAGAGAGGAAAGTTGCAGAAACAACAGGAGGCTGAGAGCAAAGCTAAGTATCAAAGGGAACGGCCTTGGACTAAACAAGAAATAAAGAAATACATGAGGAATTTTGTAAAGAATCAGAGATGTTCTATGTTTGGGTCAAGCTGGACTCAAAAGAGGGTTTGGAGTTCTCAGATAAACAACTCACCTTCTACTATGACAAGATCATTTCCAATCTTCATTCTTCTGGTATACATGTTCAAGATGTTCTGGAATTTAGAGGTAGACTTCTGGATAGGCCTGAAGCTAAGAGAGTTAAGCTTCATGATACTGCTGATCAACCTGCTGAGTCTATTGGGTCCTTTCATGGTGGTCAGGAGAAAGTGCAATCTCCTTCAGTCTTGCCCAAGATGGATGATACTCCTGATGCACAGATGGATGATATTCCTGCTGCTTCTCATCATGATACTGCTGAATCTCATCCTGATACTACTGAAGCTCTGATGTTTTCAATGATGCTTCAGCAGATACTCTAATAGAAGTACCTGATGATGATGATTCTAGGGATGAACTTGCTGATACTTCCACACAAGTGCCTAAAGAAGAACCTGCTGATGGTCCTTCTATTCCTGTTACTACTGGCACTAGGAGGAAGACTAAAGCTATCAAGAGGAAGGCTCCAAAAGATATTCCTTTAGAGGATAGTACTACTTTTCTTGATTTTGCTTCTGATGATGGTCAAGACCCTGTTGTTTGGGAGAAAATTGTGAAGTGGGAACTTGTTGATACTGAGCTTGGTCAAGGACAAGTGAATGTCATAACTAGACAAGATGGAACTACCAAGACATTCTTGTTTCTGAGCCAAATCTTACATATGGTGGATAAGCAAGACCTTCTCTAACTTTATGATTGGGTTACCAAGTACTATCAAACTCATTCCCCTGATGACATTGGAATGTATTTGATGGGAGATTTGCAGATTCTGTGTGATTCTTATACAGGTAATTCTGGTGTGAAGTTTCAGGTTTGGAAGGGTCAAAAGACATGGGTGGTTGACTATTGGAAGTTCTTTCCACTTCCCAATGTTCATATGATTGTTACAACCACTGGTAAGACCTTATACTGCTGGGCTGATGTTCTTTACCCAATCACAAAGGAAGTAATGAATCTCATGCTGGAGGCAAAGCTTTCTGTTCCTTTGGATATGACTGAGAATGATCTTCATCTTGCAGGAACTGGCAACCAAGCATGGCATTCAAATGGATTCATATCTGCAATAAGCTGGTCTTGGTATGGTATTTTGTTGTATATTTTTCTTTTCTTTAAGTTTAGTTAAAAAAAAAAAAAAAAAAAAAAAAAAAAAAAAAAAAAAAAAAAAAAAAAACTAACTTATTTGTATAGGTTTGTGTATGTTGTATGCTGGTTTGGTGTTGATTTTTATCTCACTCTTTCTGGTCATCAACTTTCCTGATGTTGACTATTCCATCAAAAAGTTGGCTAGTCCAAAGGGTACAGCTTTGGTAAAGACTCATCAAATCTGTTGATAGCTGTAATGGTTTGCTCAAAACTATAGGGTTTTCAACTCACCCATGTTTTATTGCTTAGTAGTTGAAATGGTTGTCAATTGACCATGATTTTTCCTTTTTGGATTCCAAATAATTGGGTAGCCCACATGTATATGGCTTGTGGTAAAGGCAGTGGAAAACCATATTTGGTATTCAATTGACCAAGATAATATTTCATCAATAATTGACTAGTCCTGAGCAAACGGCTACAGGTAAAGACTTCTCAAATCCGTTTATAGCTGATGATTTGCTAAAAATCATATTCTTTGGGTTATCAGTGTACCATAGTTTTTAACTGAGAACACTTGGCTACTCCAGTAGTGATGGCTATTGGTAAAGAGACATCAAATCCATTATTTTCAATGAGAATGGTACGCAACTTATATGTTTTGATGTACCTTAAGTCTTGTGTTGCTGCAAAGAATGGTGCTTTTCACATGTTTGCTGATCATAGAGATTTTATTTATGAAGATTCTTTGCTGCTGATGTTCATCCTCAATCCTCTGGTTTGTGCTATTGGCGATCTATCAAGAAATCTTGAACTTAACTGTGTCAAATTCAAGATTAGGGGAGGATTGTAAGGAATTATTGAAGATACTACTGATTGATACTGCTGACAGGTTCCTGTGGAAGGCTTAATGACTTTCTGCTGATGACTGGTTCCTGCGGACGTATAGAGATCCTACGGATAGAGTTAAACCATGGATAGAACTTATGTAATTTAGGACAAGATATGTAGAATATCTTTTATTAGTTTATCATTATTCGTTTCTTGTAAGAAAGGTTAGGGTTTCACTAGTATATAAGGAACCCTAGGTCATTATAATATGTACTAGTTTCATTAACATTATTAGTAAAAGTTTATCGATCCATAGAGGATCAAGTTTAGTATAAGTTTGTTTTTATATTCCGCAATAATTACAAGCTCACAGAGATTATCTAACTTAGTCTTACTAGTGATTACATTAGTTGGCTAACGATCTATTGGCTTGTGATCTATCAAGGAATAGATCCCTACAATAGTGTATACGGATCACTCGGCTTTGAAGTACCTTTTTGCAAAACAAGATGCAAAGCCGAGACTTCTTCGTTGGGTTCTCCTCCTGCAAGAATTTGATATCATAATTCGTGATAAAAAAGGAGCTGAGAACCTGGCTGCTGATCATCTCTCCCGTTTGGAAAACCCCCACCAAGATGTCTTCGAAAAGAAGGAAATTAATGAAACCTTCCCTCTCGAGACACTCAATGCGGTTGCCTTTCGTGGAGATTCTGTTACCCCATGGTTTGCCGATTTTGCAAACTACCTTGCGGGTAACTTTGTGATAAAAGGGATGTCGTCCCAACAAAAGAACAAGTTCTTTAAGGATGTGAAACATTATTTCTGGGACGACCCCTACCTTTTCAAGATCTGTGTGGATCAAGTCATCCGGCGGTGTGTATATGGTCAAGAAGCCACTGAAATTCTCAAGGCTTGCCATGCTGGTCCCACAGGGGGCCACCACAATCCAAATTACATCGCCAAAAAGGTGTTTGACTCCAGTTTCGATTGGCCCACGATTTATAAGGATGCCCAAGAATTGGTCAAATCCTGTGACGCTGGTCAACGTCATGGGAATATTTCACAAAAGAATGAAATGCCACAAAATGCAATCCAAGTTTGTGAAATCTTTGACGTATGGGGCATCCACTTTATGGGGCCATTTCCGTCATCTCATGGAAACAAATACATACTCGTGGCTGTTGACTATTTGTCAAAATGGGTTGAAGCGAAAGCTTTACCCACTAATGATGCCTGAGTTGTTGTGAAGTTTTTGAAAGCTCTCTTTGCTCGATTTGGAACTCCACGTGCTATAATTAGTGATCGTGGTACGCATTTTTGCAATGACAAATTCGATAAAGTCATGCAAAAGTATGGTGTAACTCACCGTATTTCTACTGCGTACCACCCTCAAACAAGTGGACAAGTAGAAGTTTCCAATCGAGGCATCAAGAGAATCTTGGAAAGAACCGTTGGTGAAAATCGTGCATCGTGGTCGGATAAACGAGATGATGCACTTTGGGCTTTCCGTACAGCTTACAAAACACCCATCGGGTGTACGCCTTACAAGCTTGTGTACGGGAAAGCGTGCCATCTACCGATCGAGCTTGAGCATAAAGCCTATTGGGCCCTCAAGCATGCAAATTTTGACCTGAAAACTGCGGGTGATCATCGAAAAGTTCAATTGAATAAATTAAATGAACTTCGTGATCAAGCTTACGAGAACTCTTTGATCTACAAGGAAAAGACAAAGAAGATACATGACTCAAAAATCAAGAACCGCGTTTTTAACGTTGGTGATCGAGTCCTTCTTTTCAACTCTAGACTCAAGATCTTCTCAGGAAAGCTAAAAACCCGATGGACTGGTCCATTCACTATTGTTAAGGTTTATCCTTATGGCACCGTCGAGTTGTCTCAAAATGACGGTCCTAATTTCAAAGTGAATGGACATCGTTTGAAACATTACTTTGGAGAGGACATACCATCCATGGTTGTCCCGGATCTCCAAACTTTCCCCAAGGACAATTAAATTCGGGGATCGAGTCAAGCTAGCGACTCGATAAACAAAAACAGTAGCAACAACATGGGTTTCCACCCGTGTCTCTGATTTCTTTCTACTTTCTAACACCCTAGTGTGGGGGAGTGGCCGTCCCCTGCAGCTATTTGAAATGTATATATCTTTGAAAAAAAATAAAAAATAAAAAAATGTGTGATTGTATGTACAGATAAATAAAGTGAAAAATGCAAAACGATATTCCCACAGTTAGCTTATAATATTATCTTTTTATGTTTAAAGAGTCGGCATAATAGCCGGGACTTTGAATATTGAGGACAATATTCAATTCTAAGTGTGGGGGGGGGGGGGGGGGAAATTCTAACGAATTTTATCACAAAATACTTTCAAGTACCCCCATTTTGGCCCAAAATTTTCAAAATTTTTTCACTTTATTTCAAAATTTTCAAAAATTTTTCACTTTATTTCAAAATTTTTGTGGTTATCAGTCCGCCGTGTCTAAACGACAAAAGGATTGGCTAATCCAGGAGCAAACGGCTCTTGGTAAAGATATCTCAAATCCGTTGATGGCTTGCAATTTGCCCAAAATTGTATGGTATATCAACTCGCCATATCCAAAAAAGTGAATGAGTTGGCTAGCCCGCAAGATTATGGCTTGTGGTAAAGGCAGTGGAAAAACCATAATTCGTAATCAGCTCACCAAGATGTTGACTATTCCATCAAGAGTTGGCTAGTCCAGAAGCAAACGGCTTTTGGTAAAGACAAATCAAATCCGTTGACAGCTGGTGGTTTGCTCAAAATCACATGGTTATCAAGTGGACCATAGTTCTTACTTGAACTGATACATTTGGCTACTCCAGAAGTGATGGATTTTGGTAAAGAGTTTCAAATCCATTAAGTTTTTCTCAAAAGATTGCTAGGGACTAGCAATCGTTTAGTGTGGGGGATTGATGAGTGTGTAAATACTCATCATTTTTATCGTATCTGAACTGCCAAAACATCCAAAAACACTCAGAAATGCATCAAAATACAAAAATTATCCCAAAAGTGTGTTTTATATGTTTTAGATGCAAAATGTTTAAAAACAAATGAAAAATGAACAAAGTTTGCATAATTGGCAGTTTCAGTCCCTCAAGTTTCAAAAATTGACAAAACTAGTCCCTGAAGGTTTAAAACAAAAGAAAAGTCAACCCAAGGTTTTCTAAAGTAAAAAATTATCAAATCAAGTCCTTGGGTGAAAAGTTTGAGAAAATTACACATTTGGTCCCTGTACTTTCAAAAATGGGAAAACTAGTCCTCGGGAATTTAAAAATTGGAATTTATCAAACAATTCCCTTGTACTAATAAAACTTGGCAAATTAGGTTCCTTTGATATCTTTGGAAAGTTGTCACTTCAGGTCCCCCAAAATGAGCAAAGTACAAAATTGGTCCTTGGGATTTATTTGCTACAAACCAACCGGACCTATTATTACGCCCACTAAATCCAAATAACAAACCAAACCCAATCCAAAACAAAAACCCCTTATAACTCCAAAGCCCACCCCATTCCCTTCCAAGCCCAAGTTACAACCAGCCCACCACCACCCTTTTAATATTAAAACGGGGTCAACCCTCCCCTTTGACCACTCCCTCCTTCCACCTCACCTCCCACTCACCTGCAAACATCCAAGAAACTCCATCATCACACCCTAGCCTGTTACCCTCCTGCAATACTCAACCCCCTCCTCCCCTTGCCTAATAAAACAACCACAAGCCTCCAAATTACCACTTCTGGCATCAAATATCTAAGAAAACGGCAAGTATAGTTTGGGCGCCAAGAATTTTAAATGGTCAAGATTAAAGGAAATGATCCAAGGGTGTACATTGGAGCTGGGAAAGAGTCCAAAGGTCTTCTAGAAACCCTAATGTGAAGATATAAAAGAAGGAGAGAAGCAGTGGAGCATGTTGTTAGTTTTTTAGTTGTAATTTCATTTTTTTATGTCGAATTTATAATTTTCAGTCTAAAATTAGTTATGAAAGTTGTAGTCTCAGTGTGATGTTGTAAGATTGAAGTTTTAATTAATTAAATTCAAGTTTCAATTCATTCTCAGTTCATGAAATTTCATCTTATGCCAAAAATATTCAGAAAGCTCAATTGTTGTTTGTACTTATTTCCCTGGACTTTCTAGGATCATATAAGCTCCAATAAAGCTTATTAAATCTTTTAGGAACCTTAAAATTCAGTTAGTGGCAAGAAAGCAAAAATACAAAAAAATAAGAAAAAAATCAAAATAAATAAAAAATTTGCAGGTTCCTGATGAAGAAGCTTGGAGCATTGTAAATAAGGGATCGCAATGGGTTAGTGACCTTGTGGAAGGTCTATAGGAGTTACTTGAGGTTCTTGGTTCATGATTTCAGCATGGAAAGCACCTTGTAAGCTAATTTCCTTAAATTTGCAAATTACTGTGTATGTTATGAATTAAGTGTTAAACTTGTGTTTCTGTGTTACTTAGAAGTAGATTAGCGATAATATTGTATAAGAATTGGTGTTTGTTCAATACATTTTCTAGTTCACTCATTTTCTTGTTTAACTGTCAAAATAATCTCACAAGGTTTCTTTAGTTGTTGTTGTTAATTAAAATGCATTTGTGTTAAAAAAAAGGTTCCCTGCATCATAAGTTCATGATTGGGATCTGTTCCACGGCTTAAATCAATCAAGTAGTTTGAAAATCTCATTGATAACTTTTTAAAGGTGTGTTTGGATTAGTGTATTTGACTGAGCCTTTGTGAGTCCATGTGATTTTAAGTGTTTGCTTCATGTCTCAGTAGGATAAATTAGGTCATACAAGTAAAAAATACTAGTGGTTGTTCATTCAAAAGTCAAACTATTGATTTAATCTTTCTAAATGGCTCACTGTTAGGATTTAGGGCTGCAAATCTTCACAACAGTTAATATAGTTGTTAAGTTAGTGTCATATAGTCTCATTTCAGCTTATTATCTCTTAGTTAGTTATTAGTGATCAATCAAAACTCAATATAGTCAAAGCTTTCATCAAAGTGAAAAGTCAAAAGCTCATGTTTACTCAGTTTTTCCAAAAAGTGGGTGAATTTTTCTGATTTTTGTGGACTGATTGGGAACTTGAAACTTGTTGTGTTTGTAGTCCACCACTAAATCTACCAAAACCTGGGCTCACTTCATTTTTGTGAATTTGTGTGTGCAATTTACATACACTCAAACACACCTGCAGGGCAAGGGTTTTGCCCTGCTTCACAACTCTGTCCACATCCATTATTTTCATAAGCTTGCACAGGGTTCAATTTGAATTGGAAATAGATACTATTTGATGTTTTGAGTAATTTTGGGGCTGGTAAACCTATTTCAACCAAAAGATTGGGGTTTGAATCTCATTTGATAGCTTAAAAATAAGCTCCTAGTGAGCCTGCTTGATTAAAACCTTCCCTGCATCAGGACATTTGCCCCATTTTCTTAGGCTTATTTTGAGCATGTTTGTGGGTCCCAGCTTCCAAATTCAGCTTTTTTAGATAGCTTAATAGTATGGCTTATTAGGTTCAGGCTTGTTTTGGGTCTCAGGTTCTTTGCTTATAGCTTAATTTGACCTTAATTTTGCCCTGACCACACCCTACACACTGAGTAATCAGTGTTGAAAGCCCAAGTTCTCAGGCTTGTATCTTGCTATCTAGTGGGACCCAGTGCTTAAGTTCTGGCTTATTGGAGAGCCTTACAACTTATTTTCATAGATTAGGTTTAAATTTGGAACCTTGATCCTTTGTGTGGACCCCACAGAGGTCCAAAAGACCCCTTGTTGGCCTGTTTACATCTGAGGGATATTGGGAGTGCTTATTTGCTTAACTTGGCTTCTTCTGTGGATTTCTCTTGTTGAATTGAGTTCACTAAAGTTCCTTTTAGTTGCTTTCACCTTATTTTATAGCTTTTGTTCACTGCTGATGCGTGGGGTTTGCACCAGGCTTTACCTCTCAAGGGATCTTGAGAAGCTTACAACCCCCACCAGGCAGTGTACCTGATCGATGTAGTATAGTATAATGACAAGTACCGGGGGATTGATCGTTCAACTAGGAATAGTGTCGCTAGGATTAGAAAACCTAAAGACTAGGTCTAGAGATGAGGGATGGTTCTTTTTGTATTTTTTATATTTTTTAGAAAGCAAATTAAAATCTCGGGTTTGAAGGATTTGGGCGGAATTAGTTGCTAGTCAACTAACCCAATACTAAAGATGCAATCAAAATAAAATACTAAAAATGAAAATAAACTATATTAAACTAAAGTTGTGAGCAATATATGGGAGAAATGTGTTTACTTAGATTTCACTACTCCCTAGATATCTTTTACACATTAATTACTTGTTATAGTTGCATGGATGACGGATTGTATTCCTTAATACCATTCATGGGGTGGCGTACTTACTTCCCCAACCCTATGAGTGCCTACTTCATTCCTATGCCGAGCCGGCTAAGAAGCTCCTAACATGGGATCATTAGAATTTACTCATGCATTAAATACAACCAATAAAACCTAGTACACATCGGTTCATGTTTCCTAAGACGTTCAAGCATGTTACACAATAGAGATCTGCCAGTTTTCTTAAGCCTAACATTGAAATCATTCATCCAATACAACCATAAACAAGTAATCAACACATAATTAACGTCTAGGTTTCATTAGATCTAAGCAAACACAAGATAAATCTAGCCTAGCATGTTGAAATCAAGACAAGCACAAGATATAGACAACCAACACATAGACATATTGATTGAATTAAGAGAAGACTTATGTCAATACCACATGAAAGGATTCAAGGGCTGAAAACCCTTGAAAAAGCTGTAAAATGCGTACAAGGTTCGACCCTAGGGTTTCTCCACACAAGTTCCTCTCTAATGAATGAAAAATAGAAAACTATATATAGAGTTTAGAAGGTGACGGCGTCAAGAACAAATGTCTGACGCCGTCATCTCGCCTCCAAATAGTTCCTCGGACTGCCTAGATCTGGGTCTGATGCCGTCATGTATTCTCCTTATGCAGGCCGTCACAAAATTAACTCTTGACGCCCTTCTTGTGACGCCGTCAGGTTTGCACTGGGTCGTCACCACTTTTACTCTTGGCGCCGTCATGATTTTCCTCTTGACGCCGTCAGGTAGTCTTTGGCGTTTTCTTCACTTTTATGCTCCAAAAACATCCGAATTGCTTCCTTTTCCAGATTTCACTCCCAAAGTACCTAAAATCACAAAAGGAACGATTTAGGGTAATATTTGATCAAATAAATTCAATTCCGGGCTTAAATGACCCCCTAAAAGTGGTTCATTTTTCGCCTCATCATATACCCTTACACTTGAGATTTGCTTGTCCTCAAGCAAATGCGCTTTTATTCTAATCAAAATACAAGTTAGGGGTCATTTAACACTAATATAAAAGTAATTACAACAAATAATTGTTCCACTACCAAAGACAAGCACGGAGGTCATATACTAGCACCTCACAAATAGTGTTTAGATACTCACATCTCTCGGGTGTAATAAAGTATAAATTGCAATATGGAAATGGAAAACATCTCTCACTACCTGTCATAGCAAAATAGATTACCATAGGCTTGGGAAAGGATCAAACCTCCACCACATGGCGTAAGCACCTAGGATAAACTATCAAAGAGGTCTTTTAAAAGGGTTGTAACGTTAGGTGTAGGGATATGAAATACACGGTTTTGTTGGATATAGGCAGTCTTTATTGGTGGCGAGTTAACAATCTTAGTTAATTACATGTACAATATGGCGTTGCTAAGCCAAGACTAGACTCGACTTAAGCTAATAAATCAAAAATAACAAAAACATAAAATGAACATAGAATGAAACGGGATGGTAGTTCGTATGTTTTTCTTTTCTCTTTTTCTATTTTTTTTTCTTTTTCTTAATTTTTCGATTTTCATTTTCATTTTTTTTTTTTTTTTTTTTTTTTTTTTTTTTTTTGTGCATACACTCTTACCCTACCATCCAAAATAATACATCATAGGGAATGAATATTCCCCTTACACTTGAATTTTTACATACTTTACAATAAACTAATCTAATGACTCGAATTAAGATAATCAAAACACTTGGAGTACTTTTAAGATTAACGTACATATGGGGGTAATATATGATGTTCTTCCCCATTACTCCATAAAATAAGTACTTTACCCATGAGTCCCAATCGTCCCAAAACAATATGTACAAGGATATGACTCGACTTAGCAACCATGTAATCAATTAGATAATTAACTTAGGGTTTAACAAATAACAATAATGCACTAAAGATGAGTGCATACACGGAAGGCTAAGGCGATTTGGGTGTACATTTAAGTGGGATGTAACAAATTCTTCCTTTAAGTAAGTTGCTTAAAGTTAGAAACGAAAAGATAGGCTCGGAGGGGTGTACTAGGGGTTTCATGTACTAAAAATGAATACAACGCTAAGGGTGTGGGAAAAATTAGTTGACTTAACTAGCCACGTAATATGACTTTAATGGTCAAGTAATTATGATACGGGTTTAACACAAGGGTGATCCTAATGCCTCTTATCATTTAGTAAATCCTACTACACGAATGTAGTCTCACTAGCAGTCTCGGGATGCATCACTAACGCAAGTTCTAGAATCTAAATGCTACCGGTACACTCATAAGCACTAATAGTAAATGCTTTTCCTATCAAATCTAAAGGCGAACCTCACATATTTAGGTGGAAATTTTTTCTGAATGATACGGTTATGTGCTAGTCATACAATCTCCTATCCATGAGACGCTTGCTATGGCTAAAGTTTCACTCCTAAATGTTGTAAAAAATTTTAAATTTGGCGCTAAAATTGCACTAACAAGTTTTTCTCATAGTTTTATTACACATCTACTATCAAACAAGCAAACTCAAGTGAAAGTGTATCTGTAAGGTATCATCATTTTACCCTCCCCTTACACATAAGATGAACATTGTCCCCAATTTTCAAGTAAAGAATGTAAAAGTGAAATAAGTAAAACGAATGAAATCAAATACTCCCCTGATTCGCTCGGTATGGATAATAAGGTGGCCAGGTTAGATCTTCCTCTAGGAAAATGAACAATCAAAGCTTCCCTTCCAGAGTATAAATCATCTTCTTGTCATATATAACCTGTTAAACCTGAGAAAACAGACAAAAACCCAAAGCATCAACCCGAACAAAGAGAACTCACAACTAGATGTAATTCCAGACTTAGGAATAAAAACAAAACTATTAAAGATATAATGCTTGTGGAATAAGTGTTTGCAGATTTCCTGGAGTTTATAAAACTAAAGAATCAACAAAAACTTTAAGACTCCGGTATAAACAAAACTAGCAAAATTTCCAGAATTTTACACATGACGCCGTCAAGAGTAAACTCGTGACGCCGTCAGAAGTGACCTGCAGAAATTCTTATGTTAAGTTTCCGGAAAATTTCTGGAAAAGCTTGGTCTTACTTCCTGGAAAATCCTGCAAAACTTCATTATGACTCGATACAAGCATTTGACTCTAACAAATACGAATATACATGTTCACTTATTATTGTGGAGAACCATGATCGGTTTGTTTCTTAAAAACATATTTGGGGTTTCCCCTTACACTTATGTTTTGCAAAAATACCTTTGGGTGAAGTTAAGACTAGGCAAAACAACAAAGTAAAGTATTTCCACTATTTAGTTTTGAAACATGATCTACCAACAATAAAAATAAAGCATGCATACGGAAGCAAAAAACAAACAAACAAAATAAAAATCAGACAAAACATGGGTTGCCTCCCAAGAAGCGCTTGTTTTTGTTCGAGTCACGAGCCTGACTCTACCCTTATTTAACGGAAATAGGGGAGGTTTTCCCTACACTTAGGATTAAGTGCGGGTGAAAGTAGCGATACACACCCTTAGGGTGGAAATATGCCTCGTGAGGAAAGAGTGGTGGATGAATTATATGCTTAAAGGGGTGTGCTCCTATCATCATAACCTTACCTAATTCAATCGAGTTAATGGGTGGATTAAGATTTTCTCCTAGAAAGGGATCATTTTCAATCAACTTCAAGAGATTACTAGTTGGGGACCCATCTTGACCTAATAAACCCGGTTTAAACCCATAATGTTTCTTGTGATCAAACATAAATGGGTGATGTAAGCATGTAAGGTCATTTTCCACTCCTATATTGGTTTCCTCTCTACAGGGCTTAGAGTCCACTACCTTTATCCTAAGACTACGAGGACTATATGGTTTGATGGGTGGATCGGGACCTATTTCAATTCCTAAATTTTCATCCAAGGATGGAAGATTAGATAACAGTTTTGGTTGAGGCTCCGGTTCATCAAAACTAGGAACTTCCTTAGAACTAAGAGAAAGGTTGTGATTACAAGTATTCAAACCTATTTCATCTAGTTGTGTTTGGTCCAAGGGCTCTACCTCTATTGGGGCTCCTATAGTCTCTTCTACTTCTTTCGGGTAAGTCACGGGTGGTGTGTATTCCTCAAGTGATGATGGGAGTTGTGGGGTACTTTTTAGGTTTGTACTATTTGCCTCATGCTTCCTTATCTCAATATCATCTATATCCTCATCATGTGTTCCTTGAGATTCAAAGTCATTGATCACAAAACCGAGGCCTTTTTGCCCAATATGATCATGCTCGGCTAAATCCTCCGTAATTGTGTCCTCAAGTTGTGATGTGTACAAACCTATCAATTCATTGAACTCATGGTTCACGGTTAGGAGGCTTTCCTCAAAATTTTTCCAAAGGGTCTTACTAAAAGGAATTGATCCTAACAATGATTGTTTAATATAGGCCACACATGCGCATAACTCATCAAACCTATCAAACTTTACACCCATCTCTTCTTGTATATATCTAAGATCACTTAAAAATTCATTGGAACAACAGGAAGCAAATCTATCTGAGTAAACTAATTGTTCCTCTATAGTTAATGATCTAAATGGAATTTCATCCGCCATGAAGACAAATGAAAATGGTTTTACAAACAAAGGGCACAAAGAAAAAGATAGACTAAAGAAAACCTAAAAATAAAAATAAAATCTTACTAGAAAGGAATCTAGCAAGTAGACCTAATAAAAAGAAATCCTAACCTAGACAATAACTATTCCCCGGCAGCGGCGCCAAAAACTTGATGCGTGGGGTTTGCACCAGGCTTTACCTCTCAAGGGATCTAGAGAAGCTTACAATCCCCACCAGGCAGTGTACCTGATCGATGTAGTATAGTATAATGACAAGTACCGGGGGATTGATCATTCAGCTAGGAATAGTGTCGCTAGGATTAGAAAACCTAAAGACTAGGTCTAGAGATGAGGGATGATTCTTTTTGTATTTTTTATATTTTTTAGAAAGCAAATTAAAATCTCGGGTTTGAAGGATTTGGGCGGAATTAGTTGCTAGTCAACTAACCCAATACTAAAGATGCAATCAAAATAAAATACTAAAAATGAAAATAAACTATATTAAACTAAAGTTGTGAGCAATATATGGGAGAAATGTGTTTACTTAGATTTCACTACTCCCTAGATATCTTTTACACGTTAATTACTTGTAATAGTTGCGTGGATGACGGATTGTATTCCTTAATACCATTCATGGGGTGGCGTACTTACTTCCCCAATCCTATGAGTGCCTACTTCACTCCTATGTCGAGCCGGCTAAGAAGCTCCTAACATGGGATCATTAGAATTTACTCATGCATTAAATACAACCAATAAAACCTAGTACACAACGGTTCATGTTTCCTAAGACGTTCAAGAATGTTACACATTGGAGATCTGCCAGTTTTCTTAAGCCTAACATTTAAATCATTCATCCAATACAACCATAAACAAGTAATCAACACATAATTAACATCTAGGTTTCATTAGATCTAAGCAAACACAAGATAAATCTAGCCTAGCATGTTGTAATCAAGACAAGCACAAGATATAGACAACCAACACATAGACATATTGATTGAATTAAGAGAAGACTTATCTCAATAGCACATGAAAGGATTCAAGGGCTGAAAACCCTTGAAAAAGCTGTAAAATACGTACAAGGTTCGGCCCTAGGGTTTCTCCACACAAGTTCCTCTCTAATGAATGAAAAATAGAAAACTATATATAGAGTTTAGAAGGTGACGGCGTCAAGAACAAATGTCTGACGCCGTCATCTCGCCGCCAAATAGTTCCTCGGACTGCCTAGATCTGGGTCTGACGCCGTCATGTATTCTCCTTATGCAGGCCGTCACAAAATTAACTCTTGACGCCCTTCTTGTGACGCCGTCAGGTTTGCACTGGGTCGTCACCACTTTTACTCTTGACGCCGTCATGATGTTCCTCTTGACGCCGTCATGATGTTCCTCTTGACGCCGTCAGGTACTGTTCTCAGCATGGAAAGTTAAGTCTTTGGCGTTTTCTTCACTTTTATGCTCCAAAAACGTCCGAATTGCTTCCTTTTCCAGATTTCACTCCCAAAGTACCTAAAATCACAAAAGGAACGATTTAGGGTAATATTTGATCAAATAAATTGAATTCTGGGCTTAAATAACCCCTTAAAAGTGGTTCATTTTTCGCCTCATCAACGACATTGCTTATTTGAGCTTAATACCTTAACAATCAAGCTTATAAGTCAACTGTTTGGCTTATTTGTGTGCATACAGCTTATTTTCAAGTTCCATAGAAAGTACCTTCACAAAAGTTTCATATTTTCAGTAGCCTAAGAGTTTTGTAAAAGAAAATTAAGAAAAAGACAAAAATAAGTAAAGTGATAGCTTCTATTTAAGCCCTTTTGGCTTATTTTCTGCTTATTTATAAGCATTTATCATTTTAAAATTTTTCTCGGGCTCCTTTTTAGTTAAAATAATTTTAGGAATTTTTTCAGATTTTTCCTTGTTCATTTAGTATTTTTTATATAATTAAATTTAGTTTAAATTAATTAAATAATTAGTTTTAATTAATAATTAATAATTAAAAAGTAGAAAAAATAAGTTTTCTGTTTTAAAATTAGGTTTATAATATTTTAGATTTTTCTAAATTTAATTTTCATTTTTCTAGTTAATTTTCATAATTAATTAATAATTAGTGTAATTTAGTTAATTAAAAAGTAATTAATAATTAGTAATTAATTGATAGTAATTAGTTAAATAGTTGTAAAAATAATTTTAATTTTCTAAAAACTTTCTTATAACTTTAGGATTGTAAAAATATAATTTTCACATTTGTAGGACTTTATTTGCTTACGTTTCACTTTTTATTTTGCGCGTTCGCGTTTATTTTAAATTCAAACGCGCGTTTTTTGGTTTCACTTACGTTTTTAGATATCTGATCTTCAGTAATAGTTATAATAGTGTTTCTAAGTCATTCTCAATCATAATCTCGTAGTTTAATCATAATAATCAAATTCCTGATCCTCCTGTTAAATCACCCGATCACTTAAAACGTTTTTAAATACAATTGCTTACCTCGCTGGGACATAACGACCCGGGAATACACTGTACTCCTTGGTTAGTTGGTTTTAGACGTTTGACGTGGTTGACCATCACCTGGGAAACTTAGTTGACCGTTTAGGATCAATCAACACACTACTTCAAATGAAACAAGAAGTTTGCAACCTTCGTACTTCGTTCAAATAGTATCACCACAATTTATTCTTTATTCTTCTTTATAGAAATTTTTTTTCTTTTTTTCTTTCCTTGGAATTCCAATTGAGTTTAGGGTTTTTAATAGGCTAAAAGGTTATATATTTCTCTTTATTTTTCTGGATATAAAAGAAACGAATAGATTGGCTCTGAGTTTTTAAACTAAGGGTATCTAGCACTAAATTTGGGTGCTACAATAGGGTTGATATGGTGGTTAGCTAATCAGTGTAATTAGCTAATAATATATTTTTATTGGATGGCTATTTGGTGTAATCCTAATTTGCCTATTTATCATTTAAAATTACTTATATCATATGATTGTGATCTTACTGCGGTGTCGTAAAGATTTCAAGTACAAGTTCTAGAATTAATATATCACTGGCACACTCGTAAACAAAGAAACAAGCACAATAGGAAAGGCTGAAAATTCCTCACATTTTAGCGGTAATGGATATGAACATGCAAGCAACGTTATCAATTCCGAGTCGAATCAGCTTAAATGACCTAAGATAATCTTATCTTCCAAAAAGTTTATGATGAGGCGAAAAATGATCCGTTTTTAGGGGCCATTTAAGCCGGAATTTGAATTTATTTGATCAAATATTGCCCTAAATCGTTCCTTTTGTGATTTTAAGTACTTTGGGAGTGAATTCTGAAAAAGGAAGCATTTTGGACGTTTTTGGAGCATAAAAGTGAAGAAAACGGCAAAGTCTTGATTTTCCTTGCTGGGAACAGTACCTGACGGCGTCAAGTGCAATTTTATGACGGCGTCAAGAGCAATTTTGGTGACGGCCCAGAGAAAACGTGACGGCGTCAAAACATGGCCATCAAGAGTAAAACTGGTGACGGCCCAGAACAAGATTACACATGACGGCGTTAGATCTGGATCTAGGCAATCCGAGAATATTTTTGGCGGCGGGTTGACGGCGTCATAACTTTCTTCTTGACGCCGTCACCTTATTAAATCTATATATAGTCTTTGTAATTTTCATTCTAAAGAGAGGAGAATTTTAGGGTCAAACTTAATAAACCCTAACACGACTTTTACAGTATTTTCAAGGGTTTTCACCCCTTGAAACCCTTCATGTTCAATTGAGATAAGTATCCTTTCACTTCATTCAATATGTCTATGTGTTGTTTGAATATATCTTACACTTGTCTTAATTTTTACATGCTAGGCTAGATCTCTTGTGTGTTTGTTTAGATGTAATGAAACCTAGATGTTGATTATTGGTTGATTGCTTGTTTATAGCTGTAATGGATGAACGATTTCAATATTAGGCTTAAGAAAACTGGCAGATCTCCATTGTGTAACTTGCTTGAACGTCTTAAGAAACATGAACCGATGTGTACTAGGTTTTTATGGTTGTATTTAATGCATGAGCGAATTCCAGTGATCCCATGTTAGGAGCTTCTTGCAGGCTCGACATAGGAGTGAAGTAGGAGCTTATAGAGTTGGGGAAGTAAGTACGCCACCCCACGACTGGTATTAAGGAATATAACCTGTCATCCACGCAGCTGTAACAAACAATTAACCTGTAAAAGATATCTAGGGAGTAGTGAAACCTAAGTAAACACAATTCTCCCATATATTGTTCACACCATATTAGTAATTAGTTTTATTTTCATTTTTGTTATTTTATTTTGATTGCATCTTAGTTATTGGGTTAGTTGACTAGCAACTAATTCCACCCACTCTTCCAAAAAACTGAGATTTTTACTTGCTTTCATAAAAACATAAAAATACAAAAAGAATCATCCTTCACCTCTAGACCTAGTTTTTAGGCTTTCTAATCCTAGCGACACTATTCCTGAGTTGAACGATCAATCCCCCGGTACTTGTCACTATACTATACTGCAACAATCAGGTACACTGCCTGGTAGGGGTTGTAAGCTTCTCGAGATCCCTCGAGAGGTAAAGCCTGGTGCAATTCCCACGCATCAAGTTTTTGGCGCCACAGCCCGGGGAATAGTTATTGTCTAGGTTAGAATTTCTTTTTATTAGGTCTACTTGCTAGATTCCTTTCTAGTAAGATTTTATTTTTATTTCTAGGTTTTCTTTAGTCTATCTTTTTCTTTGTGTGTTTGTTCGTAATTTTCATTGACTATTCCGTTCACCATTATGGAGAACGCGAATCCACCATACTACCGACCACAAAATTCACCCACTCCTAATGACATCTTGATGTTTAAACAACATGAAGATGAACCTATCTATGATGCATGGGCTCGTTTTAAATATTTACTCCGAAAAGTCCCTCATCATAATTTCGATCTGTGGTCCCAAATTGAAATATTTTACCATCGTGTCGACCACTATACCAAAATGGACATTGACCATGCCGCAGATGGGGACCTTTGGGGATTAAGTGCTGATGAAGCATGGGAAGCCATAGAGAATTGTGTCATACTTGCCAAAAAAATGGACAACCCAACAAACGTTGTTACGGATCAATTGATAGCAAGTTTAAGGGAACAAGCAAGAAGATTGTTTGGGGATAAACCTATAGACGAGATAACTTGGTGCACGGGGTGGTTTGATTTCACCACAATACAAGCTAAGCACATTGGTAATCTTGATAAGATGGAGGATAGAGTTTAAAATTTAAGCCCACCAAGTACCCCACTAGTCCTACCATCATTTGAAGCATACACACCGCCCGTGACTTATCCGGAAGAAGTAGAAGAGACTTTAGGAATCCTAATTGAGGTAGAACCTTTGAACCAGACACAACTAGAGGATATAGGTTTGAATACTTATAATGATAACCTTACTCCTAGTTCCAGGGAATTTCCTAGTGTTGATGAACCGGAACCTCAATCTTCACATAACTTTCCATCCTTAGATATATATCTAGGAGACAAAAGAGGAGCCGACCCACCCATCAACCCATGTAGTCCGGGTAGTCTTAGGATAAAGGTGGTAGACTTTAAGCCATGTAGAGAGGAAGCCAATATAGGAGTGGAAAATGACCTTACATGCTTACATCACCCATTTATGATTGATCACAAGAAACATTATGGGTTTAAACCGGGTTTATTAGGTCAAGATGGATTCCCAACTAGGAGTGTCACAACTCACCATTTCAGGTCATTTTCCAAACTTAGACAATTTACTATTCATAAATCACTATTCATCAAAACACTATTCATCATTTTACTATTTATCGTTTTACTATTCATCATTTTTTAGGTCAGTTAGATATTCCGAGAAGCGTTCAAAAATATTACTATTCACAAAACACTATTCATTTCCGGGAGAAAAACACTATTCATGTGCATTACTCATTTCATCGTAAATTTAGTTTACGGATATTTAAATTCACGTAACCGAATTGGTTCAGGTGCGAATTCATGCTTTATCAGTAGGGACATTTCATACGGACTAGAAATAGTCTACATTTCATCATAATTGCATTTGCATACTATACCACTCGTAGGATATTCAAATTAATATTTTTGGTATATTTAACGTTTTACGTATATTTATTTTTAATTAAACGTTAATATGCGATTAATAAATATGACTAACATATCTAACAATCCCCACAATAGTCCCGATATATTTTTAAACCCCTTACAACATCACAAAGATTATAAAATTCATTTACCCGGTATTTTGGAAATTTATTTAATTTATAACGTAAGTTTAATATAATTACGACGGTTTTCGTGGAAACTAAATAATAATTATCCAAACACTCAATAATTGTACCCAACATATTTTTATCATTTTTATGACTTTATTATGTCCCGGATAACTTCGTTAAAATTGATTTCTAGCAAACCCGGTACCCGATTAAAACTAACTAACTAATATAACACTAAAACTACAACTAAAACTACACTTACACTACAACTAGTTCCTAATTAAATCAAGCTAGTCTTGCCCTTTTTCCTCTATGTCAAGCCGACCCACAACCCCCCCTTAACCTCTAGCATTTATTACATTTAATCTATTTTAATCTAGGGTAAATATCTATTGAAACTTATCCTAAACTCATCACAATCCTTAGAAGCAAAGTAGAAACTTTCCTCTCTTCCTCTCATCTCAAAACGCACGACCAAAACACAATCAAGAAGCAAAATCCATCATTTTTCCAAGATCAAGTTATATTTAAGCTTATTTGGTGATCCTTGTTAGAGTTTTGAAATAAAAACTCAAGGTTTATTAGGTTTTACTCATCCAAGCTCTCTAATCTTTCAAAGTAAGTTGTCAAACTCATTTTCATAATTTCTTCAAGTTATTTTCATGATCATATGATTTCTATACAAGATTACATGCATATGTTAGTTTATACCACTCATTCTTATATATTTATATCTTTGAAACCCTAGAAATGGAAACCCTTGGTAGATCTACTTGGATGATGTTGTTTAAGAACCCATGACACTCTAAGAAGGTGTATGGTAGGAATAAACTAGATTTGTGGTGATTGGAAGTGATTTGGTTGAAGTTGAAACTAGTTTGGAACCCTATAATTGATTTTTAAACAAGTATAGAAACCTACTGTCCCAAAACGCCAAACCCAGAAAACTCAGGGACTAAGGGGTAAGTTTGGACCAAAGATTTATAAAATACTTTCAAAAACGAAACCGTAGGCGAAAGAACGGATTAAAACGAGTTTATAACGAAGGAGATATGATTTTTGCAAGTTTAACGACGAAAACTATTTTTCTGAAAATATTCATGCTGTTGGACGATTTTCAACGGACAAACCGAGGCGTTAGACGTAACCTAGAGAAGCCGAGTTATCAAAAATATATTAGTACATGCTAAGACGAATCCGTGGATATAAAGAACGAGGAAAATGAACTTATAACGACAAAGATATACACGTTTCAATATCGTCAAAACTCTATTTATATTAGTAGTCACTAATAGAAATAATAAACTACGTACTAAATACTATATTTTCTAGATATATTGTTCAAGAGCTATACTCTTAACCAATGAAGTACGTATGACCACAAGCTTATTTATACGACTACTAGATGTTATTTCAGGGTTTTCAAAGCGAGGAATTAAACACAAACATTATATGTACGATATATATTACGACTAGTTTTTATAAGTTTAGATAGACTTATTTTTCCCAAGTTATGGAAAACAATATACTTTGACAATAACTAGTATTTTCAAGTTACGAGTGGTATAGGTATCATGTGCATGTATATCCTCTACATCATTTCATGATCTAAAGTAGATCATTATCATTCATATTAGGTTGCGGCTAGTGTTCGCGCCTTATTGTCCTGATCATTTTACCATCATTGAATCATCACTTCAGTTGAGTTTTCATATCCCCGTTTTAATTCAATATTTTGATTTCAAATCCCACGGGGGAGAATACATTGCATCACCTATGTTTTTTTGTACATGCCAAAGTATAAATTCCTTACATTGCTTAAGTTGCCTTATTACCACGTCACGACAAGTCCCCTTTATTATCATGGACCGTTAATTAATCTACAAGCGAGAGTGAGTGAATAGATCTATTGAGGGTGACTCCTCCATCCGTGTTTGGGTTGCTCCAACGGAATTACGGATGCATTTCATGTCTAATATATTTAGAGTGTCTGGTAAACACTCATTTGGGGCCAATTTAATTGCGTCTAGCTTCGGGGTCATGAGCTTAAGAGCCAATGTAAATTTTATTACTGAAATCTTATTACTTTACTTTTTACTTATGGCTATTGTACATCCGATTTAACTTATAAACCTATGATTATTCACCAACATTCGTGTTTGTGGAAAACTAGAAGGGGGGGTTGAATAGTTTTACGTCTTTTTAATTTTATTTTGAAAACTTAGTTTAGTTTTAAAACCTTGTTTGCTTTTAAAACTTTGATTCAATCTTATGTGAACTCAAATCTTGAACAATATGAACAAGTATATCTAAGTATAAACAATAATAATAATGTATGCTAAGTATGTGAAATCAACACATGCATAATATAAACAATTGTAGCTATATACGAGAGATAAGTACATAATCGTTTATTTTATAATCCTTAGTTATATTTTGTATGAAAACTATACTTGATCGAAATGATCAATTATATGTATGTAACCTTTTTAGTTTGATTGTAAAAACTTTGTTTTGTGAATAAAACTTTCGTTTGATCTTTAAGTAAAATCAATACTAGCACTATATGAGCAACTATATATATACGTCTACGTCTTACAAAAGTAATAACGATATAAGCAAGATAATAAGTAAGATATGGAAAGATCTAACCGCGAGACAAAGGATTTATAGTGGTTCGGCTACAAGGACACCTTCCTTGCCCTACTCCACTCCTCGAGTCACCTACTCGAGAGTTTTCTTCACTATATCAACAAGCTCCCTTATGGCGGAGAAAACCTTACACACCAATTACACACCAATTACACACCAAAGCTTCGTCACAACGAAATCACACCTTCTTCACAACTACTTCACACCAATCTACTACACACCTATCTTCACAACTACTTCACACCAATATACTACACACCTATCTTCACAACTACTTCACACCAATCTACTACACACCTATCTTCACAACTACTTCACCCCAATCTACTACACACCTATCTTCACAACTACTTCACACCAACTATCTTTACTACAATCTAGTTCACACCTATCTTCTATACACCAATTATCTTCACTACAATCTACTAGCCAATCACACTATCTATATTCCTAACACAACTATCTACAATCAAATATTCACAACACACTACACAAAGATATATGTAAATATTCTTGATGATGCATCAACAACTTGGATGTGGAGGTCACAACAAGTTGTAATACTTCTTGTCTTGGAGGATAGAAGTATTCTTCTCTTGCACTTGAGAGGATGATGTAAGAATCACTTTGAAACAAAGGATTATGTATTTATGATCAAAGGATTTGGAGAATAGAAATGGGGATCTAGAACAGAAAGTTTAGGAGTGCAAAAGGTAAAAAAATTCTGTGGGATGAACCAGTATTTATAGGAAAAAAAATACTGTTCTGGAGCGTGGCCGGTCCCCTTAATTAGGGGCCGGTCCCCTTAATAATTAAGGGGGCCGCCTAGGGAATTAAGGGGGCCGCCCCTCCAGAACGTTGGGTTTATTTGTCTTTTTGTGGGGAAGGTTTTTCTGGATTAGATTTGCCATTTTTGGTTGGAAATTTGAATTCATATATTTACAATGAATTAAACATATTCCTTTAATTCCAAAAATGTTTTGTAAAAGATATAAAATGTTTTGTGACATTTTATAAAAAGTCTAGTGTTTAAGAAAATTGTTCCTTTGATCATAGAATGCAATAAACACTTTGTTTATTCATACCTTAAGTGATTTGGATGTAAAGACAAATGTTAAGCACTAAAAACTTGTTTACGTCATAAGTTTTAGATTAATGAGTTTATGCTTTGTAATTATCAAAACATAGAGACATTGTTAATATGTTAACAATGTTTTTAGACATTATTAATTTATGTCAACAATCTCCCCCTTTTTGATGATTACAAAACCTTAAACTCTTTAAACCTAAAAATTAATTTTTAGACAAGTATTAGAGTTTAACATTCACTTCTCCCCCTTTTTGTAAAATCAAAAAGGTTATGCCGACTAGCTTCGTAAATGAAGTTAGACGGGATAAAAGCTCCCCCTTGATGTGTGCTCCCCCTTGTTCGATGGCACCAAGGGATCGAGATATGGAATGCTCGCAAGAAAAATATTAGAAGCACAAGCATATATAGAAGAATATGCAATATACAAATAACAAGCATAGTAAACAAATATTAAGGATACATAACAATTAATTCAAAGTGATTATGTTAAAAGATCCTAATTTGCCAAAGAGAGCCATCGGACTTGCTTGTAACAAAAGGTTGGTTGATTCGTATTTGAAAGTGAAAATCATAAGCATATGGTATGCTTAGATGGTTGATGATGGAGTGTTTGGAATGAGGATGGTTGAGTTAGGATAAGGTTGTTGAATTAATGGAGGTTGTTGGATTAATGGAGGTATATGTTCGGGTCATGAATGTTGGATAGTTTGGTGGTGGAGAGTTTGTAGCGGAAGAGGTTGATTGAGGTTTTGGATGTTGTTCAAGTGAGGGTATTGGATGTGATCTAGTGAGAAGATATTCAATCTAAGTGTTCATTGAATGCAATGGTTTTTAGGAGAAAGATGCAACAAGGTCAATTGTTGACATGCTTCTCAAGTTGATTTATGTTGTGTGGTGATGAGGGTGATCTAGATGAAGGTGGATCCAAATTGCGTTGAGCAAGATGTAAGGCTAAAAGAGCACTAAGCTCATGGGCTTCTTTTAGCGCCTCAACGAACTTCAAGTGTTCGGAGGAAGGTGATGGTGGTGGAGCATGATAGTTGTCTTGGGTGATGGTTTGAACATGCAACATAGGAATGGCATGTGAAGTTGTAGGATGTGGTGGTGATACTCTTGGTGGTGGAGACATGTTTGAGCTTGGGTAATCATGAAAATATGATATGTGTGGAAGAGATCCTTCATGAGTGGATGGTGTTTTTGTTGAATGAGCAACATGTAAAGTGTTGGTAATGAGGTTGGGATTATTGTTTTGGGATTGTGCATGCTCATCATAAGAATGAGCATTAGTCGAAGCACGAATGGATGATTTGTTGTTAAATGGATCATTTGTGTGAGAGTGAGGTTTAGGTGTTGGTTGATTATGAACAACATCGCTTGAGTTGTGAAAAGATTATGAGGTTTGAGTGTAATGTAGAAGGATATGGGTGAGTAAAGGTTTTTGATATGTAATGTTGGTGAGAAGGAAAGTGAGGTGTTAGGTAAGTAATGTTTGAAAACATAGGAGGAATTTGGTGTTGGATGTTTGACAACGTCACTTGATTTGACGGAATTTTAAAGGAAGTTAGGCTTTCTTCTCCAAACAAGTTTCTTGGTGGTTTTGGTTTAATGGGAGAGGAAATGATGAGATGAGTGGAGATTGAGAGGAATGAGAGTGTTTATAATGTAGGATTGGTGGGATCAAGGATGAATAAACATTGATGGAAGGTTTAGGATAAAATAGGTTTGTGAATTTTGGGGAGTGTAGGATGAAATGGGCTAAAAAATAGAAAAGGGAAACAACACCTTCGACCATCAGATGGCCGGTCCCCTTAATTGGAGGCCGGTCCCCTTAATAATTAAGGGGGCCGCCTTATGATTTAAGGGGGCCGCCCATCTGGTGATTCCCAGATTGCCAGAAAAGGGTTTTTGGTAGTGAATTGCAGAAAGGTTGTGTTTTTGGTTTCAACCAAGTCCAACTCTTTGAGGCAATTAAGCATATACTAATTATGTAGGCAATTATGTAGCCAAAGCATGTTAACCAAAGAGATTAAGTAAACAAGCAATTTCATCTAGCATGCAAACATACTCATCAAGCAAGTAAAAATATAAGTGCTAGGAAACAATAAGCAACATCAAGTATTTCATAACTACATAATAATGAGGATTAATCCTAATGTGTATCAATGTGCAATAAGTGGATAGTTATGATAGCATGTATTTCTAGACTTGTTACAAACAAAGTCTTAATGAACAAACCATGGTCCTCTTGATTTGATTTAGTTCACTTATAAGTGTCATTTATATAAATATAGATGACAAATATGAGATCACCATGCATGATTTTAAAAGAGACGTTTTTAGCATTATTCAACAATGTTTGAAAGTAAGTTTTCACTTGGATGTGAGAGTTATTTGAATAAAATAGATTGGGTTTTTACTTCAAAATGTGTGAATGAACGGTAAAGAATATTTTCCCAATCTTTAGTTTTGATCAAAACAAAATTGTGGATATTGATAGTGAAAACATGTTATTTAAAAGTGGGATAGTTATTTGAAAGACTATTTTCCAAAATGTGAGGTTTTTGCATATTTTTAGGGATATTAGATTTTTGACAACAAATATCATAAATCAAATATTTTAAAAAATGTTTATTAAAGATCTCATGCTCAAGAGGATTGGTTAAGCCTATTATTGTCTCATGCTATCGTTTCTACATATCCTATGATCCTAAAGGAAATGAAGACGATAATTTATATGTTAGATGCGAGAGTGTTGAATGGGGTATAACCTAACATCTATAGTTCCTTTGTTTTCGCACGCTTATCTGATTTAATGCCATAGTCTACGAGAGCTTGTTTCATCCATAGTTTTCTTACGCGAGGGATCTAATCCTACTTCTATATCAACGATTAATCCACTTAACTCATTTCACTTCATCACCATGAGTTTCCTAATAGTATTATATAGAAGATTTCCATTTTCTATTTTGTTCGGCAATGAACAATTTTATCTTATTCCTAGGAAAGTCAACCAATGATGTTTTTAGGTTATAAGAATATAAGCAATTATGTACTAAGCATTAATCTAACTAATCATTTATCTAAGCATGCAAATTATAGTGATGAACTTAAAAGAAACACGTACCTTTTAGTCTTCAATGGAATATCTTCAAGCACTTCAAGTGACCATGTTGACTTATAGAAGTCATTTGTAGATGATATTCCAACTTCTTCCAAGAATGACAATTTAGCCACTTGGTCCCCATTGTCTCATTGGTCCAAACATATTTGACATTTGGCAGGGATGCATGTATGGTGGTAATATTTCCCAAGGATTGTAACTTGGTTGATAATTCCACATTTGATTTCTAGTGTTATTGTAATATTGTCTATTTAGATTTCTTCTAGGTTGAGATGTTTTAGATCTTGGATGATGATTTTTAGGTTTTCTTGGTGGTGGAGTTTTAGATCTAAATTTAGGTTTAGAGGATCCTACTTCGGTCTTTAAGGATGGTTTATAAAAAGTTTTTACTTTTTCATCATTCGCAATGGGTATTTTTCTATCTTTTGTAAGTATATACTTAGGATTTGATTCTAATAATTTTTGTTTACTAGATTCACATTCAAACTTTATACTTTTATTTTCACTAGTTAAAACATTAGTTGAAGTTAATCCTAGACTGGTTTTATCTCCCGAAGTTTCTTGAGCACTTAGTATTTTCTTAAGTGGGTTATTACTATTTTTAAACCTGTCAAGTTTGAAAATTTCATCTTTAAGTTTTTCGTTTTCATTTTTAACCTCTAAGCAAGTTTTACATTTTACAAAAACTTCTTTTCCTTTTTCCAAATGTTGTAGTTTAATTTTTAATTCGAGTACTTCATTTTCTAATTGATTATTAATATGTTTTAGTGACTTATTTTTAGCTATAACCTTTTGACCTAATTTGCATAACCTATTATATTCACTATCTAGGTCTTTTTCATCTAATGATAAATTTTCGTCACTAAAGTATTCGGTTTCGGAACGTACCTTGCTTGATGTCTTAGCCATAAGACACTTTTCTTCATTTGTGGTTTCTTTCTTGTCCTCATCGCTATCACTCCAAGCACCTCCAATAAACGCCTTTTGATTTTGATCTCTTGACATCATTGGACACTTTCCGATGAGATGATTTGGATTGCCACATTTAAAACACTTCCTTTCATTATATGGTTTCCTAATGTATCTTCCTCGTCTTTTGAAGAATTTCTTGAAGTCTCGTACTGCCATAGCATACTCTTCATCGTCACTTTTGGAGGTTGAGCATTCTTCATCACTAGAGTCCTTTTTAGCTTTCAACGCAATTGATTTGCTTTGCTCCCTTTTTCCTTTGACCATCTCGGAGTCTTTCTTTATTATTTCTTCGTAAACCTTTAAGTTACCGATCAATTCATCAAGTTGTAGAGTTGACAAATTCTTTGATTCTTCAATAGCCGTGACTTTAGCTCGCCATTTTGGATGAAGAGCCCTAAGAAATTTCCTGACAAAATTCTTACTAGAAAAATTCTCATCAAGTGCTTTTAGACTTGTGATAATAGTGTTAAACCTATCAAAAGCATTATCAATTGATTCCTCTTCCGGAATCATAAATTGCTCATATTGTTGCATAAGTAGATCTATTTTGTTATCCTTGACTTGACTATTACCTTGGTGAGTTATTAGTAAAGAATTCCAAATTTCTTTTGCGGTTTCACACATAAAGATCCTTTCGTATTCTTTACGTGGTAACGCATTGTAAATAACCATTTTTGCTTCATTGTTTTTAGAAAGTCTTCTTTTTAAATCATCATTTTGTTTTTCAAAAGGTACTATTTCATCTTTATTTGTTTCGGGATTATTTTGAGTAGGTAAAAAATCACCATTAGTAATAACATGCCAAAGATCTAGATCCTTTGATTTCACATAAGTTTCGAATCGATTTTTCCAATATAAAAATCCATCACTTTCAAATAGTGGTGGTCTTTGCATAGATTGCCCTTCTAAATATTTTTCAGATTCCATAGATCGTTGCAAGTTTTAAAATACAATATATTTTAAAAATCTTGCTAGACGTGGCTCTGATACCAATTGTGGAAAACTAGAAGGGGGGGTTGAATAGTTTTACGTCTTTTTAATTTTATTTTGAAAACTTAGTTTAGTTTTAAAACCTTGTTTGCTTTTAAAACTTTGATTCAATCTTATGTGAACTCAAATCTTGAACAATATGAACAAGTATATCTAAGTATAAACAATAATAATAATGTATGCTAAGTATGTGAAATCAACACATGCATAATATAAACAATTGTAGCTATATACGAGAGATAAGTACGTAATCGTTTATTTTATAATCCTTAGTTATATTTTGTATGAAAACTATACTTGATCGAAATGATCAATTATATGTATGTAACATTTTTAGTTTGATTGTAAAAACTTTGTTTTGTGAATAAAACTTTCGTTTGATCTTTAAGTAGAATCAATACTAGCACTATATGAGCAACTATATATATACGTCTACGTCTTACAAAAGTAATAACGATATAAGCAAGATAATAAGTAAGATATGGAAAGATCTAACCGCGAGACAAAGGATTTATAGTGGTTCGGCTACAAGGACACCTTCCTTGCCCTACTCCACTCCTCGAGTCACCTACTCGAGAGTTTTCTTCACTATATCAACAAGCTCCCTTATGGCGGAGAAAACCTTACACACCAATTACACACCAAAGCTTCGTCACAACGAAATCACACCTTCTTCACAACTACTTCACACCAATCTACTACACACCTATCTTCACAACTACTTCACACCAATATACTACACACCTATCTTCACAACTACTTCACACCAATCTACTACACACCTATCTTCTCAACTACTTCACCCCAATCTACTACACACCTATCTTCACAACTACTTCACACCAACTATCTTTACTACAATCTAGTTCACACCTATCTTCTACACACCAATTATCTTTACTACAATCTACTAGCCAATCACACTATCTATATTCCTAACACAACTATCTACAATCAAATATTCACAACACACTACACAAAGATATATGTAAATATTCTTGATGATGCATCAACAACTTGGATGTGGAGGTCACAACAAGTTGTAATACTTCTTGTCTTGGAGGATAGAAGTATTCTTCTCTTGCACTTGAGAGGATGATGTAAGAATCACTTGGAAACAAAGGATTATGTATTTATGATCAAAGGATTTGGAGAATAGAAATGGGGATCTAGAACAGAAAGTTTAGGAGTGCAAAAGGTAAGAAAATTCTGTGGGATGAACCAGTATTTATAGGAAAAAAAATACTGTTCTGGAGCGTGGCCGGTCCCCTTAATTAGGGGCCGGTCCCCTTAATAATTAAGGGGGCCGCCTAGGGAATTAAGGGGGCCGCCCCTCCAGAACGTTGGGTTTATTTGTCTTTTTGTGGGGAAGGTTTTTCTGGATTAGATTTGCCATTTTTGGTTGGAAATTTGAATTCATATATTTACAATGAATTAAACATATTCCTTTAATTCCAAAAATGTTTTGTAAAAGATATAAAATGTTTTGTGACATTTTATAAAAAGTCTAGTGTTTAAGAAAATTGTTCCTTTGATCATAGAATGCAATAAACACTTTGTTTATTCATACCTTAAGTGATTTGGATGTAAAGACAAATGTTAAGCACTAAAAACTTGTTTACGTCATAAGTTTTAGATTAATGAGTTTATGCTTTGTAATTATCAAAACATAGAGACATTGTTAATATGTTAACAATGTTTTTAGACATTATTAATTTATGTCAACAGTGTTGACTTTTTAGCAATGTATTTTCAGGTTATTAAGGTAGCTCATGTTGCATACATTTGGACCTTCATGGAGTCGCGGAGTCGACACGTCTCACCATATATTTCTGCACTTATGAAACGTTTGATCTTGTTGGACTTATTTTACCTAAATTGACAACACCTTTTGGGACCTATGTTTTGTAAACTCTGAATGTTTTAATGATCAAACGCTATATTTTCTAAACGACACTTTAGGTCGTTCAATATGACTGTAACTGTGATGCTATGGCAGTCACCCCCAGGTATTCCATTCCGCTGTTAAAATAGGTATTTTGGGGGTGTGACAGATTGGCATCAGAGCTAAGGTTATAGCGAACTAGGATGTATCTTGGACCCTAGACTATAACCACATCATCATAGCATCTCATCATTTCATCATAAGTGCATATTTACTACATATGTTATTTCATGCATACACTGTGCGAGTTATTTATACCCATATTCATATATAATTATATTGACCTGGTTCACAAGTGACATGTCTTCAGATACCCACCCTGTCATCCTCTCACCGGATTCCGACATTGAAGATGCCTTGTCATCTTCCACTACCATTATACCACCAGTTGCACTTACACCACCATTAGCACCATTGATTTGTCATAGGAACAGGGTTTTCCTATCATTCAGCCCATATATAGAATGTCGTTTGGTAGTGTATTCAGACTTAATCTTAATGGACTTATTAGAATGCTTATTGCAAAGAAGATAGTATGTTTTCTTTTCTTCACTAGTAGAGCACTCACTACTCAGGTACTACCACCACCATCAATTACTTATTACACTATTGGTCGTCCCAAAATGCGTACTTCAGTTTTACCTCTTAGATGTCGCGAGATAGCGTGAAAGAGGGTAGTATTCCATTCACTATTATCACCATCATCTCCTAACTCACCACTAGGATCTTATCGTCATCAATTTTATTCTCATCATCTAGAGTACCACCATTGTCATTTTCTTTTTCCATTCCCACTTTCCATGAATTAGATAACACCTGGTAGATAATACCAATATCACGGACTCAACAGGAACATCCGCAGATTCCTCAAGAATGGTTTGGAACCTACACTATCTAGGATATGATCGATGCACAACTACAGACACCACCTCAGGACTATCTCGACCTTATGATGCCATAAACCCTGGTTTCACTCAGAGGGACACCAGAAAGTCTCTGGACTAGACTTATATCTTTTCTAGCTTTTACTATTATCCTAGCCACAGAGAGTGTGGGACATAGTCTAAAGAACTTGTTGTCTTTTGATTGTTGTACAAACAAATACATCAAGTGTGACTCTACTATGTAAGGAATGGTTGTGCTACTTATGATATCGGTTCACGTAGACCGAAATTTTCATGTATTATATTCATGTGTTGTGAATATGATGATTTTTATTAACTATATATTCTCATTGTCTCTTATGATTTGATGAAGATAGATTTAAGCAAACCACTCCAAGCATGACGCAAGCTGCTGTTGGACAAGTCATTGCCAAGAACATAGCCACCGCCCTCACCAAGGAACTTACTCACGTTGAATTTATGGGTTGTAATCCCCCCTCCTTTAGCGGAACTAGAGACACAAAGGAATTTCTCAAATGGTTTGAAGAAATAGAAACAATATTTCGATGTGGCGACTGTCGTAAGGAAGACAAGGTTAAGTTCGCCACATGCACTTTTCAAGATCATGCCTAGGAATGGTGGACCAAACATGTTAAGATACTGGGAGTTGATGCTACTTACTCACACTCTTGGGAGAAACTAAGAAGGATGATGGGTATAACATTTTGTGTAAGAAGTGAATTACGAGCAATAGAACAGGAAACACTAAACTTTACCATGGTAGGAGACGATGTTGACAAGTACACTACCCGTTTTTACGAATTAACATGACTAGGCCCTGCAATGGATGAACCGGAAAACAAGAAACTTGAAAGGTACATCGGGGGACTCTCCCCTGAAATTCGTACATTGGTCATCTCATTGGAACCCGATGCCATGTCTGAAGCTATCAAAATGGCGATCGAAGCAAAGGAACACATAGCTCACACCAAGACATTAGGAAACAATAGCGACAACAAAAGGAAGTGGAACAACAATCGAGGTGGGAATGCCACACAAGGACCACACAAGAGACAAGGAGTTGCTAAGTCTTATGCTGCAGGCCTAAATGAAAAGAAAGATTACCTTGGTATTTTACCTAAGTGTGAAAAGTGTCAACATCATCATAACCCAGGCCGTTGCTCAGAACCATGTGGCAACTGTAAGAAGGTTACTCACAAAACCAGGGATTGCAGGTTTCCAATTGTGGGTGATAATCAGAAACCATCAATAACATGTTTTGGCTGTGGTGTAGTTGGACACTTCAAGAGTGAATGCCCAGAGTTGAGAGACCTGAACTGGAGGAAGAAGTTCATGTTTTAAACCATAGTTCGAGCCCTTTAGGGTTGTACTTCTCTTTTGTATTTTCCGTTAGTACGTTGAAATAACCTAGTTGTATTAAGCACTCTTTTATCCAATGTAATATCTATCCTTTGTTATCTTAGTGATAATCGTAACCTTCGTTTATTCCGTTTTCTATTCCAATCGCTCAATCTTTAATCGTTTCGCAACATTATACCATTGTCTTATTAGGGATTAGGACGATTTCATTTTTGACGGATTAGTAGACTATTACCATTCCATAAGATACACCCATGTATCCAATAAACTTTACAACAAATTTTACTTCAAGCTATTTCACTACCCTATGGGGAAATTGTTTTACAGAATTTCTAAAATAAGCTATTTTGTTACCACTTTATAAATTGATTTTTTCGTCATTACACCAAGTATTTACTATTATTACGCGAAACAATTTTCATGTTACTTGAAAGGAAATATCAGGATACCATTTTTAATAACAATGCGTTGAACACCATCTAAAACTTTTGAGAAAAGTAATACTATTTTGACAAAATCAAGCATCACATCATTAGTCCTCAATTATACATAGCCTGATCACCTATGTATAATTCAGGAAGGATTATGCCATGAAGAAATAATTACCTTTTTAAAGGATTGCTAATAACAATCTTCATTTAAAAGCTCTGTAACAAAGAAACTCTTTCATAAATATCTCTTTCTGACAAACTTTCCTTGGATACTTACCCTACCTATTACTCACTCAGCCATTAAGTTGGATTGTTCCATTTACTTCTCTAGGAGAGACTTTCCATATCAATTACAAGTAGGATTCCTCGATACAAGAAAATCAATGAAAGGATTACAGAACTACTAATCAGGACTAAAAGTATATAGTAAGAAAATTCATAACTCAACAGAAATCTTAAGATACTGCGAGACCATCCGAATCACCATCTCTGACCTAGTTGTCAAATTTTATCATTCAAAGTACTAACTAGACGGAGTTACATGATCGAACACAATGTGAAGGTACGCTAAGCAACACTATAGAAATAAACCAAGCCTCCTAACCGATACTGTAGAGTGTCCCATTTAAACATGGCCTCATCCAAACGCAAACTTCCCTGCAGTGAGTTTTCGCCAAGGATAATTGATTTGAATTAAGGATATCGATATAGATTCCCCTAAGGAGTTGTGTTCTCTAGAAATTTCAGATAACCTCATTTTCATACCAAGAAAGGGATCCGACCCGAATATATATTTTGCCAACACGATGATAATTTCAACGATAAACCACTTCAGGACTTAAGTTAGTTTGAATACCTAGGCTTGTAGTTTTGTCTGATAACCACCAATTGGCATTATCCAATCTCAGGAACTAAACGTTAGACATCTATGCATTTATGCGAACATTACCTATCCTACTATTTTATCCTTGTTAATACTTTCACTTTTGAATGAAGTTGATTTAAAATTGTGTTTATACAAATCACATACCACATAGAAAATAAATTCTGGAATTCCTATTTTGAACAAGTACAATCCTTTTTGGTCAATATTTAGCAAAACCATCTTACAGCGAGAAATATATAAACATCAAACTTTGGTAAACAGTCCTAATCACAACATGTTTGAAAACAATTTCACATTTCATAACTACTGAATTTTAAATCATCAAGAAAGATATTACCTAGTAAATCATTTGCTCCATTTTCTAAATTCGTTTATTCAGAAAAAGATTTCAACCAAAACTCACAATCGCGAGACAAATTTCCAAAACTAATCACCATACTACATCACTTATGTATTTAGGGTTTGGTGATTTGACAATAGAGAACCTTGGAATATTTGATGAAGGAAATTAAGAGGGACACCATAAATTAATTACGAACTTCAATAATAGAGACCAAGCCCAATAGGCAAAGAAAGAGACATGTCTTATCATCCGTTAGAACAAAACACAAGGAATCAAAAATTGTTACCCATATTCTATCCCCTTCAGATAACGCCAAGTTCGAAAGACAGAACGTTGTGGAATTAGTCACAAGATTTATTGTACCCATTTCAATTATTCCTGATAAAGGTAATCGAATCACCTCAGACTCCTAGCAATCATTTTAAGACTTCCTTCGGAACCCCATTTAGATGTAAACACTGCCTACCATCCTCAGACCAATGGTCAAAGTGAAAGGACAATTCAAACATAGGAAAGATATACTCAGAGCATGAGTGATTGACTCTAGAAATGGTTGGACTAACCATTTACCATAAATCAAAATTATTTGCAAACATAGTTATCGCGCGAGAGTAGAGACTACATCATTTGATGCACTCTATGGTCGAAGTGCCAATATCCATTGGCGGATTGAAATTTGGAAAAGCCCAACTCACTAGTCCAGTAGGCATTCATGAAATAACTAGGAATTTCCTACAAATCAAGAATCAGTTACAAGTTCGATAAGTTGTAAACCCTTAGAATCTCAAGATAATGGCAGGATCATGTTGAAGGTTCTGCCTAGGAAAGGTACGATACCATTCAGAAAAATTCGGGAAGTTAAACCCGATATATACTGGACCAACTAATATTTCAGACAGAGTAGGCCTAGTGGCCGTCAGACTTGAGCCTTGTTAGAGAACAGAAGGTTATACAAACATGTTTCACATTTTCAATTCCCAAGAAATGTCATTCAGATGAGTCACTCATGATTCCATTGGAAGGAATCCAACCCAAAGACAAACGTAAACCTGGTTAGAGAACCAGTAGAAATCATGGACTGTTAGGTCGAACAGTAGAAGCGAAGTCGAATTCCTATTGTGAAAAATTCGCTAGAATTCTCGAAGAGGTCCCGAGTTTACTTGGGAACGGGAAGACCAAATGCGACTCAAGTATCCACATCTTTTCACCAAGTCTATTTCCGAGACCAACACCAGCTAAATTCAGGGACTGAATTCCTTTTTCGGTGGGCGACTGTCACAACTCACCATTTCAGGTCATTTTCCAAACTTCGACAATTTACTATTCATAAATCACTATTCATCATAACACTATTCATCATTTTACTATTCATCATTTTTTAGGTCAGTTTGATATTCCGAGAAGCGTTCAAAAATATTACTATTCACAAAACACTATTCATTCCCGGGAGAAAAACACTATTCATGTGCATTACTCATTTCATCGTAAATTTAGTTTACGGATATTTAAATTCGCGTAACCGAATTGGTTCAGGTGCGAATTCATGCTTTATCAGTAGGGACATTTCATATGGACTAGAAATACTCTACATTTCATCATAATAGCATTTGCATACTATACCACTCGTAGGATATTCAAATTAATATTATTGATATATTTAACGTTTTACGTATATTTATTTTTAATTAAACGTTAACATGCGATTAATAAATATGACTAACATATCTAACAATCCCCACAATAGTCCCGATATATTTTTAAACCCCTTACAACATCACAAAGATTATAAAATTCATTTACCCGGTATTTTGGAAATTTATTTAATTTATAACGTAAGTTTAATATAATTACGACGGTTTTCGTGGAAACTAAATAATAATTATCCAAACACTCAATAATTGTACCCAACATATTTTTATCATTTTTATGACTTTATTATGTCCCGGATAACTTCGTTAAAATTTATTTCTAGCAAACCCGGTACCCGATTAAAACTAACTAACTAATATAACACTAAAACTACAACTAAAACTACACTTACACTACAACTAGTTCCTAATTAAATCAAGCTAGTCTTGCCCTTTTTCCTCTATGTCAAGCCGACCCACAACCCCCCCTTAACCTCTAGCATTTATTACATTTAATCTATTTTAATCTAGGGTAAATATCTATTGCAACTTATCCTAAACTCATCACAATCCTTAGAAGCAAAGTAGAAACTTTCCTCTCTTCCTCTCATCTCAAAACGCACGACCAAAACACAATCAAGAAGCAAAATCCATCATTTTTCCAAGATCAAGTTATATTTAAGCTTATTTGGTGATCCTTGTTAGAGTTTTGAAATAAAAACTCAAGGTTTATTAGGTTTTACTCATCCAAGCTCTCTAATCTTTCAAAATAAGTTGTCAAACTCATTTTCATAATTTCTTCAAGTTATTTTCATGATCATATGATTTCTATACAAGATTACATGCATATGTTAGTTTATACCACTCATTCTTATATATTTATATCTTTGAAACCCTAGAAATGGAAACTGTCACAACTCACTATTTCAGGTCATTTCCCAAACTTCGACAATTTACTATTCATAAATCACTATTCATCAAAACACTATTCATCGTTTTACTATTCATCATTTTTTAGGTCAGTTTGATATTCTGAGAAGCGTTCAAAAATTTTACTATTCACCAAACACTATTCATTTCTGGAAAGAAAATACTATTCACGTGCATTGCTCATTTCATCGTAAATTTAGTTTACGAGTACTTAAATTCGCGTAACCGTATTGGTTCAGGTGCGAATTCATGCATTATCATTAGGGACACTTCATACGGACTAGAAATAGTTTACATATCATCATAATAGCATTTGCATACTATACCACTCGTAGAATATTCATATTAATATTTTTGGCATATTTAACGTTTTACGTATATTTATTTTAATTAAACGTTAATACGCGATTAACAAATATAACTAACATATCTAAAAATCCCCACGATGGTTCCGATATATTTTTAAACTCCTTACAACGTCATAAAAATTATAAAATTCATTTACCCGGTATTTTGGAAATTTATTAAATTTATATCGTAAGTTTAATATAATTACGACGGTTTTCGTGAAAACTAAATAATAATTGTCCAAACGCCCAATACTTGTACCCAACATATTTTTAACATTTTTATGACTTTATTAAGTCCCGGTTAACTTTGTTAAAATTTATTTCTCGCAAACCCGGTACCCGATTATAACTAAAAACTAACTACAACTACCTAAATTTAACAACTAATATCTACACTTATCATCCACTACACTTCCTAATTAAATCAAAAACTTATTTTGCCCTTTTTGTTCCTTTGAAAATCCGGCCAAGCCCCCCCCCCCCCCCCACCCCCCACCCCTTTAACCTCATGCATTAATTCCTTATAATGTATAATAATCACAAGTAAATATCATTTTTGCTTCCTAAATTTTCACACAATTCTTATCCACTACAAAACCAACTTTCCTCTCTTCCTCTTCATCATAACCCATGACCCAAAACCAAAATCAAGAACCAAACCACCATTTTTCCAAGATCAAGCTCAAATCAAGTCCTTATAGTTATCCTTGTTAGGGTTTTGTAATACAAACTCAAGGATCTTTAGGTTTTCATCATCCAAGCTTCATAATCATTCAAAGTAAGTTTACAAAATTTATTTTCATCATTTCTTCAAGTATTTATTATGATCATATGGTTTTCATACAAGATCTCATGCATATGTTAGCTTATACCACTTCATTTTATAAACTATTAACTTATAAACCCTAGAAATGTTTATTTTGGATTTCCTTGTTAGATCCACTAGATTGATGATGTTTAAGAACCCATGACACCTTAACAAGGTGTATGGTAGGATTAGACTAGATTTGTGATGATTGGAAATGATTTGAGTGGATTAGAAACTAGTTTAGAACTCTAGAAATGGATTTGGAACATATTTATAAACCTACTGTCCCAAAATTGGATTTCTGGAAAACTCAGTAACTCAGTGGAGATTTTCAACCAAAGATTTAGAAAATACTTTCAAAAATGAAGCCGTAGGCGAAAGAACGGATTAAAACGAGTTTATAACGAAGGAGATATGATTTTTGCAAGTTATTGACGAAAACTATTTTTCTGAAAATTGTATGCTGTTGGACGATTTTTGGTGGACAAACCGAGGCATTAGACATAACCTAGAGAAGCCGAGTTACCAAAAATATATTAGTACATACTAAGACAAATCCGTGGATATAAATAACGAAGAAAATGAACTTAAAACGACCAAGTTATTCACGTTTCAATATCGGCAAAACTCTATATAATTTGACAGCTTTTTTACTAGAAATAATAATAATACTACTTCTACGTACTAAATTCTAGATTTTCTAGAAATACTACCAAAGTGCCAAATTCATAACTAATGAAGTACTTATGATTACAAGTTCATTTTTACGACCATTAGACGTTACTTCAAGGTTTTCAAGGGGAAGTTTATAACACTAACATTCTATATACGATATATATATATTACGACATGTTTTTACAAGTCTAGTTAAGACTTATTTTTCTTAAGTATGGAGTATATTTTTATATGACTATAACTAGTATTTTCAAGTTATGAGTGGTATAGGTATCATGTGCATGCATATTCTCTACATCATTTCATGATCTAAATTAGATCATATTCATTCATCATAGGTCGCGGTTGATATTCGTTCCTTGTTGTCCTTATCATTTCATCTCATTGTATCATCACTTCGAGGTGAGTTTTCATAGCCCCGTTTTTACTTCAATATTTGATTTCAAATCCCACGGGGGAGAATACATTGCACCACTTATTTTTGTACATGCCAAAGTAGCTAAATTTTCATTCATTGCTTAAGTTGCTATCATACCACATTAAGTCCCCTTTATATTATCATGGACCGTTAATTTGCCTTTAAGCGGGAGTGAGTGAATAGATCTATTGAGGGTGACTCCTCCATTCGTGTTTGGGTTGCTCCAACGGAATTACGAATCCATTTCATGTCTAACATTATTAGAGTGGCTGGTAACCACTCATTTGGGGCGAAATTCTTATTATGTCTTAAGAGCCAATGTAACTTCATTTTGACATCAAGTCACCTTACTTTCTACTTATGGCAATTGTACATACATTTTACCTTATAACTCTATGGAATTCACCAACTTTAGGTTGACCGTTTTAGCGATGTATTTTCAGGTTATTAAGGTACTTCATGCTACATACATTTGGATCTTCATGGAGTCGCAGAGTCGACGCGTCTCACCATATATTTCTGCACTTATGAAACGTTTGATCTTGTTGAACTTATTTTACCTAAATTGGCAACATCTTTTGGGACCTATGTTTTGTAAACTCTGAATGTTTTTAATGATCAAACAACGTATTTTTCAAACGACACTTTAGGTCGTTCAATGTAACTGTAACTGTGATGCTATGACAGTCACCCTCAGGTATTCCATTCCGCTGTCATACAGGTATTTTGGGAGTGTGACAGAAACCCTTGGTAGATCTACCTGGATGATGTTGTTTAAGAACCCATGACACCCTAAGAAGGTGTATGGTAGGAATAGACTAGATTTGTGGTGATTGGAAGTGATTTGGTTGAAGTTGAAACTAGTTTGGAACCCTATAATTGATTTATAAACAAGTATAGAAACCTACTGTCCCAAAACGCCAAACCCAGAAAACTCAGGGAATCAGGGGTAAGTTTGGACCAAAGATTTAGAAAATACTTTCAAAAACGAAACCGTAGGCGAAAGAACGGATTAAAACGAGTTTATAACGAAGGAGATATGATTTTTGCATGTTTAACGACGAAAACTATTTTTCTGAAAATATTCATACTGTTGGACGATTTTCGACGGACAAACTGAGGCGTTAGACATAACCTAGAGAAGCCGAGTTATCAAAAATATATTAGTACATGCTAAGACGAATCCGTGGATATAAAGAACGAGGAAAATGAACTTATAACGACAAAGATATACACATTTCAATATCGTCAAAACTCTATTTATATTAGTAGTCACTAATAGAAATAATAAACTACGTACTAAATACTATATTTTCTAGATATATTGTTCAAGAGCTATACTCTTAACCAATGAAGTACGTATGACCACAAGCTTATTTATACGACTACTAGACGTTATTTCATGGTTTTCAAAGCGAGGAATTAAACACAAACATTATATGTACGATATATATTACGACTAGTTTTTATAAGTTTAGATAGACTTATTTTTCCCAAGTTATGGAAAACAATATACTTTGACAATAACTAGTATTTTTAAGTTACGAGTGGTATAGGTATCATGTGCATGTATATCCTCTACATCATTTCATGATCTAAAGTAGATCATTATCATTCATATTAGGTTGCGGCCAGTGTTCGCGCCTTATTGTCCTGATCATTTTACCATCATTGAATCATCACTTTAGGTGAGTTTTCATAGCCCCATTTTAATTCAATATTTTGATTTCAAATCCCACGGGGGAGAATACATTACATCAGCTATTTTTTTTGTACATGCCAAAGTATAAATTCCTTACATTGCTTAAGTTGCCTTATTACCACGTCACGACAAGTCCCCTTTATTATCATGGACCGTTAATTAATCTACAAGCGAGAGTGAGTGAATAGATCTATTGAGGGTGACTCTTCCATCCGTGTTTGGGTTGCTCCAACGGAATTACGGATGCATTTCATGTCTAATATATTTAGAGTGTCTGGTAAACACTCATTTGGGGCCAATTTAATTGCGTCTAGCTTCAGGGTCATGAGCTTAAGAGCCAATGTAAATTTTATTACTGAAATCTTATTACTTTACTTTTTACTTATGGCTATTGTACATCCGATTTAACTTATAAACCTATGATTATTCACCAACATTCGTGTTACTTTTTAGCAATGTATTTTCAGGTTAGTAAGGTAGCTCATGTTGCATACATTTGGACCTTCATGGAGTCGCGGAGTCGACGCGTCTCACCATATATTTCTACACTTATGAAACGTTTGATCTTGTTGGACTTATTTTACCTAAATTGGCAACACCTTTTGGGACCTATGTTTTGTAAACTCTGAATGTTTTAATGATCAAACGCTATATTTTCTAAACAACACTTTAGGTCGTTCAATATGACTGTAACTGTGATGCTATGGCAGTCACCCCCGGGTATTCCATTTCACTATTAAAACAGGTATTTTGGGGGTGTGACAAGGAGTCTCTTGAAGTTGATTGAAAATGATCCCTTTCTAGGAGAAAATCTTAATCCACCCATTAACCTGATTGAATTAGGTAAGGTTATGATGATAGGAGCACACCCCTTTGAGCATATAATTCATCCACCAGTCTTTTCTCACGTGGCATACTTTCACCCTAAGGGTGTGTATCGCTACTTCCACCCGCACTTAATCCAAAGTGTAGGGAAAACCTCCCTTCTTTCCGTTAAATAAGGGTAGAGTCAGGCTCGTGACTCGAACAAAAACAAGCGCTTCTTGGGAGGCAACCTAAGCCCGTTTTATTTGTTTGATTTTTAATTGTTTGATTGTTATTTGTTTCCGTATGCATGCTTTATTTTTATTGATTGGTAGATCATGTTTCAAATTAAAATGGTGAAAATACTTTATTTTGTCGTTTGACTTCGTATTAACTTCATACAAAGGTATTTCGCAAAAGATAAGTGTAAGGGGAAACCCCAAATATGTTTTTAAGAAACAAACTTGATCATGATTCTCCACAATATTAAATGAACATGTATATTTGTATTTGTTAGAGTCAAATGCTTGTATCGAGTCATACTGATGTTTTGCAGGATTTTCCAAGAAGTAGGACAAAGTTTTTCCAGAAATTTTCCGAAAACTTAACGTAAAGAATTTCTGCAGGTCACTTCTGACGGCGTCAGGAAGAAATTCCTGATGGCATCATGTGTAAAAATCTGGAAATTTTGCTAGTTTTGTTTTTCTAACGGAGTCTTAAAGTTTTTGTTGAAACTTTAGTTTTATAAACTCCAGGAAATCTGCAAACATTCATTCCACAAAGCATTATATCTTACATTGCTTTCTAGGATTTGTTATCATATATAGATTGCCGCCGATTTTAGGTGAGGTTGCCTTGTTTGTTTTCTCAGGTTTAACAGGTTATATATGACAAGAAGATGATTTATATTCTGGAAGGGAAGCTTTGATTGTTCATTTTCTTGGAGGAAGATCTAACTTTGTTACCATACTATCCATACCGAGCGAATCAAGGGAGTATTTGATTTCATTCTTTTACCTGTTTTACTTTTACATTCTTTAATTGAACATTGGGGACAATGTTCATCCTAAGTGTAAGGGGAGGGTAAAATGATGATACCTTATAGTATACACTTTCGCTTGAGTTTGTTTGTTTGATGGTAGATGTGTAATAAAACTATGAGAAATACTTGTTAGTGTAATTTTAGCGCCAAATTTAAAATTTTTTACAACATTTAGGAGTGAAACTTTAGCCATAGCAAGCGTCTCATGGATAGGAGTTGTATGACTAGCACAAAACCGTACTATGTGAGGTTCGCCTTTAGATTTGATAGGAAAAGCATTTACTATTAGTGCTTATGAGTGTACCGGTAGCATTTAGATTCTAGAACTTGCGTTAGTGATGCATCCCGAGACCGCTAGTGAGACTACATTCGTGTAGTAGGATTTACTACATGATAAGAGGCATTAGGATCACCCTTGTGTTAAACCCGTATCATAATTACTTGACCATTTAAGTCATATTACTTGGCTAGTAAAGTCAATTAATTTTTCCCACACCTTAGCGTTGTACTCATTTTTAGTACACGAAACCCCTAGTACACCCCTCCGAGCCTATCTTTTCGTTTCTAACTTTAAGCATCTTACTTAAAGGAAGAATTTGTTACAACCCACTTAAATGTACACCCAAATCGCCTTAGCCTTCCGTGTATGCACTCATCTTTAGTGCATTATTGTTATTTGTTTAAACCCTTAGTTAATTATCTAATTGATTACATGGTTGCTAAGTCGAGTCATATCCTTGTACATATTGTTTTGGGATGATTGGGACTCATGGGTAAAGTACTTGTGTTATGGAGTAATGGGGAAGAACATCATATATTACCCCCATATGTGCGTTAATCTTAAAACTACTCCAAATGTTTTGATTATCTTAATTCGAGTCATTAGAGTAGTTTATTGTAAAGTATGTAAAAATTCAAGCGTAAGGGGAATGTACATTCCATATGATGTATTATTTTGGATGGTAGGGTAAGAGTGTATGCACAAAAAAAATAAATAAATAAATAAAAATAAATAAATAAATAAAGAAAAAAAATATAGAAAAAGAAAAGAGAAAAAACATACGGACTACCATCCCGTTTCATTCTATGTTTATCTTATGTTTTTGTTATTTTTCATTTATTAGCTTAAGTCGAGTCTAGTTTTGGCTTAGCAACGCCATATTGTACATTTAATTAACCAAGATGATTAACTCGCCACCAGTAAAGATTGCCTATATCCAACAAAACCGTGTATTCCATATCCCTACACCTAACATTATAACCCTTTAAAAGACCTCTTTGGTAGTTTATCCTAGGTGCTTACGCCATGTGGTGGAGGTTTGATCCTTTCCTAAGCCTATGGTAATCTATTTTGTTATGACAGGTAGTGAGAGATGTTTTCCATTTCCATATTGTGATATATACTTTATTACACCCGAGAGATGTGAGTATCTAAACACTATTTGTAAGGTACTAGTGTATGACCTCCGTGCTTGTCTTTGGTCTTTAGTGGAACGATTATTTGTTGTAATTACTTTTATATTAGTATTAAATGACCCCTAACTTGTATTTTGACTAGAATAAAAGCGCATTTGCTTGAGGACAAGCAAATCTCAAGTGTAAGGGTATATGATGAGGCGAAAAATGATCCGTTTTTAGGGGGTCATTTAAGCCGGAATTTGAATTTATTTGATCAAATATTGCCCTAAATCGTTCCTTTTGTGATTTTAGGTACTTTGGGAGTGAATTCTGGAAAAGGAAGCATTTTGGACGTTTTTGGAGCATAAAAGTGAAGAAAACGGCAAAGTCTTGATTTTCCTTTCTGGGAACAGTACCTGACAGTGTCAAGAGCAATTTTATGACGGCGTCAAGAGCAATTTTGGTGACGGCCCAGAGAAAACGTGACGGCGTCAAAACATGGCCGTCAAGAGTAAAAGTGGTGACGGCCCAGAACAAGATTACACATGACGGCGTCAGATCTGGATCTAGGCAATCCGAGAATATTTTTGGTGGCGGGTTGACGGCGTCAGAACTTTCTTCTTGACGCTCTCACCTTAGTAAATCTATATATAGTCTTTGTAATTTTCATTCTAAAGAGAGGAGAATTTTAGGGTCGAACTTAATAAACCCTAACACGACTTTTACAGTATTTTCAAGGGTTTTCACCCCTTGAAACCCTTCATGTTCAATTGAGATAAGTATCCTTTCAATTCATTCAATATGTCTATGTGTTGTTTGAATATATCTTACGCTTGTCTTAATATTTACATGCTAGGCTAGATCTCTTGTGTGTTTGCTTAGATGTAATGAAACCTAGATGTTGATTATAGGTTGATTGCTTGTTTATAGTTGTAATGGATGAATGATTTTAATGTTAGGCTTAAGAAAACTGGCAGATCTCCATTGTGTAACTTGCTTGAACGTCTTAAGAAACATGAACCGACGTGTACTAGGTTTTTATGGTTGTATTTAATGCATGAGCGAATTCTAGTGATCCCATGTTAGGAGCTTCTTGCAGGCTCGACATAGGAGTGAAGTAGGAGCTTATAGAGTTGGGGAAGTAAGTACGCCACCCCACGACTGGTATTAAGGAATATAACCCGTCATCCACGCAACTGTAACAAACAATTAACCTGTAAAAGATATCTAGGGAGTAGTGAAATCTAAGTAAACACAATTCTCCCATATATTGTTCACACCATATTAGTAATTAGTTTTATTTTCATTTTTGTTATTTTATTTTGATTGCATCTTAGTTATTGGGTTAGTTGACTAGCAACTAATTCCGCCCACTCTTCCAAAAAACTGAGATTTTTACTTGCTTTCATAAAAACATAAAAATACAAAAAGAATCATCCCTCACCTCTAGACCTAGTTTTTAGGCTTTCTAATCCTAGCGATACTATTCCTGAGTTGAACGATCAATCCCCCGGTACTTGTCACTATACTATACTACAACGATCAGGTACACTGCCTGGTGGGGTTGTAAGTTTCTCGAGATCCCTCGAGAGGTAAAGCCTGGTGCAATTCCCACGCATCAGTTTATAATAAGTGCGACGTACTATATTGAAAAACCGGTGTACTCGGTTAAAAATACATTTTATTTTAATAATTTTTTTATTTTACTTATTATTTATCATTCCAATTTATCTCACCCCCATACTTATTATGAGCATTGCCCTCAATGTGATAAAATATAAAATAGAAAAATGGGATGAGTGAATACTTTACTTATTATGACGAATTCAGCAAAATTGTACAAAGCAAGTGTAGCCTTCGTACTTAATTCGTATCCTGCATATAAACTTAACAAAACAAAACACACAGAATATAGCTTAGCAAAAGATTAGTCATATTATTTAATATTAATATTTATGCAAATTATTTGCATATATTAGTTATAGTTATATATATATAGATTGTTTCATGTTTCCACCCATCATCATCATCAGATATTGTTGTTTAAATGCCAACAGAGGCATCATTACAGACCATAAGAATTGAAATTATTTTAAATTGTCTTTGAACAAACCAGATGATTATCAAATGATAAGTACGTCGTACTCAACCCAAAGTACGGCGCACTTACTGCTGCTGCTGTTGTTCTGGTGGTGGTGATTGTCGTACTACTGAAATGGTGGAATGAGAACCTTGACTACCATTCATTTATTGGCTCAACTTCCAAAGCCTATGGAAGATCCTTGAGCTTTCCTGTCTCCTTGTCCCTGATATGTGAAAAGCTTCTCATATCCACTGTACCTGGCCTCACATGTCTTCCAAAAAATGCCATCTCCTCAGCATTCATCAACCCCATGCTTTTTGCTAACCTGCTCACCAAATGACCAAAACAAATTCTTGTTCCACCAGCAGCCACAACTCCTTTCCCCAAGTGTTGTGCAATTAACCAGGCCAAATTCGGATGAGATAAAGGGTGGTTCTTGTCAAATACATGGAGAATCCACAGATCCTTATCAAGCACATATTGCTCAAAATGAGATATGTGAAAAATAGACTTTACCAGAATCTTGTGAATAACCTGCAACATTGGATTCTTGATCTTTCAGACCCTCTTCTTTCCATAAACCCTCACATCTTTACCACTTATCTCCTTCCAATATTCATTTGCATCAAAATTTCCCATTTCTCTCTCACCCCTCATAACCAAACGTTCAAAGTTGTTATTACAGACTTCTTGTTCTGAGTAGATTCCTAACATCCTTCCAAACTGATACAATGTGACTGACATTTCCTCTCTTCCTAGCCTAAATCTCATAAACTTGTATGTTAGTACCTGATGTTGATAAAATCAAATAAAGTATATTATAGTATAGTATTACTTAAGAAATCCGCAAAGAAATACGGATAACCCAAGGTCGCAGTCCGTGTGAAGGGTGAATGGAATTTCGAATTCCCGATTCGTGAAACGTGTCGTGAAAGTGGAAAAAAATGATTTTGATGAGATTATACTAATGAATAAGTAAATGAAGCACAAATAATCACTTAAGCACATAATTCAAGTAATTAAACAAAAAACGTAACGCAAAATTAAAAACGTAAGCTAATACGCGAAATAAACGTAAACGTACAAAATAAAACGTAAATTTTGAGCTACACTACTCCTACGGACTTGAAAATAATTTTGAAAAGTTAAAAATGATAATAGAAAATTTTGAGAAAAAGAAAAATATTTTTTTTTTGACTTTTTATTTAATTTTTATGAATTAAAAACTAATTAACTAATTAAAAATTAAAAGAAAATGCAAATAAAGTGAAAAAAATGAAAAATAAATTTTGAAAATTATAAAATAACTAAAAAGTAATTTTTAAACTAAAAACTAATTTTTTTTTTTGGCTTTTTGTGTAATTTTTAGGAATTAAAAACTATTAAATCTAATTAAAAATTCAAATTAAATGGGAAAAATGCAAAATAAATTTCTAAAATTCTAAAATAAATGAAAATAAAATTTTAAAATATTTTTGGATTTTTCTAGGCTTTTTCTGATTTTTTTTGGAATTTTTGGTAATTAAAATGTATTAAAATTTGAATAAAAATGAAAATAAAATAAGAAAAATAGTAAATAAAGGCAGAAAAATATGAAAAATTCAGGGAAATTCTAAATTAATATTCTAAAGCTATGAAAAATTTAAAAATTTGAAAATAAGCTCAGGAACTACTACTTGCTTTGAAACAGCTTAATAAAAAAGTGCTTATTAATAAGCAGGGTTGACCAAAGTTGACCAAACTTAGACCAATTGATTTTTAGACTTAGAAAAGCTTAATAGAACAATTGAAAGGTCAGAATGATCTCAGAAACTCAGGTAAGGCCAAAACAGATACAATAAGCCAAAGGGTGAATAAGTAGTGGCTAATCACAATAAGCAATCGGCAAAAACAGAATGGAAACAACAACTACAAGTGTATAAGAGCTTAAATCAACCACTATACTCAAAGAAGAATCACAATATACCACTTGCAGCCCTGTTACTAAAATTAGTCCTTATGCTCAAACCTCACAACAAAATAAGCCAATAAGAAGGAGCAAATAAGCTCAGGGGTGCAAACTTATGGGGGCAACACACTAATTACCCAACTGAGATCACAATTAAACCAATAAAACAGGTACTGGATCTAATCCAATGATCTAAAAGTATCCTAGAAGTGTGAAGGAAAACTGGTGCACAGGGTATTTAAATGTTCAAACAGACACTTTCTAAGAGCTTTTCCTATAAGCAAACAAGCTCCAAACTGACTTTTTCTTTTTGAAATTGTTTTACTAACTACTAAGCTTTTGAAATTAACAAACCACAAGTAACTGTAACCAGTAATGAACACTAAAGAGTTTCACAAAAATTTGACCAAAAACTGATACTATTTCCTTTTGACTTTTTGATTTGAAGACTACTTTGACTAAAATGAAATTTAACTACTAAAAATTTTACTGAGATTGTAGTATTAAGCTATTAGATAGATGAAATAATATAAATATACTACTTATGCAACTAATTTGATGTATGTGCAATCCTATTAAGCTATCTGTTATGCAGAAATTTGAGATAAAGCAGATTTTTGACTTTTAATTAATAACTACTGATTTTTATGATTGATTAAGACCTAATGCAACCTAAGAGATATTACTAAACCACTATAACCTTCTGAAATGACACTGAGACCAGTCAAACACAATGAACCAAACACCTTATAAGTGACTGTCTCAACCAACAGCTTACTCAAGTCTACTCCATCTTAATCCAAACTTCAAACTCAGATTCAACTTATGATCAAATATGCTATAATATTCCAAAAACTCAGACCTCATATGCCAACTCACAAACAGAAACACAGATCCACTACTAGATGAATGAAACAGTAACCTATCAAATTACTAACAAAAAGATTCAAATGACTAAATAAACAACTAAGATGAACAAATTAACAACTAGTAAGCAGAAATCAACAATACTAAAATCAATCAACTAGATCTACACTACTTATTAAGCTACTGATGTAATTAGGAAATAAAATGAGAAAAACTTACAAACTCAATACCCCCTCAGCAAAACAGAGGGGGTTTCACTATGCTTGCCTGTCTTTTGACAGGCCAAGTGCTCTTACTTGACTGCCTTAAACTCCAATAAGCTCAGCTTATTCAAAATAAGCTCTCAGTTGACTATCTTTGACTGTTGTGTTTTATAAGAGAAATTGACTAGATAACCTCACAAACAACTTTATGGAAGCTGATATAAGCTTATATAAAACAGTAAATAAGCTATATGAAACTTGAAATTAAAATTGAAACTATTTTTTTATTTTTTTATTTTATATTTTGTTTTTTTTTTATTTTTTTGTTTTTTTTTTGAATTTTTTAATATTTTTTTGGATTTTCAATATTAGTGGAAACAGAAACAGAAACTTGAATAAATTAAAAAAAAACAATTAACACTAACTATTTAGAAAGTAATAACTGAATTTAAGCTAAGAATAGAATTGAGACAATAATCTGTAAAGAAAATTTAATTATATTAATAGAAATTCAATACAATACTTGGAAAGAAAAAAAATACAATAAGCTTTAAAACAGAATACTAAACAATAAGGAAAACCTACATAAAACTACTCTTCATAACTGTGAATGAGGAGGATATATATAGGTGCTGAGGGTGAGGTCTAGTAAAGTCCAACTCATCAATCCTCGTGTATTTGTGTTTGTTTGATGCAATATCGTCCATCAGATCACCTTCCAGATGATTCCCATCAATCTCGTCCCTTGGATGTAATTATGACCCAATCATTTGCACGTAATACCACACGGATCGCTGACATGGCAGGCCTGCCATGTCAGGGTCTTCTAGAAACTGATGCAATTGGACCAAAACACCCTTAATAGCTGTCAATTGGAATTTTTACATGCGTGAATAGTTTCTAGGGTTCTTCTTTCTGGGTAAAAATGAAAAAGGGGGGGCGGGAAGTGTGTTTGGGGTTGTTTTTATTATTTGGGCGTTTACCGGGTCTTGGGAGTTGACTATGGGTAAAAAAATGACAGGCCGGGTAAGGGATTAAGGGAATGGGCTTGGTTGTATTTTTGGACTTGGGAATTTTATGGGTTTATTAGTAATAGATCCGGTTTAGTTTTAATATTATGATAGGGACTAGTTTTGCAATTCTGAAAAATCCAAGGACCAATTCCGTTTTTCTTCCAAAGTTTCTTCCAAGGACTTGTGTTGTCAATTACTGAATCATGGAGGACTATTTCAGACTTATTTTCAAATATTTCACCAAAGGACCACTTTTGTCATTTTCAGAAAGTGTAGGGACTAAAGTTGCCATTTCCTCCAAACTTTGATCAGGGACTAATTATGCAACTTTGTGAATCTCTGAGGACTTCTAATGACTTTTTGAGCTTTCCTTTATCATTTTGCTTTCCCGGCTCCGATATTTGACCTTTTTCCAATCTCGTGCTCGTTTTTGTTGGTTTTGGCTTTGTTCTTGTTCATTTTTCACATATCCGTACCTGCACATACACAAATACAAAAACACACATTCTCTTGGCATATTTGGTTAGTATTTGGTGTATTTGGTCTGATTTAAGGCTAAAAAGGATGTGTGAATAAGCACACATCAAAATCCCCCAGACTAAGGTATTGTCGTGTCCTCACGCAATGTCATCACCTCACGCTTTAAAAGATAAATAATTTCAAAACCTCTCTTTACTGACGTTGTAAAGTAGCAATGATGTTCAAAAGAGATATCAAAATTATTTATTCTAAAAAACGCTCCGTTTTCCGATTTTCATGAATAATAACTACTACTACTCTTTTTGTTCTTTTTCATTTTTTTTTATATGTGACGGTTTGCTCTGACTTTCATTATCAATTCTTATCTGTTGATAACTTTCAGGGTCAACGAGTAGAAACACTTCTCACAGAGAAGAGACCATACGGATAAAAATCGTCATCCTTGATTTTTCACAAGCTCCCAAACTAAGCGTAAAATCGAGATCATTGTTTATCCACAAGTTAGATGCTAACACTACCCACAAAAGTTACTTGTGTAATTACCTCTTGTTCCCAGTTCCTAAGTTTTGTATCTCAAGATTTTAATTTGTGAGAAATGAATTACTTCATATTTTCTCGTTTTGATATTTGTTAGTCCGATAAGAGCACAAAATTTGAACGCTAAGTAGTTTCCAAACTTTCCCTCGAAAACCTCTGCATACAAAAATCGGGTCCACATGAAGGTCTCTGATTTAACACGATTTGTGGGGGGACCCCCTTTTTATTTACGACCGAGACATCCCATGTTTGAGACCCGAAATGGAAGCTTTTTATTAGGGAAACCCCCAGAGTCGAAGCTTGGCATTTTTGCATAATTATAAGCACTTTAATAATATTTGGTCCTTAGTCCTTTATTTCTTTTACAACAACGGTTTTTTTAACTGCCAAGATGTAAGAGCTTTATTATGACCTTGGATTTATATCCGCTGCTTTTTATAGCTTTGGATTCCTCTGCCTTTTTATTTGGCTTTGGAATATTATTATTAATATTCATAATCATATGCCAAACCCCGAGTCCTACGGCCTTTACTAAGATCACAACATCGGCTGCGAACCGGCAAGATGCAATAGTCTATTTCACCGTAACACTGGAAGTACCTCTATGTGTACCAAACCCCAATATGCAGAGATTTTGTTGGGAACGAGAAAAAACTAAGTATTGCCCAAACCCCATACACTTAATTAATCCTAGAGATCTATTTTTATTGGTGTGCAATCTCGTGGGAACAAGGAGGCCACAAGTACCTTTCGTGGGCTCTAAAGAGATCCAACTACTCCACATTTAGCACGAAACTTCTAAATAAACTCTATCATTCCTCGATCTTCGCAAATTTAAAATCCCAAGTAATGAGATCCACGGATGCTTAGCCATAATCTTTTGATTATATTGGTTAAGGGAGACGAGCTAGGGCTCAACACGCCCGGTCAAGTCGAAACATTTATTTCTACTCTCGCCGGTAGGAAAGTCAAAACAAGGTGTCAAATCTTATTATTCATATCATATATCATTCATTTTTTTTTAATATAAAAAGGTGACAAAAATTTAAAATGTTGGTGGAAAACAGAGTTGCGCAAGTTAACAGCTCAGACGAAGGTACAGGTCAAATCGAATCGAAGATTCACCCCCCCCCCCAGACTAAAGTGAAACATTGTCCTCAATGTTTTAAGGGTACGGGTAGTCTACGTAATATCTAAGGCCATTTATTAAGTATGCCAAGAGATAAACATTAGTCGATAAGATTTTGGATATGGTGACTTTCCGAAAGAGCAGCGAAGAATGAGACTCGAGTGGAGAGAATGACAAAACACAAGCACGAGAGTCCTCAAACTTCGGGGAAATTCCTGAACATTCACAAACAACCACGAAAACACGAGATATGGAAGAGGTCGCCCTCCTCACGTCACGTTACTTAAGAAATAAGAAAATAAAGAAAATGAAATTGGATAAGCATGGGGTGCCTCCAACGAAGCGCTTGTTTTTTATTACTGAGTCACATGAGCTTGACTCGATCCCCGAATTTAGTTATCCTTAGGGAAAGTTTGGAGATCCGGGACAACCATGGGTGGTATGTCCCCTCCGAAGTAATGTTTAAGACGATGACCATTCACCTTAAAGTTGGGACCATTAGATTGAGCAAGCTCAACGGTTCCATAAGGAAAAACTTGGGTAATGGTGAATGGTCCAGACCAACGGGTTTTTAACTTACACGAGAAAATCTTTAATCGAGAATTGAAAAGAAGGACTCGATCACCAACATTGAAGACGTGATCTTTAATCTTAGCATCATGAATCCTCTTTGTGTTCTCTTTGTAGATCAAAGAATTCTCATAGGCTTGATCACGAAGCTCGACTAATTCAGTCAATTGAACTTTACGATGATCACCCGCGGTTTGTAGGTCAAAATTAGCATGTTTCAAGGCCCAGTAGGCCTTGTGCTCAAGTTCAAAGGGCAAATGGCAGGCCTTCCCGTAAACCAGCTTGTAAGGAGTACACCCAATGGGTGTTTTGTAAGCGGTACGGAAAGCCCATAGTGCATCATCTAACTTATCAGCCCATGAAGCACGATGTTCACCTACGGTCCTTTCTAAAATTCGTTTTAAGCCACGATTGGAGACCTCAACTTGACCACTCGTTTGTGGATGATATGCCATAGAAAGTTGATGTGTGACACCATATTTGAGCATAACTTTAGCGAATTGGTCGTTACAGAAATGGGTCCCACGATCACTTATAATAGCACGAGCTGCACCAAATCGGGCAAAGAGACTTTTAAGAAATTTCACTACAACTCGGGCGTCATTGGTGGGTAGCGCTTTTGCTTCAACCCATTTAGACAGGTAATCGACGGCCACGAGTATATATTTGTTTCCACGAGAAGACGGGAATGGACCCATGAAATCGATACCCCATACGTCAAAATTTTCACAGACTTGGATGGCATTTTGAGGCATCTCGTCTCTCTGAGAAATTTTTCCTTGACGCTGGCAAGAATCACATGATTTCACCAACTCATGGGCATCCCGGTAAATCGTCGGCCAATAGAAGCCGAAATCAAATACTATCTTAGAGGTAAAGTTGGCACCATGATGTCCCCCCGTGGGTCCATTGTGGCATGCCATGAGAATTTCAGCGGCTTCTTTGCCGTGAACGCACCGCCGAATCACTTGATCCTCACAAATCTTAAACAAGTAGGGGTCGTCCCAGAAATAATGCTTAACATCTTTAAAGAATTTCTTCTTTTGCTGGAATGACATCCCTTTACGAATGAAATTCCCCGCATGGTAATTCGCAAAGTCGGCAAACCATGGGGTACTAGGATCACAATGTGATAAACTCCCAAGTGTCTCAAGAGGAAATGTTTCGTTAATTTCCTTTTTCTCGAAATCACTTTGATGGGGATTCTCTAAACGCAAAAGGTGATCAGCAGCAAGGTTCTCAGCTCCCTTTTTGTCTCGAATTTCAACATCAAATTCTTGAAGGAGTAGAACCCACCGCATAAAGCGTGGCTTAGCATCTTGCTTTGCCATTAGGTATTTGAGAGCTGAATGATCCGTATACACTATGCTTTTCTTAAAGAGCAAATAAGGTCGAAACTTTTCAAAAGCGTAAATGACGGCTAACATCTCTTTCTCAGTAGTCGTATAATGGTATTGAGCATCGGTCATTGTTTTACTAGCATAGTGTATCGGCTGAAAATGTTTAGACTTGCGTTGCCCCAGAACTGCACCAATAGCATAATTGCTCGCATCGCACATTAGCTCAAAAGGCAAGTCCCAATCGGGGGCAACTAAAATAGGAGCCTCTGTTAACTTCTTTTTAAGGATGTTAAATGCTTCGATGCATTCATTTGAGAAGATAAACGGAGCATCTTTTTCAAGCAAGTGGGTCAGGGGCCGGGCTATTTTAGAAAAATCTTGGATAAAGCGTCGGTAAAAGCCGGCATGACCGAGAAAACTTCTAATTCCTTTAACGGTTGTGGGATGAGGCAATTTTGCAATCACATCGACTTTAGCTCTATCGAACTCAATCCCGGATTTAGATATCTAATGGCCGAGGACAATGCCCTCTTTAATCCTGAAATGGCACTTCTCCCAATTTAGAACCAAGTTGGTGTCTTCACACCGTTTCAGCATTCTTTCTAAATGGGAGAGGCAAGAAGTGAAAGAATCTCCATAAATTGAGAAATCATCCATAAAAACTTCCATGGTTTTCTCAATCATATCCGAGAATATAGACATCATACACCTTTGGAACGTGCCTGGAGCATTGCATAAGCCGAAGGGCATACTTCTGTAGACAAACGTTCCGTAAGGGCAAGTGAACGTAGTTTTTTCCTGGTCCGGAGGGTCAATTGGAATTTGAAAATAACCAGAAAATCCATCAAGAAAACAATAGAACTCATTTCCCGCTAAACGTTCTAGCATTTGATCCATAAATGGAAGTGGGAAATGGTCCTTACGAGTCGCATCATTTAATTTACGATAGTCAATACACACTCTCCATCCGGTAACAAGACGTGTCAGAATCAATTCGTTGTCTTCATTAGTCACTACGGTCATTCCACCTTTCTTCGGGACACAGTGGACCGGGCTAACCCATGAGCTATCCGAGATTGGATAAATCATTCCGACATTGAGGAGTTTGATAACTTCCTTTTTGATAACCTCATGAATTTTCGGGTTAACCCGTCGTTGTTGCTGAACGGACGGTTTGTAATTGTCTTCAAGTAGAATCTTATGCGTGCAAAAACGAGGGTTGATACCCTTGATATCAGAAATTCGTCAAGCGATGGCACTCTTATGCTTCTTCAGGACATCTAAAAGACGGTTCTTCTCCTCATCTTTAAGTTCTTTTGAAATTATGACGGGAAGCTTATCGGTTCCTTCTAAAAATGCGTATTCAAGATGAGGAGGCAAATCCTTGAGCTCGGGCTCTGGAGGATTCTCAGTAGACGGCTTAACTTCTTTAACATCAGCCATTTTAAGGTCCATCGGAGGGAGGGATGGGTTTGGATCTTCATTTAACAATTTTTCAATCAAAAGAACATCTCCCTCCGGGTCACAAATGGAATGATCAATTTCCGGTGAAATCGAATCATTAGAAAGAAAAGCTTTGATTTCTTCCCAAGCAAGATCACTTCCCTCAAATGGAGTGAGGGAAGGGGAAGAATCGGAAACGATTGGTTCAAAAGAAGGAGTGGGATTGCCACTCGAAGCATTTTCAGTAAAACCAAGAAGTTCTTGAGAATACTCCTCCGTAACTTCGTCGATAACATCAACTCGGTTCACGGAAACATGATCGTAATCGGAGGAGTATCTCGCGGTTTGATTGAGATTGAACGTAACAGCTTCATTTCCAAAATTGTATGGTATCTCAACTCGCCATATCCAAAAAAGTGAATGAGTTGGCTAGCCCGCAAGATTATGGCTTGTGGTAAAGGCAGTGGAAAAACCATAATTGGTAATCAACTCACCAGGATGTTGACTGTGTCCATTAAGAGTTGGCTAGTCCAGAAGCAAACGGCTTTTGGTAAAGACAAATCAAACCCGTTGAAAGCTGGTGGTTTGCTCAAAATCACATGGTTATCAGGTGGACCATAGTTCTTACTTGAATCGAAACATCTGGCTACTCCAGAAGTGATGGCTTTTGGTAAAGAGTTTCAAATCCATCAAGTTTTCCAAAAAGATTGCTAGGGACTAGCAATAGTTTAGTGTGGGGGATTGATGAGTGCTCAAACACTCATCATTTTTATCGTATTTGAACTGCCAAAACATCCGAAAACACTCAGAAATGCATCAAAATACTAAAAATATCCCAAGGATTGTGTTTTATACGTTTTAGAAGCAAAATGAGTAAAAACAATGAAAAACGAACAAAGTTTACACAATTGGCAGTTTCAGTCCCCCAACTTTCAAAAATTTACAAAACTAGTCCCTGAGTATGTGTTTTGAAAGAAAAGTCAACCTAAGGCATTTAAAAGTCAAAAATTAACAAATTTAATCCTTAGGTGGAAACTTTTGGAAAATGACATATTTGGTCCCTGCAGTTTGAAATTTGACGAAATCAGTCCCTGGGAATTTTGAGGTGAAAAATATATTTTGTGGCCCTTATGATTTTGGAATGTGGCAAATATGGTCCCTTAGAATACTTTGGATGGATGGAAAGATTGGTCCTTGAAAATCATCAAAGTTACAATTTTAGTCCTTGTGCACTTAATATCAAATGGACCCTTTTTGTATTATCTAAACCCAAGTTACAAAACCAAACCCTTAGCCCTGATCCAAATAAACCCCTGGCCCAACTCCTTCTAAAGCCCAATCCACCCATCCCATATTAATAATAAAACGGGGGTCAAACCTCAGGTCAACCCTCCCCTTCTCCTTCCTTTTGCCGCCAACACCAGACAAAACCCAGCCCCCAAACACAACCTGCAATCCCCCAACATCTTTGTCTCCTCCCCCCTCTCCTACTAACCACCCTACACCACTCAACTAAGTCAACCCCCAATTTGTAACAACCCTTTGTCCCCCACCCTCATATAACACCAACACTGATTCAAGGGTCAGGATGAAGAGCAGGTCAATTCAATGGCTGGGATGTTATTCTAAGGGCACACAGACAACAGGGTACACAGACAAAAAGCACAAGACAAAGAGGAGAAAAGAAGGAAAAGACCCCTGGTCTAGTTTCTAGTTCTTTTTAATATATATAGATATCATTGTAAGCCTGTGTGGCATGTAGTTTCTTTATGTAATTTTCTGATTCAGAAGTAGTTTTCATGTAGTTTCTCAATTCAGTACTTAGTTGTAAACTCTTTTAGTATCAATGGAAGTATTCTAGTTTCTTTTAATTCCAAGTCCACTTGTTTCAGTTTTAATCTTTTTAATCTTATTCAAAATTGTTATTGTGGTTTCAAGGTTTTACAAACTCACCAATGTATTAGTAATTAAAAAGAAAACAAAAAAAAAAAAAGAAATAGAGGTTAAATAAGGAAAAGAGAAAAACAGAAAAAAGAAAAGAATAAAAAAAAAAAAAAAAAAAAAAAAAAAAAAAAAAAAAAAAAAAAGTTGAAGATCACAAGATTGCTGATACAGAAGGAAAAAGAAGCATGGATATGGTTTAGTGGCTTCATGGGAAGCCTATAGGTTGGTTCTATTGGTCCTGGTTCTTTGATATTTGCTTGGAAGCTTATTGTAAGCCATTTCACCATTTGTTGCATTCCACTGTGTAAATTGCTATTAGTATTGATTATTGATGCTTTTGTGTTTTTAAGTATTGTTATTTAAAATCCTAGCTTAACATTAGGTGGTTGTTATTTGATTTATTTATGTTGCTTAAATTTCTTAGTTGACTGCCATTTTTTTTTTCAGAAATTTGATTCTTGTTTATTAGTAGTTGTAATCTGTAGATTTGTGCTCAATTTAGTCTCTTAAATCATATTATAACCTATGGAACTGGATTAATGCTCTAACTCTGTTAAATCCTTTGAAAACCAAAAAATCAGTTAAAATCATAGGTGTTTGGATTTACTGTCAATAATTAGTTCCAGTCCCTTTCAGTTATATTTGCTAGTTGTGTTAAGTCACTTAGGTAATATTAGCATCATATCAGTCATACAACTTGTATTTATAACACAGAAAGTCAAAGTTAGCTCTTATCCCAATTTTATCAAACACTGTTAGGATTTTAGGATCCTCAATCTCTTACATTGGTGCATAAGTAGTTAGAGTAACCTAATCTTGTTCCATTTTAGGGTAAAACAACATAATCAATAATCTAGGAACCCTCAAATCTCACCAAAGTCAACTGAGTATGAAATCGTAAAAAGTCAAATTGTGAGTTTCAGAAAAAAGTCAGATCTTGGGGAAATATTATTGAATTTTGTGCTTGAAATTGGTTCTTGAAATTTTTTGTGCTTAAAGTGTCCCACCTAGACTACAAAGATCCATCATCAACTTATTTTTGGGATTTTTCCCTTAGCTTATTTAAGGGCTAAAACAAGGCTGCAGGGAGAGGAGTCTCCCCTGCACCAGAAAATTGGACATTTTTTTAAGTTCTGTGGTGACTTAACATGTGGGCCCCACAATAAGCTCTTTGGCTTTTTGAGAGCTTATCAGCTCTGGTTTCCATACCTTAGCTTAATTTAAACTTTAGCTTATTTGAGATTAGCTTAATTGAATCACCAATGTGCCCTGACTTCTGAACCAATACTGAGCAATCAGTTTTGACCCAATCTTCCCAAGGCCCCATTAGCTCATACCTTGAGCTATTCCCTTGGCCTTGGACTTTTTGACCAGCTCACCAGCTTAGCTTGTAGGTTCAGACCCCTTTTCAGGCTTCTCAGCTTCTTTAATAAGCTCAATTAGGCCTGCTGCTAGTGACCCCTGAGGGCCTGTTTGGTACAAGGCAATGTCGAATTGCTTATTTGCTTATTGTGATGATTTCAGTGCATGATTTAGCTTATTCCTTGTGCACTTAAGTCTCTTGTAGTTAATTTTACCTTCTGTGGTCATCCACTTAACTTATTGCCAGCTTGTTCACAACTAAATCCCATTTAAGCTCATTAAACTTGGCTGTTGAGCTTATTTAGTTGCACAGGGCTTATTTTTGAGTTTCATAAAAAGTCCCTTTACAAAAGTTGTCTCTTTTCAGTAGTTTATCAGTTTTGTAAAAGAAAATTAAGAAAAAGACAAAAAAATAAAAAGTGATAGCTTCTATTTAAGCCCTTTTGGCTTATTTTCTGCTTATTCATAAGCAACATCTGTTTTTAAATTTTTCCTAGGCTTCTGTACTCATAATAGATTTTTAGTAATTTTTTCAGATTTTTCCTTGATCATTTAGTATTTTTTATAATTTAGTTTAATTTAAATTGATTAAATAATTACTTTTAATTATTAATAATTAATTAAAAAGTAGGAAAAATAGCTTTACTGTTTTAAAATTAGTTTTATATTATTTCAGATTTTTCTAAATTTAATTTTCATTTTTCTAGTTAAATTTCATAATTATTTGTAATTTAGGATAATTTAGTTAATTAAAAAGTAATTAATTAATAGTAATTAATTAATAGTAATTAATTAAATTGTTGTAAAAATAATTTTAATTTTCTAAAAATTTTCTCATAACATTAGGATTGTAAAAATATAATTTTCACGTTCGTAGGACTTTGTTTACTCCCGTTTCACTTTTTAATTTGCGCGCTCGCGTTTATTTTAAACTCAAACGCGCGTTTTTAGGTTAAATCACGTTTTTAGGTAATCTGATAATCAGTAATTGTTAATAAAGTGTTTCTAAGTTATTTTCCATCATAATCTCGTAGTGTAATCATAATAATCAAATTCCTGACCTTCCTGATTAATCACCCGATCATTTAAAATGTTCACAAATACAATTGCACGCCTCGTCGGGACATAACGACCCGGGGATTCCCTAAACTCCTTGGTTAGTTGGTTTTTGACGTTTGACTTGGTTGACCATCACCTGGTCAATTTAGTTGACCTTCTAGGACCAATCAATCTCTCTCACGGTGCTTTTGTTCGTTTAAGCGTGACGGATAAGGCAAATTTGTTTTGCCGAGAATTTCTTTCTCAGTTTCGTTAACAATTTTATCTTTTCCTTTGGACGTTGGGACCACCGTATGCTGGATGTTTTCGGTTCTTCCATTATTACTAGGAATTCCCGTATCCGTTGTCACCTCGGTTTCATGGGCGACTACCTTAGGAGACGTAGAAGATGAAGTAGTCGGAGCCGTTGGTCCATCGACTGTGTGGAAAACTAGAAGGGGGGGTTGAATAGTTTTATGTCCTTTTGAATTTATTTCCAAAATATTTTGTTAGTTATAAAAACTTTCGATTCGATCTTAAGTGAGTTCAAGCAACAACCAATATAAGCAAGTCTAAACTAATATTGAAAGTATTGAAATATAATGAAGAAAAGATAGAGTTAGAAAGATCAAACCACAACACGTGAATTTATAGTGGTTCGGCTACAAGGACACCTTCCTTGCCCTACTCCACTCCCCGAGTACCACACTCGAGAGTTTTCTTCACTATGTCAACAAACTCCTTATGGTGGAGAAACCTTACACACCTTGGCTTACACAAGTTAACGACACTAAGCTAAATGTCGAGTTCTAATCGTAGCTAGAACCAATCTCACACCAAATATCACACCACGTGATCTTCACACCTTAATCACACCTTCACACCTTCTTCAAGACTTCACACCGTCTTCACACCTTGTCAATCTTCACACCTTCTTCTATGCACAACTAAGTCACAACTACTAAGCTAGTTTACAACACACCAAGATTTTACAATCAACAAATATACACAACACCTTAACAAATAACTATCACTAGTACTATATGAAACTAGCTATACACAACACCACTACAATAAGATGGATGTAGAGAAGTGTTCTTCTTCTTGCACTTGAATGGATGAAGCTTTGGATCACTTGGAAACAAAGACTTATGAAATATATGATCAAAGGATTTTAGATCTAGAGAAGAAGATTGGATCATAAAGTTTATAGTGCAAAAAGGTGAGAAAAATATGTGGAATGATCCAATATTTATAGGGCCAGATTTTACTGTTCAGGAGCGTGCCGGTCCCCTTAATTATAGGCCGGTCCCCTTAATGATTAAGGGGGCCGCCTAGTAAAATTAAGGGGGCCGCCCTCCTGAACGTTTGAAAAGTTTTTCTGGATAAAATTTGCCCTTTTTGGTTGGAAATTTGAAATCATATTTTTGTGGTTTAATAAAGCTTTACCAAAAATGATTTACAAATATATATAAAATGTTAAAATCATTTTATATAATGTTATGTATTAATATAAAATTTCCTTTGATCATGTAATGCATAAGTTACTAAGTTTATGCATACCTTGAGTGATATAAGATGTAGAGGTAAATATTTGTCACCAAATACTTGTTTATGTCTTATTCTTGACTTAATTTGATTTAAGTTTTGTGATTATCAAAACATAGGTTTATTGAGAAATATTAATAACATTCACAAACATTATTTATATCAACAATCTCCCCCTTTTTGATGATTACAAAACTTAAACTCATTAACTCAAAAATTAGTTTTTAAACAAGTATTTTAGTGAGTTTATATGTACTTCTCCCCCTTTTTGTAACATCAAAAAGGTTATGCCGACAAGTTTTCATTCGTGAAAATTTTGACGGGTAGAAACTCCCCCTTGATGTGTACTCCCCCTCGTTTGGAGGCACCAAGAGAACGAGCTATGTAATGCTTGCAAAACAAAAATATTAGAAGCACAAGTATAAACATGCACACAAATATAATGTAATAAGGAAAGAAAGAAGCATTCATATTAGAGCAATGGTTGTGTCAAGACACAACAATACAAGTACAAGAGCTAACAACATAATAGCAAATACATAAGCCAATTAATCAAGAAAGATACATCATCATGCAAAAGTACATGGACTTCATAGAGCTTGCAAGCAAAAGGGGTGGCAAAGACTTTATTTATTAAGCATATCAAATGCTTTATTTGGAGAGCATGATGGTGATGGTGGAGGAGTGGATGAGAATTGTGGTGGAGGAATTATAGGAGAGGATGGTGGAGTTGGAGGTGGTGGTGGGTTGGTAAGCAAATGTTCAATATATGAAAACATATATTGAATTTCATCTTTAAGGCCAAAGATGATGGTTCGGTTGTGGATACAACAAAGGCAAGTATCACCATGTGATTCAAGCATCCTCCAAGGTACGAGATTGGCAAAGTATGGTGGTGTAATTTGTGGAGATGAGAGTTGAGTATCAAGTGGTGTTATTGGTGAAAGTGAGATTGTAAGATGGGTGGATATAGGTTCTTGTGTGGGAAGTGGTGATGATACTTGTGGTGACAAGTGTGAATTGATGTAGTCATTGATTGATGAGGTTGAGGGTAAGGAAGATGAGGAAGTTCCATGAGTGGAAGGTGTTTTGGATGGTGCATTAGGTGCACTTGGAGAGGAGCATTTTGGTGGAGGTGATGGGGTTATGTTGTTTTCATTTGTTAAGTCAATGAAGAGTTGTTTTGGAGGAATGACCACAAGTTTTTGTTTCTTGGAGGTTTTGGAGTTTGAGGTGCTTGGAGGAGTCATGATGATATGATGAATGATGAGATGAAGAATGGTGATAATGGAGGGAATTTATAGTATGGAAATGGGTGATTTAGGTAAATGTTTGAAATGGTTGAAAGAGATTCTAAAATCAGTTGGGTCTAAATGGGAAATGGCAGCTGAAACTAGATAAAGGATTCACAAGATGCAAAAGAATACAGTAAACCCAGTTCCAGATGGCCGGTCCCCTTAATTGTATGCCGGCCCCCTTAATAATTAAGGGGACCGCCTAGGGAATTAAGGGGGCCGCCCAACTGGTGTTTTCCCAGACGACCAGAAACCTAAAATTTGCAAAATTTAGGGATTTTTCAAGTGTGTTTTTCCAGCAAGCTCTATTAGGAGTACATACTTTAGGAATGATGATATATAAACATATATATATAATCAAATTTTGCATGCAAATAAACATATTATAATCCATATTGAAAAGAACCATGGCATAACATTAATATAGAAGCATGATAATAATTAAAGTCTAAACATCATTCCGAATAACACAAGAAATTAACACAAGTATTTCCGAATAAATCGGACAAATAGCAAACCATACAAATGTCTAAAAGAAACAAGTAATAACAAGTAGCAACACGTCAATATCTTCCACTTCTTTTTCTTTCCAAGCATCTTCCTAAACATCTTCCCAACGGATTTGAATCCCCCTCGAAGTTCTTCATGCATTTGTTGTTGACGATTGAGGATAGACATTTGACGAGTGAAGAGAAGCTCATCGGTACGTTCATGAGGAAGAGGAGTTTGATACTCGGTATCATCAAGATCGGAAAGATCTTCAACAAAGGTCGTGGGGGATGGAGTACTAACACGTGAGGTGTGTTCCTCCTCATCATCATCGTCATCACGATGAGATGTAGAACCACGAGGCCTAGAATACAAGGGAACACGAGATTTTCCTTTGTCACTACGAGGACGGCGAGTACGAACACGAGTAAGTTGGTTCAAAGTAGGAAGGATATGAACGTAGTAGTCTCTTTGAAGATGTGGGTAATGTTCCATCACATAACGATAAAGTCGTGTGAGAAACATACCGTAAGGAAGATTGGCATTTGGGGTGTTTTTGGCGGACATGATTCGATGAACAAAAAGATAAGCCAAATTGTATTGCTCTTCAGCAATAACACAATAAAGCATGTGGGCAATGCTCGCCGTGACATGATCACGGTGACCACCAGTACCAAACGCATTCTCTCGAATGAGTTCTTCCCACTTCTTCATATCTTGGCTTAGCTCTTTGAGGAGGATTTGATTGGCATGAATATCGACATTCTTCGACTTGATTACTCGACTAGTCGTACGACGTTCTAGTTCAAGCATTCGACGAATGTCTTCAGGACTAGGAATCTCAGAATAGTAAAGGGCATCCTGAGGACGATTTCTTTCAAGAGTGGAAGGATCCCATTCATTTGAGAAAACGGCTTGGCCGTTGAATGGGATTCTAAGAATTTGCCCAAATTGAGCAAGAGTAAGAGTGATGAATTGATTTTGAATCATGAAGGAAATGAGGAGATGACCATAGGGATCGGTTTGCACCGTCACTTGGCTATAGAAGTCGAGGATAAAATGAGGAATGATAGGTTCGTTGATTTGGAAAAGACATTCAAAACGAATATTGGTGAACATTCGTTCGGTTTGATCATTTTCATAGAAAGATGGATCGACAATTCGTCCTTCGTGAATGTTTCTATTTTCAATAGGACGATAGAAACATGCAACTGAAGGAGACATGCCGGGAGTAGAAGAGACATTTGGAATGTATTGTTTGGTTTTGGAGACATCACCAACCGTGGTCTTAGGCATTTTCACCTAAACAATATAACAACAAAAATAAAATTAATATAAAAACAACTATCATGCATATGTTATATATTTATATAATTATATGCACTATATGTGGAACGAAATTCTACTTCGACATAAAAAAATATTCAATGAAGTAGTTTCATGATGTTCCTTTTATTTTGATTTTAAACTCGTTTAGAATATATAATATCGAAGAGTATGATATCATAATTCATTTCGAAATAAGGCTAGATATATATTAGATTATATATCTTCCATTTCGTAAGAGTTTGACACAACATAAGTTTGTTTAAAAGATTGAAATACGAATTTTAGTTTTCAAAAATATCATTTTAAAGATAAACCAAACGCTCCCTTAACTAGATAACAATATCCTAAAAATATCAATATATATATTGATTATATATCTTGATGACCTCTATTGATTCTAGTACTATTAACAAAACTTATAAGCTAGTTTTAGGTTTCAAATAACTTCATATAGTTATGGTTTGTTCATGAACCAAACGCCCATGTTGTCTTCATGAACCATTTAACAACAACTTGAAAAGTATGCTTTGATTGTTTATAGCGTTAAAACAATGTAATGTAGTAAGTTTTAAATGGTTTTTAAGAGTTATATCAACAATGTGCCTTTTGAAAAATAAAATTCGACTAGGGTTTATGGGCGATTAATGATTTTGACAAGATGATATGTTATACTAATTTTGAGTTGCAAAACATCATCCTAATCCTATGGGGAGCATTTGGTAGTTCAATTTCTAGCTTCAATTACACTTAAAATCGAATTAAAATGAATTTTAATAAAATGCATAATTATTGATAAGACACCAAATCGAATGAAATGTGATGAAATGCATGTTGGAAAACTTTCAAAATATGTTGTTATATGTTTTGTTGATGTTTGCCCCTTGCGAAATAACCCCGGATTGGTGATTTGGTGAAGGATTTTGGTGGTTTTGGAGGTTTAGTTTCGTTCACAGCAGTATTAAGGAAGAGGTGAGTGAGTAAATGGAGTGTTTGGAAATGGAATTAAGGAGGAAAACGATTTTGGAAGAGTCAGATGGCCGGCCCCCTTAAACATTAAGGGGGCCGCCCTCGATAACAAGCCGGTCCCCTTAATCATTAAGGGGGCCGCCTTTGAAACTTTCCAAATTTCGCGGAATTCGTTTCTGGAGCAAAAATATTTATACGTATATAATTAGATTTATAATATATCAAAAATACGTAAACGTCTATTGGCACGATGATAAAATTCTTAACAATTTTTAATTACCGTTTCGATAATTAAAATATACCTTTGACAATTTTTGGATAAAATGATCAAAGTGTTAAGTTGATGAAGGATTTGAGGTGTGTTCGGGAATATGTGAATAAGTGTATATATATATATATATATATATATATATATATATATATATATATATTGTTTATATATAAGTATAAATGTGATTGAAAGATGGGTTGATGAGTGAGATTTGAAGGATAGTAGCGGAGATAGGATATAGTTGGCGAGAGGAGTTTGTTTCATCCATAGTGTTCACGTGCGAAGGCGTTCTTGTATTATAAAAGTCCACTTGACTCATATCCCTTCATCATCATGAGTCTCCTAAAAGAGGACTTACTAGAATAACGTGAGGGGGGAAAGAAAGGGTTCGATAAAGAACGATTTCTTGGAGTTTTAGAAAGTCAACAAATGACGTATCTAGGTTATGTACAAGTGTATATATATATATATTTAATATATTACGTATAATAGTATATATATGTATATATAAGTATATATATGTGATTCTAACAAATAGAAGACAATGACACATTATATCTAAATAATAGACAAAATCAAACAATGCATATTTATCTAAGCATGACAATGAGTTGTGAAAGAATGGCGTACCCGGTGGTCTTCAAAAGAAATCTTCAACATCATCAAGATGAAATATAGACTTTGAAAAAGTCTATGTTGAGAGAAAAACCAAGATTGCCTCAAGGAATGTTCGTCTAGCCATTTGATCTCCATTGTTCTTTTGGTCCAAAGTTGTTTGGTCCAAACATGTTTAACATTTGACTCGGGTGCATGAAAGGTGGTAGAATGCCCCAAGGATTGTAGCTTTGTTGGTAGTTCCACATTTGATTACTATTGTTATTATAGTTTTGTCTATTTTGATTTCTTCTTGGTTGAGGTGTTTTAGACCTAGGATGAGAATTATTTGGTTTTCTAGGTGGTGGAGTTTTAGATCTTATTTTGGGTTTAGAAGATCCTACTTCGGTCTTTAAAGACGGTTTATAAAAATCTTTAACTTCTTCGTCGTTGGCAAGAGGTATTTTCTTATCATTAATAAGTATATACTTAGGATTAGATTTTAAAGGTTTTTGTTTGTTGAGTTCACTTTCAAATTTTACATTTTTAATCTCGCTTGTTGAAGCCTCATTTAAATTAAATCCTAAGCCGGTTTTGTCTCCGGATGTTCTTTGAATACTTATTATTTTACTAAGTGATTGACTACTATTTTCAAATTTGTCAAGTTTGCGAATTTCTTCCCTAAGTATTTCGTTTTCACCTTTAAGCTCTTGACATGATTTACATTCTTCAAAAATTTCTTTACCTTTTTCTAGTTGATGTATTTTAATTTTTAGTTCAAGTACTTCACTTTCTAATTGATTGTTAATGTATTTTAGTGATTTGTTTTTGGCCATTACTAGTTGTCCTAATTTGCATAGTTTAATATATTCATTATCTAGATCTTTTTCATCTAATGATATACTTTCGTCACTAAAATATTCGGTTTCGGAACGTACCTCATTTGGTGTATTCGCCATGAGACATTTTTCTTCCTTTGTCGTTTCATTCTCATCATCATCACTATCACTCCAAGCACCTCCAACAAATGCTCTTTGATTTTGATCTCTTGTCATCATTAGACATTTTCCAATAAGGTGATTTGGATCTCCACACTTGAAACACTTTCTTTCAATCTTGTTGTTCTTGTCATCTTTACTCTTTTGAAATGTTTTCTTTTCATCATACGGTTGTCTTACGAATCTTCCTCGCCTTTTGAAGAATTTCTTGAAATCTCTTACGGCCATGGCGTATTCTTCGTCATCACTTTCGGAAGATGAGCTATCTTCGATACTAGATTCCTTTCTAGCTTTCAAGGCGATTGACTTGCTTTGCTCTCGTTTTTCCTTGACCATTTCGGAGTCCTTCTTAATGATGACTTCGTAGACTTTAGATTTCCAATTAATTCGTCAAGTTGCAAAGTTGACAAATTCTTCGATTCTTCAATAGCCGTCACTTTAGCTCGCCATTTTGGATGAAGAGCCCTAAGAAACTTCCTAACAAAATTTTTACTAGAAAAATTCTCATCAAGTGCTTTTAAACTTGTGATGATAGTGTTAAATCTAGCAAAAGCATTGTCAATTGATTCCTCTTCCGGAATCGTGAATTGCTCGTATTGTTGAACAAGTAGATCTATCTTATTATCTTTGACTTGACTATTACCTTGGTGAGTTATTAGTAAAGAGTTCCAAATTTCTTTTGCGGTTTCACACATAAAGATCCTTTCGTACTCTTTACGTGGTAGCGCATTATAAATAACCATTTTTGCTTTATTATTTTTAGCAAGTTTTCTTTTTAAATCATCATTTTGTTTTTCAAAAGGTACGATTTCATCTTTCTTAGTTTCCGGGTTATTTTGAATAGGTAAAAAATCACCATTAGTAATAACATGCCAAAGATCTAGATCTTTTGACTTCACATAAGTTTCGAATCGATTTTTCCAATATAAAAATCCATCACTTTCAAATAGTGGTGGTCTTTGCATAGATTGCCCTTCTAAATATTTTTCAGATTCCATAGATCGTTACAAGTTTTAAATACAATATATTTTAAAGATCTTGCTAGACGTGGATCCTGATACCAATTGTGGAAAACTAGAAGGGGGGTTGAATAGTTTTATATCCTTTTGAATTTATTTCCAAAATATTTTGTTAGTTATAAAAACTTTCGATTCGATCTTAAGTGAGTTCAAGCAACAACCAATATAAGCAAGTCTAAACTAATATTGAAAGTATTGAAATATAATGAAGAAAAGATAGAGTTAGAAAGATCAAACCACAACACGTGAATTTATAGTGGTTCGGCTACAAGGACACCTTCCTTGCCCTACTCCACTCCCCGAGTACCACACTCGAGAGTTTTCTTCACTATGTCAACAAACTCCTTATGGTGGAGAAACCTTACACACCTTGGCTTACACAAGTTAACGACACTAAGCTAAATGTCAAGTTCTAATCGTAGTTAGAACCAATCTCACACCAAATATCACACCACGTGATCTTCACACCTTAATCACACCTTCACACCTTCTTCAAGACTTCACACCGTTTTCACACCTTGTCAATCTTCACACCTTCTTCTATGCACAACTAAGTCACAACTACTAAGCTAGTTTACAACACACCAAGATTTTACAATCAACAAATATACACAACACCTTAACAAATAACTATCACTAGTACTATATGAAACTAGCTATACACAACACCACTACAATAAGATGGATGTAGAGAAGTGTTATTCTTCTTGCACTTGAATGGATGAAGCTTTGGATCACTTGGAAACAAAGACTTATGAAATATATGATCAAAGGATTTTAGATCTAGAGAAGAAGATTGGATCAGAAAGTTTATAGTGCAAAAAGGTGAGAAAAATATGTAGAATGATCCAATATTTATATGGCCAGATTTTACTATTCGGGAGCGTGCCGGTCCCCTTAATTATAGGCCAGTCCCCTTAATGATTAAGGGGGCCGCCTGGTAAAATTAAGGGGGCCGCCCTCCTGAACGTTTGAAAAGTTTTTCTGGATAAAATTTGCCCTTTTTGGTTGGAAATTTGAAATCATATTTTTGTGGTTTAATAAAGCTTTACCAAAAATGATTTACAAATATATATAAAATGTTAAAATCATTTTATATAATGTTATGTATTAATATAAAATTTCCTTTGATCATGTAATGCATAAGTTACTAAGTTTATGCATACCTTGAGTGATATAAGATGTAGAGGTAAATATTTGTCACCAAATACTTGTTTATGTCTTATTCTTGACTTAATTTGATTTAAGTTTTGTGATTATCAAAACATAGGTTTATTGAGAAATATTAATAACATTCACAAACATTATTTATATCAACAGACTGTAACACCACTCCTAGTCGTGATCGCCTTAGCATCGCCCCTCGGGTTAGCGATCGTGTTGCTTGGAAGGGTACCCGAGCCCGAGGGTCGATCATTTAAAGACTTCTTGATTTCAGTAATTTCCTTAGTCAGTAATTCCTGATTTTTAATTAAATTCTGATATTGCAGCATCAATTGTTTAATCAATTCATCTGAAGGTGACTGAGTCTGATTCACAACTGGATTTTGAAATTTTTGGCCACGATTATTGTTATTGAAACCTTGATTTTGAAAATTCTGATTTCCATGATTGTAATTCCCATGATTAGCATTTTGAAAATTTCCATAATTTCCTTGAAAATTCCCTTGATTTGGGCCTTGATTATAATTCCCCCGATTTTGATGAAAACCTTGATTTTGATTTTGAAAGCCATTGTTTATCCGGTTTTGATTTTGATTTTGATGTTGGTTAAATTGAATGTTTCGGTTTTGCATGTTTTGATTTACTTGATTGTCTTGATTAACTGGATTGACTTGATTCGGTTGAGTGAAACCGGGTGGTCCAACATAATGGTTTGAACGGTAGCTGAGAAGATTTCGATCTCCTTGAGGAGGTGGGTAACCGTTGCCACCCATGTTTGCAGCATACATGTTCTCATGAACATAAGAACCGGTTGACGGACATTCGTAATACGGATGTGGACCACCGCAAGTTACACAACCTTGATTGACAGCATTCACTTGATGATTTGGTTTTTCAATAGACATAGCATCAACTTATTTAGTAAGAGCCACTAAGATACTAATCATTTCATCATTCATTTTATTATTAGTGTTAGAAACTTGAGGTACTTGATTCATTCGAATGGTCTCAGCGATGTCGGCGAAATTTCGTATGTGAGCATATGGGTCTTCGTGTTCAAACCCGTGAAAGGATATACTCGTGATAAGATTGAACAATCCGTGATTAATCTCAAAATTAGCATTGATTTCTGGAATCACGATGGCTCTCCTCACACGATTGAATGGTGATTGGAGTTGTTCCTCCATCGGACGTGGATCGAAAGCCGGTTGTGGTCCCATCGGAGGGATCACATTGTTTTGAGCACCACCCATCGGCGGGGGTCCCAAGTGTTGTTCGTTCTGGTTCATTTCCTCCGTATTTGGGAAAAGAACTCGGTGTGTGTGATGAAACAAACTTTCTGGATTCGAAAGTGGTGAAACAAGTCGTTTAGAAGTTGAACGTGTGTTCATACACCACAAAAATCAAGAATTTGAAAAATAAAAGGATAATCAAATTGAAAAGGAAAATCTTTTTGTATTTTTTTTTTATTTATTTATTTTTCTTTTAAAGCAAAATTCAAAAACTTAAACTTTTTTTTTCTTTTTCTAACATTACGTTAATTGTAAACCATTTCCTTTAAATCTACTCGCGACGGAACAGGAGAGAAGAGTGTTTCTCTCTTCAGCTTGCAATTTAATGTCAAAGCTTACCGTATTTTCCGCTTATTCGGTTGTAGAATTCAAAGTAATTCGATTAGCAACTAATTTTACGCGTTGTTATATTGGGAAGCTTATTTGGTTTACAACGCCCTCCCTTCCATGGGAGAGTCGAGGCTGTAACTTTCTTTTTGTTATTTTAGAAAACACTTTAGGAAAAGTGTTTTTGATTTTTGATTTTTTTGGTTTTTATAGAAAATATATACAAGGAAGGTTTTCAAAACACAATTTCGAAAAACGAAAACGAAAAATTCACTTCAACCTTCCCCGGCAACGGCGCCAAAATTTTTGATGTTTATAAAATCAAATCAAGTATATTATAGTATAGTATTACTCAAGAAATCCGCAAAGAAATACGGATTACCCGACGTCGTAGTCCGTGTGAAGGGTGAATGCAATTTCGAATTCCCGATTCGTGAAACGTGTCGTGAAAGTGGAAAAAAATGATTTTGATGAGATTATACTAATGAATAAGTAAATGAAGCACAAATAATCACTTAAGCACGTAATTCAAGTAATTAAACCAAAAACGTAACGTAAAATTAAAAACGTAAGCTAATACGCGAAATAAACGTAAACGTACGAAATAAAACGTAAATTTTGAGCTACACTACTCCTACGGAATTGAAAATAATTTTGAAAAGTTAAAAATGATAAAAGAAAATTTTGAGAAAAAGAAAAATATTTTTTTTGACTTTTTATTTAATTTTTATGAATTAAAAACTAATTAACTAATTAAAAATTAAAAGAAAATGCAAATAAAGTGAGAAAAATGAAAAATAAATTTTGAAAATTATAAAATAACTAAAGAGTAATTTTAAAACTAAAAACTAATTTTTTTGGCTTTTTGTGTAATTTTTAAGAATTAAAAACTATTAAATCTAATTAAAAATTCAAATTAAATTCAAATTAAATGGGAAAAATGCAAAATAAATTTCTAAAATTCTACAATAAATGAAAATAAATTTTTAAAATATTTTTGGATTTTTCAAGGCTTTTTCTGATTTTTTTGGAATTTTTGGTAATTAAAATGTATTAAAAATTGAATAAAAATGAAAATAAAATAAGAAAAATAGTAAATAAAGGCAGAAAAATATGAAAAATTCAGGGAAATTCTAAATTAATATTCTAAAGCTATGAAAAATTTAAAAATTTGAAAATAAGCTCAGGAACTACTACTTGCTTTGAAATAGCTTAATAGAAAAATGCTTATTAATTAGCAGGGTTGACCAAAGTTGACCAAACTTAGACCAATTGATTTTTAGACTTAGAAAAGCTTAATGGAACAATTGAAAGGTCAGAATGATCTCAGAAACTCAGGTAAGGCCAAAACATATACAATAAGCCAAAGGGTGAATAAGCAGTGGCTAATCAGAATAAGCAATAGGCAAAAACACAATGGAAACTGTTGACATAAATAATGCTTAAAAACATTATTAACATGTTATCAATATCTCTATGTTTTAATTATCACAAAATATAAACTCATAGAACTAAAACTTGTGACATAAACAAGTATTTAGTGATTAATATTTCTCTTTACATCCAAATCACTTAAGGTATGAATAAACAAAGTGTTTAGTGCATTTTATGATCAAAGGGGTATTTAATTAACTAATGCAAAGTTTATTTAATTATATAAACATATTATATATTTTTAAAAAACACTTTTGGTAATAAAGAAAAATATTTTATTCATACTAAATATATGAATTCAAATTTTTAACCAAAATCAGTTAGTTTTTCACCAAATAAACTTTCCCCACTAAAAGACAAAGAATCTGGCCGTTTCAGTTGGGCGGCCCCCTTAATTACAAAGGGCGGTCCCCTTAATTTTAAGGGGGCCGGCCTTGAATTAAGGGGACCAGCCACGCACCTCTGTCAGAATCTGTTGCCTATAAATACCACCTTAAACCTAGATTTTTTCCTCACCTTTTGCACTACTAAACTTTTTGATCTAGATCCAAATCTCCATTCTTTTATCCTTTGATCATAAGTGTATAAATTCTTTGTTTCAAAGTGATCCAACCTTCATCCTCTCAAGTGCAAGAGAAGAATAATTGTATCCCTCAAGACAAGAAGTATTACAACTTGTTGTGATCTCCACATCCAAGTTGTTGGTGCATCATCAATGATCATTTACATTATTCTTTGTGAAGATTGTTGTGAATATTTGATTGTAGTTAGTTGTGTTAGATATAAGTTGTGTGATTAGTTAGTAGCTTGGTGTGAAGAAGATAAGCTAGGTACTAGATTGGTGTGAAGAAGATAGGTGTGGAGTAGTTAGTTGTGAAGTAGATTGATTTGAAGAAGTTGTGTAGAAGTTGTGACTTAGGTGTGACGAAGTTGTGGTGTGAAAAGTGGTGTGTAGATTGGTGTGTATATTGGTGTATATATTGGTGTGTATGGTTTTCTCCGCCATAAGGAAGCTTGTTGATATAGTGAAGAAAACTCTCGAGTTAGGTGCTCGGGGAGTGAAGTAGGGCAAGGAAGGTGTCCTTGTAGCCGAACCACTATAAATCTCTTGTCTCGCGGTTCGATCTTTCCATCTCTTACTTATTTCATTACTTATCTTTATAATATATTGTGTAGTATTAATTGTTTATATTGTACAAGACTTGAGATCACATATTATCGAATCTAAGTTTTTAAAAGCTAAGCAAAACTCTAAAACTAATTTTTATAATGAAGTAAAAAGACGTAAAACTATTCAACCCCCTTCTAGTTTTCGACAATTGGTATCAAGAGCCACGTCTAGCAAGATTTTTAAAAATATATTGTATTTTAAAACTTGTAACGATCTATGGAATCTGAAAAATATTTAGAAGGGCAATCTATGCAAAGACCACCACTATTTGATAGTGATGGATTTTTATACTGGAAAAATAGATTCGAAACGTATGTGAAATCAAAAGATCTTGATCTTTGGCATATTATTACCTTTGGTGATTTTCCTCCTATTCAATATAATGTTGAAACTAAAATGAATGAAATTGTATCTTTTGAAGAACAAAATGATGATTTGAAAAAGAAATTAGCAAAAAATAATGAGGCTAAAATGGTAATTTATAATGCATTACCACGCAAAGAATATGAAAGAATTTTTATGTGTAAAACCGCCAAAGAAATTTGGGATTCTTTACTAATTACTCACCAAGGTAATAGCCAAGTCAAAGATAATAAAATAGATCTTCTTGTACAACAATATGAACAATTTACGATTCCGGAAGAGGAATCAATTGATAATCCTTTTGCTAAGTTTAACACTATCATCACAAGTTTAAAAGCACTTGATGAGACATTTTCTAGTAAAAATTGTGTTAGGAAATTTCTTAGGGCATTGCATCCGAAATGGCGAGCTAAGGTCACGGCAATCGAAGAATCAAAGAACTTGATGACGTTATCACTAGATGAACTAATTGGCAACTTGAAGGTTCATGAAGAAATCATAAGAAGAGATTCGGAAATGGTCAAAGTCAAGAAAGAACAAACTAAATCCATTGCTCTAAAAGCCAAAAAGGAACCTAGTGATGATGATGATTCAAGTGACGAAAGTGAAGACGAAGAATATGCAATGGCTGTAAGAGAATTCAAGAAGTTCTTCAAGAGACGAGGAAGATTCACGAGATCATCACGAGACGAAAGAAAAGCATTCCAAAGGAATAGAAGTGACAACTACGGGAAAAGAAAGTGCTTTAGATGTGGAAGTCCAAATCATCTCATTGGCGAATGTCTAAAGCCACCGGGTTATGAATGTCAAGGTGCTTTTGTTAGTGGAACATGGAGTGATAGTGACAAAGAAGAAGTTGAAAAGCCAAAAGACGAAAAGTGTTTTATGGCAAAAGAAACCGGCGAAATATGTTTAGGAATTGACTTGGAACCTGACGAATGGATCAAAGATAGCGGATGTTCGAGGCACATGACGGGGAATCGCAATCTATTCTCTACATACAAGGCATACAATGGAGGTAACGTTATTTTCGGTAGTGACTTACGTGGAAAAATCATTGGCAAAGGTACGATTTCTCAAGACTCGCTTACTATTGAAAATGTAGAGCATGTAGATAAATTAACATATAACTTGCTTAGTGTAGGACAAATATGTGATAATAAATGTAGAGTCACATTTACCGAAGATGATAGCGAAATAGTTAAGAATGGAAAAATTATAGGTAGAGGAATTAGAAAATGTGGCATATATGTTATGAAACTAGGAAACAAACCGGAGGATAGGATATGCCTAACGACCCTAGATGAAAACTCTACACTATGGCATAGGAGATTAGGAATTAGTTAGAAATTTGCCTAATCTAAAATATGACAAGCATTTTTGTGATGCATGTAAAATTGGAAAACAAGCTCATGCTAGTCACAAAGCCAAGAATATAGTATCCACTACTAGATGCCTAGAATTATTACATATGGATCTTTTTGGTCCATCCGCTGTGCGGAGCTATGGAGGAAACAAATATACCTTAGTGATAGTAGATGACTACTCACGATACACGTGGACTAGGTTTTTAAGTGACAAGACCCAAGCCTTTGAAAAATTCGAAATATTTAGTAAAATGATTCAAAATAAATTAGGATGCTCAATAGTTGCCATCAGGACGGACCATGGTAGGGAATTTGATAACGAAGTACAATTCGGAAAATATTGCGAGTTAAATGGAATATCTCACAATTTCTCTGCTCCTCGTACTACTCAATCAAATGGCGTAGTAGAAAGAAAAAATAGGTCACTACAAGAAATGAGTAGAACTATGTTAAATGAACAATCCATCCCACAAAAATTTTGGTGTCACGCAGTAGATACATCAACTTATATTTTAAATAGGGTATCAATTAGAAGAATTCTAGGAAAAACTCCTTATGAGTTATTAAGAGGTAGAAAACCAAACTTAAGCTACTTTAAGGTATTTGGAAATAAATGCTATATTTTAAACACTAAGGACTATCTCACTAAGTTTGATCCAAAATCATATAAAGGAATATTATTAGGATACTTACAAAATAGCAAAGCATATATAATACTTAACAAACACTCCATGAAAGTAGAGGAATCACTGAATGTAACATTTGATGAAACACCACCACCTCCTAAAACATTACCTTTAGAAGATGATGATTTAGTCGAAGATGAAGCTATTGAGGTTAGTAAAACAAAACCCATAGGAAATGATAATGAAGACATCCACTTAGAAAATAACGAAACTGTTAATATTAAAGAATCTAGATCACATCCATTAGATAATATAATAGGACATCTTAACCAAAGAACCCTTAGGTCACAAGCCCAAGATAAAAATAATTTCTTTTGTTTCCTCTCAGCAATAGAACCTAAGAATATTAGCGAAGCTTTAAAGGATGAAAGTTGGGTTATAGCTATGCAAGAAGAATTAAATCAATTTAAGGCAAATGATGTTTGGGAATTAGTCCCAAATCCAAAGGATATGACCATCATAGGAACCAAATGGGTATATAGGAATAAGTTAGATGAGAATGGAATAGTTACTAGGAATAAAGCTAGGTTAGTTGCCCAAGGTTATAATCAACAAGAAGGAATTGATTATGACGAAACTTATGCCCCCGTAGCTAGACTAGAATCGATTAGGATATTACTTGCCTATGCTTGCGCCCTAGATTTTAAGTTATTCCAAATGGATGTGAAAAGTGCATTCCTTAACGGTTTTATCAATGAGGAGGTATATGTGGCACAACCTCCAGGATTCATTGACTTCGCAAAACCTGATTATGTTTATAAGTTAAAGAAAGCTTTGTATGGACTCAAACAAGCTCCCAAAGCTTGGTATGATCGATTAAAAGCTTTTCTTATTAAACATGATTATTCCATGGGAATGGTAGATAACACTCTTTTCACTAAAAGGAAAGACCCAAATCTCATCATTGTCCAAATATATGTTGATGACATTATATTTGGATCGACTTGTCAAGACATGTGTGATGAATTTGCCAAAATCATGCATGATGAGTTTGAGATGAGTATGATGGGTGAACTTAACTTCTTCCTAGGATTACAAATAAAACAATTAGAAGATGGAATATTTTTTAACCAATCTAAGTACATTAAGGAAATGCTTAAGAAGTTTGGCCTAGAAGACACAAAACCCATGAAAACTCCCATGTCTACGGAGGTAAAGCTCACAAAGGATGATGAAGGTGAGTCCGTAGATAACACCAAGTATAGAGGAATGATAGGTAGTTTACTATACTTGACGGCAAGTAGACCCGACATCATGTTTAGTGTCTGCCTTTGTGCCCGTTTTCAAGAGGATCCCAAAACCTCTCACCTAGAAGCGGTTAAGCGTATCTTCCGATACATTAAAGGCACTATACACTTAGGATTATGGTATCCTAAGGAATCTGGCATAGAAACCATTGTCTATGCGGATTCGGATCATGCGGGAGACTACGTAGATAGAAAGAGCACTAGCAGTATTTGCACGTTTATGGGATGTTGTCTAACGTCTTGGTTTTCGAAGAAGCAAACCGCTCTTGCTATTTCTACCACCGAAGCCGAATATGTAAGCGCCGGAAAGGCATGTCAACAAGCACTATGGATGAAACAAGCTCTCGTAGACTATGCCATTAGGTTAGAAAATGTCCCCATTATGTGCGATAACAAAGGTGCGATAGATTTAAGTAAAAATCCGGTGCAACACTCTAGGACTAAACACATAGAAATACGTCACCATTTTCTTAGGGATAATGTACAAAAAGGAAATATATCTATAGAAAAGGTTGCATCGGAAGACAACATTGCGGATATATTCACAAAACCCCTTAAGCGTGAATTATTCAACCACTTGCGTTTAGGATTAGGAATGATGGAACAAGTTGACTAAATTATATTGAATTATCTCAAATTTATACTTGCATGAAATTTATTTTTCTTCCATTTCATCTTTTTCTGAGTCTAGGAATCTATTTCGCACAAAACTAAAGATTGAGAAAATTTATTTTCTTTGCATAAATTTTTTTTGTAAAACTCAATCAATTTTCTCTAAAAATTATTCTCACAATCTAGGAACCCCATGAAAATCATCTTCCTTGCATTGTTGACTAATTCTAAAAACATTGTATTTCAAAATCATGCATAAATTCTCACATAAATTGTCAAGATATATAATCTAATATATGTCTTTGACATTCATAATTGAGCAAAAAAATTGAATCAAGGAGATTATTTGGATTGTTTCTTAGGATCGTTATTTCTTTTTGCTTCTAGGAGTCGAAACAATCACAACCCACATTTGTTGCATATAGATACTCACTAGGAAAAATTCACTAATAATGGTGTCATCTTGATCCATCACTAGTTTTTCACTCACTAATTATCCTTGCCTTTAATCTAAGATAGATGCCTTAGGAAGTTTAATTATGCTTGCTTTTATTTGCCTCCTCTTGCTTATTATATGTTGATTATTTGCTCTTTTGCTTATGTGTTCTTGCATACATGCTATATCTTGATTAGAGTAGACTCTATATTGCCTAAGAAAATTGAACTTGCTTGAATTCTAATCCAAACACATAACCTTTCTGCAAATTTTCAGCCAAAAACCCAATTCTGGCAACCTGGAAATCACCAGATGGGCGGCACCCTTAATTCTGTAAGGCGGCCCCCTTAATCATTAAGGGGGCCGCCCCCTAATTAAGGGGACCGGCCATCTGATGGTCGGGTTTACAGAATCTTTTCTGCTTTTTAGCCCATTTCAACCTACATTTCCCATTTTTCACCAACACATTTTGTCCTAATATCCCAAACAAACCTTATCCATCCTTAAACACACAAATCTTACACTATAAATATCCCCAATCCTCAACACTCTCCACTCATCCCATCATGAACTCTCCAAACAAACCAAAATCAAAAGCCTCAAGGCTAGCAAGGATGACAGAAAAACCCGTTTGGCGAAGAAAAACCCTCGAAACAAATCCATCATCATAAATGAAGTTGGAAGTCATTCCACACCCCCAACTTCTTACTTCCCAAACTTTGCATCAAACCAACAAGATCATTCATTTGATCCTCTTTACAAACCATACAACATTGGCCAACCATCTTCCTTCAAGCCAAACTATACCTCTCAACTTCCAACTACTTATAATGATCCATACAAGTTTGATCAACCATCAAACTACAATTCCAACTACACAAACCCAACTCATCCATACCAAACCTATGATCCCCTCCACATTGCCACGGAAAAACAAATGTTCCGTGATGAAATAAACCAAATCCATGATCTTAGTGATCTCCTTGCTATGCATCTTGCACAACGCAACAAAGGGCAACCTCCATCATCACCCTATGCAAATTGCCTTCCCCACTCTCTCAACTTGGATCAAGTTACAAACCACACTCACTTTTGCCCTTGTTGCATATTCCTTCAAAAACAAATCCTCTACTTGAGTGAAGATATTTCTTGGATTGAATATCTTCTCACTCGTAATCATCCAATACCACCCTTAACACGATACAACATCGTGAGATCCACTTCTTCCGCTCCACACTCCACTCCATATCCCTCTCAATCAAACATCTAAGCTTTATGCTTATGTTTCTCTTCAAGCAAATAAAACAATCAACCATGGGTTGCAAGCAAGTCCAAGTGCTCTCTTAGGCAATATAGGACTATGTCTTTTCTTTTGTGTTATTTTTATCAATATGCTTCAAGCATATTGAATGTTGTAATGCTTATCATTTTTATAATGCTTGAATGAATCTATGTTTAGTTGCATAATTGTTGCCTTGCATATATGTGTATCTTGCTCTCTTCAAATATTTTTGTAGCAAAGATCTCCATTGCTCGTTCCCTTGGTGCTCTCAAATGAGGGGGAGCATACATCAAGGGGGAGCATTCTACCTGTTTAAACTTCCCTCGCGAAGCTTACTCGGCTTAACCTTTTTAATTATACAAAAAGGGGGAGAAGAGAAATGTAAACTCTATAATACTTGTCTAAAAACAAGTTTTAGATATATTGAGTTTAAGGTTTTGTAATAATCAAAAAGGGGGAGATTGTTGACATAAATAATGCCTAAAAACATTATTAACATGTTATCAATATCTCTATGTTTTAATTATCACAAAATATAAACTCATAGAACTAAAACTTGTGACATAAACAAGTATTTAGTGATTAATATTTCTCTTTACATCCAAATCACTTAAGGTATGAATAAACAAAGTGTTTAGTACATTTTATGATCAAAGGGGTATTTAATTAACTAATGCAAAGTTTATTTAATTATATAAACATATTATATATTTTTAAAAAACACTTTTGGTAATAAAGAAAAATGTTTTATTCATACTAAATATATGAATTCAAATTTTTAACCAAAATCAGTTAGTTTTTCACCAAATAAACTTTCCCCACTAAAAGACAAAGAATCTGGCCGTTTCAGCTGGGCGGCCCCCTTAATTACAAAGGGCGGTCCCCTTAATTTTAAGGGGGCCGGCCTTGATTTAAGGGGACCGGCCACGCTCCTCTGTCAGAATCTGTTGCCTATAAATACCACCTTAAACCTGGATTTTTTCCTCACCTTTTGCACTACTAAACTTTCTGATCTAGATCCAAATCTCCATTCTTTTATCCTTTGATCATAAGTGTATAAATTCTTTGTTTCAAAGTGATCCAACCTTCATCCTCTCAAGTGCAAGAGAAGAATACTTCTATCCCTCAAGACAAGAAGTATTACAACTTGTTGTGATCTCCACATCCAAGTTGTTGGTGCATCATCAAAGATCATTTACATTATTCTTTGTGAAGATTGTTGTGAATATTTGATTGTAGTTAGTTGTGTTAGATATAAGTTGTGTGATTAGTTAGTAGCTTGGTGTGAAGAAGATAAGCTAGGTACTAGATTGGTGTGAAGAAGATAAGTGTGGAGTAGTTAGTTGTGAAGTAGATTGATTTGAAGAAGTTGTGTAGAAGTTGTGACTTAGGTGTGACGAAGTTGTGGTGTGAAAAGTGGTGTGTAGATTGGTGTGTATATTGGTGTGTACGGTTTTCTCCGCCATAAGGGAGCTTGTTGATATAGTGAAGAAAACTCTCGAGTTAGGTGCTCGGGGAGTGGAGTAGGGCAAGGAAGGTGTCCTTGTAGCCGAACCACTATAAATCTCTTGTCTCGCGGTTCGATCTTTCCATCTCTTACTTATTTCATTACTTATCTTTATAATATATTGTGTAGTATTAATTGTTTATATTGTACAAGACTTGAGATCACATATTATCGAATCTAAGTTTTTAAAAGCTAAGCAAAACTCTAAAACTAATTTTTATAACAAAGTAAAAAGACATAAAACTATTCAACCCCCCTTCTAGTTTTCCACAGAAACAACAACTACAGGTGTATAAGAGCTTAAATCAACCACTATACTCAAAGAAGAATCACAATATACCACTTGCAGACCTGTTACTAAAATCAGTCCTTATGCTCAAACCTCACAACAAAATAAGCCAATAAGAAGGAGCAAATAAGCTCAGGGGTGCAAACTTATGGGGGCAAAACACTAATTACCCAACTGAGATCACAATTAAACCAATAAAACAGGTACTGGATCTAATCCAATGATCTAAAAGAATCCTAGAAGTGTGAAGGAAAACTGGTGCACAGGGTATTTAAATGTTCAAACAGACACTTTCTAAGAGCTTTTCCTATAAGCAAACAAGCTCCAAACTGACTTTTTCTTTTTGAAATTGTTTTACTAACTACTAAGCTTTTGAAATTAATAAACCACAACTAACTGTAACCAGTAATGAACACTAGAGAGTTTCACAAAAATTTGACCAAAAACTGATATTATTTCCTTTTGACTTTTTGATTTGAAGACTACTTTGACTAAAATGAAATTTAACTACTAAAAATTTTACTATGATTGTAGTATTAAGCTATTAGATAGATGGAATAATATAAATATACTACTTATGCAACTAATTTGATGTATGTGCAATCCTATTAAGCTATCTGTTATGCACAAATTTGAGATAAAGCAGATTTTTGACTTTTAATTAATAACTACTGATTTTTATGATTGATTAAGACCTAATGCAACCTAAGAGATATTACTAAACCACTATAACCTTCTGAAATGACACTGAGACCAGTCAAACACAATGAACCAAACACCCTATAAGTGACTGTCTCAACCAACAGCTTACTCAAGTCTACTCCATCTTAATCCAAACTTCAAACTCAGATTCAACTTATGATCAAATATGCTATAATATTCCAAAAACTCAGACCTCAGATGCCAACTCACAAACAGAAACACAGATCCACTACTAGATGAAGGAAACAGTAACCTATCAAATTACTAACACAAAGATTCAAATGACTAAATAAACAACTAAGATGAACAAATTAACAACTAGTAAGCAGAAATCAACAATACTAAAATCAATCAACTAGATCTACACTACTTATTAAGCTACTGATGTAATTAGGAAATAAAGTGAGAAAAACTTATAAACTCAATACCCCCTCAGCAAAACAGAGGGGGTTTCACTATGCTTGCCTGTCTTTTGACAGGCCAAGTGCTCCTACTTGACTGCCTTAAACTCCAATAAGCTCAGCTTATTCAAAATAAGCTCTCAGTTGACTATCTTTGACCGTTGTGTTTTATAAGAGAAATTGACTAGATAACCTCACAAACAGCTTTATGGAAGCTTATATAAAACAGTAAATAAGCTATATGAAACTTGAAATTAAAATTGAAACTATTTTTTTATTTTTTTATTTATTTATTTATTTTTTTTTGAATTTTATATTTTTTTGGATTTTCAATATTAGTCGGAACAGAAACAGAAACTTGACTGAATTAAAAAAAACAATTAACAATAACTATTTAGAAAGTAATAACTGAATTTAAGCTAAGAATAGAATTGAGACAATAAGCTGTAAAGAAAATTTAATTATATTAATAGAAATTCAATACAATACTTGGAAAGAAAAAAAAAATACAATAAGCTTTAAGATAGAATACTAAACAATAAGGAAAACCTACATAAAACTACTCTTCATAATTGTGAATGAGGAGGGTATATATAGGTGCTGAGGGTGAGGTCTAGCAAAGTCCAGCTCATCAATCCTAGTGTATTTGTGTTTGTTTGATGCAATATCGTTCATTAGATCACCTTTCAGATGATTCTCATCAATCTCGTCCCTTGGATGTAATTTTGACCCAATCATTTGCATGTAATACCACACGGATCACTGACATGGCAGGCCTGCCATGTCAGGGTCTTCTAGAAACTGATGCAATTGGACCAAAACACCCTTAATAGCTGTCAATTAGAATTTTTACACGCGTGAATAGTTTCTAGGGTTCTTCTTTCTGGGTAAAAATGAAAAAGGGGGGCGGGAAGTGTGTTTGGGGTTGTTTTTATTATTTGGGCGTTGACCGGGTCTTGGGAGTTGACTATGGGTAAAAAAATGGCAGGCCGGGTAAGGGATTAAGGGAATGGGCTTGGTTGTATTTTTGGGCTTGGGAATTTTATGGGTTTATTAGTAATAGATCCGGTTTAGTTTTAATATTAGGATAGGGACTAGTTTTGCAATTCTGAAAAATCCAAGGACCAATTCCGTTTTTCTCCCAAAGTTTCTTCCAAGGACTTGTGTTGTCAATTATAGAATCATGGAGGACTATTTCAAACTTATTTTCAAATATTTCACCAAAGGACCACTTTTGTCATTTTCTGAAAGTGTAGGGACTAAAGTTGCCATTTCCTCCAAACTTTGATCAGGGACTAATTATGCACCTTTGTGAATCTCTGAGGACTTCTAATGACTTTTGAGCTTTCCTTTATCATTTTGCTTTCCCGGCTCCGGTATTTGACCTTTTCCAATCTCGTGCTCATTTTTGTCAGTTCTGGCTTTGTTCTTGTTCATTTTTTACATATCCGTACCTGCACATACATAAATACAAAAACACACATTCTCTTGGCATATTTGGTTAGTATTTGGTGTATTTGGTCTGATTTAAGGCTAAAAAGGATGTGTTAATAAGCACACATCAGTACTCCTTCATCATATATCCTATCCTTCATCACCACTCCCTAAAGATGGGCTCCTTAATCTCCACAACTCTCTTCCACATTTGTGAGTTCAAAACTTTATTCCTGAATACTATCCTAACCAAGAGCAAATCATCTAGAATTTCATCACACCTTAAATTCTTAATGATATTCCAATCTACTATCCTTGGTATATCAATTTCTCTCTGAACCAACTTCATTAGCCTAATGTTATATTCTTCCTTCTTCTCCTTAGCAACTCCAGTCCAATTAATATTGGGATGATCCTCTGGCTCCCTTGCAGGTTTTGCTTATTCTAACGCTCATCTGGTCCTTTTTGCTACAACTTGTATTACAAATAATCCATAGAAACATGTTTATTAAAAGTTAGTGTAACAAAATATGGGTCAAACAGTCTCTATCATCAATTTGTAAACACTCTGTTTGAATTTCAGGTAAAAAGTGCGGCGTACTTGACTACAAGTGCGTCGTACTTTCTGGGTTTAAGCTTAAGTACGATGGTTCATATCTTAAAACCGGCGCACAACTAGTCCTGAGCGCAAAATTTTTTGGTTTCAAAGCAAAAAACTGTTAGGTACCCATATTGATTTCACACAAACAAGAATGAGATAGATATAAGGATGGGATGATTATGAGAATGAGAGAATTAGAATTGCAAGAGTTTCATTAAGATTTCACATTACCAACCAAGTATAAATGAATACATAAGGTCCTATTTATAGGAGGGAAGCTAGGGCAACACTCCTAGCTCCCATTCTCCTTGAATTCGTGGGCTTGCAAGGCCTTTTGGGCTTTCATAAGCCTTAAGTACATAAGTGATAACAAAATACAAGTAATTAATAATAAAGCAACCTAACATTTATTACAAATGACCGAGACTTGATAAAATAGTAAAACTTTGATCCCAACAATCTCCCCCTAAGGGTCGGTCATCACGGTTGCTCGACGTCTTTGTCATTTCTTCATCTTTGACTTTCATAGTTTTAGACGTCTTTCAAAAATCATTCATCATTCTTTGTTCTTTGTTTATTGTTGTTGTGATTGTGATCAAGTTATGAAGTTGTATGCCTTTCGTCACTTCCGCGTCTGCGGTGGTAGTCCGCCATTCCAACATGCTCATACATCTTTGAATTCTGACTTATACATGCACGTAGTTCCCTTTCTTTTACTTATGATCTTTAGTCTTTATACTTTGTAGATTCTTCTTTTTGGCGTAGAATCTTTCTTTGAACTTTGTGTTGCTTTGATCTTAGAGGGAGCTTTTGATGACATCAAGATGCATGTATGAGCATGTGGAATCCGTCGCCATGGAGATGATGTATACCTGCGGGTAAACAGTTAGCAATAAAACATCCGGTACTTACAGATAAGGAATTAGAGATCGTCAACAGCATAGTGTGAAGACTCCTTCTAACCCTTATCAAGGCCGTTCCCATGTCAGATACTCCCGAAGGAGCTTACAAGACCTACTAAGTAGCTCAATGACTGGGTGAGTCGCTGGGGATCACTCCACGACTGTAGACCGCTAAGAAACCACCGCAAACACTAAGCGTAACCCGCAAGGAGTTACCGAAGTGACCTGCTGTCAGGGCTGTTTGATGTTGACCCTGGCAGGATTTTCGTTCAATCATTGAGAAATACTTATGTAAATTCTCTCATAAACGTTCTCGGCAGATTGCTAAGATCTGCGAAGGACTCAATAATTTACAGCTGGTGTCCATTGATGTAGAACACCAGTTGTAGAAATACTAAGTGTTCCTAAGAGATCTTTGATGTATCTCATGGCTCTAGACTCGAAAAGTGCACACTTAGGTTTCCTATGCGGAGACTAGGGAGGGGTCTCCTGCTTCAATATCAACCATCTGTAAGAGATAGGTCGATAGATTACACTGGTTCCCCGTGAGAATGAAACAAGCTCTTTTAAGAGAACTTGAGTGGCTAGAAAGTTTAGTGCAGTGCGTCACTGGGTCCATGACGTCTTTATCTTCAATACCGGCGTCGCCTTAGCAACAACCAGTAGCATATGAATTGAACCCGGTGTCTGCCCTAAGGTTGAACATATGGAGGGCTATTTCTTTTCACCCTTTTCTTTACTTTTCTTTTTAATTCTTCAACCCCTTCTTTCTCCTTTCATTATTTTCTCCTTTTTTTTATATCATACCTAAGGACTTCTAATACTAACTATTTGGTGATGTCCTTGGGTAGATCCCTCCGGCTCTGGCGGATCATAGGACGGTTTTTCCTATCTTAATCACCTTATAACTCCATGATTATCCGACAATAGCCATGAAACCTTTTGATTGAAAATCTCTCAAAGTGTTTGTGATTATCAAACATTTTGTTTAACACTTTGAGCGTTTTGTATTTAACTTTTGAAGGGCTCCCCCTTCACATGTGCTCATGGATATTAAAGAAATTTGCACATGTGGGAGGAGTAATCACTTTTTGAATTGATCCTCTTTTAGTGAACAAGACCGATTCGAGACACGCTTACATCACTAGTTATACTAGCTTGAAGTTATTACCCAGCCTGGTCAATTTCACAGAAAGTTTCTCGAAACGGTACATTTCTACTAAGACAAATCCTTTTCGAGACACGGTTACGTGGCTAGTTAAAGAGTTCCATTTTCAGCTTTTAGGTGACAACTAGTTCTAGTAACTAACTTGATGTTATTACCCGTCGAGGATAAGTCTTTTCGAGATTACTAACTTTTATGTTTCGTCAATTCCTGGGTCAATTATGAGTCTAGCTCGCAGAAGATACAACTTAAAGCAACTTTGAACTTTCATATTTTAATCACATTCACTTTTTCTCCCCCTCAAAAATAACATATGAGATGTTGTTTTTGTTAAACTTTTGATTAAAATATGCTTTTTGAGTCTTATGGGGATATATCAACAAGAACTTTTGTGTTGTAAACAATGAGTTTTTCAAGTGCTCCCCCTCAACAAGTGAATACTCATTGAGGTGAAATACTTGTCTTTTGAGCAGAATTATGAAAATCAGAAAATGTTTGATTAATTCTACTCAAAAGTAAGAAGCCTTCGCTTCTTATATAAGGATTGAGGCACTGATGCGTACCCCAGGGTCCTTTCTTTACAAGAACGGGTTGTACACTGTTATATGTGCACAAGCCATAATGATAACAATTCAATCAAGTGAAACAATTAATATTGAAATGTTAATACCCATGTGTACCAGTTTAAGCTTCATCAGTGAGTGGAGCATCAAAGTCAGTGAACTGTGGTTCTGGTCTTTTGAAGAGTCTGATGGGAAACGAAGGTCTGACACCGATATAGCTTTCCAGTCGTCTGATCTGCTCCCGACGGAATAACCTTTCTTCAATCTTCACAACAAAGTTCCGAACTTGTCTTCTTGCACTGGATTTCCACCTTGGAGTTTCACCTTTTGATATCTTAATCCGATCATCATTCAACCGTTTGACAAGGCTATCACGAACTGTTTTGAGCGTGACATCACAGAACTTGTGTAACTCATCGAGCCTCATAAAACTTATCAACTTTTTGCTGTTGAGGTAGGTAAATCCAAAAGATGGTGTTTGGATCAGGGAGTACTGCGACATCTGATTAATTCCAGGAAATGATACTTGTGGCTTTGTCAAATTGATCTTCTGTTGGTAACTTTCCACTCCAAGCTGAAGATCTTCCACTCTTTCTTGAACTATCAATTGTCGGATGAAGAGAAGTAGTGATGACATGAAGTTGTATTGAGTTTCAGTATCGAATCCACGCATTCTTCCTTGAACTTTTTCTAGATACATGTCTTCAATGTCGTTAAGATAAAGGTCAGGAAAGTCTGCTTGGGAGAATTTGTACTTCTTTTCATCTTGTCTTTTAACCACAATCTCATTCATGAACATGTAGTTAAACCGTTTCGACTCTTGAATCTCCAAGATAGCGATGATCTTTGACTTATTCTTCACATTCTCCAATGACTTGTTGTCTAATCTGTGAGTGTAACCGAGACGACGACGTTCAGGCCAGTGCTGAATTCCGTTTAAAGCATCTTTGTCGTAAGCTATGATAGAGTTGCTGAAAACTGGAGTGGATTCTTCAATAGCAGGAACTTCGTATCTTGCGGCTGGTACTAAGATAGTCAATGAGGAAGCATATTTCGGCTTTGAATTCTCTTGGGTGAGTTGGAGGTTACGAAGATCCTTGTTGAAGAAGAAGCTGTAAGGTATCTTAGGTTTTTCGGGAAACCCTTGCAGAGGTAATGGTTTAGTCCAATCGGTGAAGTAAGGTTTGTCCTGTCTCTTAGAGTAGTTGTCAAGATTCGCCTCAGGATTTAGCCAGTCAAACTGACCAGACATTGCACTAGCTATATTCTGTATGTGAAACTCGAGTTCCATCTTGTTTCCAGATCGAGACTTGAGGAATTCTTGTGCTTCCCGATTGATTCTTCTGAGCTCTGCCTTCGTAAGTTTCTCAATCTGAAGCTCCTTCATCATAACCTGAGTATATTGCAGTGTATTTCCTGGAAGAGGTTCTTCATCTTCGAGAGGAGGTTGAGCTTTGACCAATTATGTCAACCAATCATTTTCAGGTGTGTCATCATTGTCGAGCCATGAATGACGTCTCCTTTTCTTTGATTTCTTAGACTTGGACGTAGCATCCTTGTCTTGAACTTTTGATGGTGACGATGGTCCAAGTTGAGAATCGAGAATTGGGGAGGCACGGTAATCGGTATCGGGTTGACCTTGGTAATCATCAGTTGGGTGCATTAGAGTTTCTTCCTCATCTGTGGGACCTTGACCAGTAGCTGAGGTGTGTTGCTGATTTCCAGGAGGAGTAGAATCCTTTTGTCGTTGTTGAGAAGATGATGGACTGGTACCGGACTTGTGTTTCTTGCCTTTAGAGTTCGGGTCTGGGTCGTCATCTTTCCTTGTCCTCTTAAGGGTTCCAGCAGCGTCTTTGCATGACTCTTTAGACAAGTTGGCAGCAATAGCATCGACAAGTGCTTTTTCTTCAGGTGTCTGTATGGTTTTGTATGCAACTTTGTTGTAGAGTTGAGCAAGCAAGTCATCGAATGATAGTTCAGGGATTATTGGAGTTGGTGCAGAAGCTTTAGCCGGGTGAAGCGTGAATGGTGTTGTTGACAACATTTTCTTTACAACACTTCTGATTCTGTGCTCCAAGTTGTCCCTGATTGGTGCAATAAGGTTTGTAACTTCAGGAGTGACAATTTCAACTAGATTGTCAGTAAGATAATCTAGTGTGAAAGTCCTGATCATTCCTGACAAGTCAGCTTTCATGAACTTATCGATCTGCTGCTTTGCCTCCTGAAAGTCTTCAACTTGTTTAGCAAGACTGGTGACCATGGTTGTGAGAGTGTTGACTTGCTCCTGAAGATCAACTGGTTTAGCCGGTTCATTGATTGATTGTTGCTTAGATGCGGTTTCAGAAGGTGTGGGAGATGAATGCTCAGGTGATGATTCAGATGACGACTCGTTGTGAGAACAAGAAGAAGAAGCTGGAGGAGTCGGATCCCTTGGTGGAGAGTCTTGAGAAGGTGGAGGTTGCTGTGAAGATGTCTGCTTAGATTGTGAAGATGATTGAAGGAATATGTTGGTGTCAAATGCTTCCTTTTCTTCATTTTCTTTTCTTCGACGTTCCTCTTCTTCCTGTGCAAGAAACTCTGGAGTAGTGAAGTGGTCAAGTTCCTGATACGTGGCAATGTTCTCCTGTTCGCCAACATTCTCCTCTACATTTGTAGTCTCAGTCATAGTAATGTCTCCTGTATCATGTGTGTCTTTTACTTCATCATCAGGTTGTAAGGCTGGTTCTAAAATAGTAGACACAATGGGAGGAACCATGCTGCTTGTAGCGCCTTCATGTTCTGATTGATCGACAGGTGGTGGTGAAGGTTGAGATTGAAGTCGGCTGAGGAGTGCTGCTTCCCTTTGTTCTTTAAGAAATTGCTTTTCTTCAGCTCTTGTGTCGACAACTATACTTTTCAATTTCCTTTTGTCAACCAGTTGTTCAACGATTGGTTCGTCTTCTTCATCATCATTGGGTTCATTTATCGTTATCCCTTTTCTCTTTCTAGAATCTGCTTCAAAGGTTTCAAGACTTTGTTGTATAGCAATCTCTGTTTCAGGAAATGCTTTTTCTGGTACTCTTACTCTTCGTTCAAAGTCTTCCTCTTCTTCTTCAGATTCTGTGTCAAACTCAGAGTCGCTTTCAGAGGGTGGCGGTGTAGGTTCATCTCGAAGAGCGCGCTTTGGAATTACCTTCTTCTTAGGCTTGGTTGCATGCTTAGGTTTGGGTGTAGGTTTAGGTTTGGTGGAAGTTTTGGTTTTGGGAGTAGCCTTAGACTTTGTTTGCGGAGAGCCAGTGGTGCTTGTAGTACTCCCAGATTTCACACTTCCTTTACTGCGAGTCTGTATGGTAGCTTCTTCCTGTATCCCATTGTAAGCATCATCGTAGAATTTGTAGTTCAAACTTTTCTTGATATTGTCATCAAGAAGGTATTCGGGAAGCCTCATTCCTTTTTGCTTGGTAGAGGAAGTGGTCATCTTGATAAAAGAGATGGTAAAGTCATCCTCGAAGAGGTGCTTAGGCTCATTAGGGTCTCCCATTCTTTTGATGAATTCTGGTGTGTCTTTGCAGAAATATTCAATGAGAAGCTTTGTGAATCTTGTAAACGGGATCATAGTCTTTTCACGTCCGGTTTGGATGCTGTAGACTATATCGTTCATTATTGGAACTGCAAAGTCAATAGGTGACATGGTCACCATTCCCCAAAATGCTTGTAAATGCTCAAGTCTGGGATGTTCGTGACCACTTTTTCTTCCTGATATTGATCTTACAACTAACAGACAGAATATTCTCCAGGGCTGAGGTATATTCTTTGCATTGAATCTGGAATGTTTAATCAGAGGTAAGTCATCTTCAACATCGTATCCTAAGTCCATGAAGAAATCCAGGAGATCCAGTTCAGGCAGTATTGGAGCAAATTCATTGTCAGGTTGAGGCAGAAGGAAGACTGTACGAAGAACTTCGTGATCTACATTGTAAACTTGTAGATCCAGCGTAACAGTGAAAGACTCATCATCTAAGTTAACCTTTGCCGTAAGCCAGAACTGATGAAGGTAAAACACAGGAACTGAAGTAGATCTGTTGAGCAGATGCTTGCATGGATGTGCAAGGAGAATATCTTTGACAATCCTGCACGAGTTCTCAGGGATTCTCAATTTGTCAAAATCAACTCGAGGATTGTTATTGCCAATTTTAACGTAGTAGTCAGCGGGAGTGATGTCATCCATGGTGAGTAGTGGAAGAGTTTGTTCAGGGACATTCTCGTTGTGTTCAGCCATGTTAATCTGAAAAGCATTATCATAAACCAAACATCCAGATTTGTTACGTGTGATGAGGCAAAAAATGAACCACTTTTAGGGGGTCATTTAATCCCGAAATTGAATTTATTTGATCAAATATTGCCCTAAATCGTTCCTTTTGTGATTTTAGGTACTTTGGGAGTGAATTCTGGAAAAGGAAGCAATTCGGACGTTTTTGGAGCATAAAAGTGAAAAAACGCCAAAGACTTAATTTTCCATGCTGAGAACAGTACCTGACGGCGTCAAGAGGAAGATCCTGACGGCGTCAAGAGTAAAAACCATGACGACCCAGTGCAAACCTGAAGGCGTCACAACAAGGGCGTCAAGAGTTAATTTGGTGACGGCCTGCACAAGGGAAACACATGACGGCATGAGACCCAGATCTAGGCAGTCCGAGAAACTATTTGGCGGCGAGATGACGACGTCAGACATTTGTTCTTGACGCCGTCACCTATCAAAATCTATATATAGTTTTCTATTTTTCATTCATTGAGGAGGAACTTTGGTGGAGAAACTAGGGCCGAACTTTGTAAACCCTAGGTCATATTTTACAGTGTTTTCAAGGGTTTTCACCCCTTGAATCCTTTCATGTTCTATTGAGATAAGTCTTCTCTTAATTCAATCAATATGTCTATGTGTTGGTTGATTATATCTTGTGCTTGTCTTGATTTCAACATGCTAGGCTAGATCTATCTTGTGTTTGCTTAGATCTAATGAAACCTAGATGTTAATTATGTGTTGATTACTTGTTTATGGTTGTATTGGATGAATGATTTCAATGTTAGGCTTAAGAAAACTGGCAGATCTCCATTGTGTAACATGCTTGAACGTCTTAGGAAACATGAACCGATGTGTACTAGGTTTTATTGGTTGTATTTAATGCATGAGCATATTCTAGTGATCCCATGTTAGGAGCTTCTTAGCCGGCTCGACATAGGAGTGAAGTAGGCGCTCATAGGATTGGGGAAGTAAGTACGCCACCCCATGAATGGTATTAAGGAATACAATCCGTCATCCACGCAACTATAACAAGTAATTAACGTGTAAAAGATATCTAGGGAGTAGTGAAATCTAAGTAAACACAATTCTCCTACATATTGCTCACAACTTTAGTATAATTTAGTTTATTTTCATTTCTAGTAGTTTATTTTGATTGCATCTTAGTATTGGGTTAGTTGACTAGCAACTAATTCCGCCCAACTCCTTCAAACCCGAGATTTTTACTTGCTTTCTAAAAAATATAAAAAATACAAAAAGAATCATCCCTCATCTCTAGACCTAGTCTTTAGGTTTTCTAATCCTAGCGACACTATTCCTAGCTGAACGATCAATCCCCCAGTACTTGTCATTATACTATACTACATCGATCAGGTACACTACCTGGTGGAGGTTGTAAGCTTCTCGAGATCCCTCGAGAGGTAAAGCCTGGTGCAATCCCTACGCATCAAGTTTTTGGCGCCGCAGCCCGGGGAATAGTTATTGTCTAGATTAGAATTTCTTTTTATTAGGTCTACTTGCTAGATTCCTTTCTAGTAGGATTTTATTTTTATTTTTAGGTTCTCTCTAGTCTATCTTACTTCTTTGTTTCCTTTGTTCGTAAACTATCTCGATGGATAACAATAACATTGATCGTTTGATTCCTGTTATTCGTGTTTTTCGTCGTAGGATTTTCCAAATGCCCATCCCAATCCCTTTAGTGGAAAATGAGAACCCACCTAACCTATCACCTAACCACCACTTTGACGATAATTCTGAAATGGAGGAGTCTGACCATGATGATGACCATAGGGCTAGTCCTTTTTACTACTCGGACTCCAATGAGGATCTTGATGATGGTGATGTGATTAATGAGGATAGGATGGAAGAGGAAGTGAACCCTCTTAGGTATGTCGACCCTAGAACTAGGATTGAGAGTGATAGTTCATTCAACATGCAATTTCCTTGTAAGATCGGATTTAAGAGCTTTAATGCCTACCTTAACTCATCTCTCCCAATGAACATAATCTCGCGTAATGAATATAATAAAATCATGGTAGATGAGTTAGAATACAAAGGAGATAATATTATTGCTAGGGCGATATCATTGCATGTGTTTGTAGGAAGCTTTGCCTATCTTGTTGAGTTCATGGTTATGGAGAATCTAGGAGAATTTATTGATAGTAAGTTAACCCAAGTTGTATTTGGAAAACCTTTCAAAAGGTTGACCAACCTCGATGAAAAACTTACGGAAGGGTTAATTACATTCTCGGATGGGGATGAAGATTTTGTCTACCAAATACCCCGTGCACACCCTAGATTCAAGGATTTTTCCATGGAGAAGTGTAGTAGGTATTCGCCCATAGAAATGCTAAGTGAGAATGATAAGAGAAAAGGGCTTAAATATACTCATGAAAAGAATAAAAGATACTATCGCGGATGTTTAGAGTTAGGAGATGATTATAAGAAAGATGAGGCGACTATTAGATGGCTCACGCTTGGTTATGTGAGCATAAGCGACACATGGTAACCCATGACCTTGAGTCTAGCTACAAGACTCGTAAATAAAGAAAAGCGCTTCTTGGGAGGCAACCCATGTTTTGTGTGATTTTTATTTTTTTTATTTGTTATTTGCTTCCGTATGCATGCTTTATTTTATTGTTGGTAGATCATGTTTCAAAACTAAATAGTGGAAATACTTTACTTTGTTGTTTGGCCTAGTCTTAACTTCATCCAAAGGTATTTTTGCAAAAGATAAGTGTAAGGGGAAACCCCAAATATGTTTTTAAGAAACAAAACCGATCATGATTCTTCACAATATTAAGTGAACATGTATATTCGTACTTGTTAGAGTCAAATGCTTGTATCGAGTCATAATGATGTTTTGCAGGATTTTCCAGGAAGTAGGACCAAGTTTTTCCAGAAATTTTCCGGAAACTTAACATAAGAATTTCTGCAGGTCACTTCTGACGGCGTCACGAGTTTATTCTTGACGGCGTCACGTGTAAAAATCTGGAAATTTTACCAAGTTTTGTTTTTCTAACGGAGTCTTAAAGTTTTTGTTGAATTATTAATTTTATAATCTCCAGGAAATCTGCAAACATCATTCCACAAGCATTATACCTTATTTTGTTTTCTAGGTTTTATTAGCATATATAGATTGCCGCCGATTTTATGCAAGGTTGCCTTGTCTGTTTTCTCAGGTTTTACAGGTTATGTATGACAAGAAGATGATTTATATTCTGGAAGGGAAGCTTTAATTGTTCATTTTCTTGGAGAAAGATCTAACCTGGCCACCTTATTATCCATACCGAGCGAATCAGGGGAGTATTTGATTTCATTCGTTTTACTTATTTCGCTTTTACATTCTTTACTTGAACATTGGGGACAATGTTCATCCTAAGTGTAAGGGGAGGGTAAAATGATGATACCTTACAGATACACTTTCGCTTGAGTTTGTTTGTTTGATGGTAGGTGTGTAATAAAACTATGAGAAATACTTGTTAGTGCAATTTTAGCACCAAATTTATAATTTTTTACAACATTTAGGAGTGAAACTTTAGCCTTAGCAAGCGTCTCATGGATAGGAGATTGTATGACTAGCACAAAACCGTACCATTCAGAAAAATTTTCCACCCAAATATGTGAGGTTCGCCTTTAGATTTGATAGGAAAAGCATTTACTATTAGTGCTTATGAGTGTACCGGTAGCATTTAGATTCTAGAACTTGCATTAGTGATGCATCCCGAGACCGCTAGTGAGACTACATTCGTGTGGTAGGATTTACTACATGATAAGAGGCATTAGGATCACCCTTGTGTTAAACCCGTATTATAATTACTTGACCATTTAAGTCATATTACTTGGCTAGTTAAGTCAACTAATTTTTCCTACACCTTTAGCGTTGTACTCATTTTTAGTACACGAAACCCCTAGTACACCCCTCCGAGCCTATCTTTTCGTTTCTAACTTTAAGCATTTTACTTAAAGGAAGAATTTGTTACACCCCACTTAAATGTACACCCAAATCGCCTTAGCCTTCCGTGTATGCACTCATTTTTAGTGCATTATTGTTATTTGTTAAACCCTAAGTTAATTATCTAATTGATTACATGGTTGCTAAGTCGAGTCATATCCTTGTACATATTGTTTTGGGACGATTGGGACTCGTGGGTAAAGTACTTATGTTATGGAGTAATGGGGAAGAACATCATATTATTACCCCCATATGTACGTTAATATTAAAAGTACTCCAAGTGTTTTGATTTTCTTGATTTGAGTCATTAGATTAGTTTATTGTAAAGTATGTTAAGATTCAAGTGTAAGGGGAATTTTCATTCCCTATGATGTATTATTTTGGATGGTAGGGTAAAAGTGTATGCAACAAAAAAAAAAAAAAAAAAAAAAAAAAAAAAAAAAAAAAAAAAAAAGAGAAAACATACGGACTACCATCCCTTTTCATTCTATGTTCATTTTATGTTTTTGTTATTTTTGATTTATTAGCTTAAGTCGAGTCTAGTCTTGGCTTAGCAACGCCATATTGTACATGTAATTAACCAAGATTGTTAACTCGCCACCAGTAAAGACTGCCTATATCCAACAAAACCGTGTATTCCATATCCCTACACCTAACGTTACAACCCTTTGAAAGACCTCTTTGATAGTTTATCCTAGGTGCTTACGCCATGTGGTGGAGGTTTGATCCTTTCCCAAGCCTATGGTAATCTATTTTGTTATGACAGGTAATGAGAGATGTTTTCCATTTCCATATTGTGATATTACTTTATTACACCCGAGAGATGTGAGTATCTAAACACTATTTGTGAGGTGCTAGTGTATGACCTCCGTGCTTGTCTTTGGTCTTTAGTGGAACGATTATTTGTTGTAATTACTTTTATGTTAGTGTTAAATGACCCCTAACTTGTATTTTGACTAGAATAAAAGCGCATTTGCTTGAGGACAAGCAAATCTCAAGTGTAAGGGTATATGATGAGGCGAAAAATGAACCACTTTTAGGGGGTCATTTAAGCCCGGAATTGAATTTATTTGATCAAATATTGCCCTAAATCGTTCCTTTTGTGATTTTAGGTACTTTGGGAGTGAATTCTGGAAAAGGAAGCAATTCGGACGTTTTTGGAGAATAAAAGTGAAGAAAACGCCAAAGACTTAATTTTCCATGCTGAGAACAGTACCTGACGGCGTCAAGAGGAAGATCCTGACGGCGTCAAGAGTAAAAACCATGACGACCCAGTGCAAACCTGAAGGCGTCACAACAAGGGCGTCAAGAGTTAATTTGGTGACGGCCTGCACAAGGGAAACACATGACGGCGTCAGACCCAGATCTAGGCAGTCCGAGAAACTATTTGGCGGCGAGATGACGGCGTCAGACATTTGTTCTTGACACCGTCACCAATCAAAATCTATATATAGTTTTCTATTTTTCATTCATTGAGGAGGAACTTTGGTGGAGAAACTAGGGCCGAACTTTGTAAACCCTAGGTCATATTTTACAGTGTTTTCAAGGGTTTTCACCCCTTGAATCCTTTCATGTTCTATTGAGATAAGTCTTCTCTTAATTCAATCAATATGTCTATGTGTTGGTTGATTATATCTTGTGCTTGTCTTGATTTCAACATGCTAGGCTAGATCTATCTTGTGTTTGCTTAGATCTAATGAAACCTAGATGTTAATTATGTGTTGATTACTTGTTTATGGTTGTATTGGATGAATGATTTCAATGTTAGGCTTAAGAAAACTGGCAGATCTCCATTGTGTTACATGCTTGAACGTCTTAGGAAACATGAACCGATGTGTACTAGGTTTTATTGGTTGTATTTAATGCATGAGCAAATTCTAGTGATCCCATGTTAGGAGCTTCTTAGCCGGCTCGACATAGGAGTGAAGTAGGCGCTCATAGGATTGGGGAAGTAAGTACGCCACCCCATGAATGGTATTAAGGAATACAATCCGTCATCCACGCAACTATAACAAGTAATTAACGTGTAAAAGATATCTAGGGAGTAGTGAAATCTAAGTAAACACAATTCTCCCACATATTGCTCACAACTTTAGTATAATTTAGTTTATTTTCATTTCTAGTATTTTATTTTGATTGCATCTTAGTATTGGGTTAGTTGACTAGCAACTAATTCCGCCCAACTCCTTCAAACCCGAGATTTTTACTTGCTTTCTAAAAAATATAAAAAATACAAAAAGAATCATCCCTCATCTCTAGACCTAGTCTTTAGGTTTTCTAATCCTAGCGACACTATTCCTAGCTGAACGATCAATCCCCCGGTACTTGTCATTATACTATACTACATCGATCAGGTACACTGCCTGGTGGGGGTTGTAAGCTTCTCGAGATCCCTCGAGAGGTAAAGCCTGGTGCAATCCCTACGCATCCACGTGTTAGTACGATTGCAAAGTTTGATTATAGATAAGCATTTTAGAATCATTTAAGCACGGATGGTTCAACTATTGCATGTATAGTGATGAGTGAATTATACTTAGATAATTTTAGAGTCATGAAGCACTTATATAATCACATATGCACAAAGATCATCCAAGATACATAAAACATCACATGATACATCTAATTGAGACCATAATCACATTATACATGTTTTCGAAATTACAAAGGTACAATGTTCTCGAAATAATGCACAAAGCTAATTATATCGCGAACACCTTAAGTACATTACATGTTCTCGAAAAAGTTACAAGTACCAAGATTTTGAAAATCAGACAAAAAAGGAATATTTTCGCAAACATGCAAAGTGAGTATTTTTGAAAATATTTCAAGATGTGTTTTCGATAAAAGGTTTATCGAGAACATATCTATTGAAGTATTTTCGAAAATACTAGTTATGACTGATTGCGAAAAAATTGTCTTAAATTATGATTTCGAAAATATGACCAAAGATGAAAAATTTTCGCAAACACATTAAATAAATATTTTCAAAAAGATAACAAAGTGAATATTTTCGAAAAGATACAACACTTTGAAATTTTTCGAAAATACTAGTTTTAACTGTGTTTTCGAAAATTTTCACAAAGGCTGGTAATTGCGAAAATGCGTTTTCGAAAAAAATTCTTATACAAGAATCCTCGAAGTTCTGTCAACGTACATTTCTTATAGCAATAGTGAGATCCAAATGATGTAACATGTAGTAAAGTATGATATGCAACAATTAGTGACATAGCATTATCACATATCAACTGATTTCGAAACTTTGTCAAGAACATGATTTCGAAATTTCACAAGAGTATGTATTTACTTAAGATATCAGGTTCTAGTATATCACTAAACATGCACATTAACCAGTTAGGCACAAATATCAACTCATATAAACAAGTATGAGAGATACCAACATGAACGAGAAACCCTAGATGTCGAATAACAACCAAACATGTACGAAATCACGATTAAAGTGATGCTAGATGTCATAATCACATAAAACATCATAACCCACCAACAAAAACAATAAAACAAACAGAAAATCAATAAAACCCAAATCATTACTAAACTCTAAGTTTCGAATTTCACACAAGCATGATAGAAAGCAAGATTAAATTATATAGGTGAGTTAGAAACATGTAATGTAACAAAACCCCTATCAAAAAATCAACCCCCCAAACACGTTTAGTAAAATTCCGAAATTCTTGAAACCCTAGGTTTTAATAGATCGATTTCAAGAAATCAAGCCGTTAATTTTTCAATTCAACGAAAACCTATGCTTGAAATATACTCAAGATTAATAAGAAACTTACAAATCGAAGATTAGAAGCACGGATTTCTCGTTTGATTCTTAGCCGTAGGTTTCAAAAGGGTTTTAAGTTTGAAAGATTTTTGTGAGGTTTTAGAAAAACGGGGTGTTTGTTTTATGTTATTTTGAAACTTTTGAAATATGTCACATTTGGTCCCTTAACTACAAATATTGTAAAATGAGTCCTTAAGTTAGATGCAAATTGAGTATCAAAGATATACTATCTTACGACACCATTTTGAGAAAAGGAAAAATCATATGAGATATCTATAAGGTCCTGAAACAACGCATCTAAAGGTAATATGCAAGCATACCGTTTTGTAAAATATGAGAAAAAATGTGAGCTTGTCTCCCCCTCAACACTTGTAAAATAACAAGGTGTTGAAAGGAAGCGATATACTTGCTTTTTTTTTTTTGGTTTTTTTTTTTTTTGTTATTTTTTTTTGTTTTGTTTTTTTTTTTTTTTTTTGTTTTTTTTTTGAGGTTTATAAGAAGACAAAATTATTTTACAAAGATAGTTAAGTAATTGATGTTTGACATTTTACTTTTGTTTTAGAAACTTTTCCAGATCCTCTGGTGTCAAACATCGCATACCAATTTGGTGAACCAAACTTGCAAACCTTGATGGAGCTAAGGCTTTTGTAAGTAAGTCCGCCAATTGGTACTCAGTACCCACAAAATATAATTCAACTGTACCCTTATCAACATTCTCTTTGACGAAATGATATCGGAGATCAATGTGTTTGGATTTGCAGTGATGGACTGTGTTGCAGGAGATTGCAATGGCACTTTTGGAATCGCAGTAGATCGGAATCCTATTGAATAGGTAGCCGTAGTCTTTAAGTTGTGATCTCATCCAAATGACTTGAGCACAACAAGCAGACATAGCTACGTATTCAGATTCTGTTGATGACAGTGAAGTGCAGTTCTGCTTCTTTGATTGCCAAGACACAAGTTTATCTCCAAGAAACTGTAAGCCACCTGATGTACTTTTTCGCGTGTCTAAGCATCCTGCATGGTCATCGTCTGAAAAAGCTATTAGTTCAAAACCAGAATCCTTCGGATACCAGATCCCCAAATGGATGGTTCCCTTTATGTATCGAAGGATTCTTTTTGCCTCATTGAGGTGTTTCTCAGTTGGTTTAGACTGATATCGAGAACACATATAGACAGCAAATACAATGTCAGGTCTACTAGATGTGAGATACATGAGGGACCCAATAATACTTCGGTATTTGGTAGGGTCAACAGGAGTCCCATGTAAATCAGCATCTAGTTTTGTGGAATTGGCCATAGGTGTATTCATTGTATCACAGCTTTGCATTCCATGTTTCTTTAAAATCTCAAGAGCATATTTGGACTGATTTAGAAAAATTCCACGGGGTGATTGATGAACTTGTAGTCCTAGAAAGAACGTAAGTTCACCCATCATGGACATTTCGAAATTATATGTCATTAATTTTGCAAAATCCATTGAGTAATTTGTGTTAGTTGAAGCAAAAATAATGTCATCGACATAAATTTGAACGATTAATAAGTCCATCCCGTATGTTTTTGTAAACAGTGTTGGATCCACCGAGCCTAGAGTAAAATCATTAGCCAACAGGAATTTAGAAAGCTTGTCATACCACGCCCTGGGAGCTTGCTTGAGACCGTAGAGAGACTTCTTAAGCTTGTAGATATGATTGGGACGTTCTAGATCAACGAAACCTTCAGGTTGACTGACATAAACCACTTCACGGAGTTGACCGTTCAGAAAAGCCATTTTCGCGTCCATTTGGTAAACAGTCATATTCCGATGAGCAGCAAATGCTAAGAATATCCGTACAGCTTCAAGTCTAGCAACTGGAGCAAATGATTCTTCAAAATCGATTCCTTCTTCTTGAGAGTATCCTTTTGCTACCAAGCGTGATTTGTTGCGTATGACAGTGCCTTCTGCATCCAGTTTGTTTTTCCAGATCCATTTTAATCCAATGACAATGATTCCTTCTGGTTTTTCAACCATTTCCCAGACTTCTAATCTTTGAAAGGATTCGAATTCTTCTTGCATAGACTCAATCCAGTTTTCATAAGTCATAGCTTCTTTGACGTTTTTAGGCACGGTTTCACAAACTGTGAGTGCATAAATGCAAGTTTCACCGTCTGTGTGAAGGCGTTGTCTTGTCATAATTGGTGCATCTGGATGGCCAATAATTTGAACTAAGGGGTGATCTCTAGTCCATTTGTGTGTTGAAGGATGAAGTTGATAAGTATCTCTTAAGTGAGCAGGACCCAAATTGCGTGTAGATGACTCAGCAATGTCGGGGATAGGTTGAGCATCTGCAAATGGGTTAATAAATGTTTCTGGGTCATGCTCTGCGGGTTGTGGAACTGATAAAGGTATGGAGTCTCCAGCTGATTGTCGTGAGTTGGACCCGGTTTGTTCTGTTGTTGTAGGTGATATGATTGGAGGACCGTCTCTTCCAATAGTAGTTGTTGTTTGTTGAGGTGTATCAGGTACTTGATGTTGATCAAGATGTGCAGCGGAATTTGGTGTGGCCTCAGATGGACGGTTAATAGGCGTATCATCAAACAATAAAGCAAACAAGGTTTCCACTTCTTTACGAGAAAGTGACAACGGTTCAGCCGAAGATACCGGAAAGTTTAAACGGTTGGTTGCGGGTCCTAAGTTGTTATGCTCAGAAGCCATTTGAGTGAGTTCATCGAAATTAGCATGAATAGTTTCTTGAATTTCCCGAGTACGACGATTCCATATCCGAAAGCCTTTTGAATTTTCACAGTATCCTATAAATATTCCAATGTCAGCCTTTGCTTTAAGTTTACCTAGATCATCACGATCATTGACTGGGTAACATAGAGCTCCAAATACATGAAAGTAACTGATGTTCGGTTTCCTTTTGTGACAATCTGATATGGGGTTTTGTGATGGCGTTTTGTATATAACGGTTTTGAGTGTAGCAAGCGGTTGAAACAGCTTCCGCCCATAAGTAATCTGATAATTGAGCATTGATTAACATCGTTCGAGCAGCTTCCACTAATGTTCTGTTGCGTCTTTCGACTACTCCATTCTGTTCGGGTGTTCGTGGAATGGATGTTTGATGTTCAATTCCCACTTTCTCAAAATACGACCTTAGAGTCTGATTCTTAAATTATGTGCCATTGTCAGTTCTAACAATTCTGACTGTGTTGCGTAGCTGAACTTGTATTTTGGTGAGAAAGTTGATGATCATTTGAGGAGCTTGATCTTTACTTCGAAGAAAATAAACCCAAGTCCAGCGAGAGTAATCATCAACAATTACTAAAATGTAGCGTTTGCCGTTGATCGTTTGAACACGCATCGGACCACACAAATCCATATGAAGCAGTTGTAAAACATGATTAGTACTGTGTTCAGGTTTTGAGGGAAAATAAGCACGGGTACTTTTTCCTTGTTCACAGGCTGGACATAGGTGATCTTTGGCATAGCGGAATCTTGGAAAGCCTTCAACTAATTTATGACGAGCGAGATCAGTCATCGTTTTGAAATTCAAGTGAGAAAGACGTTTGTGCCATAACCAGGATTTAGTCGTTTCAGCTTTGGATAGAAAACAGATAGGAGATGAAGCGATCATGTCAGACATTGAAATTGTGTAAAGGTTTGTGCCACGTTTGCCTGACATCAAATCATTTCCTTGTAGATCACGAACAAAACAAGTTTTTTCTCGAAATGCTACTTCTAAATCCCCATCACAAAATTGACCGACTGAAAATAGGTTGTGACCCAAGCCTTCAACATAATATACTCTGCTAATTTCAATATTCCCATTCACATAGTCTCCGTAACCCATGATTAAAGCGTATTGATCATTCCCGAATCTGACAGTTCCAATAAACTTTGAGACAAAGTTAGTTAACAGTTTGAGATTGCCTGTCATATGTCGGGTGCAACCGCTATCAACAATCCAGAGAACGATCTGAACCACCTGCATCACAAATAAACGACAGAGATGGAACAGAAGTAAGGGTGGAACCCAAAGAAATAGTGGGTTCCTGTTGGTTTGAAACACAAGTATTGAACAGTTTAGGAATCCATTTAAAATTTGGTTTGTATTGTAACCAACGTTGCCAATTCCAACTAGTTTTTGCTTTGTTTTTGGTAAACGCACTAGCTTTTGGCGTGTTCCTAGATTTGTTGATTTCTGATCTTGGGTTGACTACAACATCATTTGAAACGGTAGTTGGCGTTTTTCCTAAGGTAGACTTAGAGGCATTAGTGGGCCTAGAAGGAAAGCCTGATCTACGTTTCTTTTTACGATGTAAGAGATTATTAGCTACACATTTAGTATGATCACCAGATAACACACTTTGAAGACAAAACACACAAGATGCATTAATATTCAAAAGATTTGAAGGTTCAGCATTCGTTACATTAAGATTTTGATTACAATTTGCCAGATTAGAATCTAAATCAGATGCAACATGAGTTTTATTCAAGTTCCTAAGGTGAGCTTCTACTTCTTTTACTTCTAGTGTTCCTCTTCTACATTGCCAGAGCCTAGTCTTTTTAGTCTTCTTAACGCTTTTTGGCTTTGGGCTGCTAACGTTCTTAGGGGAAACTAGTCATGTAGAAGTGGAAGAACTAACATTAGAACTCTTAGCATGATTACCCTTATCTGTTCTGTCTATTTGAAACATTCCTGGTGCTATCACAGTTGAGTCAACAAACTTTCCTTTTTGAAGTAGCTTAATTTTCTCTTTCAAATCAATGATGATGTGTTTTTTGTCCTGAATATCAGACTCAAGTAAACCATTGCAATAACGAATGTCATCGCGGTTTTGTTGCCATTCAACGTTTTCAATTTTTAACTCCGTAATTTCTTTATCATATTGAAGACATTTGTTTTTGAGAAAAGCATTTTTACTTTGTAGTTGCAATTCGGTTTCAAGACTTTGAGCTTGACACCATTCAAGCCTTTGTTTGAGTTGACAAATTTCGTATGAAAGTTTGTTTTTCACATCATCACTGTTTTTGACGCAACGTTTCATATTTATGTTTCAATGTTTCAGCTTCTGATTTCAGCAAATCAATATCAGCACAGTAATCTTCAAATACCGTAGCATTGTTGGAATAATAGAGATCATTCATGATGAGAGTATGAATATCAGCAGTGAGAAGTTTTTCCAAGAGTCGATCAACATCCGTTTTCAAAAATCGGTTTTTGCGTTGTTGAACCAAAATTGCATTTTCATTAAGAGCGAAAATATTTTGCATGTCTTTAACTTCTTTTTGGAGTTCCTATTCCCAACGAGTAGCACAATAACGCAAATTTTGAACTAAAGGCAGAAATTGTTTTTGAAAAATGTCTCGCTTTTCGCGCTCGTAAGCTGAGTGAAAAGTAGCAATTTTTATTTCTGAATGATGTTCAATTACGTTTTCCAAGTTTTCGATGCCTTTCATGAACGTTTGAAAATAGTCTAAAACTTTACAACGTGTTGGTAATGGTGTCACAGTACCAGAAGATGGTAATGGACCATTTACTTGTGCCACGGGTTTGACAGGAGCCCCATTGGAAGATGAAACATATGACTCAGTAACATACCATGATTTCTCAGGTATTTCTCATGATGTAACAAAAGATTTTGAAATGTGAGGAACTTTTGAGTAATCATATGGTTTGCAATATTCAACTTGACTCATTTTTTATCGACTCTTTTCTTCAAGTTCATATTCTTCCTCAGTATTATGCACAATAACACGCACAACATTATTATCCATCAATTGGTCCATACTGTAAAGCTTAGGAATTGTTTTGAACGCAGTGCGAAGAAAAGTGGATCTGTAGTCGCCAATGGCAAAACCTTTATCGTGTCTTGGTTTTAAAGTAAACTTTTGAATTGTCGTTACAGATTCACCATGTTTATAAACGATATTTTGAAAAGCTTTAATTTGACGTTCGAGAGTGATATTTTCTTCTTCTCGTTTTTGCACTTTATGTTCATAAAATTCCTGTTTGCAAGTTGTCACCTCTGTTTGTGTTTTTGAAAGTTCCTTTTGAAGTTGTACAACTTGTTTTTGAAGATCATGTTTTTCATTTTCCAGTTTGGAAACCAATTTACCGTTTGACTCAATTATGTTATATATTTGCTTTTAAAGATTTTGTTCTTTGACATACGATTCCTGAAATGACTTTTCAAAGCACTTTTCACGGTGAACTGCATTTTGAAAATGTGAAAGTCGTATTTTATAACATTCAATGTCCTTTTTCAAAATGGCATTAGTTTCGTTCAAAACTGTATTTTCCTCGTCCTTATCTTGAAGTTGTTTGGCCATGACAGTATAGTTAGGATATGGATCAGAGGAAGGTTCATGTTGTTCAATATGGTCATGTTTGTCTTGCTCAATAGGATCATCAAATGAAATGACAGTGTCATCATCAAATATAACAACTGTGTCTAATTGTTCATCCTCTTGAGAAGATAAAAATGATTCAGATGAAACAACTTGCGCCTTATCTGATTCAGAAGCAGAGGGTGATGCATTAAATTTTATGGAGCATGAGGTTAGGTCATGTACCTGAGACAAACCATCAGTGGTGAACACTGGGCCTGAATCATTCAACGGATGTTCCTACATGTTGGCCATAAGCATCACAGCTGCATTGGCTTCAAGATCTTCCATATCATCATCGTTGTAAGCATTAGCGAAGAAACTGTTCTCTTGTACATTGAAAGTTCTTTCCTTTTCATCTTTGAGAGTCATTAGTAATGCCTGCTTGTGAAACTGACTGCCGCGGGTTCTCGGTTTTGGACATGCTGTTGCAATATGACCTTTTTCATTGCAGTTGTAGTACCATATCGCATTCCCAGATTCTGTATTGCCATTTGCCACATTGTCATTTCTTCTCTGAGGAGCACCTGAATTGTTCCTGAATCCCCCACTGTTGTTGAATCTTTGTCCATACCCAGAATTTCCTGAATACCCTCCTGAACCTGAATGTCCAGTATTACGGTTCTGAATCTCAACCCGACCATCTTGAATGACAGCTTGATTCCTTGTATTTGATGAAGAACGAAGACGGTTGTTAATCTTATTTGAGAATTTGCTGAAAGCACGAGCGATAAGAGCAAGTCCTTGATTCAATGTATTGACGTCTTCATCATCATCTTCTACCTGATTAGAATAGTACATGCAATCATGGTTGTCATATGGAGTAGGTTGAGGAGAAGCTTGTTCATAAGGGACCATTTTTTGTGAGGTTGCAGGTTGTTGGTAACTGAAGTAATTCTGTTCCTGAACATAGGCATGATTAGACATCGGAGGATGTGCAGCATGAGATTGAGCAACAAGTGCTAGGGGATTAGAAGTAGGTGGTGGTGTATATCCTCCTCGTGCGGCTCTATCTTTTTCAACTTCAGATTCATGGTGCTTGAGATAGTCATACAATAAACCATATGGAGCATTATGAAGATTCTTAGCTTGTCTCACGAATGTCACATACTTTTGCCAGTCAGGACCCAGACTACTAACAAACTTAGTATTGGTAGCGATCCTTGGAAGGTGTACTTCATGTCTCTCTAAGTCGTTGACGACATTGGTGAAACGATGAAAGTAGGATTCAATTGATTCTCCTGGTTCGATCATGAAATTAGTGTATTCCAAGTAAATTTTAGATTCCATGTCTTCTTTGTTCAGTTGTGTGCCTTCCATAAGTAGATGGACGTGTTCCCACATTGCTTTTGCAGTTGTTTGAGCATCAACACTTCTGAATATGATATTTGGTATTCCCTGAAGTATGTATGACATAGCATACTCATCTGCTTCACGATGATGGTGTTGTTCTGCAGTAAGTGAAGATTCAGGAACTTGCACAGTAGTTGGAGCTACTGGGGGATCAGCAGATGGGTCACCTCCAACGTAGTTAACAGGCCACTGAAACGGTCCTTCGAGGATAACTTGTTTCATGTACTTACCATTGGGTTTCTTGAGTTCTATGAACCTTAAGAATCGACTTGCCCACTGAACATAATTACCCGGTGTTAGCATTGGTGGGGTGTCAATAGATCCTGCTTCATGTCTGGATTGTTGAGTTGAAATGACTTCACACATCCTGTCAAACCAGTGAGTCGGTTTTGATGGGAGTTGGCTTTGTTGTTGTGACATTGGATAAGATTGTTGCATTGGAACCATATGATGTTGTTGCATGAGAAGATGTTGTTGTGAGTAAACCGGTTGTTGATAATATTGTGGTGATTGTTGATACTGTTGGTGTTGCTGATGATACTGCTGATTCTGATGTTGCTGAGGATAGTTAAAGTTGTAGTACGGTGGTTGAGACATATTGAAACAATTGTGTGAAAAGATGGATCTTTGTAGAAGGTATAGGCCAAATCTCGAAAACTTGCACAAGTAATGATTGCGAAATCTTTGACTTGAGTGATTGCGAAATGAAGGATCTCGAAATTGTGAGATTGCGAAACCTTGTGGCTTCAGTATTTCGCGAAACTTAGTGAATGTATGGTATCTTTTCGAAACTATGAAAGTTTGCGAGAAAAGAAATGTGATTTCGAAAAAAAATGAATTTTTTTTTCGAGAACACAAATTCACTAACACACTTTCGAAATTATACAATTTCGAGAGTTATCCAAAAGTCGAAGTACTTTTCTTTCTTATACAAGAGAGAAAAGACTGAGTTCACGATCCGGAAGTCGATATGAGGCAAAGTCTGGAGATTTCGAAACTTGGGCAATTGGAGGATTGCGAAACTTGGACAGATTTTTGTTTTCAAAGAAAGCTAACCAAAAACGCGTTTTTATTTAAAGATTCTTGTACTTTTAGGTATAAAATGAGTAAATCTTAAAGAAAGTTGAAAACTTGATAAACTTTTTCAAAAATGAAAAAAATTTCGAAAAAATAGTACAACCCGTTTTAGGCATTTCCATTCTTATTCAATTCCCTAGTATTCCATAGTTAAATGGTTTTCGCATTTTCAAAATTCTTGATTATCTTTTCTCAATTAATCTTCTTCTCAAGCTTTCCTAATCTTAATAGGCATCCCTAATTTTTTCTTATACGAAAAAATAGTGATCAAGGCTAAACCCTAACCTTAAAAATTGAAATCATGCAAAAAATGCTAAACATAAACTACAATGATCTTCTAAAATTAAGATTCTAAAGAACTTAATAAAAACTAACAAATTAAAAATAAGGTACATTATTCAAATAATCTAACCCTAAAACAATCGACATAAGCAAAATTCAAGAAATAACAGATTAAATGTAATAATCATACCGAAGACATGATAACGTGGATTTTTTTTTTTTTTTTTTTTTTTTGTTGATTTTAAAGAATTTTTGATGATTTGATTATGTAAGGTGCGGCGGTCTCTCTTCTCTCTGTTTTAAGTTATGTGAATTATGAAATATTTTTCAGGTATATATATAGTTCTGCTCAGAAGTGCGACGTACTTGACCATAAGTACAACGTACTTACTGAGATTTTATCATCAGTTAACAATTTAGATGAAAAATGAAAATGTAAAATGACTAATCCACATATAATCAAACTTCATAATATTCATTGATTCTTACATCAAAACAATCCTTAACTTTCCAGGACTACAAGGTTTTGATACGTTTTATTCAAACCATAAAAATAACATAGAAAGAAAATAAAAAGAGAATAAAATAAACTTAGGAGCATATATTGCCACTCCTATCCATCATCCAGCGATTTAGATTTGGAAATAACTAAGTGACATGATGTCACTCAGTTTGTAAAGTCCCGAGACTTTCCTTTCGTTCTCTTTATTTCATGGTGATTTAGGGATTATTGGTTATATCTCATCATTATGAGCATTAATCACTAATGGGTTTTGTTTCTCATCTTCCATACTTATTTCTGCCCAAAGAGTGATTTCTCCGAGATGGTAGTTAACAATGCTTCTAGTATGCTCCATGAATGGTCTTCCTGAGATTACTCCTGGTTCCACATCATCCTCTGCATAGAATTCTAAGTTATATCCTTTGGTTTTCTCAATAGAATCATCCTTAGTCTCTCCTACTAGGTTCATAACCAATTTCTTATCAATTTTCTTGTCACCATTTTTCAAAACCTCAAATGTCAGGTTTAGTTTACTTACAAACTCCTGAGAAATCAAGTTTTTATCAAGATCGAGATCCAAGATTTCATCAGAGGCATATAATCCTTCTACATAACATGGTGTGATATATTTTTCCCCAGCCTTTTCATCAGCTATCCTATGGATTAGGAAAACCTTAATTTCCTCATTGGATTTAGAGAGTGTAGCATCCAAGTTCCCAAAATCACTCTTAATAATGTTTGCATCCAGACAAATGGTTAGCAAACCATTAGCAAAGTCCACAACACTCCTTTCTAGTTCTAGGGAAGGCCTCCCAAAGATCACATTAGGTTTCCTTTCACTTTCATTAGGGTTGACATAAAATTCAACCAAGAACATTTCCATATTCAAATGCACCAGTAAATTTTTTGTTATCACTTTACTTCCATCTTCTTTTTATTCAATGCTTACCTCTAGTTGTTTTAGAAATTCATTTGATAGTAAGTTTCTTCTGTAATCTAAGTTAGCCACAGCATCACAAGCATACATTTTCTCCACAGAGCAAGGGGTAATGAATTTCATGTAACACTCCTCTGTTTCCATTCTGCTAAAGATGTGAACCCTTTGTTCATTTTTTAGCCCACTGTCTGCAATCTCAGATTTATTTCCATTCCCGTTTCCTACACTTTCCACTAGGTCCTTCTCAGTCAAGGCATTTACTTTGTTGAGACACATTCGTCCAATACTTGATTTTGGGTCTATTTTTATTGTATGACAACATAACATCAAATGAAACATTAGTATGTTAGTGCAAATAAAACTCAATGATATTTTGCACTCCAATAACATTAATAAACATTCGGAAATCAAAAGACGGATCGGTTTAATCATAACAAAGAAGATATTAGCCCTCTGTGATGAAACAGACATAAAAGTCTGGCGTACTTGACTACAAGTGCGTCGTACTTCCCTTTTAGACTTAGAAGTTTATCGAATTTGTTCAGGAAAGACCAACATACTTGAGAACAAGTGCGTCGTACTTCCCCTATTTCCAGTTTCATGCTTAGTTTTTTCAAAAAGAGTAAGCTTGTAAATCAAATTAACCCATTCACTTATTAGATCAAAGTTCATAATCTTTTTAAAACTTTTGCATTTTCCATTTTCCTTAAATTATCTCAGAAACATATTTAAGCAAATAATCCACACATGAATTAAGCATAAACACTTAAAAACAAAGACATATCTAATTAACCAAATAAGCAAATATTTTTGTATTTTTGATGAATCATAACATATAAACAAATGCATCAATCCAAATAGCAATAGCACATAAAAAACAATTCTCATGTTCTCAGCATTGAATTTAAGCATTGGAAAGTTTTTGTGTTTGTTTGAAATTATCTCAGAAAACATTTTGAAATTTCCCAGAAAGTACGGCGGCTTTGGTTACAAAACCGGCGTAGTTTGAATTTTTCAAGAGAATACTCACCCGGCGTAGAAAGTACGTCGTACTTCGTATTGAATCAAACTCTTTTACCCGCTAAGCAAGTACGCCGCACAAGGTCCCAAAATCGGCGTACTCTGGTCTTTAATCATATCTTTTTATTTCAAGTTCTTTCTTCTAACGAATATTGTTGTCTTTAAGGGTTTTAAGCCATATTTTTACTTTCTTCTCTTGATCATCCCTGCAACCATATTAGTACAAATTCCACACAAATAACATAATAATCTATATAATTTAGTAGATTAATAGTATATAAACGAGAGAATAAATATGTATAATTAGAGCGTTATCAAATATCCTCTCTAAGGATGGCTTGGATAATCTATTTGAGAATTATTATGATGAATTCTTTGGGGGGAACAAAGCAACATTATCTTCTAATTCCACTACAACAACTATTAGTAACGAAGATACACACACAACATCTGGATCATCTACAACAATTTTCAAGACAAGTCTAACAAACCAGATGTTCCTCTTATACAAGAAATTAAACAAGAACCCCAATCATGTTGGGATTTATGAACACTAATAACATTTATAATCATAAAGATACGCAGCAGAAAATGGTCCCAAAGCGGATCCAAGTGATGTGTATTGAATTATTGATTAACATATAAAACGTCTACTAACCTCTTGTTATATGATTCAGATGAACAAGTGGGATAAAGATCAAATCTTGATCTTTCTTGACACTTCAACGAAATCCTTAAATCGCTAAGAAAATGTGATCTCTACATTTTCACACACTACACGTCATGGTAGAATACCCGAATCTAGTTCTTAAACATTCATGAACGAAGCAATGAAACTCACGGTTTATGCTTTCTTGGAAATCGGTTCTAAAACCCTAACGCTGTGTTCTCGAATTATTTTTTTAAAGAAAGAGAAGGGACGGAATAGGGAGGTGGAGAAAGGGAAGAGATTATAAAAAAACTTGTCATATTATTTCGTGTTCTTGAGTCATTACCAAAGGAGAAGAACACGAAGGGAATATTTACGAATATTCCTTTTTAACTAAAAATATACAAACCCAGTTTTGCAAAATCCCTAATATGAAAATAAAAGAATGAACATTAATTGTATAAAAACACATCCTATAATCATAAATAATTGATATAGAGAATTTTTCACTTTACATTAATGGTGAGTTATTAATTGTTTTAAAAAATCATTGAAGACATGCTATTAAAAACTTAGATAAAAAATATTATTATAAAAAATTAGGATGAATACTAAATTAAAAACTCATGAACTTGATATTAATTCTCAGGAAGTAGTAAAAGGTTATGCACATAGTGGAGGAAAAAGTGTTTTATAGGGTTATAGTTGTAAATTTACCAAAGAATTGACGTTTTTTAGCAGCTTTCCTCACCAGTCCGCCCGATTTTGGACAGAACATATTGGGAACAAAATACACTGGTCGTCCCTCCCTCTACCCTTCCCTGCTCCTTTCCTCCTTCCTAAAAAAACTTAAGAACACTTACTTTTTCTATTTCCCTTCATGTATCTTTCTTTTCTTTAAAATACAAAACTCGAGAATACAGTGTAAAGGATTAGGGTGCCGATCGTTTATGGTTAAGGGAGATGAGGAGATTGTTTGTTTTGTGTTTAGTTTTCCCAAGGGATGCAAATAATGAATTAACCAATTCATTATATAGGCATTAGGATGACTTAGTATCCAAGTTAAACACAAACTCCTCCCCTAACCCTATAGTCTGTCGAACATAAGCCCCCCTAATGGGCTTCCCATTCGTTTGGGCTTAACACAAAATAACAAGTCCATTACTTGTTAATTATAGGTCTATTAGTCAATTAAAATGTCTAATGGTTTAATTAACGACTGTTAACCATATTCGTGAAGTATAAACTACTCCATCCGTCCCAAATAATTGTCATCCAACAAAAAACACACAGTCTAAGAAAATCATAATTATTATTGTTTTCTCTCTCTCTTACTTTTTTGCAGAATGAATGACAATTTTACCCTTAATTAATGCCTTCTTTATAGTTTGTAATATTAATTCCAACTAAGGGTAATATAGTAAACTCGATCAAACTTCCTTATCTATTTTTAGTAGCAGAAAATTAAATTAGAAATCTCAAAAAGAAAACATTGACTATTAATGTGGGATGGAGGGAGTAATATAATTAATATACTTACTATAAATATATTAATTACATTATAAAAGTATTCCCTTGGTTTATACATGTGTGACCTCATATGCTCACGTATTTCTAGTCGTATAATTACCGATTATGACTTGAGCACTTCCCAATAGCTCCAACTTGTGAATGTCATAATCACACTAACTTATACAAGCAACGGTAAGCATTTAGCAACACGTCATTACTCCCAGAAATACCTGAGTGTTGTTTCATAAAACGTCTTACTATAAATGGTTTATTATCAAACTTCATTTTGTTTTAGATACTTGTTAAACTATGGATATGGATCAAAGTCATTCCATAATGTTTAACTACTCTCTTTCTCTTGATAGATATTGAACTAGATTACCAAATGTAAACAAGATTCATCTTGACTTACTTTGGGCATGACCATGCAAAAATCTGATCAATTCAATGAGGTTGTGATAGCATCAAATAAATACTATATTTATATATCATTTATCCCATGTAGATTTCTCATTTATTATATCCTTATATATGAATTGATACTTAATTGCTTAAGTTTATGATTTTCAGTATTTATAGAGCAATATTGGAAAAGACACAGTAAACGACATTATTTGGAGTTAAAACAAGAAAACAAAGCAAACACTGCTTCTCGAGGAAAATACGACATATCGATGCTATTGAGGATACGTCGTATACTTAACTAAGAAGATTTCAAGACCTGGTCGTACTCAGAAGAATACGACATATCCATTTATTGGAGTACGCCGTATATTATACTTATCCATTTTGAACATTATTAATTATCTAAAGAATACGGCATCAGATTATGAAGATACGCTATATAAGAACCCTAGCCTTTTGGGGGAGATTCTTATAAATAGAAATATTGATCATTAATGTAATCAAAGAGAGATCTCAATGATCGCTCCTTAAGGGGAGGTTGTTAGGAATAGAAGCGACGATCATTATCGAGTCAATGAGTCTTGTAATAATATAACGTGTAATAGTTAGTCTGTTAGTATTAACATTGTAAAGCCCAAACCCGGCTCATCCAAGCCCACTAAGAGGGTGTGAGAGCTCATTCTATCAAAAGGAAATTCTCCTAGTAGCTCTCCACCTCTCTCTAACTTTCTCTCTCTAGTAATTTCTATTTATATTTGTGTATGATTCTTGATTAAAAGGGAACCTACAAGCATTTCTAACAAAGAAATTACTAGTTAGGTGGTCAAACAATGATTTGCAAGTTTTAAGAGCTTATTCTAGTACCTAGCACCTTATGCACACATCCTGGTTGTTAGTGGTTTAAGGAAGAAAGAATGTTGATGTTTTCCTTAAGTGTAAATCTTTTACTATAATGGTGAATCCTCCTTTAACTACTTTTAGTTGTTTTTTCGAAAGAAAAAGCGCGAACTAGTAACTAGTTGCATCTCTTACCTAACCACTTGCGATCAACTTAGGCTTATTGGTTAGTTAGTCAACTCAATCTCATTTATCTTTGTCTCCCGTCCCTAGCTAAATCTCATTTATCTTTTTTCCTATCTATCAAATATACATAAAAATATGACACTTAGAACTCTTTGACTCAAAAATACACATTTATAATACCTCATTATTGGATATTTATAAACTAATTAATTATTTAATTATAAGTGTATAATATTATTGTTCATTTTCTTTTTCCTTTTCCTTTTCTTAAGGCACTTTGTGAGTTTAAAGGTTAAAAAAGTTAGATTTCTTCAACATATCATTTTTATTTAATTAAAGTTTTATCATGTCATTTGTTTTGCAAATCGCAAAATTTGTGATGCATGTTTAGTTATAGATCATAATTAGTTATCAATTCATCATGTTTTCTGCGATAATATATAGACATCGGAAACACACGTAGGAAAAAACATGTAAGTGCTCTAGGAAGTCGACTTGGTTGCTCTGTAAATAAAAGAGTCGCATCTCATTTCCGCTTCTCAATTCCATGTTAGTCGATTGTTGGATTCTTACATCATTTTCTTATAGTTCACTTCCAAAACATATGAGATGTTTGTATCACAATCTAATCAATGTTTAACTTCTATTGCAAAGGCTCATACTCTTGCTACTTTTGTGAGTAGAGCGAGGACAATAATATTTTTAAAGCTCACTGCATTCACTTTTCAAGCTATCAGTTCGAGTCACTTCCTGGTTCATTTTGTGATCACAAAAGTCTATTACTATAATCACAATTATTTAATTATTTTATTTCTAACTCTTAGAAATTACGATATCTATGTATACAAGTTTTAATAAAGTTCTATACACATTAAACACCTTATAGCAAAACAATCACCAAAGCACGCGTGACAATCGGATATTTGTTTTTTTCCCCTTGTGTGTCACACATTGAGACATGTTAGATACACCATTACACAAATACTCATTCGAACAACAAAAATCCACAATCCTGAGTGTCAGAACTGTCTAACTCCGATCGTTCTTACGATCAGCAAATAAGAAAACGACAAAATCTTTTACATTCATAACGAAAAATCACTTACCTAAAATCCCAAACACAATTAACCAAACTAAGCATAAAATTAACTTCTAACTTGATTAATATTAATCCACATTAATCATCAAAAATCAGAACAACTCAACCAATATGTTCTTAACACAAACTTCTTTTGACCCACAACAAAACACAAACACAATAAAATTTGGATTTATCCAAAACTTAAAATGGTTATTCATATAATCGGGGTCTATAGCACGGGAAACTACTACACTCGATGAAAAATCCCATTAAATGCTAACCATATACCAAGCTTTCTATTCTGTAGGTACTGGTGAAGGAAATTGCTCCTGATTCACCACCATGAGCAAATCAACATCTTCAACTCCACATACTCATACTCATATGACTCATCCTCGTCAAGTTCAAGATAAAGACAAGAATGATAAAGAACTACATTAAAGTCAAGAAAGTTAAGAATAAATAAAGATAAAGTTTAAAGAAGAAATGATGAAAGATATATAAGTAAAGACCAAGTTTAAAGACCAAGTGGTATGAATATGTTGGAGAAGACAGAATATGTTGATCGAAGACAAGATAGGAAAGAGATTTCACCAAAGATCACAAAGCATGAAAGGAACAAAGGAACTAGTACAACTATTACAAAAACAAGACTCAATGTTCAAGACAACAAGCATCAAAGATCAAAGATCAGGGTCACAAAGAGATATCTGAATGATCACCCTTGGGGGGGGGGGATTATTAGAAATAAAAGTGTTGATTATTAATGTAATCAAAGAGAGATCTTAATGACCGCCCCTTAAGGGGAGATTGTTAGGAATAGAAGTGGTGATCATTATCGAGTCAACGAGTCTTGTAATAATATAACGTGTAATAGTTAGTCCGTTAAGCTAATCCATTAATATTAACATTGTAAATCCCAAACCTTGCTCATCCAAGCCCACTAAGAGTCCCATAGCCGGTTAGGGTGCTATATGTAAACCCTCTCATTACAATGAGAGGGTGTTAGAGCTCATTCTATCTAAAGGAAATTCTCCTAGTAGCTCTCCACCTCTCTACCTCTCTCTAACTTTCTCTCTCTAGTAATTTATAGTTATATTTGTGTGTGATTCTTGATTAAAAGGGAACCTACAAGCATTTCTAAGAAAGAAATTACTAGTTAGGTGGCCAAACAATGATTTGCAAGTTTTAAGAGCTTATTCTAGTACCTAGCATCTTATGCACATATCTAGGCTATTAAAGGTTTGAGGAAGAAAAGAATGTTGATGTTTTCCTTAAGTGTAAATATTTTACTAAAATGGTGAATCCACCTTTAACTACGTTCAATTGTTTATCAGAAAGAAAAAGCGTGAACTAATAACTAGTTGCATCTCTTACCTAACCACTTGCGATCAACTTGGGCTTATTGGTTAGTTAGTCAACTATTATCTTTGTCTTGAGTCCCTAGCTAAATCTCATATCAAATATACATAGAAATATGACACTTAGAACTCTTTATGACTCAAAAATATACATTTACAATACCCAATTATTGGATATTTATAAACTTATTAATTATTTACTTAAAAAGTGTATACTATTATTGTTCCTTTAACTTTTTGTAAGACACTTTGTAAGTATATAGGTTAAAAAAAGTTAGATTTCTTCAACATATCCTTCAAAAAAAAAAATCTATTTAATTAAAGTTTTATCATGTCATTTGTGTTTGCAATTCGCAAAATTTGTGGTTAATGTTTAGTTATAAATCGTAATTAGTTATCAGTTCTACTTCTCGGAAACACATGTAGGAAAAACATATAAGTGCTCTAGGATGTCGACTTGGTTGCTCTGCAAATAACAAAGTCGCATCTCATTTCCACTTCTCAATTCCATGTTCGTCGATTGTTGACTTCTTACATCATTTTCTTATAGTTCACTTCCAAGACATATGAGATGTTTAGCTTCTATTGTGAAGGCTCCTACGCTTGCTACTTTTGTGGGTAGAGTGATGACAACAATCTTTTTAAAGTTCACTGAGTTCACTTTTCAAGCTATTAGTTCCAGTCACTTCCTGGTTCATTTTGTAATCACAAAAGTCTGTTACTATAATCACAATCATTTAATTATTTTATTTCTAAACCTTAGAAATTACGATATCTATGTATACCAAAGTTTTAACAAAGTTCTGCACACGTTAAACACCTTATAGCAAAACAATCACCTAAACACATGTGACAATCGGATCTTTGTTTTTTCCCTTGCGTGTCACACACTCAGACATGCTAGACACAACATTACACAAGTACTCATTCAAACAACAAAACCACAATTCTGAGTGTCGAAACTGTCTAACTCCGATCGTTCGTACAGTCAGTAAATCAAAATGCGACAAAATCTTTTACATTCATAACAAAAAATCACTTGCCCAAAATCCCAAACACAATTAACCAAACTAAGCATAAAATTAACTTCCAACTTGATTAATATTAATCCACATTAATCATCAAAAATCAGAACAACTCAACCAATGTTCTTAACACAAACTTCTTTTGACCCACAAACACAAACACAAACACATAAGCCCTTTGTGTATTTTGGGCTTTTGATTAACATTCACATAAATGAGTTGCTTTAGCTGAATTCTCTCCGACCCTTACTCACATTTGTCCCCCCATTTCTCTCTCTCTCTACACTTTCTCTCTCTAAAACCTCACCATTTTCAGCTTCTTCATATCAAAATTTATAAAATTTGATTAATTCGTTAATGGGTATGGTTTATTAGAGCCTTTTAATGAATACCCTTCTTCAGGTTTGCATAAAGTTCCAATCTTTGTATAAATTTTGATGTTTTAAGGCTTTAATGTGTTGTTTATGATGTGAATTAGTATTGATTTTGGGTGTTTTGTGCGATTTATAGTTTATTGGATAAAGGGTTTTAAGGGTTTTTGTTGTTGTTATGTAGATGTTGTTTTGAGGGTGTAAATATTGAATCTTTAGTGTTTTAGTTAGAGCCTAGTAAAATGAGTCGTAGAGTTAGACGAAAGTGTGCGAAAGGTGCACAAAAGTTGGATTTACCAAACCAACCCGAAACTGAGGATGCAGATTATTTGAAACTGAATGAGGATGGATTAGTGGATTGGACTAGATTGCCGGATGATACTGTAATTCAGTTGTTTACTTATTTGAATTACCGTGATCGTGCAAACTTGTCATCAACTTGTAAAGGATGGAGATCGTTAGGATCTTCTTCGTGTTTGTGGAAAACGTTGGATCTTCGTGCTCATAAATGTGATTGGAGTATAATGTCTTCAATGGCTGCTCGATGTATCAATCTTGAAAAGCTTAAGTTTCGTGGGGCTGACAATGCTGATTCGCTGATTAGTCTTAAGGCTAAGAATTTGAGAGAAATAAGTGGCGATTATTGTAGGAAGCTTAATGATTCGATGCTTGCAGTGATTGTAGCTCGTCATAAGCTTCTTGAAGTACTCCAGCTTGGGCCTGATTTCTGTGAACGAATTACTAGTGATGCAATCGTTGCGATAGGTTTTTGCTGTCCAAAGCTTAAAAAGCTTCGGCTTTCGGGTATCCGAGATATCAATAAAGATGCAATAAACGCTTTAGCTACCCATTGCCCGGATCTTTCTGAAATTGGGTTTATTGATTGTCTTAACATAGATGAGATGGCATTAGGAAATGTTGTATCGCTTCGGTTTCTATCTGTTGCGGGATCCACAAATGTAAAGTGGGGCTTGGCTGCTGAATTTTGGACCAAGCTTATAAATTTACAAGGTTTAGATATTTCGAGAACTGATGTGTTACCTGGTGTTGTAATGAGGTTATTTTCGTCTATAAAAGGTTTGAAAGTCTTGTGTGCGTTAAATTGCTCTTCTTTAGAGGAAGACACAACTGTTTATACCAAGAGCAGTTGTCATGGTAAAATGATGCTTAGTTCATTTAGAGACACTTTTAAAGAACTATCTCTGATGTTTCCCGACACCAAGAATGATCGAGACATTTTCTCAGACTGGAGAGCCAAGTCAGAAAAGAGAGACGCTGATTTGGATGAGTTTATGACTTGGCTTGAATGGATTCTATCCCATTCACTTTTTCGGATAGCCGAGAGTAACCCACACGGGCTTGATCAATTTTGGCTCAGTCAAGGGGCAGATCTTTTGCTCAATTTGTTGCAAAGTAATCAAGAGGATGTTCAAGAACGGGCTGCAACGGGTCTTGCAACGTTCGTTGTGGTAGACGACGAGAACACTAATGTCGATGTAGGAAGGGCTGAGGCAGTCATGAAAGGTGGTGGCATCCAGCTTCTTTTAGGCCTTGCGAGATCGTGGAAAGAGGGGCTTCAGACGGAAGCCACGAAGGTTCAATCTTTTTCACCCTTTTCTTTATCTAATAAACATTTTTGATTCATTATAACCTAACATTGAGTACATATATGTAGGCTATTGCAAATCTTTCAGTGAATCCAGCTTTTGCAAAATCGGTGGCTGCAGGTGGTGGCATTGAAATTCTTGCAAATTTAGCAAGATCTTTGAACAGGATGGTGGCTGAAGAGGCTGCTGGGGGGCTTTGGAATCTTTCTGTCGGGGAAGAGCATAAGGTTGTTTGTTGTTTATCATTTTATTTGACAAACAAGGAGTGTGCTTAATTTACTTCAGATTTACTAATACAAATAGTCTTGTTGCAGGGAGCTATTGCTGAAGCTGGTGGCATTAAAGCATTAGTCGACTTAATATTTAAATGGCCTAGAGGTGGTGGCGGTGATGGAGTTCTGGTATGTGTCCCTATTTTAGTCACATGTAAAATTTGAGAATTCCTTCCCCCCCCCGGAAAACTCAATATAAAAAACAAATGCCAAAAGGGTAACCTAAAAAGTAAAGAACTTGGTACAGAATCGAGAATGATGATTACTATACTAAGTTTCGCAAAGGGCGATCTGTTTCTCAAAGATTTTTTGATTTTTCAGGAACGAGCAGCTGGGGCACTAGCCAATTTGGCGGCTGATGATAAGTGTAGCATTGAAGTTGCAAATGTTGGTGGTATTAATGCTTTAGTAACGCTTGCTCGTAAATGCAAGCACGAGGGTGTGCAAGAACAGGTAATAATATATTGCATTCGCGAGAAGTCAGGGCACAAACTCAAAGAAAATATCAAACACTTGACCAAAGGTAGAAACCTTGGATGTCGTATCTTATTCTGTGGTTATTATTGAATAGGCGGCCCGTGCATTGGCTAATTTGGCGGCTCATGGAGATAGCAACACTAACAATGCTGCAGTTGGACTGGAAGTTGGAGCACTTGAAGCACTTGTTCTACTCATTCGTTCTTCACATGATGGTGTCAGGTGTTGTACTATGAATCTGGATTTTTGTTATTTTTAATTTAGGGGTGGTTGGATTTACATTTGGAGCTGAAATTCTGATTATTATTACTTAGATCAGAAGTCGCAACAGTTCTTTTTTAATTTGTAAATGTTTGTATGAATAAATTCTATTCCTGTTATCAGAATATCCGTTATTTAACCTAATGCTCTTTTTGATCATTATATCAATTTATTCTCTAAATAATCAGATTTGCCAAGCACTCTTAATATTGCAACTTCGAACATTAGAAGTATAAGTAAAAGTTACCTTCTACAACCCATTATATTACAGCTGGTTATCTGATTCTGATATTTGAATTATCATATAATCACTTTCAGATTTCATACCGTATATCCCCTTATTATTTTTTTGTTTGCCCTTTGATCGAGAAACAGTTACCGCATTATATGTGTATTTACTATGTACCTCAACAGGCAAGAAGCAGCTGGTGCATTGTGGAATTTATCATTTGATGATAGAAACCGAGAAGGGATTGCATTAGCTGGTGGTGTTGAAGCCTTGGTATGATGTTTTGCTCCTTCCACATGCGATTCATTGGTTATTGAACACTATGGTAGCATCATATATTCTATGAAACATCCTACAATAACGGGTTATATTCACTTTGTCTTTTAAATGAATATGAACTTGAATTTCAACCTACACAGTCACTTGCAATGGAAGACGTATCTGTAAAATCTTGAGTCTTAAACTTTTGAATAAAGTTGCATATTCGGGGATTTTATCGTTACTAATTCTGAGTATTATGTGCATTAATCCGTTTCTTTCTCTATGTGATTTCAGGTGGCTCTTGCACAGTCTTGTTCAGAAGCCTCTCCAAGTCTTCAGGAGAGAGCAGCTGGTGCTTTATGGGGACTCTCGGTTTCAGAAGCAAATAGGTACGCGTCTTTTTTGAAAAGGCAAACTTTTGCATTTGACTTAATTATTCACTTTTGATAAGAGCATCAACCTTTTCTTCTCTTTGAAACGATACCCCAAGTAACTTTTGTTTTGCCAGACATAAGTTCGAACAAAATATTAAAAGATCTGTAAATCCCCAAAGTTGATTGAATCATATATTATATTTCTCATCATTTCGTGGTGCATAAATTTCTGTATCTATTTCATCTCTACTAGCATTGCCATTGGACGAGAAGGGGGCGTTTCACCACTCATAACGCTAGCAAAGTCTGAGACAGAAGTGAGTGACTGTTTCTCTTTATAGTTCTTACAGATGCTTTCCAGGTTTTTATTAACATTTTGTAATTTTGATATCTGTTAAGATAGTGGAACCGTGTTCGTCAAGTTTGTGACTATCTACTTAAAGTCACAGTAATCAGTGTTTAATGTTCGGATAAACGTTGTATGCTTTTAATTATCTGATCCAATAGGGGTCAGACATTTGGTTTTGTATCATCAGTGTCATACCAGCTGCAACAAAACTAACAAAGAATAAAAAAGTAACCTTACACCCCCATTTCACAAGACGTCTTTCTTCTTCTTAACTGTCTTTTTTGCCCATTTTTATTTTATTTTTATAGGTGATCAAACACCCAACCAGCTGATTATCATACTATTACAACTTAAAACAAAAAATGCCCATCCAAGCAGTATCTCCTACAACCCGTTTTGTGACAGCTAATCTTTGGAAAACACTTTCGATGTTTTAGACCTTTGATATCGAAATAATCAGCCTATTCTACGTATATTTACTTCATAATGAGCGACTTTCTCTTACATCATCTAAAATATTATGGTATATATTAGCAAAATAAACATAAATGAGAATTGAATGTATTAACATTAAATATTGGTGTGGATATCAGGATGTACATGAGACTGCTGCTGGAGCCCTTTGGAATCTTGCATTCAATCCGGGCAATGCTCTGCGGATAGTGGAAGATGGGGGCGTTCTAGCCTTAATTCATCTCTGTTCTTCATCACAATCGAAGATGGCACGCTTCATGTCAGCTTTAGCTTTGGCATACATGTTTGATGGGAGGTGAAAAGCTTTTTCAATGAATTTCTCCTTTATCCCAATCCCTCAACTATCTCATGATATTGTGTACCATTTATTGATTTTTTAAGGCTTTCTAATTTGTCATCATGTATTCATCTTATCAAATTATCATGATAAATTATCAATTATATATTCTTACTATACTTACTGAGTATTATTATAAGTATTATTATCACATTCATTATTTTATATATTTCTATCGGTAAGTTTTGTTATTATATATTATCTTCTTTTATTGTTATTAGAATTTTGTACTATTATAAACTGAAAATGATAATTTTGCGAGATTTTTTCATGCATACTAGTTTTATCTGTGATAGATTCATTTGCTAATATAAATTTCATCTCGGTGTAACACACAGGGAATCCAAAACCCTTGTTCTCCTCAAGTTATATGCTTCTTTGTTGAATTGTTTGCAATCTATATTTTTCGAAAGTCAATGTTAACTATATCTATTGTTTTCTTTATAGAATGGATGAAAATGCGGTGGCAGGGAGTTCAACAGAAGGTGCTTCAAAGAGTGTTGGCCTAGAAAGAGCAAGGCGTATGGCCTTGCAGCACATCGAAACATTCGTGCTGACTTTCGCTGACCCACAAGCCTTTTCTGCTGCTGCCTTATCCTCCGCCCCTGCCCCATTGGCACAAGTAACCGAATCAGCACGTATTCTTGAAGCTGGTCACTTACGTTGCAGGTATTCGAACACATACATCTCAACATGTATACCATGTATATACAAGTATTACATATCTACACGGCAAGTAATGCAAAGTTCCTGTTAGTGAACGGCATTTTAGTCATTTGTGAGCTTGAGCCTTAAAATATAAGTGAGAAGCTTTACCTTGTCCCTCAGTGAATAGCGGAATCTTCAGGCCATAGATGCCTGTGTCCACCGTCTTCTTAGTCACTTGAGGTGTAAAAAAAGGAGATGCCAGTATGGTTTATACATGTCCTTGGCTAAATAGCAGTTCTTATGAATTTATGGCACAGTTCTTTAAGCTGGGTAAAGGTAAAGTAAACAGTAAATGGAATCTTCATGCTATATTTTACCAAAGATAATATGAATTCCCTGTTAATGAAGAGCTTTTAGTGCTAAAACACACATGGAAAACCTGATATTGCCTAAAATCCCACTGACCAATATATGGTTCATGTTATATTTAATTCAAATTTTGGGGTTGCAATTTCAACCCAGTTACTTATGGATGGGTGGATTTGGGTTCGGGATAATGGTATGAAAATGTATCGAACTTGACATATTATTCTTTACTGTGTATCGAACTTAATTTTTTTTCCTATTTGTATAAACTTTTTATTTATTCTATTGTGTGCATCATTAAGTTATAAGTTTGATACATTTTCAAGCGATTATCCGTTCAAATGTATCGAACTTTAGCCATAATGATACACACAATAGGATAAATTAAAAGTTTATATATTCAATAACAATAAAATAAAAGATAATATATAATAGCAAAATTCTGATAGTACTTAAGAATAATGTGTCAAGTTTGATACATTTTCAAATCATTCAAAGTGTAAATCTTTAATGGTTAAAGCGTATTTGACACTATTTGTTTCTAAAAAAGAGTAAACTTGTGGAAAAAATTTGCACGTTTTAACCTGCTACGTGCCCTGAACTTTTAGACGCCTCTACCTTTTTGAGTTTCGGATATCTAGTTTTATACTAATTAGGTACTCTTAGTGTAATTTTTTATACTCTGAAGATGACCGATTTACATGTGCCTAATATCTGTGCTTTATATTGGATCTTCAGTGGAGCAGAAATTGGACGCTTTGTATCCATGTTGCGTAATCAATCTCCGGTGCTCAAAGCATGTGCTGCATTTGCCCTCCTACAGGTAAAAAAACATAATCAAACTAGTCATTTCCCTTATTTAAAACAGAAGACCTTTAACTCAATACTAATTTGAAATAACAGTTTACTGTTCCGGGCGGTCGGCACGCACCCCACCATGTCAACCTCTTGCAAGCCTCGGGTGCTTCGCGTGTCCTAAGAGCTGCAGCAGCAGCAGCTTCGGCTCCACTTGAAGCAAAAATATTTGCAAAAATTGTGCTAAGGAACCTTGAGCACCACCCGGTAGAATCATCAGCATAGAAAAAGTAGCAGGTCAACTTAGATAGAGTCGATAATAAAGGCAAAGTCAACTTGTCAACAGTTTATACCATATACTCGCATAACTCATCTTCTCCTCCCTTTGTACCCGGAAACCTAGTGAAGCCGGGATATGCTTCTTGGCTTCAGATGTTTTAGACCAAATCTCAGTGAGTCGGAAGTCGGTTTGTATGAGTCCTCTCTGTACTTAAATTCTAAATCTTTTCTTCTTTATATAACTGCCTAGTTGTGAAGATCAAATTTAATTGATTTAATGTTCTTTTTTATTTACTTTTAGGTTCTTGTATATCTTCAAGAGGAAACTTCAAAAAAATCGATTTCTAGTAAAACCTATATAAATTAATATTCGATAAAGTAATAACCTCGATAAAATTAATACTGTCCAGTTTCAACTTGAAACCGGCACAAATTTGAACCTTAATCGATAAAATAATAAGATAGTAATAATTTTTCTGAACCTAGCGTATATTGATTCTAACAAACTATGAATTAATAATTACTAAAAAAATTCACAATTTCTTAAATGCTTTGAACCTTGTAACATTCCTTAGTATTCATTCATTAATTTCTTTAATACCTTAAATTTATTAAATGTTACTCCCTCCGTCCCATATTAAATGTCTAATTTTGATTTTTGAAATATTTCTTTTTCAACTTTGAACTTAGATACTTTTGTTCGTGTTATATAATATTTGATAAAAATTATACCAATGAAAATACATTTAAAACTCAATCCAGTCATATATATTGTATCAAGTATTATATAACACACTATTTAAGGGCAAAGTTGATAAAGAAAAACTTCAAAAGTCAAACTGGACAATTAATATGAAACAGAAGGAGTAATTGAAACTTGGATTTCTATATAAATATATTTTTTATCTAAATAGTATACATTGTAACTAGTATATTGGACTTACAGGCCATGTGTAAAACTTCTTTAAATTATAATAGCACACGTTAATATACAGAGGTATTACTGTAGTTTAATCATCCTTTGCTGATATGTCTAACACATGGCATCCTTAATTGTCAGAAAAGAAATAGTAGCACATGTTATTCATGATTATATGAACATATACATGGTAAAATGGTCATTTAAGTCCGGGAGCGGTGTAATAATTTGTTAGACGCTAGATAAATAATTAGAGCGGAAATTATTAGATAAAAATCTGAAGTTATTGTTACAGTACTGCTGACCTAGTTGTTGAGGGTCTAGACCTATTTAGCTGATCATTGGTGCCCCGTCGTTCAAAAGGAAAAAAAAGTTATCCTAATGCATTCTTCTAACGAAACTTCATATGATGAAGTATACTTGAAACATAAAACCCATCTAGGCAAAGCAATTTGGAAATACTCGTTTCTTTTGGACTAGGCTAATCTTAGTACTTTCTATCGACATCTGCTTGTACTTAGTTTGTTAACAGGGTTTGATAGGATATCATGCATACATACATCATGCATATATCATACGTGTAATAAATTTATGAATAGAGCATAAAACTATATTGTATACCATGCATGCATATATCATGTATATTCCTAGGTAGATTGCATGCATATATTTGATAGATATCCTCAAAGATATTGAATCTTATTAAGGATATAAGAAATCCGTCAAATGCGAAGATAATTTATCCGAAAGGTTATATTTGATTACGATATATATGAAAGATACGTTCAATCATCGACGATTATATTCGATCTATAAGAATCATTTTCTATCTCGCGCTCTATAAATAGGTATGATGGAAAGCAATAAAGGAAGGCAATTATTTTACTCTCTCCCTCTATCACAAATAAATATCTCATTAAAGTTATTTCATTGATTAACTTGAGCGTCGTAGTGTAATACGGGGAGAAAAGTCGCATGTACCCTCTAACACATGCTTTGTGTTGAGTGATACAAGTAAACAGGTTGAATATTTTGATGACCAAAACCTTCTAGGCAAGCCTATGAATATACGTATCATCAATTGGTGTCATTCGTGGGACCCGATAAAAAATCCATAAAGAACGTCAAGTCAATCTAGATTGCAGGAGAAAATAAATCTGTAACACCTATCTATATTCGGGGAAGGAGCAAGTGCTTCCAAACTCAATGAGTACATTTCCGCAGTCGACACTTCTATTAGCACTGTACAAGACCAAACCGTTGTAGCTCAACCATTATCTAATCTAGCTGATCCTATAATGGAATTTATAGTTCATAATTTTGATCAAAACAATACTATGTATTTAGCATTCTCATAAAAAAGGGAAGGAAATTGCCCAACAAAAACTACTCGACAGTCGTGACCATCCACTTATTATTCTGTCAGCGCAATCTACTTCTAAAGCAGCGAGTGGAACATGTAACATGACAATAGAAAAAAATGACTCGACCAACCGACCGCTTAAAAAGAATCGAGCTGTCAATGTCGTAGAAGACCAAGAAGGACTCAAGATGGCAGTCCCAACAATTGATCGCTCAATGAAGCACAAAGAAGTAAGCAAAAATATGTTTTATGACTCGCCTTTTGTGTTCAAAGAAACCGAAAAGAACATGCGGGATCTAGTGACACCCCCCATCCAGTAAATGTATAAGAGACCATGACATGCCCAACAGACTTAAAGTAGAGACGAACCTAAAGATGTATGATGGTTTTTAGATCATGACAATCATCTCACAATATTCACTGGAACCATGGACGTCCATAAGCTCCCAGAACCCGCTTGGTTTCGTTTCTTCCAAACCAACTTAAGTGGAGTGATGACATCAAATAACACATATTATTAGCATCATTTATCCTATGTATATTGCTTGTTTTGTATTATTTTATATGAAAATTGACACTTAATCGCTTACTTTTGTAAATCTAAGTTATTATCAAGCAATTGATGAAAGTTAGCTATTTTAAACGTAAATTAGAGCAAAATGGATCAAGTTGGAAATGTCTACTAAACTGAAGACAGATACGCTGTATCATTCTAGACAGATACACCGTATACCAAGACTTGGACGAATATTAAGACCATTGCCTGACTTTGAAGAATACGCCGTATGGATTTCTTCCATACGTCGTATATGAAACTTTGGTCAACGAGAAGATGTGACTTGTTCTACTCCAGATACACTGTATGACAACAATAACATACGCCGTATCTATTCTCAAGGCTTCACCAGATTTCCAAGATAAGAAGACAAGATGCACCGTATGAGATTGGTGATGCGCCGTATCACTTAGGCGGTGTATGAATATTCCAGAATATAATAATCTTTGACCCCACATGAAGTAACCTTGATACGGCGTATCAGATAAACCGATATGCCGCATCGACTCTGTTTCCGAAAAGTATAAATAAATCATTTGCAGCCGAATTTAAACGACACAAAAGAAACACAAGAGGCACCAGAGAACCGAATGACTCATAACCACCAAGCACGTGACCGGAGCAGTAAGAAGGTTCTGCTAGTGCATAATTTCATAGGAAGATTCACTTAATTCATTTTAGTACTCTTTAATTGTTTGGTTAGCATATTTTTCTCTCTTGATTCATACTTGAATATTTCCAAACATGTTATCTTGTGCTATTACAGAGATTATGGGTTAATACATGTAGGTATTAGCCGTGTTAATTGATTATATGATGTTTTATTTGATGCTCATGCGTGTGTTTTGATTACTTTATTACTTCATTAATATTTGCATGTTAATGTAAGCCCAAAGTGGTTAATTAATAATTTGATAATCATAAAGGTGAGGTTTATACGGATTTCGATTAATCGTGACAGGATTAGTCAGTCGAGAAGACTTAAAACCCGAAATCTAGACGTTTAGGGAGTCTAAACATTGGAACGAGATAAGCCACGAAGTGATGCACCATAGAGAAAGAATAGATTTAGTATTCATCATATATGACCGAACATTGGCTAACACGTTTTCCTTACTATTGGTTTGACCTCTTATTTGTTATTTGTGTCTCTGCTTGTGTTTGTTATTTGTCTATCTGCCTTTGTCTACAATTTTATCAAATCTAAACATCGTGCCAGTCTCTCAGGCTGAAACCCTCTGTTGCATTAGATTAGATTTAGTTAGACTAACTTAGAATTAAAATACTGATAGATATTTAAGTGTTAACATTCCACTTTTAGTGATCAACACTCTACTTACCAACTAAGCTAAATTGATCGGGTACACTGCTCATTAGTATTTGTTATAGGTTTAGTCGGCTAAATATAAATTTAAAACTTGATAACATTAAATTACCTACCTACAACGATAGCACATCATGCATCAGCAAGATTTTGTATATAACTTACATGAACTTAAAACAAGTTTTGAAACAACTTTTTGCAACAAAGGTGATTCAAGAAAACCCAAGCAGAAATACTAGGCACTCGACAACATGTAGATGAATCACTGAAAGACTATTTGGCAAGGTTTAGTAAGGAAACACTACATATGACTGATCGTTCATATGGCATGATGACTGGAGCAGTCATTAGTGGACTTCGCTCAGGAAAAACAAAAGAAAGTTTGTATTTTCACAAGGTATACTCGCAAGATCATGTGGTTAAACTAGAAATGAATACCCGCACGAAGCAGTACGATGAGTCAAAAAGCACGTGAGAGATCATCACGCAAAGTGGATTATTCAGTATAATACACAAAATTCCATCGTGTTTCAATGACAATCTTCTGCCATTACAGGGATGAAAAGCTATAAGTAGCTAATACGCAAAGCTTAATTTAAAGCAAAGCGAAAAGGTACAGACCAAGACATCATCCCGCCATGAAAAGGATAAAAACCTATAAATAGCTAATACAAAAAGTGGCATGTCCACCCTAAAGACGTCGAATCATAGCACGCAAAAGCGGAAAACCGCTTTAAAGATGAAAAATTTCATCACGCAAAGCAACAATTCCGTCTAGAAAACATGAAACTCCATTGTGAAATGAAATTAACTCCGCCATGAAATGGATATAGAAAAGCTATTAATAGCTAGACATATATGTACATGTCCAAGTGTCCAATTCTGAACTACAACAATGTTCCGCCAACGGAGGAACAAATAGCTATACATAGAGTTACAAAAAGCTCAAATAAGAAATATAAGCAAGTCTGAAACCAACACCCTGACATTAAAGGGGCATTATAAGACAGATGGAACACACAAAAAGCATGATTAGTCCATAGATGTTGCATTTATATGTTCAACATTTATGAACTAAGGGGGCTTGATAGGATATCATGAATGCATACATCATGCATATATCAAACGTGTAATAGATTTATGAATAAAGCATATAAATATTGTATACCATGCATGCATATATCATGTATATATCCTACATTTATTGCATGCATATATTTGATAGATATCCTCAAAGATATCGAATCTTATTAAGGATATAGGAAATCTGTCAAATGCGAAGAGAATATATCCGAAAGATTATATTTGATTACGATATGTGAAAGATACGTTCAATCTCTAAGATTATATTCGATCTATAAGAATCATTTGCTATATCGCGTTCTATAAATAGGTATGCTGGAAAGCAATGAAGGAAGCCAATTACTTTACTCTCTCCCTTTATCACAAATATATCTCTCTGTTAAGCAACCACCGAGGATATCACTTCAAAGATAATTTGTTCTAGGCGTGAGGTTTAGAGAGATAAATACTTAGAGAGAGAGAGTGGTGTGCAGAGAGATGTAGAGGAAAAAGAAAAGTTTAGATTGAGAAGCAAATGAACGCACACATACACTACACACACTATGGGACGGGTATCTATAGTGTGGGATACAAACTAGTTGTTTTGGTGGGCATGGATATGGACTATGATTTACATGGACTATAACTTATAGAATACTAGCGTGTCCAAGCCCATTATCCCTTAACTAGCTTACTACATACTATTACATTATTACAAGGTTCGTATACATGTTAATGACCAACACTTTAAATGCTAACAATCTCCCCCTAAAGGGTGGTCATTTAACATAAGCTCTATCTTCATGTCTTGATTCTTTGATATTTAAGCTTAACCTTGTGTGTTGTACTAGACTTGTTTTCTTTGTTGTTCCATTCACGCTTTGTGATCTTTCGTGTAATCTCTTGTCCTATCTTGCCTTCTATCAACATCTTCAAGTATTTTTTATTACTTATTCTCCTACATATTCATACCACTTGGTTTTTAGACTTAAGATCGTTACTCATAAATCTTTCACCATTACTTTTTCGAACTTCATCTGGAATATACTTGAACTTGATGTAGTTCTTTGTCTTTCATATCTTTGTCTTTAACTTGATGATGATGAATCACATGAGTATGAGTATACAAAGTTGAAGATTTTGTTGATTTACTTTTGGTGGTAGAGTATCATCAGTGGCTACATTCATCGGTACCTGTCACAGAATAAGGCAAAGATAAATAGTTCCAGGCCAATCGATCATTATGGACCTTTTGTTACAGAATTTTTCCACTATGATTATTTTACTGATGAATGTCTTGATTCCATTAACTTTAGGTGTGCAGAATTAACCTCTTAATCCGGTTAAGGACTAATATAAATGCATTGGATAAATACAAGTATAGACCTACGTCATCAGGACTCGATTCATATAAGGAATCTCCTTAGTAGGTTTTTCAGCTCAAAGTGCCAGGTAATTCCTTTTAAGAATTTCCCCACCTGTTGTTACCATGGATTGGATGCCCTCAAGAACTCTAACAACAATCCAAGCACATAAAGTATCACTCCACGACTGTAGGCCGTTTGATGTTGACACTTGTTGTGTTTTCGTTCAATCATCGAGGATCACTATTTGATTTCTACTATGAACCATCTGGCAAGATTACTAGGATCTACGAAGGACTCTTAAGTATAACTTGTGTTCATAGGTGTACAACAAGTGTAAATTGGCATGTTGTGTCCTATGAGATTTTATATTTGAATCTCTTTTGGCTCTAGACTCGATTAATCCACTTTGGTTTTAGTGAGCGGAGGCTGGAGCAGGCTGCCATCTTTTTAATATCAGCATTTCTTAGTGTGAGAAGTCGATAGATTACGTGTGTAACTCCATGAGAAATGAAACAAGTATATTTTGAGGGAAACTTGAGTGGCTGGAAAGGGTTGTGCATTGCATCACTGGGTCCATGATGTCTGTCTTTAATATCAGTATCATATTTTTGATAACCGATAGCATATGTATTGACCCAGTTTCTACCCTAAGTGTATGGACTATGGAGGGTTCTCATTTCTTTTAACCCTTTCATAACTTTTCTTTTTCGTTCTTCAACCCCTTCAATGCATATCATGTCGTCCTTACTATCACCTTGTTGTGTTTGTTCTAGTGATAAATCATGACAACGATAACATTATTCCCATTTCTCATTCATCTGCTTAACCTACGGACTTCTATTCTATTTAACGGAATGTCTCTAGGTAAGTCCCTCCGGCTCTGGCTGCACCATGGGATAATACCTAACCTTAACACCTTATATCTCCTTGAATGTCATCGTGGGTTTATGTTGGTTTGGTATAGATGGAAGCCCTTGAAACCAATAGTTAAAATCAATCAAAGTGTTTATAAGAAATCGAGTTTGATAACACTTTGAAAGGTTTCAATTTTGAGAAATATTCCCCCTACACATGTGCATATAACAAGAAAGGATTTTGCACACGTAGGATAGAGTAATCATAAGCACTTGGTGATAGACTCTAAACAGACTAAACTTCGAGGGACACGATTACGTGACTGATTAAATGGACCCATTGTCATTTTTTAAGTGACAACTAGCCATCTGAACCAACTTGAAGTTATTACCGTCTAGGTATAAGTTTATAAAGAGTTTTCACATTTTCAAAACAAACTTTGAGTCAAACCATTTCGAGATAAAACATTCTTGATCACATTTTTGTTTGCTTTCAAATTTTGTATTTTGTTTTTCAAAAGATATTTACAGCAAAGGATTTTGAAAGATCAAGAACATTGTTCTAGGATAGCATTTTGATAACACATGTTAAGAAAACACCTAGGATATCATTTCACACATAATTTGTTCTAGGCATGAGGTTTAAAGGGAAAAAGATTTAGAGAGAGAGTGGTGTGTAGAGAGATGTAGAGAGAAAAGAGAAGGTTAGATTGAGAAGCAAATGAACACACACTACACGCACTATGGGACGTGTATGTATAGTGTGGGATATAAACTAGTTGTTTTGGTGGGCTTTGGATGGGTTTGGATATAAACTATGCTTCACATGGACTATAACTTATACAATACTAGCTTGTCCAAGCCCATTATCCCTTAACTAGCTTACTACATATACTAATACACTATTATAAGGTTCGTGTACGTGTTAATTGTAAGATTATGGATTGTATTATTGAATGAATGATTATTACATACAAATGAGAGAGTATATATAAGGAGAATACATGGCCTATTTGAGATAAATTGCTAATTATCATCTCATAGCCAACTGTACATCCTTATCCCTATACACTCTTACACAACTAACATGCTTATCCTAACATTAATGACCAATACTCTAAATGCTAACACTGAGCGTCAGAGTGTATTACGGGGAGACAAGTCTTGCGACCCTCTAACTCATGTTTTGTGTTGAGTGATACAGGTAAACAAAGTTGAACATTTTGATGACCAAGACCTTCTAGGCAAGCCTTTAAATCTACATATAATCGGGGTAGTTTCTTTACGCATTGTTTTCTTGATTTTGCGAATACAATTCATGCAAATAGTATGTGCTCTTTGTGTTGTGTTCAAAGTCGCAGTTATTGTGATAAACTCATGACCGGATTTGAGCATGTACAAAGTACTCAACCGCTCATGGCACCTAATTTTGTAAGGGCCCATGATTTTGGACCTTATTGATGGTGTAATTCGACCACTAACACAAAATTAGTAAGTATGTGCTTCAAAATCTTGGAAAAACTTATCCTGGAAGCAGGTAAAGTGAAAATTGATTTTTTATAAGGTTTCCAAATGGCGTAGTAACAGAGGATGGATATGGAACAGGTGTAGAAGATGAATACTTTAGGTTATCTACACTTTATACCCTATAGTTAATAGTTTGTACATTTTTTGTCTCAGTTTTCTAATTTTGTTTCCAAACTAGTGTAAAAGAGTTGACAAAATTGACTCTTTAACCCATTTGTAAGAAACGAGATGGATGTACCCGCCGCGTTGCAGCGGGATAAAAATTGTTTTTGCAATTCAGTGTCGTATTTTCTTTATGAATGTCTATAGGTAGCGAATGTTGTCGTTTCATTTTTTTTCGTTATGCTGTTACTAAATGTATGACAAAACAATGAGAGTAAAATGCAAAAATCATCCCTGTGGTTTGCAAAAATTGCAGAAATCGTCCCTGGTCTTTCGAAAGTGCAGGCGGCCTCCCTGTGGCGAAACTTTTGGATCATTTTGGTCCCTGGTTTTAACTGTCGTTAAGTGGATTCCGTTAGCAGTTACACGTTAGCCCCTTTTAGCCAACGATTGTTCCAGCGTTCATCCTTTAAATTAACGACAATTTATAATTTATTATTTTTGGATTATTTAAAGTGTTTTGACTTTTTATATACATTTTTTATAAAAACATATATGTTTTTGTATACCTTTTTATATAAGTTATTATATACGTATTTATAACAACATATACGCTATTATATACGGTATATAATATACATTTTTATATATGTTATTATATACTTTTTATATGTTTGTATATATGTCTTTGTATGTGCTTTTATATAAGTTTTTGTAAATGTTTTTATATACGTTTTTATACACGTTCTTATATACATTTTTGTATACATTCTTATATACGTTTTATATGCTTTTATATACGTATTTATAAAAATATATACATTTTTATATGTTTTTATATACATTTTTATATACGTTTGTGTATACGTTTTTATATATATTTTTGTATCAGTATATTGATACGGAGGATTGCGCCCTCGCAACAGGTTTTACCTTTCAAGGGATCTCGAGAAGCTTACAACCCCCACCAGGCAGTGTACCTGATCGTTGTAGTATAGTATAGTGACAAGTACCGGGAGATTGATCGTTCAACTCAGGAATAGTGTCGCTAGGATTAGAAAGCCTACTAAACTAGTTCTAGAGGTGAGAGATGATTCTTTTTGTATTTTTATAATTTATGGAAAACAATTAAAATCTAGGGTTTTGAAGGAATGGGCGGAATTAGTTGCTAGTCAACTAACCCAGTTAATCTAAAGATGCAATCAAAATAAAATAAAAAAAATGAAAATAAAACTAGTATACTAATGTTGTGGAAACAATAATGAGGGAAGTTGTGTTTACTTAGATTTCATTACTCCCTAGATATCTTTTACAAGTTGATTAGCTTGTTATAATTGCATGGATGACAGGTCATATTCCTTAATACTAGTCGTAGGGTCGTGTACAATATTCCCTAACTTTATAAGATCCTACTTCACTCCTATGTCGAGCCGTTAGAAGCTCCTAACATGAGATCATTAGAATTCTCTTACGCATTAAATACAACCAAAAATCGTAGTACACCTCCGATCATGTTTCTTAAGACGTTCAAGCAAGTTACCAATGGAAGTCTGCCAGTTTTCTTAAGCCTAACATCGAATACAATCATCCGTAACAATTATAAACAAACAATCAACCCATAATCATGGCAATACGATTTTTATCATGGCAATATATATTTTACATCTTGACGGCGTCATGTATTAACTTGTGACGCCGTCAACTCGTCGCCATGATAAAAATCGTATTGCCTAGATCCACTGGGTTGATTGTTTGTTTATAATTGTTACGGATGATTGTATTCGATGTTAGGCTTAAGAAAACTGGCAGACTTCCATTGGTAACTTGCTTGAACGTCTTAAGAAACATGATCGGAGGTGTACTACGATTTTTGGTTGTATTTAATGCGTAAGTGAATTCTAATGATCTCATGTTAGGAGCTTCTAACGGCTGAACATAGGAGTAAAGTAGGATCTTATAGAGTTAGGGAATATTGTACACGGCCCAACGACTAGTATTAAGGAATATGACCCGTCATCCATGCAATTGTAACAAGCTAATCAACCTGTAAAAGATATCTAGGGAGTAATGAAATCTAAGTAAACACAACTTTTCTCATTATTGTTTCCACCACATTAGTATAATAGTTTTATTTTCATTTTTGTTATTTTATTTTGATTGCATCTTTAGATTAACTGGGTTAGTTGACTAGCAACTAATTTCGCCCACTCCTTCAAAACCCGAGATTTTAATTGCTTTCCATAAATTATAAAATACAAAAAGAATCATCCCTCACCTCTAGACCTAGTTTAGTAGGCTTTCTAATCCTAGCGACACTATTCCTGAGTTGAACGATCAATCCCCGGTACTTGTCACTATACTATACTACAACAATCAGGTACACTGCCTGGTGAGGGTTGTAAGCTTCTCGAGATCCCTTGAGAGGTAAAACCTGTTGCGAGGGTGCAATCCCCTGTATCAATATACTCATACAAAATATATATATAAAAACGTACACACAAACGTATATAAAAATGTATATAAAAACATATAAAAATGTATATATTTTTATAAATACGTATATAAAAGCATATAAAACGTATATAAGAATGTATACAAAAATGTATATAAGAACGTGTATAAAAACGTATGTAAAAACATTTACAAAACTTATATAAAAACACATACAAAGACATATATAAAAACATATAAAAAGTAGTATATAATAACATATATAAAAAGGTATATTATATACCGTATATAATAGCGTGTATGTTGTTATAAATACGTATATAATAACTTATATAAAGAGGTATACAGTATGTTTTTATATAAAAAAAATGTATATAAAAATTTGAAACACTTTAAATAATCAAAAATAATAAATTATAAATTGTCGTTAATTTAAAGGATGAACGCTGGAACGAGTGTTGGCTAAAAGGGGCTAACGTGTAACTGCTAACGGAATCCACTTAACGACAGTTAAAACCAGGGACCAAAATGATCCAAAAGTTTCGCCACAGGGAGGCCGCCTGCACTTTCGAAAGACCAGAGACGATTTCTGCAATTTTTGCAAACCATAGGGACAATTTTTGCATTTTACTCTAGATATAATTTGTCATGTTTTTTATACTGTAAGATATTGTCGACAAAGGTACGAGAATAATATTAATGTGACAAATTTGACGAAATGTACAGTGTCTTTGAAAAAGTTAGTACAACTTTTTGCAAAATTTACAAAGCTTATTTTGTTTTATAGACAAATTTTGGTGTTCATATTATAAGTTTGGCATAGGGCCCTGAAAAACATGGGACGGCCCTGTGATAAACGCATTTTATAAGGTTTCAAACGGGATGTTTCTTTTCATGAATTTTTGGAGTAAACTCAGACATTATTTTCAAAAGATTGTTCACGAAAATGTACGTGTCGTGTCCGTAAGCTATTACTATACTTCTTTTTCGGGGCAATTGCATATATACCCACTAAAACTTGCATATTTGCATATATACCCAAACCATGCTTAACTTGCATTGTACATCATGCATTAAAAACTTGTATTTTGGGTAAATATGCAAGTTTTTGAGTTTTAGTGGGTATATATGCAATTCTCCCTTCTTTTTCTTACAAGTAGTGATTTTTGAGATTTAGAATTTTTTTCCTTAATTTTCTCTCTTGTGTTTTTCTGAAATTTTGTTTCTCAAAACCTGTGAGTGGTCGAGCAAGTTTTAGATCGAGTCGCTCCACCAAACAGAATTCGAAAACATATTTCTATACTTAAGCTATAAAAAATCAAGCCTTTTTATTCATCATACTTCTAATGGGGGCATACATTTTGAGCTATTTAACTTAAGAATTAAGGTTAATTTAATAAAATTACAGAGCCCTGCAGATATGTTGTGAAGAAACATCGTGTTACAAGCGATGTAAAACGTTTAGTTGAAGATCCTGATGTCCTCCAACTTTTCTGATGGATCCCATGGTGGAATCATCATAAGACGAAGACTCCTTTCCGGATGATTTTGTCACCATTGGATTCTCAAGTATTTCCTCATCAACTAAATATGGCACAATATACTTCTTCATGTCATCATCAGCCATATCGAGATGACCTCCTGTCACATTTATGAATTTGACCCTCCCTGCTTCATCCAACGTCCTCAAACCGATCCAGTCTTCTTTATATAGTCTTGTCTGTCAATGCATAAACAAAGTCTAGTATCCAGTGATGCAATGGTCAATTTTATTGTACAACTCAAAATCCATCATGTACTTGGCAATAAACAGATATCTTACCTCTTGTGCCGGGAGTATTGGATCCCAGGCTCCATCTGGAAAGTATCCAAACCAAGAGGTTTCTTTCGGTACCAAAACTGATTCTTTATCGAACTGAAATACATATCAGGAAACAAAAGCACATAAGACACCAATTATTGAAAACAACAACAGGCTAGCCATGAAAAAAGAGGAGATTTGTAACCTTACCATTATAAGGACCAAATTTTGCAAGCTAGAGAATCTTTTTTTGTATGTAGCGTTTTTTTCAAACTCATTGTTTAGCTTCGGGAGGAATTTACACCCTTCTCGATACGCATCAAGATCCTAGAAAACATTAAAAGCTATCAAAATATGAGTACTTGATCCTCTTAAACATGAAAAAGCCCATTAAGTTTTCAATTTGCCCCGCAAGCTCATATGGTTGTATCATGAAGAGATAAGATCATTTATTACTCACAGTTGGGATCTTAATGTAATTTGCTGGAGCCAAGTGTTCCTGAACATACAACCTCGAGTTTCAGGCAAATCACACAAAGGAAAAAAAGAAAAATACCTAGAAAACATTTACTACGACAAATAAGTACATCAGTAGTTAAAGCAGTTGATACTATATAATGTAATCTGAACACATAATACCGAGCAAATGTTTCGGTGTTGATAAAAAAAATCCTAAAAAACCTTTTGATAGTTGTCGTGAGATAATATCAGTACCAACCACATTTTTCAATAGCTTTAATGCGAAAATAAGTAGGAGGAGATTTAATTGTACCAGGTAGCAGAAACATGCAGATGGATGTTGTATGACATAGGGGTATAGTTCACAATATGGATGGGTCAAAACAGGTAGTTTTGGAATAGGTAGGGTTGAGTTGACCTGTACCACTATTGTACAAAAACTTTAAACTTTTTAAAATTAATTGGTGTCACATACGATTAAAAAAGTTAGTTTAGTTTTCTCTGCATAAACCCTTTTGCACAGTTGCAGTTTAAAACATACTCCGAATCAACCCATTTGTAAGTAAAATGCGTAGAGGTTGCGTTCAAGATCATATATACTTTATCTGTTTTATACAATATATTAGATTTTTTATAAAAAAATAAAGAATTTTTCAGGTGGTTCAGGTTACAACTTACAAAGAAGATGTGAATCTAACCTGGAGATAATCGCTATAAATTGCTAATTTTATCAACGCATCCACCAAAACGCACATCAACCCCTTCTGCAAAAAAGAAAAACAGGATCTTCATGAACGAAAAGTTCTGTAAAATTATGTGGTTAAAATTAGGAGAAATATAGGGAGTAGGTATGCATACAAGTGTATTCCCTCTCAGAGTATTGGAGACTTACACCACAAAACGGGATTGATGCTTCCCCAGCATGAGGACCTGCTACCGATATGAAGTTTTTCACCTAACATGAAAAACACAAGTACTGGGATCAAAACACGTATTTTTCCCTTTCCGTTAAGAACAAATGTACCTAAATAAATATTATTGTAAAAGGAAAGTTAACAGAGGCATTCCCTTTTTTTCTTATATATATATATATATATATATATATATATATATATATATATATATATATATATATATATATATATATATATATATATGTATATATTTTCTCTAAATGATAATAGGAAATACTCTGGTTGGAAATCCTAGATTTGTCAATCCACTATGTGCAAGTTGCATGGTTACTCCTTTTTTCTAGGGCTATACTCGTGAAACCGTCTCATTACAAATGCAAATTAAATGCCGTATACAAAGATTCATAATAGAGCAAAGGAACCTTAAGTACACTATGGTTGCCCTTCAGAATGGTGGCCATACACAATGTCTGCAATGCTATCATACTAAGGACTAATTTTACCATAAGCACTTACCGGAGGCGCTCCGTCACAAAACTCAAGAACCCCTCGGCCGACCATGTTACCCTGCAAAGTCACAAGCACTTATTAGCTTTACACTTAAAAAATATTAGTTGAAAATTTCATTTTGTGTGTATCCTTAATATCATCAATTGCAAATTATTTTTACTTGATAGTGGCGGAAACAAAGATGGGACCCCTAAAATAGGTAAAACAACGTAAACTAATAGAACTAATGACAGAGCAACATAAGGACTAGCAAACTAAGTCACATTCCCTCACATTTTTTGGATGAGAAAAGCGTTTAAAGTTTTAGTATATAAGTAGACTAGTAGAGCCTTCATGCACCCATCATGGATTCTTTAGCTCTGCTACTGATAGAACCCAGGGATTCTTGGAAAGATTTACCAATTTCATTGGAAAACTAATAATGAGATAACACCTTTTCTCATTTGGGTAAGTAACTTTATTTATTTATTTATTTATTTTATATTTTTTGTAAAAAAGTCAAATTCTGTGCAAAAAGTTAAGAAATTTTGATCATTCTTACCTGGGAAAATCCAACTATGTTATAACCTTGACTGAGTTCACTCATGTTCTTCACCTGTTAATCGTAGAAAGTATACACATTTAGGGGGAGTAAAATAAATAACTCATAAAAACTAAAAAGTATTTGGTGTTGGCCTCATTACCTTCTCACAAGCAATCTCAACCTGCATGAAAAATCATGAAAATCCCAAGTCAAAACTTATCATTCCAAAAATACCATAAATTTGTTTGGAACTAATTTGAAATACTCACCTGATCCTCAAAGGGCATAAACCAGGAATCCCATGCTCCATTTCCAATTTCTCTACACATTATGCAAACAGTTACTAATTTACGGTCAAGAATTGACATTAGAAACAGAAGTAAATAAAATATAGCATACATGCAATATCCTTGAGCCTTAGACCACTCGCTTAAAAAATCAGTGACTTGTGTGACTCCTTTCTTGGTGCAACTATCCGCAACACCTACATAAACAACGATACTTCAAAAAGTTAGGAACATAAACACGTTTTTCATAATCAGAAAATGTTTGACAGTAAATGAAGATATTAGGAAAAATTCCCGAATAAGCTAAGTATGATGTCAGTCACGTCACATACTTGAACCTTCTCACACCCTCTAATCATTTCTCCTATCACATTTTTCTTAAAAATAAAAGAAGAGTATACACTATCAAGGGGCTACTGGATGTGAGGTTAAAATAAGCAAGTCGCCAATACTCAGTTTCTGATGATAAACTGATTCTGATTTTCTTATAATTAGGTTCAAAATGATCAAATTTCTCAATACGACGGATAAAACAACATTAATAATTTAATATACATTTGTTTTCTTCTCTATTTACCAATCTCAAACACGCACCTCTTGATTCCATTACAGCCATGAAACCACTAAGTGGCACAAGGTCAGTATATACATTTAGTGTTTGATAAGCATGGTTTGAACTTTTCAAGTCAAATGTGTACTCTGCATATGAAACTAATGCTCGTCCCAAGACAAAAAAACAAACATAGTTAATTAATTATTACTGCTTTACTTTTTGCAAAATGACGGTTTTACCTTTAACTAATTAATTATTTTTCTTTAAAGTTTGTAAAAATAATTTCAACCAAGGGGAATATATTAAACTTATTTATCTATATTCAGCAGTGGACAACTAAAATGGGATATCCTGAAAAGTAAACGTGAACTATTAATTTGGTATGGAGGAAGTAGTAGAATAAATGTGCAAAAGCACCCGGACTTTAAACACTATAAGTTAACTAGTTCCAAAAGTCAAACAACGCACAACAAGAAAAACATAAATCCAAGGAAACTCATCCTATGATACATGAACAACGTCAAAGCAAGATCCAAGATAACTATACATTCAATAAGCATTCATGATTACTAACTTATGGGTTTTACATAACATCAAAACTAAGTCTTAGAAACATCAAATTTAAGCCATTTTTAACGATAAAAAAAAAGGGAGAAAAAACACTTACCATGAAAGACTACAAAAGGGATAGAATGTGTGATTATGGGAAACAAAGTGAAGACAATAAAGAATCTTGTTAGCGTAACTGAGGCCATGAAAATGGGAACTTTAAGTGGCACAAATGATTAAATAAACAATTCTGGGTTTTGGTGTGATGCAAGGTTTTTATAAGATTCTACTGCTTTTAAGGGATTTGCGGGTAGGTATACATATTTATTGACTATGATGGATAAAGGTTAAAAATGTAGCGTACGGGATTGATTGCCAAATGTGATTGACTATATTCAAGTTGACGTGGCAGTTGTGGATTGGTTGTAGAGTTTAAGAAAGCTCTCGTTTGAGGAGTTCCAGGAAATTTCCTACTAGTTTCTTTTTTGTTTTTCATAAAATTATTTTCTAATTATGAAAAGATTTTGATATGTATACAGAAAAGATTTTGTGTCGTGCACATAAAATTATTTTGTTTAGAGCAATACTCTAATTTAAAATTTATGATTTTTGCATGATTAACTTAACGACGGAAGACTAGACGGAGTGGCGAGAAACTCACCCCTTGGTGAGTGACTCACAACGCACAACGCGACACACCTAAAATACAAGTCTAAAGTCATGATCAAAATTGCAAACTTTGATGAGTTACTCACTGTAGTGTTTATGTAGGGCCTAATTCAAAAATAATGTTTTTCTATTTGTTTTGTGAGTGGTGGAATATTCAATGGGTATATTTTGTATAAATTTGATATTTTAATGAAAGATGTTGTATGGTGACCAAAACATATGTACGGTGAGTGAAAGTGAGAGTAGAGAGAAAGCTGTGGTGGCAGTGACTGACTCACTAACAACTACTTTCAGCCTAAAGATGAGATCTCTTGAAAAGCCATCAAATTCTTAAAAATCTAGAAAACATTTATATTGTGATACGTGTTCTACCAAACTTATCATTTTTCTTTTTAATTCGGTCAAAGGGGCTTTTAATATTCCTTTAAGACTTCAAATTGTCATAACTTTCAAATGACAAAGTTTACAAAAAACCAATTTCACCTTAATTTTCAGTATTTAATTCTTTTTAATTTGATATGCATTTTGATATATAAATCATATATAGACCGTAATTGTGTTTGAAAAACTGATGAACACTATAATTTTTTTTTCCTGAAATTTGATGAATTGATAAACATTATGACTTTTATTATTATTATTATTATTATTATTATTATTATTATTATTTTATTTTTTTTTATTATTATTATTAGAAAACTGATGAACAACGTGATGCACATTGTGATGAACTGATGAACAACTCTTTTTATTGATGAACAACACTATTTATTGATGAACAAAGACTAACTGATAGACAAGACAACATCAATGTTCATTTTGTTCATCATAATCCATATTGTTTATCAATGTTTTCCATCATAAATTTGCATCTCCAATATATCCACACCGTAACTACCTTAATTAATATTGATGAACAACCATTTTTATTGATAAACAACTCTTTATTGACGAACAACTCTTTTTAATAATGAATAACACTAACAATTACTGATGAACATTTTCTTATTGATGAACAAATTTCTCTATTAATAAACATTATTAGCAATTTTTGAATTCAAAATAAAAATGCTAACTATAAAAGCTCTAGGTGTCGAGCTCGCCATCGTGACCTGGCACGTTCGCCGAGCCTCGCCACGACACCGACTAATCTTGCCGATCCTCGCCATTGATCAGCTCGTCTGCACAACGAACCAAAAATCTAACAAATTTACCATTTGTGTGGCCCAAGTGTGATATCTCTACCTTTTTTTTAATCCTTCTTTTGAATATCTCTACTTTTTTTATAGATAGATTTCTTGGTTTGGATTGGTGGTGGTGTTGATCCGCTAAACGAAGAGAAAAGAGAGGATGGGGGCGGAGTGTTAGTAGGGTGTGGGTGTGATTTAGGGTTATCACAAATAATAACCGTGTATTTTATGATTTGATTATTGGGTCTGGTTTATTACAACCGGTTATAAATTGTTGGGCTTATGAAAGGATTTAATGGAGTGGGATGAATGTGTTGGAGCTGAAATGTTTATGATTTGAGCTGAAAATTTTGATATTCATTGTTTTTTTCCCGTAATGTTTTTTTTTTCATATCGTTATTTTTATGGTTCGTATGTTTTTTAATATGTTTTATTGTAATTTTAATTTAATAAATGAATTTTATATTATTTGGAAAATTGAATGAAAAAAATAAAATAAGAAGTGGCGGGACTCAAATGAGTAAGTTGTGATAAAGAATTGTTGTAAAAAAGGGTTTGTTATGGTGATACCTATGAAACCAAAATGAAAAGATGAAGTTGCTACATCCGGAGCTCTAATGTCTCACAAAATAAATAAGTGATGTGTCTTTTACTAATAACGTGGCTACATAAAAGTTACACACGAAATGAAATTAATCCTATCATCATGTGTATCCACGTATCCGCTTTAAACCAAAAGAACTCATAAACTACAAAGAAACAAACTCGTTCACTTCATCTCCTGAGAAAATCACAAACAAAAAAAATCCTCATTCACTTTTCACCTAAATATTACTCAGTATTTTGATAATTTTTACCTTCTTTTTAACCTCTAGATGCCGGAAAAAATAGCGTTGATGGTTCCTTGACACTATCTCCACCAAAAAAAGCAATACTTTATTAATAGAGAAAATTTCTTAAACAAACCGTTCACAAAAATGAACCGTGCACAATAGTTTTACCAAAATGAATTTTCTCTCCACTATCCGTTGGATGTAAGACATGTGGCACATCAAAGCTCATTCTTTTTAATTTTTTAGTATAAAATGTTAGGAGCACTTGAAACTCTTTTGTACCTCATGTGCTCCTCATTTAGTGTGTCTCGCCTAAAAAAAATCCAAGCGCACACAAGTGCCCCAACTCTTGTGCCCTTCACTTAAAGAAACTAAAAACAAATGTGTTAGAAACCAAATAAACACGAGCACCCAGGTGCTCCCTCTTGTGCCCCTCACTTAAAAAAAAAAAAAAAAAAAAAAAAAAAAAAAAAAAAAAAAAAACACCTAAGTGCACCACCTCTTGTGCCCCTCACTAAAATGCAATGACATTATGCTGAAATATCACATAGGTGCGTGATGAGTGCTCAAACACTCATCATTTTTATCGTATATGGACTGCCAAAACATCCAAAAACACCCAAAAACACATCAAAATACACAATTTATCCCAAAAGTGTGTTTTATATGTTTTAGATGCAAAATGTTTAAAAACAAATGAAAAACGAACAAAGTTTGCACAATTGGCAGTTTCAGTCCCTCAAGTTTCAAAATTTGGCAAAACTAGTCCCTGGAAGTTTAAAATAAAAGAAAAGTCAACCCAAGGCAAAGAAAAGTAAAAAATTATCAAAATAAGTCATTGGGTGAAAAAGTTTGAGAAAATTACACTTTTACCCCTCAAAATCCAAAATTGACATAAATGGTCCCTGGAATTTCAGAAATTGGCAGTTTTAGTCCCTGGTGGGATATTTTTGGATGGAAAGCTAATTTTTATCCTTGGAAGTTTAAAAATATTCAAAATGGATCCTTTGATAAAAGTTTTTCACAAATGACATGAATGGTCCCTTAACTTTGAAAAATGTCATTTTTAGTCCCCGGGAAATTTTGAAAATTTGAAAAATGGAAATTTGGTTCTTGGTTCATATGGTTCTTTGCATAATTGGTCCTTGAGAGTACTTTTGGAATTTGCCAAATTCAGCCCCTCATGTTTTGGATAATTGCAAATTGGTCCTTGTATTTAAATTTCTACAAACCAATTCGGACCCTTAACTACCCAAAACAAAATCCCAACCCACCAAACAAACCAAGCCCACCTTATAACTCCCTTGGCCCATCACCTCACAGCCCACCACACCCCGTCCAAAATAACTCCCCCATCTTTGACTTCGGTCAACATCATCTTCCACCTCAGCCTACTCCCTACAACCTGCAACACAATCATCACACCCCATCCTTCCCTCACTGCAACACTCCACCTTTCCCCCCTTGCACCTCAAACAAACATAAGCTTCCAAAACACCCACTGGCATCAATTATCTTCAAAGAAAACGCCAAAGTCCATTTAGGCGCCAAAAGATTTAAATGGCCAAGATTGATTCTACTCATCCTACGACTCCAATTGAAGCTGGGAAAGAGACAAAATGCCCTTCCAAACCCTAATTGGGGGATATAAAAAAGAAGAAGAAGCTGTGGACCTGAGGGTAGAAAATTTTAGTTTTTATTTTTCAATGTATTTTTAAATTCAAGCTTTAGTTTTAATTAGCAAGTAATGTAATCTCAGTTGTACTTTTTGAACTTAATTAATCAATACCATTTCAGTTTTTAAGTTAAATTTCAAGTTTTATTAACTTCAAAAATTCTCTAATGCTTGATTGTTGTTGTAGCTGATAACTTAGGTTATCTAGGTTCACAAAAGCTTATTTAAGCTACTAGTAATACTTACATTCAGTTATTAGTGAAAAATAGAAAACAAAAAAAAAAAAAAAAAAAAAAAATAGGAGTATTAAACTTGAAAAATCAAAAATCACAAACAAGAGAGAAGAAGCATGGAGCACAGTGAATACTTGATGGCTGTGGGTTAGTGAATCCGTGGGGGTTCAATAGGAGTTGTGATTTGGTCTTGGTTCTTTGATTTCAGCTTGGACACTTTTGTAAGCATTTTTCTTATGTTTTGGAACTCAACTGTGTACTATCTTATTGAATGTAATCTTTGTTGTTTCTTGTTTGTTTTATGATAAGATGATGTGTTTATAGTCTAATATCACTCACTTGTTTGTTGTTTTTCATAATTGTTAAGTTTCCTAAATTTTAGTCATTTAGTGCAATCTTTGATTCCTTTGTCTTTTGTTGTTATTGTTGCTTGACACTGATCACTAGATCACAAATGATGATGATGTATGGTCTGTATTAGATTAGAGGATCAGATCACTGATTTGCTTTAAAATTCATCAAGTTGAGTGCTTTAAGTGGTGTTTGGATCAGTGGATTCAACCACTGAAACCTGAGTTTTAGTTGTTGTTTGTGGATTAGGCATATTACTTAGGTCAATTTGTGCTTGGTTCAACCATTGATTTGGTCATTTGTCACCTAAAAGTCAAAATCAACATCTCACCACCACCACAGTTAACTGTGGTGGTATTTAAGATCCACAATCTCCTAAATTGGTTTGTAACTAGTAGCTTTAGGGTAATTTAACTTTATTTCAACTATTTACATATTATACAATCAGTAGATTAAGCCCAAATCTCAAAAAAGTCAAGGAAGCAAGTTTTGTTCAAAAGTCAAAAGACTGTGTCAGTTATTTTGCTCAAAGTTTGGATCTCTTTAATTTGCTTAATACTAGGTTTTAAGGTCTGAGATTTTACATGAATAATCTTTACCACCTTGTTGATTTTTAAGATTTTTTTCTAGATTTTATAGATTTTGTTTACTGGGTCCCACAAAGCCACAAAGTGACTTGCAGGGCAACACATCTGCCCTGCTCTCAGCAGATCACCCTCACACCACCACCTTTTGTGGTGGTTTGTGGCCACTACAGTGGTCCAAGACCATTGATTTTGGTTCCCATCAACCCCCCTCCTGGTAGGTTTGGACTTTTGACCATTGCTTTGACCCCTAAGCCTGTGGACCCCACCTGAAATTGGTCATAAACCTTGTCCCTTAATCTGCCTCAGAACACAAGTAGTAAAGTGCTTATTTTGGCTTTTTGGCTTATTGAAGCTTATTTGTTGGTTGTTATCTGCTTAATCTTGTTCATTGAACTCAGAGAAACCATATTCAACCATTGTGGACCCCACCTCACCATTTGAGCTAAAAAGCCTCCACAGTCAACAAAAGTCAACTGTGGGTGTAATAAGCACTTCAAGTGCTTATTTATTGGGTTAAAATAAAAGTGTTTTCAGTAAAAGTAGTTGTTTTTAGTTTATAATTAGTTTAGAAAAAGAAAAAAATCCAAAAAACCAATTTTAAAAATAGTGATAGCTTCTATTTAATAGGATTTATCAATTTATTTTTCTTTTTAATTTATTTCTAAGCAACATATCACTTTTATATTTTTAGAAATTCTATTTTAGGTTAAAATAATTTTATAAATTTTCCAGATTTTTATTTTGTCTTTTAGTGGTTTTTCTAATTAATTTTAGTTTAATTTAGTTTTAATTAATATTAATCAATTAAATAGCATAATTAGAATTTATATAGTATAACCTAGTTTTTATAATTTTTCTAGCTTTTAATTTAGTTAAAACATTTTTATAAATTTTTCTAGAATTTTTACTGTTCATTTTCTATTTTTTATAATATAATTAGTTTAATTAGTAATTAATAAGTAATTAGGATAATAATTAATTAATTAGCTTAAAAATACATAAAATTAACTTTTTATAATTTTTTAGGATTCCTGTAATGGTTAATTAGATTTATAAAAATTTTCTTAATTATCTAAGTCTTTTTAGTATTTTTAATAATTCTAATTAGTTTTAATTAGTATTAAATAGATAATTAGTTATTAATTAATAATAGATAATTAAATAGTGTAAAAATAATTTTTATTTTTCTTAAAATTTTCTTTAATTATTAGGATTGTAAAAATATCAATTTTACACTTTTAACCCTTCCCGTCCTTCAGTTGTACTTTTTATTTTGTGCGTCTGTATACGTTTTTTAATTAAAACGTACGTTTTAGGTTTTAGCTCAAATCTTTGTAATCTAAATTCTTGTAATCACTCACGTAGCTTTCCTAAGCTATATTTTTTAATAATTCCCAAATAATTCTGATCATAACCCTTTTCTGTGAATAATCGCCCGATCACGAATACGCTAAAGTTACAATTCACACTTCAACGGGACTTAACGACCCGGGGAATCCTTATACTTCCGCGGAGCATTGATCTAGGCTATTTGACTTTGTTGACCATTCCTTGGTCAATATAAGTTAGGTGGTTTAGCATCAATCAGTGCGCTTGATAGTAAAACATGTGCCCTTGGTTTGGGGTGCGCCTAGGCCATTTTCGTAAACCGGAGAAAAAAAAGTTCATATCTATAAATGAGTTAAAAATGGTTCATTTTGGTAATTTAGTTTTATAAATATAAAGATCCAACACCCATACATGAACCATAATTTGCAGTTCGCCATTTATTCAATACATCAACTGTAAAATTTCTCACACACACCAATAAAACTCCAAGGAGTTGAGCCGCCAAATTCCAACATCTGCTCATACGGTTATACAGTAAATGAAAAATCACTGTCATATTGTAGTTATCTACGATTCAAATGATTGAAACATCTCTTTCTTTAGATGTGGTGACCGGAGAAGAAGTTACTGGTGTAGTGACCAGTCTGGTGGTGGTGGTGGTGGTGGTGGGAGGTGTGGCCGTTGGTGACAGTTTGATAAGTGATATCTCTTCGATTACTCAATTTTATGGGGATGGGAAATAAAAACAATGGTTGAGATCTAGATTAAAATAGATGGTTGAGATCCTTTTTAGACTTTTTAAAAAATTGTTACTTTTTATTCGATCCATTACCGGTACTTACTCTCTCACTTCTATCACATACCTTCCACCATCACCACTAGTAAAAACATGGTTTAGTATTTTGAGATTATATTCTTTGACAATCAAATATATATTTTAATTTTTTACCAGAGGTATCTTGTCGTGAAAATTTCTTCATTAGCGGACATAATAATAATTCCATTTTTTTATCATTGGTGTAACTAAAATCGAATAGGGACGACGAGTGGGATTTTAGGTAAATCACAGGGGCGAAACAAGCAATTTTATCTACTAAAATTTAAGATATTATATTCTGAGTAGTGTTTTAAAACATGGTTTCTTAATCGATCTGAGCGAGCTCCCATAATTCAGTTCACAATAATTTAACTGGTCTTTTGCTCATAACCGGCTTCCGATGACAGCTTGGGTTTTAAAACATTGATTAGAAGGTAATTATCAAAGTTGAAAGATGCACCATTGATAACATATAATATTCATATTTTGGTTATCAATATCCCATGTTTATTGTCTTAGTTTATATCAATTTATGTGGATTTGTTACTTAAGTACTTCCTATTTGCATAATAGGATATAATAGAGCATTGGAACGGAAAGACGCATAAATTAGATTAAGTTTGGCTTCTACGGCTTAGAGACAAATGCAGAGAGGCATTTGTCTCTACGCCGTAGAAAGTTAAGAGTTTGAAGCATAATCTAGACGTAGCATATATGCCGTATTGACATACATACCTTTACGAAGTAGACGTTTTGAAGATTATTGGACATTTATCTGGCAGAGCTTCTATGGCGTAGATAAGCACTTAGCTCTATGCCGTAGACAATGAAGACTAAAAAGAGTTTTTGAGACGTAGCATATACCGCGTGGAGGCTTACTTACCTCTACGCCGTAGAGAGGTCAAGACAGCAAAAAATTATAAATACTAACTGAAACTCGTCCATTACACATCATATATCACAAAAGTCTATTTAGGTTTTCATCAAGGTCAAAATTAACTTCATTCAAGCTGCAATCCAAGAGATAAGAGGACATGAATCATCATTGTCATTAGCATTAAGTCGGTTTGATTATCGAACACAATGTTTATCACTTCAATTGTTATTTGCATTGTTCTTGATACTTTAACTATAATTTTTGGCCAAACACTTCATGTATTAGCCTAGTTATGATTTATGTTTCCATTTATTTGAATCTTTGAGTTTAATTCTTGATCTTAGTGGAAACTTTTATTTGTTTATCGATAGATCCTTGCGTTTTGGTATGAATTATAAGTGTCTATTTGATGGTACACTAGGAAGTATACCACAAGTTGAAAAGTAGGGTATTAGATCTACTCATGAATGTCCATTCCCTCTTAGTGACAGAAATTCAATAAAAATAAAAAGACAACACTCGTAATTAGCAACTATAGGTGTTGTATGTTAAGTAATTAGTATGTATAAATCAAATATGATAGTTGGCGTTCTTAATGACTTAAATTCGGATAAGCTAATTGCTATAATCTTAGGATTAGATATTTAAAGATCATAGGTTTAGATTGCAAGGACCAATTGGATCTTTATGACATTAGAGCCTCTACAAAGTTTGTGAGTTAGACATTGCACGTAGGATTGAATCTATTGGAAGCACTAAGGATTAGCTAGGTTGACACAGTTTTCTTCCGTGATTGTTTGTCATTATTTTGTATTTTAGTTGTTTATCTTTTATTTAAGTTTTAATTAGACTTTTAAGTAATTGATCGTGTAGATCTAAAGTACAATTTGGGAATTTTAACCGCTTTTATATGTTAGTGGTTATTTCTCATTATTTACCAAATTACCAGCTCTTAGAATTCAACACCCGTATTTGCCTTAGTTACACTACTACACGATAAGGTAATGCTCTTAAGCGTGTAAGAATAGATCTAGGTAATATAGCCATTTACAACTGAATCTTAAAACCACCAAACACCTCTCCCACCAACACCAACCTCCTTTCTTTTTAGGTTGAGTTGAGCAAAAAAAATTGTATATTTTTCTCTCTTAATTCATCATTGATATTCGATTAATATTTTTTCAAGTTGATTTGTGTTAATTAGTGTTTTTTAATTATCAAATATGTGTATATGTGTTTAGTTTGGGCTGGCTATCGAAACCCCCCAGTTGAGGCTTTTGACCCAACTTATTGTGAGATGGTGAATTCGCTACTTTTTAATTGCTGAGATTTATTAACCATATGATTACATAATCTATTGAACTTGTTTCAGGAAGTGTTTCTAAAATTGGTTAAGCTTTTGTGTTTACACCCCAAGGTTAATTGAACTTAGTTATTGCCTTTTAAGTGTTTGTTATGTTGATTGAATATCTTTAGTTTAGTGTATAAAGATTTTTAAAACTTTGTAATAATGGTGTCATGCTTGAGAAAAACTAGCGGTATTATAATATAATGAGCAACGGATTACAAAATTGGTTAAGTTTTTGTGTTTACACCCCAAGGTTAATTGAACTTAGTTATTGCCTTTCAAGTATTTGTTATGTTGAATGAATATCTTTAATTTAGTGTATAAAGATTTGTAAAACTTGATTTTGTAATAACGGTGCCATGCTTGAGAAAAACTAACGGTATTATAATATAATGAGCAACGGTTTCCAAAATTGGTTAAGCTTTTGTGTTTACACCCCAAGGTTAATTGAACTTAGTGTGTTTACACCCCAAGGTTAATTAAACTTAGTTATTGCCTTTCAAGTGTTTGTTATGTTGATTGAATATCTTTAATTTAGTGTATAAAGATTTTTAAAACTTAGATTTTGTAATAATGGTGCCATGCTTGAGAAAAACTAACGGTATTATAATATCATGAGCAACGGTTTCCACTAGAACATTGCTCTGATACCAAATTTTGTGATCTATTTCCAAAACTCATTATGAATTGAAGAATTAAGAATCTCGTTGATTATGAACAAAAACAGAAGATAAATGGTGCAATGATTTGCTATTGAATGTAAAGAGAATTCACTTACAACTTCTTAAATGAATCCAACAAATGAAAGTTTTATGATATTTATACTAGAACAGAAAAAAGAACAAAATGACTCTAACAAACTCTCCCAACAACTTTTGGCATATATCATTAAGGGTCCAAACCTATTTAGCTTATCAATGATGCCCCTAGAATTTTTTAGAGCATCCACAATGTATTGTTCAATACAAAATATAATACATCGCCATGTCACTACCATATCATCATTCAACTTTTCATGTAAAACCTTCATAATGCATTGAACTTTACTCACTCTAATAAATTTCCACGTCACAATTTTATTTATCACAAAATGTTCATTATATAAAAGAGTGACAATAATTAAGATTTTCACATTTATAAAGATGCAGTATAGATATTAAACACTAATGAATTAGAACATAAATATACATAAACAATTGTATGCATACCTCATTAGTTAGATTCTGTAAAGTGTGTTGGTTGTTGACCAAAATTTATATTATTAAAGTTATAATGTTTATTGGGATAAAAAACTTTTGTTGAAGTAGATTTTTAAATGTAAATACTGATACAAAACCCATACAATCTACTTGTTTTATATGCGGTGGAAATGAATAACAATAGAATATTTATATATAAGCCATGTCATCGTATATTAGTGGTGTGTGCAGAGACGTAGTCACATTCAATATACAAGCTTATGTGGATTTCCACAATGCGTTTGTACATTAAGGCTCCATTGTGTATGCCCTTAGAGAAGGAAAAAAAGTTATCCTAATGCATTCTTGTAACAAAATTTCATATGATTAAGTATACTTGAATTATATGATTAAGTATACTTGAATCATAAATTCCTGGCCCATCTAGGCAAAGCCGCATATTTGATCAACATCTGGAGATACTCACTTCTCTTGGACTTGGCTAGGCTTAGTACTTTTTATCGACATCTGCTTGTACTTAATTTGTTATAAATTTCTTTACGTATTGTTTCTTTATTTGGCAAATACAATGCAGACAAGTGCTTTTTGTGTTGTGTTATAAGAGGCAACTATTGTGATAAACCGCATCTTATAAAGGTTTCAAACGGGTTGTTTCTTTTGTCATGATTTTCTAGAGTAAACTCAAACATTCTTTTCTCAAAATTGTTCACAAAAATGTACGTTTACTAAGAAAACGAGTTGTTCATGTTCGTTTATTTTTGTTCATTAAAACATTAAACGATCATTAAATGAACATAAAAAAACAAACATAAATTTTATTAAATTATGCATAATATTTTGTTTTATAAGTGTTATTTTGTTTAAACAAACCACTTTTAAAAGTATACAATTAAAAGATATGATATAAAACATAAACAAATAAATGCACATAAACGAACGTTAATAAACGGATAATCGTATGTTCATGAACGTAAATGAACGCTAGCGACTTTTGTTCATGTTCGTTCATTTAACTAAACGAACGTAAAATATTGTTCATGTTCTTTCATTTAATAAATAAACGAACTTTTTACCGAACAGTTCATGAAATTCTCACTGAACGTTCCGTTCATTTACGGTCCTAGACTTCTTTTGCAATGTTTTTTTTGGACAACTATTAAAACATTTTTTTTGTTGCGATTTTAAAGCATTTTCCTTATTTCTTTTCTGTTGTGTTTTTCTGAATTTTTTATATCAAAACTGGTAAGTGGTCGAGCTAAAGTTTTAGATTCAACTCGCTTTACCAAACAGAATTCGAAAACATATTTCTATACTTAAGTTCTAAAAAATCAAGCCTTTTTATTCATCATAATTCTAATGGACATACATTTTGAGCTATTTAACTTAAGAGTTAAGGTTAATTTAATAAAATATACAGAAGCCCTGCAGATATGTTGCGAAGAAACATCGTGTTACAAGCGATGTACAACGTTTAGGTGAAGATCCTGATGTCCTCCTACTTTTCTGATGGATCCTATAGTGGTATCATCACAAGACGAAGATTCCTTTCCGGACGATTTTGTTACAGTTGGAATCTCAAGTATTTCCTCATCAACTAAATATGGCACAATATACTTCTTCATGTCATCATCGGCCATATCGAGATGACCTCCTGTCACATTTACGAATTTGACTCTCCCCGCTTCATCCAACGTCCTCAAACCGATCCAGTCTTCTTTATATAGTCTTGTCTGTCATTAACAAAGTCAAGGATCCAGTGATGCATTCTGTGCATTGGTGAATTTTACTGTACAACTCAAAATCCATCATGTACTTAGCAAAAAACAAATAGAGTAAAGTTCATAAATCGTCCCCATGGTTTGTCGGGTATAACAAAAATGGTCCATAGACTTTTTTTTTCACATATCCTCTCCCTGTGTTTTGACCCGTAACGGGTTTGGTCCCTTTACCACTATTTCTGTTAGTTTGACCGTCAAGTGGGACTGAAATGGCATAAATACCCTTAAAACTAAAGTCCCTGTGGTTTGTGGGGTATCACGAATTTAGTCCTTTTTCTTTTTTTTTTAAATGTTTTCGTTCGTTTTATACGTTTCCGTCCGTTTTTATACGTTTCCGTCCGTTTTCATACGTTTTCGTACGTTTTTGTCCGTTTTATACGTTTTTATCCGTTTTTTGTACGTCTTCACACGTTTTTATACTTTTTCATCCCCTTTTAAACCTTTTCGTCCGTTTTCAACCTTTTTATACGTTTCCGTCCATTTTTCTTACGTTTTCACCCGTTTCTATACTTTTTCGCCCGTTTGTATACGTTTTTATCCGTTTTAATAATTTTTCCTCCATTTTTATACATTTTGACCCGTTTTTCTTACGTTTTCACACGTTTTTATACGTTTTCGTCAGTGTTTACATGTTTATACATTTTCACCAAATTTTATACGTTTTTATCCGTTTTTAAACATTTTCATCCATTTTTCTTACATCTTCATATGTTTTTATCTGTTTTAGTTCATTTTATACATTTTTATCCGTTTTTATGCGTTCACACGTTTCATACGTTTTTGTTCACAAGAAAAACGGACGAAAACGTTTAAAAATGGATGAAAATATTTAAAAACAAATGAAAACGTATAAAAATGCATGAAAACAAATAAAAAAACTTATGAAAATGTAAGAAAACAGACAAAAACGTTTAAAAACAAACGAAAACAGATAAATAACATAAGAAAAACGGATGAAAACGTCGTTTAAAAACAAACGAAAACGGATAAATAACATAAGAAAAACGAATGAAAACGTATAAAAACGAAAGAAAAACGGACGAAAACATTTAAAAACGGATGAAAACGTATAAAAAGAGACGAAAACGTATAAAAACGGATGAAAACGTATAAAAACGAACGAAAACGGATAAAAACGTAAGAAAAACGAACATAAACGTATAAAAACGGATGAAAACGTATAAAAACGAACGAAAACACAGAAAAAAGGATGTAAACGTATAAAAACGAATGAAAACGCATAAAAAAAGGATGTAAATGTATAAAAACGAATGAAAACGTAAAAAAAACGAACAAAAACGTAAAAAAAACGAATATAGACAAATAAAAACTTAAGAAAATGTAAGAAAAACGGACGAAAAAGTTCAAAAACGGATGAAAACGTATAAAAACAGACGAAAATGTATAAAACGTTTGAAAACGTAAGAAAAACAGGTGAAAACGTATAAAAATGAAGGAAAACGTATTAAAATGGACAAAAAAGTCTAAAACGAATAAAAAAGTATAAAAACGTTTAAAAAACATATGAAAACGTAAGAAAAACGGTTGAGAACGTATAAAATGGACGAAAACGTATAAAACGGACGAAAAAAATAAAAAATGGATGAAAACGTTTAAAAACGAACGAAAACGGATAAAAATGCAAGAAAAACGGACGAAAACGTTTAAAAACGAACGAAAACGGATAAAAACGTACGAAAAACGGACGGAAACGTATAAAAACGGACAAAAACGTTTAAAAAGGGATGACAACGTATAAAAACGTGCGAAAAAAGGATGAAAAACGTAAAAAAAAACGGATGAAAACATTTAGAAACGGATAAAAACGTAAGAAAAACGCATAAAGACATATAAAAACGTAATTAAAAAAAATAGGGACTAAATTCGTGATATCCCACGAACCACAGGACCTTAGTGTTAAGGATATTTATGTCATTTCAGTCCCACTTGACAGTCAAACTAACGGAAATAGTGGTCAAGGGACCAAACCCGTTACGTGTCAAAGCCATAGGGAGAGGACCCGTGAAAGAAAAAAGGACCATTTTCGTTATACCTGACAAACCACAGGGACGATTTATGAACTTTACTCAAACAAATATCTTACCTCTTGCGCCGGGAGTATTGGATCCCAGGCTCCATCAGGAAAGTATCCAAACCAAGAGGTTTCTTTCGGTACCAAAACTGAATCTTTATCGAACTGAAATACATTTCAGGAAACAAAATCACATAAGAAATCGATTACTGACATTAACAATAGGCTAGCCATGAAAAAAGAGGAGATTTGTAACCTTACCATTATAAGCACCAAATTTCGCAAGCTAGAGAATCTTCTTTTGTATGTAGCGTTTTTTTCAAACTCATTGTTTAGCTTCGGGAGGAATTTACACCCTTTTCGATACGCATCAAGATCCTAGAAAACATTAGAAGTTATCAAATATGAGTAATTGATCCTCTTAAACATTAAAAAGATCATTAATTTCTCAATTTGCCCCGCAAGTTCATATGGTTGTTTCATGAAGAGATAAGATCATTATTACTCACAGTTGGGATCTTAATGTAATTTGCTGGAGCAAAGTGTTCCTGTACATGCAACATCGAGTTTCAGGAAAATCACATGAAGGAAAAAATATACCTAGAAAACATTTACTACGACAAATAAGTATTAAAGCAGTTGATATTATATAATGTAATCTGAACACATAATATCGACCAAATGTTTCAGTATTAAAAAAAAAAAAAAAAAAAAAAAAAAAAAAAAAAAAAAATCCTTAAAAACCCTTTGATAGTTGTCGTGAGATAATATCAGTACCAACCACATTTTTGAATAGCTTTAACGAGTTTGGTACGCGCGCGTTGCTGCGGAATTCTTTTGTTGTCGTTAGCTACTTAACATGAAATTAGTTACCTAGGACTGATTTTGCAATTGATGTATAACATGAAGGACCATTTATGTAAATTATTTGAGGACTAAATTTGCAATGAACCACTGAGATGAAAGACAAAGTGCATACAAATTTTTTTTTAAATGTTAAAGATAACGGTCGTTAGTTAACAGCCGTTAAATAACTAACGACCGTTAATACTAAAAAAAAAAAAAAAAAAAAAAAAAAAAAAAAAAAAAAAAAAAAAAAACTGTAGCAAGCACAGTGCTTGCTACAGTAACCTCTTACCCTTTAGTATATTACGAGTTTGGTACCCGCGCGTTGCTGCGGAATTCTTTTATTGCCGCTAGCTACTTAACGTGAAGTTAGTTACCTAGGACTGACTTTGCAATTGACGTATAACATGAAGGACCATTTATGTAAATTATTTGAGGACTAAATTTGCAATGAACCACTGAGATGAAGGACAAATTGCGTAAATTTTTTTTTAAAATGTTAAAAATAACGGTCGTTAGTTAGCAGCCGTTAAATAACTAACGACCGTTAATATTAAAAAAAAAAAAAAAAAAAAAAAAAACTGTAGCAAGCACAGTGCTTGCTACAGTAACCTCTTACCCTTTAGTATATACGAGTTTTGTATCCGCGCGTTGCTGCGGTATTCTCTTGTTGCCATTAGCTAATTAACGTGAAGTTAGTTACCTAGGACTGACTTTGCACTTGATGTATAACATGAAAGACCATTTATGTAAATTATTTGATGACTAAATTTGCAATGAACCACTGAGATGAAGGACAAAGTGCATACAAAATTTTTAAAAAAATGTTAAAGGATAACGGTCGTTAATTAACAGCCGTTAAATAACTAACGACCGTTAGTACAAAAAAAAAATTACTGTAGAGACAACTGTAGCAAGCATAGTGCTTGCTACAGTAACCTCTTGGGTTTTAGTATATATATAATATAATGTGAAAATAAGTAGGAGGAGATTTACGTGTACCATGTAGCGAAACACGCAGACAGATGTTGCATGACATACGGGTAGTCGGGTATAGGTCACAATATGGATGGGTCAAAACAGGTAGTTTTGGAATAGGTAGGGTTGAGTTGACCTGTACTACTATTGTACAAAACTTTAAGGTGGAGTTTAGTTGGAAAACATTTTCTTTCATTTCCTATTTTTTGTTTTGTAGAAAAAGGGAGGGGAGTTTGATTTCCATAAAACAATTGAAAATTTAAAAAACGCGTTTAGTCTGAGAAACATGTGTTTGTGTTTTCCATTTTCCAAAACTAGAAAACATGTTTAAGTGTTGTTGTTTTATATCTCAATTCACTATTCACCTTAGTAATATTATAAAAACATCTTCAAAACACAAAAACAAATATTATAAACTAACCAACTAAATTATAAAATAACTAAAAAAATCTAATATGAGAAAATAAAGAAATTAAAAAAGTAAAATGTAATATCAAATAACGTTTTTGTCTATTTTTTTTATGTTTTCGTCCGTTTTTTACGTTTTCGTCAGATTTTTTATGTTTTCGTCCGTTTCTTTACGTTTTCGTCAGATTTTTTATGTTTTCATCCGTTTTTATACGTTTTCGTCAGATTTTTTACGTTTTCGTCTATTTTCTTACGTTTTTGTCCGTTTTTTTACTTTTTTGTTTGATTTTGTATGTTTCCATCTGTTTTTTTACGTTTTTGTCAGATTTTTTATGCATTTGTCCATTTTTTAATATTTCCGTTTTTTATGATTTCTTTCGATTTTTACGTTCTTCCGATTTTTTACGTTTACATTCGTCTTCGTCTGATTTTTATGTTTTCATCTTTCATTTATGATTTCATCTTTGATTTAAGTTGTTTTAGGTTTCGTCTAACGAAAACGTAAAAAAATAGATGTAAATGTAAATAAACGTAACTAACGAAAAAAATGGACGAAAATGTAAAAAAAAACATAAAAGAACGGACGAAAATGAAAGAAAACATAAAAAAACGAGCGAAAACGGATGAATATGTAAAACACGGACGAAAACGTAAAAAATCAGACGAAAACTTAAAAAACCTGACGAAAATGTAACAAAAAGGATGAAAACGTAAAAAACCGGACGAAAACGTAAAAAATGTGACGAAAATGTAAAAAATCTGACGAAAACATCAAAAAAAAACGAATGAAAACGTAAAAAATCTGAAGAAAACGTAAAAAAATGGACGAAAACGTAAAAAATCTGAAGAAAACGTAAAAAAACTGACGAAAACCTATGATGCACCGAAACGCCTATTAGGCCCACATGCCCGTTTGGGAACGGGGTGGGAACGGAAACGCCACCGAAACGCCCCCGAAACGTTTCCACGGCGTATCCTTAGCCGTTTCTTGATTTCCACGCCGTATCCCTCGCCGTTTCTGTATTTTCAAAAGTTTCCATGCCGTTTCTTTTGCCTTTTAATGGGTTTCCAAGAAGTTAACAATCAAAGGGCTCTTTTAATGCGAAAAAATGTTTTGTTTGCTCGGAAAATATTGAAGAATGAAGACATAGTACTTTGTTTTGAAGAAGATGACTTGGGAAATGTAAAATGGAAAAGTGTGTATGATATGGTGGATTGTGTCAGTCAGTGGGAAAATGTGCACGTATAATACTATAATATGAGATGATGGGAAACTGGGAAAGTACTTATTTTTAACACACCTTTACTTTTTTAGTTTTTTTTCCTTAACATAAGTTGGTTTAGTCTTATTACAAACTTTTATTTCCTTAATTTATTTCCAAATTATATGGTATTTTGTTGCTGATTATTTTTTACTCGGCTTTTGCGAAAATAATTTTTTCCCCCCATGTCTTATATTCCTGGCTCCGCCACTCGGCATATACATATACGATTATATATGTGCTCTCTCATCATCTTTATCGAATATCTATTATTATTGATAATTAATTACCTTTAGAAGATGTAGTATTTTTGGAGTTTACAATTTACATTAACATATACTATCTATTTTGGATTTTCTTTAATATACTTTTGTTTTTTTTTATATTTTTATTGCCGTATCTATGCCGTTCCCGTATCTTGAAGTTTTGATTTTTGCCGTTTCCCGTTCCCGTACCGTCCCCGTATCCCTTTGCCGTTCCCGTTTCGGTGCTACATAGACGAAAACTAAAAAATCTGACGAAAACGTAAAGAATCGGACGAAAACTAAAAAATCTGACGAAAAAGTAAAGAATCTGACCAAAACATAAAAAAAGGGACAAAAACGTAAAAAATGGGGCAAAAACGTAAAAAATCGGATGTAAACGTAAAAAATCTGACAAAAACGTAAAAAAACGGACGAAAACGTAAAAGATCAGACGAAAACTTAAAAAATCTGACGAAAACATAAAAAAACAGACGAAAACGAAAAAAATCGGAAGAAAACGTAATAAAACCTGACGAAAACGTAAAAAATCTGACGTAAACGTAAAATGGACAAAAACGTAAAAAATCAGTCGAAAACGTAAAACAACTGACGAAAACGGATTTGGGGTATTTTAATGGAAAATAGGGGAAAAAAAAAAAAAAAGTGTTTTGTAGTTTTGTGTATTAAAGTTGAAAATAGGAATTTTGTGTTTTGTAGAGAATTTTATTGGAAAACACTAATTTGAACGCGATTTATGTTTTCCTTGTTTTCCACAAAACATTTTGTGAAAAATAAGGGTGTTTTCCCTCAACTAAACGCACCCTAAACTTTTTAAAAACAATTGGTGTCAAATATGATTACAAAAGTTAGTTTAGTTTTCTCTGCTTAAAACCTTTTGGTCAGTTACAGTTTGAAACATATTCCGAATCAACCCATTTGTCGTAGAGGTTGCCTTCAAGATCATATATACTTTTCTGTCTTGTAATCTATTAGATTTTTCAAAAAAAAAAAAAAAAAAAAAAAAAAACATTTCAGGTGGTTCAGGGTACAACTTACAAGGAAGATGTGAATCTAACCTGGAGACAATCGCTATAAATTGCTAACTTTATCAACGCATCCACCAAAACGCACATCACCCCGTTCTGTCAAAAAGTGAAACAAGATCTTCATAAATGAAAAAGTTCTGTAAAGTTATGTGGTTAAAAGAGGAGAAATATGGTGAGTACGTATGCATACAGGTGTATTCCTTCAGAGTATTGGAGACTTACACCACAAAACGGGATTGATGCTTCCCCAGCATGAGGACCTGCTAGCAGGGGTGTCATTCGGGTCAACCCGACCCGATAAGCCTCTTATCGGGTCGGGTCTATCGGGTTTTCGACATATAAAATTTAACCCGCAACCCGATCCGATAAGGAATCGGGTTATCGGGTTCGGGTCTATCGGGTTCGGGTTATCGGGTTCGGGTTATCGGGTTATCGGGTCAAGTTCAAAAATTATAAAGCTTTTAATGGGTTATTATAGCTTATCGGGTTATCGGGTCAACCCGATAACCCGATAACGAAATAATTAAGACCCGAAACCCGACCCTATAAGGCTATCGGGTTTATCGGGTTGACCCGATAACCCGATAAGGTATATTGGACCCGAATCAACCCGACCCTATAAGGCCTTATCGGGTTCGGGTCGGGTCGGGTCGACCCATATGACACCCCTACCTGCTAGCGATATGAAGTTTTTCACCTAATATGAAAAACACGAGTACTAGGATCAAGACACGTATTTTTCTCTTTCCATTAAGAACAAATGTACCTAAATAAATATTATCGTAAAAGGAAAGTTAATAAAGGCATTCCCTTTTTCTTATATATATTTTTTTCCTAAATGATATTAGGAAATCCTGGATTTGCCAATCCACTATGTGCAAGGTGCATGGTTACTCCTTTTTCTAGGACTATACTTGTGAAAACCATCTCATTACAAATGCAAATTAAATGTCATATATAAAGATTCATAATAGAGCAAAGAGACCTTATTACACTATGGTTGCCTTTCAGAAGGGTGACCATACGCATTGTCTGCAATGCTATCATACTAAGGACTAATTTTACCATAAGCACTTACTGGAGGTGCTCCATCACAAAACTCAAGAACCCCTCGGCCGACCAAGTTACCCTGCAAAGTCACAAGCACTTATTAGCTTTACACTAAAAAAATATTAGTTGAAAATTTCATTTTGTGTCTCCTTAATATCATCAATTGCAAATTACATTTACTTGATAGTGGCAGAAACAAAGATGGGACCAATAAAATAGGTAAAACAATGTAAACTAATAGAACTAATGACAGAACAACATAAAGACTAGCAAACTAAGTCACATTCCCTCACATTTTTATGGATGAGAAAAGCGTTAAAAGTTTTAGTATTTAAGTAGAGACTTTGTGCACCCGTCATAGATCCTTTAATAGAACCCAGGGATTCTTAGAAAGAGTTACTAATTTCATAGGAAAACTAATAATGAGATAACACTTTTTCTCATGTTCTTTTTTTTGTAAAAATGTCAAATTCTGTGCAAAAAGTTAAGAAATTTTGATCATTCTCACCTGGGAAAGTCCAACTATGTTATAACCTTGACTGAGTTCCCTCATGTTCTTCACCTGTTAAACGTAGAAAGTATACACATTTAGTGGGAGTAAAAAAAGTAACTCGTAAAAACTAAAAAGTACTTGGTGTCGGCCTCATTACCTTCTCACAAGCAATCTCAATCTGCACGAAAAATCATGAAAATCCCAAGTCAAAACTTGTCATTCCAAAAAAAAAACGTAAATTTGTTTGGAACTATTTTGAAATACTCACCTGATCCTCAAAGGGCATAAACCAGGAATCCCACACTCCATTTCCAATTTCTCTACACATAATGCAAACAGTTACTATATTACACTTTGTGATGTACTAATTTACGGTCAAGAATTGACATTAGAAACAAAAGTAAATAAATTATAGAATACATGCAATATCCTTGAGTGTTAGACCACTCGCTTAAAAGATCAGTGAATTGTGTGACTCCTTTCTTGGTGCAACTATCCGCAACACCTACATAAACAACGATACTTCAAAAAGTTAGGAACATAAACACGTTTTCCATAATTAGAAAATGTTTGACAGTAAATGAAGATATAAGGAAAAGTTCCCAAATAAGCTAAGTATGATGTCAGTCACGTCACGGGCTACTGGATGTGAGTTTCTTGTAAATAAAAGATGAGTATACACTATCAAGGGGCTACTGGATATGAGTTTAGTATACACTATCAAGGGGCTACTGGATGTGAGTTTAAATAAGAAAGTCGCCATTTTCAGTTTCTGGTAAACTGATTCTGATTTTCTGATAATTAGGTTCAAAATGATCAAATTTCTCCATACTTGGGAAAAAAACAACATTAAAGTACATTTTCTTTCTTCTCTATTTACCAATCTCAAACACGCGACCTCTTGATTCCATTACAGCCATAAGGTCAGTATGTACATTTAGAGTTTGATAAGCATGGTTAGAACTTTTTAACTTTTAAGTCAAATGTGTACTTTGTATATGAAACTAATACTCCCTCAGTCCCAAAATAATTTTGTATTAGACAAATTACTGTTTTCTTTCTCTTACTTTTTGCATAATAACAATTTTACCCTTAACTAATTAATGAATGTCTTTTTTAAAGTTTGTAATAATAATTTCAAGTAAAGGTAATATAGTAAACTCGATCAAAGTATCAAACTTCTCTATCTATATTCAGGACAATTAAAATGGGGTATCGAGAAAGGTAAACGTGAACTATTAATTGGGACAAGTTATCCATACCCTTAACTATTATTACTGCTTTCTCTCTTACTTTTTGCAGAATGACAATTTTACCCTTAACTAATTAATGAATGTCTTTTTTTTAAGTTTGTAATAATAATTTCAAGCAAAGGTAATATGGTAAACTCGATCAAAATATCAAACTTCTCTATCTATATTCAGGACAACTAAAATGGGATATCCCGAAAAGTAAACGTGAACTATTAATTGGGACAAAAAGTTCTATTAATTGAGACAAGTTATCCATACCCCCCCCCCCCCCCCCACTCCCATGTTTATATTTATTTATTTGAAAAAAATTAATAATAATGTTTTCGTTATAAAACTGTGAAACTGAAAGTACAAAACAGAAAATATAAAGTTTAACAAGTCAAAAGTATTAAACTATCAAAATATACGGAATAAAAACCTATAAAAAACTATGTTATATTGTCGAATATAGTATGCCGGGGTGGTGTTGAGGTTGGTAAAAAGTGAGGCACGGATATTTATAAGACAATCCCTGTTAATTAAAGACCGAGGAAGTAGTAAATGTGCAAAAGCACCTAAACTTTAAACACTATACTTCACATGAGTTAACTAGTTCCAAAAGTCAAACAACGCATAACAAGAAAAACATAAATCCAAGAAAACTCATCCTATGATACATGAATAACATCAAAGCAAGATCCAAGATAATTATACATTCAATAAGCAATCATGATCCTATAGCTATTTTATATAAATAAGCAATAATGATCATATAGCTATTTTATATGAATAAGCAATCATGATTACTAACTTATGGGTTTTACATAATATCAAAACTAAGTCTTAGAAACATCATATTTAAGCCACTTTTAACGATCAAAAAGGGGAGAAAAAACACTTACCATGAAAGACAACAAAAGGGATAGAATGTGTGATTATGGGAAACAAACTGAAGACAATAAAGAATCTTGTCAGTGTAACTGAAGCCATAAAAATGGCAACTTTAAGTGGCACAAATGATTAAAATAACAGTCTTTTAAGTAAATAATTCTGGGTTTTGTTTGATGCAAGATTTTTATATTTGTGGGTAGGTATACATATTTATTGAATGAATATGATGGATAAAGGTCTAGCGTATATGGGTTTGAATGTTTGATTGCCAAATGTGAGATCGACCATATTCAAGTTCACGTGGCAGTTGTTGTTTGATTGTAGAGTTTAAGAAAGCTCTAGTTTGAGTAGTTTCATGAAATTTCGGATTAGTTTCTTTTTTGTTTTTATTTGAAGTTTGTTTTGGATAATGCTAAATGAAAAAATTACATCTTTCATTTAGTTTACCTAAAATCACATTGGTCACTTCAATTTGATTTTAATTACTTTTTTCGTTCTAAAAATATTGTCCAGTTTAAATTTTCAAAGTTAAATTGGTTCAACTTTAACCATAAATATATATTTTTTATTATATAATACTTAATGAAAAATTATATCATTAAAAAGTACACTTAAAACTCAATCTATTTATATATTTTGCATCAAATATTATATAACGTTCACAAAAATATTTAACGTCAAAGTTGAAAAAGAAAGACTAAAAAAGTTAATAGTGGACAATAAATTTGAGACGGAGGGAGTACGTAAATAATTCTTAATATTATATATATATACTAAAGATGAGAATCTTGCTCCGCTTCAAATTGTTGTACATCACTGTTGAATGAACAGTGTGAACAGTGGTTCGCACAGTAACCCGGCTTCAAACGATTGTACTTTTTTTTTTTCTTTTTTTTTTAGATAGTATATATTCCTATAAGAAATTAAAGATGCAGAAAATCACATGGTTTTGCCAAAGGTAACATCTCACCGAGACCATAGGGTCTCGGTTAAGCTCTAACAAGCCGTAAACATTTCCAAACGCAACCCAAACATCAAAAGTCGAGCCCCAAACAAGAGTAAATCGACACCCCAAGGATACCAAACGAGTTTTTATAAACAAATCTTCATTTCCCATTAGTTTATAATGAAACCCAACAAGAAAAGTTCATCTACCCACGGTTTGGGTAGAAAATCGAGGCACACGAGTGAGATTCGTGGCCACTCACCTTCAAAACGGCTCCAAGAATGTATTTCTTCAAAAACCCAGCAAGAAAAAGATGAAGAGGTGATGTTATAGTGGCGGTAGTAATTATTTCGTGGTGTTAGAGGTGGTTTTAGGGCGCGTGTAGTATACCAAAAGATAGATCTCGATGAGAGGGTTAAAGTGGTGGTGTTATTTTTGTTGTAGCAGTGGCGGTGGTGGCTGTGGTGATGGATTAAGGTGGCGGCTAGGGTTAGCAAAAGAGAGGGAGAGAGAGATGTGAGGAAGATGATGGGTGTGTTGTGTTGGTGTGTGCCAGGGACAAAACCACAAGGACGCTTTTGTAGCTACTCTTTTTATTTTATTTTCTTTTCTTTCTTTTAACTAACAATAATAATGGCAATACTAATAATAATATTAATAATATTAGGGTTATTATAAAACCGAAATGACCAAAACTCAAAACGTGCCAAAAATAACCAATAGTCAAAACTATTTCACACTCAAAATATATGACAAAACACTTCCGCGGCAACGCGCGGGCTACCCCACTCGTTTAAACTATTTTTATTGACATTTCCTATTTTGAAAAAATAAAAATTATCCATATAATAACGATAAGAACTACCCATGTAATAAAAGAAAAAATTATAGATTATTACACGGATCATCCGAGGACCATCGACACAATTAGTTTGAAAATTAGGTATCACTGGTGTCACTAAAATCAAATAAGGACGACGAGTGTGATTTTGACTAAATTACAAGGACGAAACATGTAATTTTTTCTGCTAAGATTTCAGAAATTATATTCAGAACCGTGTTTTAAAATCCGGTTTCTTAAATGATCTAAATGAGCTCCCATGATTTGGTTTAACCGATAATTTAACCTCTCTTTTGCTTAAAACCGGCTTCCAATGACAACTCGTGCTTGAAAACATTGATTAGAAGGTAATCATCAAAGTTGAGAGAGGCACCATCAAGCTTTTTTGTGTTTTAACACATGCTAATAGTCTAATACTAACATCACGTGTGTGTTTTACGTATCTTCTGGCGTCATGCAACTAAGCTCTCTTGTTGTTATTTGGTACTATGGATGATTCCACTCCTCAGTGGTCTTCATGTCGATCGGTATCTTCCGCAGACGAAAGTATTTGTAAATTTTCAATTGATTACTGAGGTTATATAATAAAAAACGCCAGTCTATCATTGTTTAATGAGTGATCCTCACTCGATATCCATCAAACCCTCATTCAATACCATTTCAATGTGATGAACAATAATTTGGTTGTGGACTTGGTTAATGATAAGGATTTATTTGGTACCTTTTTAAGGGGTCATTTAATCCTAAAATCGTATAATCATGATCCAATATTGTCTCAAATCGTTTCTTTTTTGTATTTTAGGTACTTGGGACGGAAAATCTGGAAATCGACACTTTTTGGATGTATTTGGACGAAAAGTGAAGAAAACGACGAAGTCATGAAAAACCTGTCAGACTTGGAGCTATGACAGTGTCACAAGCTACAACGTGACGCCGTCCCTTGTTTATGAAGCTGGATTTTTGGTTCGAGTTTATCAAGTGACGCCTTAGAGAATTTGAAAGATTTTATAACCTGACTCAGGTACAAATTGAAGATGGGAGTCACGTTTTAAGATAGAAAGAGACGACCCATAAGAATTAACAAATGACGGCCTCATGGCATTCTTGGCGCCGTCATAATGGCGACTTGCACAAGACGAAACGCTAGATACGGCAAGCTGACGGCGTCACACCCTATAAAGTGACGCCGTCACAATTGTAATTCTATGTATACTTTTGCATTTTTTTCATTAATTTGTGCAACACTTTGGAGAGGGAAACCCTAAACGATTTTTACTGCTATTGTAAGGCTTTTAAAGCCTTTTAACTTTATGTTTCAATAAAGATAAGTATTCCCTTCAATCATTCAACATGTCTATGTATTATTTGATTATGTGTTTATCTTTTCTTTGCTTTAACATATTAACTTAAGTTTATTTGTGTTTGCTTAGATCTAGTGAAACATAGTTATTGATTATTGATTTTTTGTCTCTTGTTTAGTTGATTGCCTCGCATTAGGCTAAGAAAAATGGCTAACCTCTTATATGTAATTAGCTTGAACGTCTTAGAAACACAACCGTAGAGTGCACTATTTCTCGTTGTATTTATTGCGTAAGTTGCGGCTTGTAGATCCTAGATAACTTAATAGACTTTAAGGGATTTAGGAGAGACTAAGACTCATAGAGTTGGGTACTTCGGCACCTCCCACGACCAATATTAAGGAATACAGTGCTTCAACTAAAACAATGACATAGCAATTAAACAAATCAATAGGAGACTATGGAGTAATTATATCTAAATAAACACGATTTCCTCTCATAAGTAGTCCACTTTTACTTTTCTGTTTTAATTAATTTTATAATTAATAGTTTTTGAGTTAGTTGACTAACAACTAATTCCGCCTACTTCTTCAAAACCGAGATTTTTACCGCTTTCATAAAATAATAAAAAGATAAAAAGAATCATCCCTCACCTCTAAACCTATCTCGTCATACATCTTGATCTAACTACACTATTCCCCTAGAGAACGGTCAATCTTCCAGATTTACGTATAACACTACAGCAATCAAATACACTGCTTGGAGGATTGTAAAACCTTTTGTGAGGTCTTGCAAATCTTGCATCAGTTAATAAACAAAACCTGAGCTTATTTTGTAGAAAGCAATCTATGATGTTCTTTAGGAAAATATAGTTTGAAAAAATGACCCAGAACCGAGTTCTAAACTTCTAATGTTCCTAAAACAAACATACAATGAAGGTATATTAAGTTTTTATGCTAATGCTCCTAAAACAAACATACAGTGAAGGTATGTTAAGTTTTTATAGAGAAGAATAAAGCATTGACAAGTGACCAAATGGATGTGTTGATAAAACAAATTAATTTTTCATGGATGTCTCTATGGCTTGTGTTGGGGCAAAGATCTATCAAATATATGAAGGAAAATTATTCTCATATCTAAAATTTGTGCCCAAACACATATCTAACAAATGGATTGAGACATGTGACATGCCGATACATGTATTTAAACAATGTTTTTTATTAATATTTTCAAGCTAAGAGAAAAGCCGCTAAAACTATTTTGCATGAAACAATATGGGTGTAGTGTATTGATAACGTTGGCATAGTTTGAGGTGTTTTTTGTTTATTAAGATGCTCTAAATTTGAATTTGATTTATTTTGAATATGAATCTATAGTTGAAATGTCCTAGTCTAATTACATCTTTATGTGGATAAGAGGTTCAAAAATCTAAATCTGACTCGTATAATAGTGTTTGTTTTCTTGTAAAGTAAATGTGTGAGTTTATTAGATTCTCAATGTAAGTTTGGTCACCCGTCACGAAACACGATTTAACATTGACACTATAATAAATAAAATATGGTTGTGGTTACATGATTGGTGGACATGGTTAACTCGTTTAATAAGGGGGTCATGTTTGGGTTAACATTCTCAACACGTCAATGGGTTATGATTTAACGTTTCAATAGGAATATCATCTTGTACATTTTTTATTGAGTAATTTGCAGAAATCGTTCTTGTGGTTTGCCAAAATTACAGAAATCATCCTTGGTCTTCCAAAAGTGCAGACGGCGTCCCTGTGATGAAACTTTTGGATCATTTTGGTCCCTAATTTTAATGGGCGTTAAGTGGATTCCCTTAGCAGTTACACTTTAGCCCTTTTAGCCAACAACCGTTGCAGCGTTCATCCTTTAAACTAAGGACCGTTTATAATTTTTTTTTTATATTTTTTATTTAAAGGTTTTTGATTTTTTATATACATTCTTTATAAAAACATATACGTTTTTATAAAAACATATTACATTTTATGTATACATTTTTTTTATAAAAACATATACACTATTATATACCTTTTTATATATGTTTTTATATATTTTTTATACGTTTTTACATATATTTTTTGTATACGCTTTTATATAATAAAATTTTTGTACATTTTTATATATGGTTTTAATATATGTTTTTTATACATTTTTAAATATGTTTTTTATATATGCATATAATGCATATATACGTATACAAAATATATACAAAAGCGTATATAAAAATGTGTATACAAACATATATAAAAGTGTATGCAAAGACATATATAAAAAGTATATAAAAATGTGTATAAAAACATAGATAATAACGTGTATGTTTTTATAAATACGTATATAAAACATATAAAAAGTATATAAAACATATACAAAAATTATAATAAGTATGGGAAGAATATATACAAAAAAGTATATAAAAACATGTATAGAAACGTTAAAAAAACATATATAAAATTGTATATAGAAACATGTAAAAAAATGTATATAAAATCGTATATAAGAACATGTATAAAAAAGTATATAAAAACATTTACAAAAACTTATATAAAAACGTATAGAAAGTATATAATAACATATATAAAAAGGTATATAATAGCGTATATGTGTTATAAAAAATGTATAAATACGTATATAATAATGTATATAAAAAGGTATATGTTTTTATAAAAAATATATATAAAAATAAAAAAACCTTAAATTAATATATATATATATATATATATATATATATATATATATATATATATATATATATATATATATATATATATATATAACGGTCGTTAGTTTAAAGGATGAACGCTGCAACGGTTGTTGGCCAAAAAGGCTAAAGTGTAACTGCTAACAGAATCCACTTAGCGCCTGTTAAAATCAGGGACCAAAATGATCCAAAAGTTACGCCAAAGGGACGCCGCCTGCACTTATGGAACACCAGGGACGATTTATGCAATTTTGGCAAACCACAGGGACGATTTTTGCAATTTACTTTTTTTTATTAACCAAAAATATGCGGTGATTTTCTCTAAAAGTACTTATACTAAAGGAAAAGTCGAAGCAAGAAAAAAAAAATACAAAATGAAGAAAAATGAAAACAAAGTTTAGAGATATTAAGAGGTGTTAAGATATACCTTCAATATCTAGTTCAATAAGAGTTTTTAACCTCTTACCGTCTGTTAATGAGCAGGTAAAAAAAACAAATGCTCTTAATCTTAATCGGCTCTTACCACCTTTTAATGACAGAGAAAAAAACAAACACCCTTTTTGCTGACCGCGTTTGACTGACTCAGATTAAGAAGCTATTAAGAAGTTTTTTTAGAAAAACAAACACAATTCTTTAGCTCCTAAACATGGTAAAGTTTATATGCATGAGAAATACTTTCAAGTTATACAAAGAGTTGTATAAAGATTATATCTTTGCCTTACGCGGTATTTTCTTCGTAAGACTGAAAACAAAACAACCACATGGTACACAAAGAATACTCAACTGAACGATGAAACAAACGAATAAATGAGAACACATTGTTGCATATCAACTAGTACAATCCCTAAAAAAGGAAAGATGTGTTTAGGCTCTTCAATTCCAATTTTAAAAATACACAAATAGTCAAATATGTAAAATCAAGGCTGCAGTTAGACTGTGTAGTGTTGGTTCATTGCATCAATGTCTATTCCCCTTAGCTTAGCAAAAGACTCAACTTTGCCTTTAAGTGTATGAATCTCTCTCAGCCTGCAAGGATTAGTATAAAACATAAGTTTATTGAAAAAAGATGTTCAAAGTTTTAGTTTGGGGTCCTGTTTAATCACCTTGAGATCTCGGCTCTTCGTCTGGCTTCATCTGCCATGAGACTAATCTCTCTAAATGTTCCTTGCTCAGAAAACATTCTTGGCTCTGCAGTCTGGAGTCCGTGCAATGTACGTTGCTCGGTCGCCCATGCTGCCTCACGGGCTTCCCTCCCAAAGTCCTTCTTTGTTGTAAATGCAGTCTGAAAAACCAAAAAGGGTCAATCACATAAGTGTTCTACAAGGAGACGCGTGTTTGGAATATTAAGATAATATTGTGTACTGAAATTTAGGCTTTTTAACTCAAATTAGACTATTTTGTAGATAAACTCCATACTTGACTATTGAGATCAAACACTGATTTTTAAGGTGAAATTTTGCCTCTTAAGGTCAAACCTTGACTTATATAAGGTTAAACATACAGGTTCCGGGATAAAAGACATAATACGCTTTGAGGTAATGCAAGTTTCTGTTAGCTACGTTTCAGTTCAAGACTTGCATATTGACTATCAAGGTCAAACATACTGTTTTTATATTGGAAAAATATATATGCTTTGACTCACAAGTTAAAAGGACAACCTTTGGATTCATACATTAAGCTTTTTGAGGTTAAAGAGACAATTTTGAATCAGAAACTTACCCTTTTTTCAACAACCAAACCCCAAGCTCTTCCACTTAGCCCATACTGAACAGCAAACTTGATAGGATCAAGTAACATATAAGTCAAGATGTTGAACAACCAAATCACCGCGGTCCACCCCCATCCAATCTGTCGTATTCCAGCTAGTTTCCATGTGACAGTTGCTGATATCACTGATGCCACCTGAAAAAAATTTAGAAATCGTAAAAAAAAGGCAATTTAAAAACACTAAGCTAAAATTCCATTACAGTGAAGGGAAATTTTACCAGTTGAGCAATAATGAATGCAGTGACTAGCAAAAGACCAGGCCTCTCGGTAAAAGACCAACCCCGAGATCGTGTCACGAAGATCAACGCTTGACTAATGGTGCTCACTTGTAGATAAATGGCTGACGCCATCATCTCCTTTAGTGGGTCTGACTCTGCTTTAATTGTCATGTCACGGTGATTCGAGTTCAAATCCTTGACACCAAACATTTTCTGCATGATAAACAAGAAAAAGGGTCAGCAATCAGTGAATTTTAATGGTGGCAATTTTGACACGTTGTCCTATAATGGCTGAGTACGGTTGTGTTTTATCTCAGGTCAAATGGTTTAAGTCATCCTAAGTGCATTCAAATCTTTAAAAACTTCCTAAACTACATTTATAAAGGAAGTTTTATTATATTTATAATCATACTTATCACATTAATTTCTTATATAAATAAACTGTGTGTCTGTCATAAAAAAACTAACAAACCCATTTTGACCCATTACCGAACCCAACTAATCATCCATTTTGCCACCTCTTATATGCAGTAAGTAATTTTTTTTTTTTGGAGAGGCTGTGTACCGGGAAGAAGTTAGTTTCGTATGCTAGCCAGAAGAAAACAACGGTCATCAGTGCCAGGTAAGCGCCAAGAACCACCCCGGTTGCAAAGATTTCTGTGAGCTTCCAACTGTCTGGAATTGGAGATGGTTTTACCCTATCTTTTGATATTGTCATGATTGTACCTATAAGACACATATATTTTAATTTGATAATTGTAGTACTATATGAACATTCTATTACATTAACTTTGTCAGTTAAAATGTGTTTACTTACCATCATTAAGTACGGCTATAACAAGAATCATGAAAGGAGGGAAATCGAATTTCCAAAAAACACACAGCATCATAAAGCCAAGCTGCAAATTAAGGTGAAAAAAACGTGAACCATATGACTTTCGAGGTCAAACATATTACTTTTCGTACTCAACACTTACCACAATACGGATAGTGATAGAAACCGCATATATCTGTAGAATGGAATGAAATAAAAAATTAGTTTAAGAGGAAAATGAACAAATAGGACCCACGAAATGAATAACAGCTACCGTGTAATTCTTCATTCTTTGGAAGATTGAACGGCTAGTTAAGACAGCACTTATAATGACACTCAATCCAGGTTCTGTTAGAACTATATCAGAAGCACTACGAGCAGCATCAGTGGAATCAGCCACTGCAATGCCAATATCTGCTTTCTTTAGTGCGGGTGCATCATTCACACCATCACCAGTCATTCCACAAATGTGGTTTCGTGCTTGTAGTCTCCTAACTATCTCGTATTTATGTTCTACAGCCATAAAACAGGTAAATAAGAAGATGGATAACTAGCTTTTAGTTTTTAAGTTTGAGGATTAAAAAGTTATTAGCCCGTTTCTTACAGTTAAGATTTTAAAAAAGTTAATTCTTACCAGGAAAGACACCAGCAAAGCCATCGGCTTTCTCGATGAGTTCATCGATAGGCAAACCTCCAAAGCCATCCTTACTATCACCAAGCAAAGCCGAAGAAGGGTACATATTTGTGCCCATTCCCAGTCGCCTTCCTGTTTCCTTGCCTATAGCCAGTTGGTCACCTGCAATCATAATTTCAGCATACCTTAACATTAATCAAGAAACTTAATGATAAGAAGATAACATTGAACGAAGCTGTGATGGTATTAGAAGTTGCAAAAGTACCCGTTATCATCTTAACGCTCACACCAAGATCTAAAGCTCTCCTAATTGTTTCGGCACTATCATGTCGTGGAGGATCAAAGAGTGGAAGAAGGCCGACAAACTCCCATGGGCCACCCGGGCTTTCTTTTGTTCCGGCAGGCACTTCCTGAAACAAGAATCCAACAATATGAACAAGCTTGAAAAAATAGTATTAATGAAGCAACACGTAAAAAATACTCAAAGTTTTTCTTACGGAATGTGCTGTGCTTTCAAAATCAAAAGTAAATGATGCTATAAATCTATAATCAACTGCTATTATTTGATTACAAACTTATAGGTCCTTCACCGTTGACTTTCAAAGTATTTTTCCTAAGAAATTGGCGAGAAGTATATACCTTTTAAGTTGCAAAATGCTCTTTTCTATAAAGAGAATGACGCTAACCAAAAAGATGTCAAATTACCTGTCTAGCAACTCCAAGGGATCGAAGCCCACGCTCTGCAAACTTGTCAATTATGGAATGTACCTTCTTCTCAATTGCTGACTTGTTATGTGCAAGATTGAGTATCTACAATAATGATTTTAACGATTCAGTAATATGAAATTGTAAAGCACTGTGTTTTTAGACATTTAGATCGATGTTTCTACCTGCTCGGGTGCACCTTTGCTCACTCTATGCATTTTACCAATTTTATCTGTGTATGTAAGTGCCGTCCTTTTATCAGTTGGATTGAATGGTAGGAAATGGACCTCTTGAATCCCAGCTCGGGCCTAATCAAAGGCAGAATTAAGTTCAGTTGATATATCTCTTATATAATTAATTGGTACCAAAAGCAAATGTACCTCTTTGGGGTCTCCAAGCATAGCAACAATAGCAGCATCAATAGCATCCTGGTTCTCGAGTCGTGATGCTCGTGCAGCCATTAACACGACCATATCTTTGTCAACTCCTTTTGCGAAGACTTCGATCATATTTTTGTCAACTGTAAGCTTGTTGAGTGTCAGTGTGCCGGTTTTGTCACTACATAACACATCCATTCCCGCCATTTCTTCAATAGCAGTCATTCTTTTCGTAATCGCACCCTGAAAAAACCATTGGTTACACATTTAAGTATTTTTTTCTATACTGAAAAATGGTTATTACAACTTCACTCGATTTACCTGTTGAGACAAGCGATGTGAACCAATGGCCATTGTGACCGAAAGGACAGTAGGCATAGCAATCGGTATTCCACCAATAAGTAGAACAAGAAGGTTATCGATTCCAACACGATATGCTCTCCCATGAATACCATATATCACAATGATCTCAATTAACATACCAATAGCAATTGAGCAAATGCAAAAGTTCCCAATTGACGTTAGTACCTATAATAAGAAAGAAACACACATCAATATAAATTTTAAATAGTAGTACAGTAACTCAAGTAGAACCTAAGAAAAATGCCACAAACCTTTTGAAAATGTCCAACATGAGTTGTGTTCTCAACAAGATGAGCGGCTTTCCCAAAAAACGTATGAACTCCGGTTGCTATTACAACACCTTCTATTTCCCCTTGCTTACAAGTAGAACCCGAGTAAACACCATCTCCTGGGTTCTTGGTCACCGGTAGTGATTCTCCAGTGAGTGCAGACTATTTATATAACAAATAACATCCATTAAGAGCAAAACTTTAGATTGATATTATTAAAAGTGTGAGTGGACCGATGATTCCCAATTGTCTTAGAATGGAAAAACACCTGATCAATTTTAAGAGGATCGCCTTCTAGAAGGCGGGCATCACCAGGAATGATGTCACCGAGTTTGATACTGATAATATCACCTGGAACCAATACAGAAGCATCTTCTTCGCTCCATTTTCCGTCACGAAGAACCTTTGCTTTAGGAGCTAAACGAGCCATAAGTGCAGCAGCTGCATTTCCAGCATTGTTTTCTTCAATGAAACTTATGGTTGAATTTATCACGAGCAAAATGATGATCCCCACGAAGTCGTGATAATCAGCTGGCTTGCCCTGAATTAAACAAAAAACAGTTGTTTATTTTCTCAACAACCTGTCTATCGTTCTTGTGGTAAAATATAATTCTTACCCCTCCACGCGCAAGGGCGATAGACATGATAGCTGCGGCTTCCATGACCCACGAGAGCGGGTTCCACATAAATCCCAAAAACTTCAATATTTTACTTTCCTGTGTAAAGAGTAAAAAAAACCATATAAATCTTTCTTTTGAGCAAGATTTCAATGCTTATATATTTGTTGGAAATACCTTCTTTTCTTCGAGTTTATTGTATCCAAATAGGTCTAAACGCTCTTGAACTTCACTTGAGTTTAAACCTTCCCTTGTACATTTTAGATGTTGAAATACTTCTTCTAACGGTGCATTCTCCTGCATAAATAAGCAATTAGTTTTTTTTATCTTTCTTGTGGTCATAGCCTCATAGGCACTCATAGCATAAAAAGAGTAACTTTTCGTGCGCTTAAACTTTTAAATTACCAAATCAATGGCTTCTCGGATAACTGCACTGAGAGCAATTGACATGTCATCCATATTTTTGGCTTTTGTTCTTAACTGGTGGCTATGTTGCTTCACTAAAAGATCCTGCAATGTTGTGCAAGATGAACACAATTTAAAATATTTTATGTATAATTTTCATACATTTTTGTTTTTCTGGGATAAATTCCTGAATCTCTTCTTTCTATGTCATCAATTCTTTAGTCTTTGTCACAACAGCATATAAAGAAAAATGCAGTGCGTTTAACAATTTGATCTCAACATTTAAACTTTCTTATCATTCGGAACATAACTCGGCATCAGTTAAATGTACAAATTCTTGCTATTACCTCTTAGAGTTCAGTTTTGACTTTTAAGAGTTAAGTAAGTTTTGAACCTCGTCATCGACAACATTCATTGTTTGATATACAAAAAGAGTTGATAACTACATTAATATACTACGGTATTTTCAAATATGAAACCATTATAATCTGGAAAGCTAAAAACTTAAATGGAAAATGGGCCTCCCAAATTAGCATGTTTGGCTTCTTAAAATTGAAAAACGGGCCCTTGAATATAAAGATACTGATACAGTGTCATGATTAGCGATGCAGTATAATTTACGTAACAAGCTGATATGTCATGTTTTTCTCTAACTTCACATACGTATATATGTTAAACTATATCAATAACTTCATTTCCATCGTATTTTGTCCAATTAAAATGAATGAGAAGTTTAATGCAACCAGACAAAGAGAAGAACAAAGGCATTGTCCATTGATCATTCATGTTCATTAAATGGATGATAAACAGATAAAAATGACGTACATGATACCATCAATACGAACGAGAGAAAAATACCTGAGAAGCTTAAGAAACAAAGGTGCAAAAGATGAGGTACAAGTTTGTTGACATGGGAAGTTCAAACTGTACGAAAATGTTAGCTAAGCTTATAGTTGGAAGGAATGAGTAAATGTGTGTGTTTGTGTTTGTTTTAAAGCTGGTTAACTATATATACACCTATATCTTCTTGTTTTCATCTCATTTCTTAACTTAAAATAATCGTATTTCTTAATTTCAATTTTTTTAGTCTTCGCAATTATTTATACCAATTTATACTCTGGTATTTAAATTATTGTTTTAAAGCATTCTCTACCCTTGGGTAAGGGCGTGACTGTTTACATCATACTTCCCCCGTAACTCGCTTTGGAGAGAGGTTGGTTATGTTGTTGTGGATACTCTAGTATTTAGGTGCGCTTTCTTTCTAGCATAATATCGGTAATGGTTAATACTTGATCTTCTTGTTATAATAAAATACATTTGATAATTTTTTCGGTTTAGATATGCAATCAATAAACATAAATTGTATGATACAAGTAGCATAATACAAGTGCTATTATGTAAAGTTAAAATTTGAAGTTCAAAACTAAAACCAAATGAGTTTTAAAATTTAGAATAGTACTCAAGAACTATATCGGGATATCATCGTCCTTTAACTTCCATTGTTTCCAACACTAGAAACCATTCTTAAAAACTTACTTGAACAAATAACAATTATCAATTTATCAAAGCGAACATATTAATCAAGAATAATAACATCATGGTACTTTCACAAGTGTTCTGTTTTAAAAAAACTAAACTTTTATCATACATCCTAAATACATGAACTTATAATATGTCACCATTTTAATTAGTCAACAACTTGGAAATTACTACTTATAGCAAGACATTTGGTGTTCAAAAGAAGTACTACATCATTCATTTTGCCCAAATACTTGTTAAAATATGTTTACTTTTTGTTTTATATTCTCAAGTGAATAGTGTGACAAGTGGCCGTACATGTACTTATTCTTTCTTTAAAAAGTTATAAAAAGCCGGCCATAAGAGAATAAAACACCGGCTACAAACCGGTTCAAGTTCAAGCCGGTTTTATATGTTACTTAAATTTGGCGCCATATAACAAACCTTGGAATATAACGACTTTTTTCGGTTATCACTATGCAGATTTTTGTCCTTACATTTTTCATATTTGTCAGTCTTGTCCTTATAATTTTGTTAATTTTATTATTAGCACCTTTTTTTTGTTGTTATTTCTTTTGCCGTATATTATATGAAAATGCTTTGTTTTTTTGTCGTTAATAAGTTGTCGAAAAAAAGGTACATATATTAATTAACCACGTGAGATAATTTGTATTAACTTATATAGAACATGATTAACACAATGTTTCAAAAAAAGCCTACAATGCCGATTAATCGCCGCCTAGAGGCTACTAGGCACCAACCTTTAGGATTTGTGTAAATCGGTCAACCGCAGTCAACGGTGGTCAACAACTCTCAACGGTAGTCAAATGCCGGAAACTTGCAAATAAAAGGCCGACCGCCCGAGTACCGATTCGCCATTTTTGCAACATTTAATTAGATATGCTTGACCTATATAGCCACATACTCTTTGCAACGATTGGAAATCAATATTGAACATTAAATGACTACCATCGAGCAACCTAATTAACACTTTTGTAGTGATCTCACAGTTGCTCACATCTTTTCAATGCTCATCACTTGTTCTGGAGAAACTTAAATAAGGAAATAAGCATTGTATTGTTTAATTTGAAGTAGAATAAACGAAAATATACGTAGTAATACAACTTATCTAAATCAATTATAGAAATTCAAACATTGGTGGATTCTAATCACTGTATGATGAAAGGACACTTTAGAAGTCAAGGTTATCAATTGTTTAAGTCCTTCATCTTCAAAATGTTGAATCGTTCTAAGCATACTTGCATTTTAATGTAGCTTAGTTTGGCATGTAAGTAACTTTCGTCTCTAAGTTGTTAACATGTTTTGCTTAATTGTCGATCTCTGTCAATAACACCCATTTTCCAATTAAAGGAGAAAGAGTCAAAGGACTATTGGGTCAATGGGAAAAGGAGAAAGGGTTATTCCAAAATTCAGTCCAAAATTGTAAGGGATATTTATGAAATGGCCCCTCTGAGTACATTAATTTAGTAAATTAAATAGCCAGATATTCTTATTGTACTATATGACAAAAACAAAAAATAAAAAAAATATTAATTGCATTTGTTTGGTGTATAACAGGATTTATTTCCGACTTATATATCTTACTAAAGTTTAGAAGTAACAACACAGATAAAACAAAAGGTCATGGCCTGTCATCTTAGTAGATATCAAAGAATCCTAAAGAAAGTACATTGTTTTGGAATGTTATGGTACTTTGTAGGACAAAGAACAGGGCCGGCTGGTACGGTCATGGTTTTGTCTCGGGAGTCCAGTATATACCTCCTATAAGTGACTCACTGTATTATGTCGAAGTTTACGTTTACATGAGACGCAATGAAAGTCAAATGTACGGAACATTCGATAGTTAGGTACTTTAGGTGTACCTTGTTTTCCATGACTCACAGACTTGCTAATAGTACTAGACTACTAGAGCATATTTTGAGTTTATATCATCAAGGGTGATTCCCAACTGTGTCGTGACACAAGGGTCAAGTCGATAATGGAAATTTCGAAGGGAATCTAATCTTATATTATTAACTTTATTAAAGGGTCAAGTTGATAGGTCAGCACAAGATATGATGCACACAGATAGAATTTTTATATAAAATTCTAGTGTTAGAGCTAAAAGAACGCACCTTCTGCACATTTGAGATGCCTCTTTTTTGCATCGGCTACCATATTTGTGTTGTCATGAAAGAAACGGTCATAGAAATTAAGCAGGTTAAGTCTCTTGATGACTGCCTGCGAAAATACCAACCTGTGAATCAACATAAAGACAAGAAAAATCCATAGCCCGTCCAAAACTTTTAATTAGGATCACATTTATGAATAATTTTACAAATTACATCTAAAAACATTAAGCGACTAATCTGATTCAGCAACAAGGCGATCAACATAATCCTGTCAACAAGATCAGAGCACTCACTCAACTAATATCCATGCTTTCAATAACTTCAAAATGCATCTGCATATTGGCTGGCTTGTTAGCAAAATAACACCTTTCACATACACTCAATTTTCCTTCACTTTTCTGAGACTCCATGTCAAGCAAATGAACCATGGTGTCTTTTTCTTTGCCAATCCAAACCCGCATACTATCACGCCATTGTCTTGGTGTTCCATGAAGAACAAAACGTATCCCCAAGGGTCTTTCGGAAATAAGTTTAGTTATTCTGGTGATTATGTCTTTGTCAGTAATGTATGCTTCAGTAGAGTTTAATCCAACATCCACGTAATGAATTTCGGTTATACTATTTAGAAGGCTTTCTTTTGAAGTTGGTATAATCTCGTTCTTGTCTTGGGAGGAAATGGCTGGATTGATTTCAGAGAATGCAAGCTCGGTAACTACCTGGTTAAGTACACTGCCACCTTTGCTGAATCCAAAGAGTATTGTGTTTGGTTGAGAAATACATGAACTGCGAGCTGCTTCACTAAGAGATTGTTCTTCAAGTCCAGTCGAAAGGGTACTTTTAACCTGCAAAGTTATTAAAAGGACATATAAGATCCAACAACCAGATGTAGAGATAGCAAGACAGACGTATAGGGATGATTGTGTAACTGGTTAAATCGGGTTTGGATTGAAACAGGTCATTTTTGTTTACAGTCAGAAAATGCTAGGCGGGTTGGGTTGACTGGTAAAAACTTTTTTACCCATTTTTTTTAATAAAATAAAAGATACATGTGTTATTAATGATTGTAGTATAATATATATTCACTTTAACAATCAAAATCTTTGGATAAAATGACTTGGTGTATGTACTAAAAGAGACTTTAGGAAATTTTAACCCTTCGATCTGTTTGATCTCTCTGAGATATAGCACAACGCAAATTACAGTAACCTTTCGGAAGTTTGCATACCTCATTGAGACAATTTGACAAGAGTGAAACTGTGGATGAAGAAGCAGGAAATCCAGTTGGGTCGTATGAGTTTGGCTCTCCCCACTTGTTTACTGATGGGATGAAGTCCTTATAAACAGCAAAAGGTCCATTAAACTTAGAAGCTTCAATAACCCAAGCATTAACATTTTCACCCAGTTTTGAAACAATAACTTCTGCGATTCTTTCAAGATCTGATAGTCTTTCAATCACCGGATTCCCGGTCCCTTTGACTCTATCGCCATTGAAAAATATAGCATTCATAGAAGGTACCTGCATAATTCCAGTAATACAAAATACTGTAGACAATAAGATTAACAGTTCATTTACATACCAGTGTTCCAAAGAAGACTGGTTCATATAAATCTTTGCAATTTTCATGAGGCGAAGGAAGTACGAAGTTTATGAAATGAGGTCTTGTTAATCTTTATAGATTCCAATGATAGACACCTAGTAATTCTAAATAATTGACACTACAAACCAGAGAATCTGAAAAGTAACGCATTGTGATTTTACACATGCTGCGAACTTCACATGCATTATTCATCTGATAAGTTAGGACTGATGGAGCATGTAGCTTTAAAGGAGCCAACTCAGATCCTTGAGAAATTACTTAGTGATAGGGTGATAGGAATGTGATCTGACTTCAAATTTGTGGCTTTCTGGAATAAGACTTACAGTTGGGCTTTGGGAAGAAGTTGAGATACAAAGAGACGCTGCAACTTTATAGTGACCTCTGCTACCAGGAAACAAAGGAATCTTCAATATTCCCCTCCATCGTTCCATGACTGATTGAACTACGAGATGATATTCTGAAACAAAATGTTAGACGATTAAGAGTTAAGACAAATCTCACTGATCACAAAAAACTTCATGAAAAATCATAGCCTTATGATAATCTCTGAAATCAATATATTTGTTCTCTTTAGATGATGCTTTGTGGTAATTATTCAATACCAAACAAATAACATGTGGTAACCTTGAGGAAAAATTGTACATTTCTTTTGCGGAAATATTTGAAACTTTAATTATTCAAAAATTAACCATAGAAACTAGCTATTTTAGTCAAAGTGACCTGATATCTGGTTGTTAACAGCTGAAACACATTCTAAAAAGAATAAGAGCATCCAAGTTGGCTAAAGTAGATGGTAGTTTATCGCCTTAACGTTATCAATGAACGTAGCCTTTTTGACATCAAACAGATATTATGAACCAAGATACTTTATTAATGCAGAAAAAACATGGGTTAAAAACATTGACGAAACAGGATGGTCGAGTTACATCTGTTATAACCATTGACTGATTCCAGCTAACTGTTAAAAAAAATTTGTGGGTAGTACAGTTGCCAACAGATATGTCGCCTCATTAGCCCATGCCGATTGCACTTGATGTAATATTTCCATATTTTTTTCATCCTTTTCCTCCCTTGAGTGTAACTTTTAGTAACTACTCACTGGGATCGGTTTAAACTTTAAAGAATATAAATTTGGCAAATTCATAAACTCTTAGACAAATAGATCTATGAAGAAAAAATCCCCTAAATTTCTTCCTCTTTTTTACTTATACTTTTGTATTCATACTAACATCATCTGATTTTTTATTTTATTTTCTAAATATATCTATTTACTTGTTTACTATTGAAATAAAAAGCTTTAAATAAATACTAGCTACAATGTCCTTCAGAAAACTTGTATCTTCTAATAAAATGTGCTAAATTATCTTAGGGTGAAACCACAAAAATCAAAAGAAAAACTTCTCTTCTAATACAATGGCCCAATACTTGGATCAGCATGGTGCTACATGTTTAGCTGATTTTTTAAAACTGGAATCCAGGTGTATTCGATTCCATTCAACCATTCAAACTTTGAGTGATCATTTATCTACAATATCTCTATGCTCATAGAATCTATTCCAATATTTGCCATGTAGAAACTGAACCTAGTCTTGTATAAGGGATAAATGCTGAAATGAGAATATAACACTCCTCTTCGCATGGTCCTAGCCATGACTTCACATTCTCATATCTTATTTCCCTTACGTCAAAATGAAAACATCAGTCTCCTAATCGAGACTCAATTTCAACCACATTCAAGCTTCTGATGCATTCATGTTCATCGATATATCGAAAATTCTTTCAATTCTCTTCTATATATACCTATAACTATGGAATGTTAGTTCATTAAGCACATAAACCGACTATATAGGAATACAAACGATGGGAAACGTCGAGTGTCCCTAAGAGATCCTCCGAACACTTCAATGGGATGTTTTATTTACGGTTTCCTGCTGAAGTGTTTGGGGGAACTCTAAGTGACACTTGACACCAGCAAACTAGGGGTTTTGGACGTTCAACTCTAATACGTCAAGTGTCCCTCAGAAATCCTCCGAACACTTCACTGGGATATGTTATTCACAACTTCCTACTGAAGTGTTTGGGGGAACTCCAAGTGACACTTGACACCAGCAAAACTAGGGATCTTACAAGTTACACTCTAATACGTCGACTGTTCCTCAGAGATCCTCCGAACACTTCACTGGGATATTTTATCCACGACTTCCTACTGAAGTGTTTGGGGGAACTCCAAGTGACACTTGACATCAGCAAATTAAGGGTCTTGCACGTTAAACTTTAGTACAATGTAAGTGATCTCCAAAATCCCAAGTACATTAGCATTTAAGCTCGTTCTTTGCTAGAAATCTTTGCTCAATAGAACTATTGTATAAGAACAGAATTCGTCTACTAGTCATAAACCGCAATCTTTAAGTTCTACATTTTATGACACATTTTATGGCACATTTTAGTTCATGACTGTCACAATCATAAAGTTATTAATCCTGCTTCATGAAGTCAAATTTTTAGTTCAGCATTTGAATCGAAAGTACAAGTAAAAACAAAAAAGCTACAAACTCGTTCTGTTTGAGCACATCTTTAAAAGTGATTCCAATACTATATTGTTCACAAAGTTCAGCTAATTCGAATTGACTACTTTCTCATGATTCACATGATCAACTTCTAGAAACCAAAACCTATCAATAATAGACCTTAAAAACTGTTCACAAACTCCGTTAACTTTAGCACATACAACTATTCTTATAGTACTTCCAAGATTAGCATAGCATAGTTAAAAGTATAAAGTGTTCAGTTTTCATTGTTTTTTATATCACAAAAAAATTTAGGGGCCGTTTAGCTGGTGAAAAATTTCCAATTTTTCTAAGAAAATTTTTATATGAAAAGAGAAAAATTGAAAATCCATTTAGTTACACTTTTTTCCAACAATTTTCAAAAATGTGAAATTCTCATTCTCCAATGAAAATTTTTCACCAACTAACGGTGCATTTAGTTGGAGAGAAATTCTTCATTTTTTCAAGAAATTTTTCATAAGAAAATAAAAAAACTGAAAACACGTTTAGTTGCACTTTTTTTCAACAATTTTCGAAAAATATAAAATTCTCAATTTCTAAATTTTAACTAAGAAATTGAAAAGCCCATTATACCATTCCCACTTTTTTCTTTCTCATTTTTTTTCTCCAGCTCCAAAAAAAACACATACACCATATTACCCCTAATCTCTCGTGTCATCCTCTACCGCCGACCGTCGCCACCACAGTCGCAATTTAGGGTAATCTTCTTATCATTTTTAAAAAAGAAAACTATAACTCCAACTAAACGAATTTTCAAAATTCTCTAACTCTTCTTTAGTGAAGAAAACTCATTCCCTTCTCAATGAATTTAGAAACTGAAAAAGAGAAAAAAATTTCTACAACTAAACGGCACCTAAACAGCCCCTTAATGTTCCACACTAATCTTTTTACAGTTCATCGAAAATGACAGAATACAAAACAATTTTACTAAGGGGTGTTTGTTTAATCTTATTTTTGGGTTTACTTTCGGCTTATGTTTCATACGCTCATTTTTTCCGGCTTAGTTTGAAACTTACGAGGTTATATATAAGCTTTATATGTTCCAAAATAACCCAAAAAAATAGGCTCATAAAAAGTAAGCAGAAACCACAAAAACTCCAGGTAACCCGAACAAGGAAAACCTCAATAAAGGGCGCCCATTTAATAATTAAACATATAACTAAGCTAAACACAATTAACCAGCAAAAATAAAAGTGAAGGTGAAATGATTACCAGATCAGTCGGGTCGGGTCAGCTAGTTAAAACGCCTGCTAATTTTTGGAAAATGAGGGATTAGACGCACTTTTCCCTTTTCTTTGGCCCACCCAACTGGGATTTTGCTTTTGGCATTTTGGCCCATGAAGTTTTACATTTTTTCTATTTTAAAACACTTGGTAAGGTAACGTGGTAGAGTGAGTTATAAGATAATGAAGCGCGTTAAAGCCTGCGTTATTATACCGTGGGCATGCGTTATTTGCACGTTAACGTGCAAAGTCATGGGCTTAACACGGCGTTAAGCTGCAAATATGAATAATAAAAAAAAAAAAAAAATCATTTTGGCCTTTTGAAACGTTAATATATCCGTTAGTTTCAAAAATAATTTTCGTTTTACCCCCCCCCCCAACGTTAATATATCCGTTACTAACGGCTAGTTGAGTAAAAAAAAAAAAAAAAAACTTTCATATTCACAATGGATCCGAATCAAAATCACCAAGAAAAAAGGAGTTTGTCCGATGTAGATGATGAAACTTACATGGAGTTTATGATAGCCGCGTACGAATATCATCAATATTTGGAACAAGCAACAACAGCTCCACCATGCCTCCAGCGTACCATGGTCCACCGTGAACGTGAGATTGCCGAAGAACGTTTGTGTAACGACTACTTTTATCAAGGGTGTAAGTATATGCATCGGAATTTTCGAAGAAGGTTTCGTATGAGCCGGAAACTATTTCTATAAATAGTCGAAGGTATTGAATCTTATTATTCCGATCCTCTTCCAAATCATTTTAAATTCTTTAACAAAGGACTCGATTGTACGGGTCGAACTAGTCTTAGTGTACTTATGCGGTGTATATCTGCCATACGCCAATTGGCATACGGCAGCTCACTCTATGCGTTTGATGAGTATTTGCAAATGAGTAAGTGTACTTCACGTGATTGTCTTGATAATTTTAACAAGTGCGTTATGGATTTGTTTATGCCGGAGTATTTAAGAAAACCAACATGGTTCGACATTCAAAGTATTTACGAAAAACATGAGCGTGAACATGGTTTTTCGGGAATGCTTGGTAGCATTCATTGCACGCACTGGGAGTGGAAAAATTTCCCGGTTGCGTGGCAAGGGCAATATGGTAGAGGTTTTAAAAAATACCCAACAATAATGCTTGAAGCTGTTGCTTCGCAAGATTTATGGATTGGCATGCATTTTTTGGGATGACGGGGGCAAATAACAATATTAATGTTTTAGATAATTCTCCGTTATTCGACGACATTCTTGTTAACGAAGCCCCAAGAGCACCTTATATGATAAACGGAACCAGGTATGAACAGGGATATTACTTAGCTGACGGAATTTACCCACGGTGGTCAACTTTTGTTAAATCCTTTTCGGCAACAACTGACGAAAAACATGGTTATTTTAAAAGGAAGCAAGAGAGTGCACGAAAGGATGTCGAACGTGCTTTTGGTGTGCTTCAAGGACGTTGGGGTATACTACAACAGCCGGCACGTGCACTGGAAATTATCAAGATACGTAGAATCATGTATACTTGCATTATTTTGCATAACATAATTTAAAAAAATCAAAAGTTTGCACTACGTGATTATAACAAATTGTGGGTGGATCCGACACCACGTTTTAGCCGAGACAAAGGGGTCGACATATGTGATACCCAACGTCGCATATCAAGACAAATACGCGACCAAGAAATGCATACTCAACTCCAACTAGACCTTATGGAACATGTTTGGCAAAAACGTCTTGAACGTCAAGTTGAAGAAGACGATTCCGAGGACGATGAATAAGTATTTGTAATTCGTATGTTTTTAAATTTCATATGTTTTGTATTTTTTTTTGTTGTATTTTTTTTAATTCCGTATTGTAATATGTTTAAGAATTAATGTTATGTTTTTAATAAATGAAGTATTTGTTTTAGTTTAGGGGTTGAATTTGAAAATATTTGATTTAAAGTTGAGTTAAGGTGAGTTATAAGATAACTCAGGGTCATCATACCCTCTGCTCTTAACTACCATTGTTTATCTTTAATTTGAAGTGTGTGTAAAACTCGGGACAAAAATGTAACTTGTAAAACTAAACTATAGTTGTCCTGGACATTTTTATTGAAAAGTGTTATCTTCGTAAAACCTTCACTCTAAAACAGATATGAATCTTACCTAAAGGAGTTCTGGTGCACAACCACTATGTATGAATCCAACAAAATCGACTTCATCATTCGAGAAATGGTGGTGTTGAAGTTGAATTTGGTCTTACATCATTCTGAGAAGCCATTGAAGCCAAATACCTCAAAGCTCTACAAAAGTTTTCACCAAAACCAAAATCACAAAACAATTATTTACCACCATTGGGTATAATTATCTCAAAATCAACCCAACAGGCTTTGAGGAACTCACTGAAGCCTTCATGAAAAACTTCCTTACACACAAATGAAAACTACTCATGGGTCAAATCATTCAGTGGCTCCTTTAAGTTTGACTAAATTAACGCCACTCATGAAATGATTATGTATAACTTAGTCACTAGAGCTTGATGTAGCGGTTGCAACACCTAGTTTTATAACCTCCTAGATAGTGTACCTAATCATTGCAGTGTAGTATGCGTAAGGCTAGGTAGTTGATCGTTCTCTAGGGGAATAGTGAGGTAGGCTTGAAGTGTATAACGATTAAGTCTAAAGGTTGAAGGAAGATTCTTTTTGGTATTTTTATATTTATTAGAAAGCAAGTAAAAATCCGGGTTTTGAGAAGGTTTGCATTTTAAACTCTATTAACCTAAATGCTGAAAATTAAATAGCAATAAAAGTAAAATTAAGGGAACTCTTATGCGGAAAAGTGTATTTACCTAGGATACATTAAAAGGATTATATGTAAAGAAACAACGGCTTTCACAACTGGTCTTCACAGAAATACTGAAGGGTCACACCGGTGCACACTAAACAGAACAGGCAAGTGGAATTGAGAAACGAGTTACGAAATGAAAGAGTAGTGGGAAATGAAAATATCGTATTTGTTGTTAGCATCAACGAAATATAAAAAGAAGTAATGGTCATTCTCATATTAGGAACTTTGTCATAGTGTCGTTAAGTATGTAATAGTTTAAGTTAGTTGGGCATTGGACGTGGTAATCTAATATGTTAAGAGTTATGTTAGTAAGCCTTTTATTATTCACGTAAACCAAGTCCAAGCCCAAGTCCATTAGAAAGCCCATGAGGCGTTTCTCTCTAACTATAAAAGGAACATACCTAGTCATTTGTATGTGTGTTTGTGTATGTATTGTGTGTGTTTCTCTCTCAATAAAAGTTCCATATTCATCTCTCACTCTCTACAAACTAACGCCACACCTACATAACATCAAGTCACCATCTTTACTTCATATTGTGCTATATTATGTGATAAAGTTGGTATATTTAAGGTTCTACAAGTGGTATCAATCGCCAAACAATAATTTAGGAGTGTTGGGAGTTTGTTTATTTCGTATTTTTTAAGCTTTTTTACACGAATTTCTTCAAAAATTCTTACTTTTCTTGTTTTCTTGTGGTTTGAACACTTTTTTGATTACAAACTAGTGTTATAAACTTCTTGTAACAAGAAAGTTTTAATCTTTTTGAAAGATTCAAGCTTTAAAAATTCGTACTTGATTTTGTACTATTTATCGAGAATTTTAAAATTTTCACAAAAATCATCAAGTTTGCAACTTTCTTCAAGCTTTGGTGTTTTTAAGGTTAGAAGTACAAGAATCTTGGAATACAAACTTCATTTGGGTGTGCTTTAAGCAAAATCAAAATTCTGGCAAATTATCGAGAACTTTAAACCCTAATTATCGAGAACTTTTTTGACCACTTTTTGAAAATTTTCTCTAGACGACTTCTTCCGATTTGGTGGATTACTCGGTGTTTCCCTTGCTTGTATAAGTGAGAAAACACTTTGACTCGTGGTATACTCTCTAAATTGTATAATTTAGAAAGTTTTGGTGATAATTTTCGAAATTTCAGAAAAATTTCGAAAACTTTTGGTGAAAAATTATCGAGAATTTTTTATTGAGAATTTTTTATCGAGAATATTTCTGAGTCAAAAAATTTCGAAAATTTTTCTTGGTGAAAAGTTTCGAGAATTTTTTCTAAGATAAAACTTTCGAGAATTCGTGGTTGACTAAGGAAAGTTACCTTCATATAACTCAACTCCTTTATCGTTGGAACGATCCAAAATCAACTTTATCCATCAGAACTTCATCAATGTCTTTCCTCAACAATTTCTTTCCATCTATGGACATGTACTCTCTTGTTCAATTCTTGGCTCCATATCCTAAGACTGAGAAGACGATGACTGAGACCGAGCAAATATTGAATAAGATTGAGCAGCCATTAACTGATAATGAACAAGATGTTAAAGAAAATGAGCTACCAGATTACGTAAGATATCTTGACCTGAGATTTCCAATTACATTCGCTGAGCAAATGAAGTGACCACCATTGACAGAAAAGGCACAAAATGTTGAAGAATCATGTGAACATAAGTCAGATGAACATGAAAATGCATAACCTTCCTATAACACCGACACACCAAAAGAGAAGTTGACTATGCAAGAAACACAAGCTGAGACTCTTGAACCTAGGTACGATCTCTTACACCAACTGATACGGAACTTCCAAAACCAACCTTTTCTCCATATTCTGAGAACGTGAAGCAGAAACAATTGGAAGAGCAACTTGCCTACAAGGCTAGGTTTGATGAACCATTGTTGAGACAAAAGCAACAAGCACTTGAGGTTCTAGCAGAAATGTTTCCAACAGACTTTACTTGGAATCAAGATAAACTGGCAAATGAACAAGTTATTGGGAATCAACATGGATATGCTAAGATTATACAGATGAGGAATCAGATGCAATATGCAGGGCAGTATGTTGGAAATCAAATGGATCAGATTGTTAATCAGAATGTGGTTAATCAAAATGGGAATGATTGTTTTATGACTTCGATTCAGCAACCTACATCTGAAATTCACAGCAGTGATATTGGTAGAAATTACAATGTCAATGCAATGACAAAGGTAGAAAAGATCCAGTACTTGTTGATGCTAGCCAATAAAGAAGAATCGGGAATACCGCTGACTGCTGTGGAAAACGACTTCATAGCTATAACAAGAGTTAACGAGAATTCAACAGATCTCAATGAAACCTACAACTTTATGGCAAATCAACAGGCAACAACATCAAGCAGTGATTCTGATCTTCTTCCTACTTATGACTTAGAACCACTCCATGAGGTACCAATTTATGGTAATGATGCTAATCCGTTTGCTCATGAGAAGCCACATTATGTACCTCCTGAACCTAATTATGATACATATGTGGGGGAGCAAGTTAATAGCAATGTTAACTATGAAACTCCAGATATGGATCATAATGGAGCTCAAGTTGCACAAAATGGTGCTAATGATGAGGAAACCCGTGCTCTCTTTGAATCATTATTGAATAATTGCAGCATTGAAATTGAAAAAGTGATAAAGGTCAATCGCGATGTTAAGGGCGCGAATGAGAAATTGACCGCTGAGCTTGAGAGATACTAGGAAAATGCAAAAAGTTTTCAAACTGACAAAAAACGCGAGTCAGAATTTGAAATTGGTTATAAGAAGTTACTTATTAAAGATAAGGAATTGCAAAACAAATTTGACACTCTTGAAATTAGTTCTTCAAAAATCATTAATTCTTTAAAACAAGAAATTTCTGATTTAACAAACCAACTTTCAAAACAAAAATCAGCTTATACCAATCTTAAAAAAGAACGGGATGAGTTGAAAAAGGACTTTGCAAAGAAAGAAGATAAACTTTTGGAAGAAATCATAGAGTCAGAACACAAGATTGCAAAACTAGAAGACTTAGTGGTTAAGTCGGGTCAGTCAAGTCAAACAATGCATATGATTACTAATCAAACTAATCCGATTTACCATACGAAACATAAAATGGCTCTTGGTAACATAACTCCTTGCAATCTCAAGAAAGCTCAGGAAGAACAGAATGTTTTGTATAATGGTAATGTTATTTACACCAAACATGATCCTCCCGTTGTTCGGGATTCCGTGCAAATGATGGAACTTGTTGAAGAGAGCATAACTAAAATGAAACAAAAGAATCCGGATTTGAAACCAATTGATTACAACAAACTGAACAAACTTTGTGGAATTACTTTTGTTCTACAGAAACAAACATCCGAGTTTTCCAAAAACCGAGGCATCTCAAAACTAGTTTCTAAACCATTAGTTGCTTCCAAATCTCTTTCAAAAATGGAATAGATGTCTTCAAACAACACTTTTAACACAAGTGATTCCAGAAGATATCTTGATGATCTTAAAACCAGAATTAGGCAACTTCAAACACTTTTAGAATCTAAAATGAGACTTAATGAGAACAATTGGAATTCCACAGTTCATTTACAGCTGAAAAAGATTCTTGAACGTGACTTTGCTCCTCCAATTAATATGATTAATGCTCGGGTAATTCATTTTGAGCAAGCATTTTTGAAAGAAATAGTTGACTTCATCAAGGATCACAAATCCTTGGTAAAGCAAGCAAATAAACGTTGTGAAAACATCAAACTTTTGGAAAACCTAAATGATTCTCTCTTTGAAGCAGTTATGTCTACTGATATTATGTCCATCATTTTACAAACATATTCTGTTCAAGACTGAGAGCTGAGACCTCCGCATTTGTTTCAAAATATGAAAATGCTCTTATAAAACTTGAAAAAGAAAATGTGTCATATTTTAAACAACTTGATCGGAAAAGCGAAGAATGCAAATATGACAAACTGTCGTATGAGCGTGCCTTCAAGAATATGAAAGAGCAAAATGATCTTTTGAGGGCTCAGCTTGAAAGTATAAAAGGGAAGGGTGTGGATACTAAGTTTGCAAAACCATCGACTTCGGAGAAACCAAATGTTTCAAAAACAGTTGAAAAACCAAAAATGTCAATTTCTCGATTTGCTCCAAAAGTCGATGAGATTAAGGATTTGACAAAACCAGTTACTCCATAACCCTTGCCCAAGCAAAAGCAAATTGAAAAGATTGTTGAAAAACAAAAACTAGTTGTTGAAAGAAACACAAATGTTCTTGCACATGGCTTTTCTAGGAACAGTACTCCGATTGTGACCAGAAAAACGATTAAAGAATTTGTTGGTTCTAATGACCTGGTCCAAAATCACCATCTAGAAGAAGCTAAGAAAAAGGCACAAATTCGAAAAGATGGAATTTTAGGTATAAAACCTAGTGTGATGAATTCTACAAGATTCCAAAGCACTGCTAGTAGTAGTAAACCATTACCTAGGAACAATCAACAAAAGACTAGGGATTGACTTGCATCTAAGAGTAGTTGCGAAAAAGAAAATGCTATGCACGTAGAAAACAACACTAGAAATGTTGAGTCTCTTTCGAACAAAAAGCAATTTCCAAAAGACTGTAGTGACAAAGTTAAAGTTGCTGTGTTAAGCAAGGATGTTGAATTTGTCTGTCCTACATGTCAAAAATGTGTTTTTTCAGCTAATCAAAATGCATGTATTGCACAATTTATCAAGAAAGGAAAGTCAAGTGTCAGGACACAATCCACTAAGACACCAAATCAAAACAAACCCGTTGATAAGATGCAAGAGGTTAAGAAACCTAATAGGTGGATATCTACATGATGTAGTTTTTCCAAGACTGAGACTTCCGCTACATCTGATAAGAAAACTACGTCTAGATCTTACCTTAGGTGGATTCCTACGGGAAAAGTTTTTAAAACAGTTGGTCTTAGATGGATTCCCACAGGGAAGTTTTTTGATAGTTGGACAAAGACTAATGATAGTGTACATCATCATGATAAGGAAGTAGAAACCACTACAACCATTGATAGCGAACACTCTCAATGTAAGGAAACATATACTTCTAACACTGTTATTTTTGCAAATTCTTCTTCTGTGGATGCAGCTACTTGTGAAAGTGTTGAGGGTTCATACACCCGTTGTGGAAACACTAGTACAGATTTGGCCTTTCGTCACACATATCGTATTTCGAATGGTCACACAACAACATATTTACGTGACTAAATGTACCAGCCTTAAATAAACAGCACACTTGATCCGGCTTGTGTGACAATTTCGTAAAATATATGTCACACATTTGTGTATATATGTGACCAGAGGGTAACTGGGAAATATTTTTCGACATTTTAGTCACTTTTAAATCGGGACGTGTGACAGATACAAATCAGCTTGAAACATTTGTCACACTATAGATATACATATGTGACAAATATATGTCACACAATTGAACAGTGTGACCAAAAAGATATATGGTCACATGAAGTACTTGCGTATGTGGCTAAATTATATAGTCAATGATGACGTATAGTCCGCACTCGGGTCACGAACCCGACCAATGGACGTTACTAATACCCAAGCCCATCACGCGTGGGCTATCATGATAAAGATTGGGGCTTACAAAGGCCCAAATTCGAATATATTATTTATGGTCTTGATATAGGATCTCTTATTTATGGGATAGGGATCAATGGACCGAATAAGGTGGGATACGCCGAAGGGTAAGGAACACGAAACCAACAAGGATTTTGTGTGTATATAAAGGGCATTTCGGCTCTTATTAAGGTATCATCTCACAACCCTAACTCTTCACTAAAACCCTAAAACCGATTACTTACTCTCACACCGGAGGATAGTCGTGGGAGACAATCCCACGGTACGCCTAACGGTGTTTTTTGTTCTCTTAGTGCGCAGGTCTCAGCATCAAGATCCAATTGATACGGGGATAGGAATCCAAACAAGGAACGCCCAACTTTTGTATCAACAGTCAAGTTTGTCACACATTATATAAACGTGACTGTTATTCTTTGTTGAATAGTTAGCCACATATGAATTTGAAATGTGTGACAACTAAAAACTCAGTTTGAAGTGTTAGTCACGAAATGCATTTAAGAGTGACAAATATATGTCACACACTTGAAGAGTGTGATCAAATGTCATATATGATCACACTAAACCATAGAAACATGATTAAGTGTAACTAAAATTCAATACATATGGTCACGTAAGTTAATATGTGTGTCTAAAGTTTAGTGTGTGTTTGTTTGCGAAATTCTAATGTGTATAGCCACACTTAATTGAAGCACGATCATGAGACTATAGGCTTTACAATAGTCACACCATATCACACATGTGTATCTAAATGATGTTTATGGCCACATCATAAGGGTATTATATGTGACCAATACATTCAAAATAGTCACATTGTGAAATATTCATGTGACTATTACCTATAGCAAAATGTGAAGTCAGTTATAATTAACCTTGATATTAGTCACATTGAGTTTTTGTGTGACTAAATTAAAGATGCTATATATATGGTCACATGAAGTATCTATTTAGGTGTCTAAATCATAGAGTCATATTTTGTCACACATTATTTAAATGTAGTCACAAATTGATACATATGGTCACACATTTCTGATAACTTATGTACTTTGTAACCCATATAGGAACAGTGTTACTTGACTTTCTAAAGTCAATTTTCAACTTTAATGAAGTAACATGTTACTAAATTGCCTGCAAGTGCATATACATGATAAATAGAAAATGAAAATAGAATAAAGCTTGCCTGCAAGTAGATAGACTAGTGAAAACTGCAAAATTTTTCATTGCCATAGAAAAGCTTGACTTTTTGGAGTCAAAATCCATTACAATAGGCTAAATTACACAAACAACTATTGTAATACCAGTAGTAACTTAATAATAGCATTAGTAACTTTTGTACAAACAACAGAGTTGTAATCTCACAAAAGGTGAATTATATTACTTACCAAAAGGATTTTTGCAACATAAACAATTACTGATATGGGCATTCCGAAGATCAGATACAAAGAAGAACATACAATTCTTTGTTTAATGAAAACAGAGAAGCTACACCCCTGCTACCTCCTAACACCTTATCTTCTTTTATTCCGTTCTTGCATTTATCTCTCATACTGAGCACGAATTCTTTCAATCAGATCTTTAATTACCTCTGTACTTCCTTCACATATGATCTTTATAGATATCATCACAGCAAGTATATTAGCACTCAAAGGATATTCTTTTCTACAAGCATAAAAACATCAACTCCACCTTGTGTTGATAACTGATGTACATTGCAGCTATCATAAAACTTCCATGAAGTTGAGAGAACATGAATTGGAAAGTTCCAATAGATATCAGCTGGATCAGGTTCATATAACCTGTGTAACTCAACCCACAGCTCTTGCTCTTTCACATCTGGCTTCTTGATTGTTTTGAGTTTTTTTTAACCAACTCCCATAATCTGTCTAAGTCTTCTCTGTCACTTATTCTTATCAATTCCTCAAAACTTTTGTACACTGCTGATCCTCCACCAAGCCTGATTATCTTCCAAGCCTTTCCAAATTTATCTTTTTTAAATCTCCCAGTCTATGATTGGATGTCTAGATTGAATAGGATCAACATATAATGTTTCAGGAACAATCACCATCATCTGATCAAGAGAAGAGCTGTCTTCATTTCTTTGTGAATCATTCTTCTTCTCAGCATGCTTGTCTTCAATGATCTTTTGTTTCTTTGATGGTGTTTCTTCTGCACCCATGGGGATAAACTTTTCTTCAATATATCTCTTGCAGTGGTAGTACAGATGTGCAATTTCGTCATATGACTTTCCCCTGAGTTGATGAGGTTTATAAAAACCTTGATTCTTTAAGTATGTCTTCATTACACTCATGAGCGGAGACTTTGTGGTATTTCTTTTCCTCTTCTGAATTTGACCTTGCTTCATTGACTTACTTAGCTGACTCAAAGCTAATTCTACACCTCTTTCATTTATCAAATCAGCAAGTCTTTGTACTTTGTTATCATGAGTTAAAGTCTTATCTTTGTAAAGTTTTGCAATTCTAGCCTGTAGAACTTCATCCTCATCAACAAAAGCTTGCATTTTTTCTGCATGAGCTCTTTTTTTCTCCTTTTCTTGAAGAATGAATGCTACTTGCTCTTCTATTTCAAATTCAGACACTTTAGATCTCCTTTTCTCATCCATAAAGTTAGCTATTTTAGCTTCATCAACTCTCTTTGCAACCTCTTCAGCAGTAGAAACTTGATTTGTTGTAGCAGCAGAAACATCTTGTACCACCTTAGCCAGTTGTTCAACATTACTAGTAGCAACAGTTTCTCCCAAACTAGTATTAGTCTCCACCATGATCTTTGAAGCTTGTACAATATTTTCACCTGGAAATTCCACTACCTGCTTTTTATTTACATCTTCCAAAACCGCCTCATTACCCTCATTGTCAGCAACTACATAGTCATCATCCATATTATCACCACTATCAATCCCAATATCCATATACACATGGATATCAGCACAAACACCTTCAGCATTTTGTTGTTTCATCCCCTGAGACTCTGCTTTCATTCATCCCCTGTTTGGGAGCATCCTCCAAACTAGCAGCCTTAGAAGAACTCATCCTGTGTGCTGTGCCCACCTTCTTCAAACGTCTGAACTGAGTTTTTCTTGAGCTCTGTTGACCTTCCAAATATCAAAGTCTCTTTTCAACTTTTTGATCTTTTCACCTTGTTTTGTTGTGCGCTTTTAGAGGCCAAGAACATCCTTTTCTAACTGGGTACAATTATCCTTCAAATCCTGTATAAGTTTCATTCTAGCCTCACGAATTCGGCTTGTGTTACCTAGCCCGAGAGATGGATCATTGGAATTGACATTTTGTACATCAGTATCCATCAATTCATGTGTTTCAGATCTACCCTCATCACTTCGGGATGTGCTACCTTCACTGAGAGGTGAATCAACGGCTGTATACTCAGTCTCATGTATGTCACCACTGGCCTGCTCTGCTTCTAAGATAGCAGCAGAAGTGGCGGCCCCTTCCATGACATCCTCACCTTTTTTTGTGGAAGGTTCAACATATATGGAAAAAGTGGTGTAACCCTTCCTGAAAAATCCTTGCCATTATTTTTCAGATTTGAAAATACTTTCTTTTGTAGTGAGGTGGCATAAAAAGTTTCTTTATGTGTCTTAATAGTAGTCAATTAATTTGTTATCAGGCGAAAAGTGTACCGCTTTTAAGGGGTCATTTAAGCCTGAATTCAAGATTATTTGATCAGTTATTCCCTAAATTGTTCCTTTTGTCATTTTAGGTACTTTTGAGGAATAATCTGGAAAATGACGCATTTTGGACGTTTTTGGAGCATAAAAGTGAAGAAAATGGCAAAGTCTCAAATTTCCTTGCTGGGAACAGTACCTGACGGCGTCAAGCCTTTGTACATGACGGTGTCAAGAGTTACAAAAGAGGTGGAAGTGGAAAATACACGTGACGATCCAGAGAGTTTTTAAGCTTAGGACCTGACGACGTCACCAAGGCCGTCAGGATCCAATTACTAGTGACGGCCCAGAGCATTTCTCCACATGACAGCGTCACAAACAGATCTAGGCAATACGATTTTATCAAGGCGTCGAGTTGACGACGTGACGGTCTAACACATGACGCCATCACGATGTAATATCTATATATAGTTTTCCAAATTTCATTCATTTTGGTGCAACTTTGAGGGAATAAACCCTAGTCCGAATTTTATCAGTTTTTCAAGGGTTCCAACCCCTTGATTCTTCCATGTTCAATTGAAGATAAGTATTCATTCAAATCATTCAATATGTCTATGTGTTGTGTGATTATATCTTACGCTTTTCTACTCTTTAACATGCTAGGCTAGATTTTTTGTGTTTGCTTAGATGTAGTGAAACCTAGATGTTAATTATGGGTTGATTGTTTGTTTATAATTGTTGCGGATGATTGTATTCGATGTTAGGCTTAAGAAAACTGGCAGACTTCCATTGGTAACTTGCTTGAACATCTTAAGAAACATGATCGGAGGTGTACTATGATTTTTGGTTGTATTTAATGCGTAGGAGAATTCTAATGATCCCATGTTAGGAGCTTCTAACGGCTCGACATAGGAGTGAAGTAGGATCCTATAGAGTTAGGGAATATTGTACACGGCCCTACGACTAGTATTAAGGAATATGACCCGTCATCCATGCAATTGTAACAAGCTAATCAACCTGTAAAAGATATCTAGGGAGTAATGAAATCTAAGTAAACACAACTTTCCTCATTATTGTTTCCACCACATTAGTATAATAGTTTTATTTTCATTTCTTTTATTTTATTTTGATTGCATCTTTAGATTAATTGGGTTAGTTGGCTAGCAACTAATTCCGCCCACTCCTTCAAAACCCGAGATTTTACTTCCTTTCATAAAAATATAAAAATACAAAAAGAATCATCCCTCACCTCTAGACCTAGTTTAGTAGGCATTCTAATCCTAGCGACACTATTCCTGAGTTGAACGATCAATTCCCCGGTACTTGTCACTATATTATACTACAACAATCAGGTGCACTGCCTGGTGGGGGTTGTAAGCTTCTCAAGATCCCTTGAGAGGTAAAACCTGTTGCGAGGGTGCAATTCCCACGTATCAAGTTTTTGGCACCGCAGCCCGGGGTATAGTTATTGTCTAGGTTAGGATTTGTTTTTATTAGGTCTACCTGCTTGATTCCTTTCTAGTAAGATTTTATTTTTATTTTTTAGATTTTCTTTAGTCTATCTTATTTCTTCGTGTCTTTGTTCGTAACCTTTACCATCCAACATTATGGAAGGTGGTAACATCTTTGAACCCATCAACCCACCACAACAAAACCCACCACTAGCAAACCAACCTCCTAGGCCCTGAACTTTAGGAGAGTATTCCCGTCCTAGTCACCAAAGCTATCGAAACACTATTGAGCTCACTCAAGGAGCCAATGTGTCCCCCTTGCGATCCGACACCATCCGGTTGGTGCAAAGCGGATGTGCATTCCATGGACTTCGTTCTGAAGATCCTAATCAACATCTCAAGGATTTCCTTAAAATCACAGATTCCATAGACCTTGATCTTGTAACTAGAGAGTCGACCCGATTACGCCTATTCCAATTCTCTCTACGTGATCAAGCTAGTCAATGGCTTGAACGTTTACCCGCGAGATCCATCACCTCATGGGATGATCTCACCACTCGATTCCTTGCTCAATTTTTCCCACCGGGGAGAACTACGATGCTTAGAAATGATATCTTGATGTTCCAACAACGTCAAGGTGAAACTTTCTATGAAGCATGGAATCGTTTCAAGGACTTACTCCAAAAAGTCCCGCATCATGGCATAAATCTTTGGCTATTAGTTCAAATCTTCTATGACCATGTCGACTTTCACACCAAACGCACCATTGATCGAGCCGCCGTAGGCAGGTTGCGTGATAAAAATGCAGAGGAATCTTGGGAAATTATTGATGAGCTTGCCTTCGACAATCAAGAGTTATGGGAAGTTACTCATGTTATAAACTCGGCTATCAACGCAATCTCGACACCTGGGGAAACCAATCAAATCTCCGAAGAACTCCTTTGCAAACTTGAGACAAAGGTTGACTGTCTCATGGAAAAACAAAAGAGACCTTTAAGTCCCAGACGGGCAACAGTCAATTCTGTCTCAAATATGATTCTGACACCGTTGCCTGAGTCACCCTCTAGAGAGAATGTCGAAACCTTTCAAAATTATGCTCCACCTTATTCACCTCCTCAAAACCTCAACCCGGAATTCAAAGCTCGAATGCGAGAGTATATGGCAACCCATTCTAAGCAGCTTGCTAAATTCAAGGAAGCTGTTTATAAACAAAAGGAGGAGATAGAAGAGAAAATGAAGGAGATGATGAACCTAGTGGAGGAATACGGAAACCAAAAACCCCCAGAAATGATGTTATTAAGAAAATAAAGTGGTACCCCCACTACCCGATTTGTTACTTCTATCACAATTGTCCACGAGGATAATGAGGAAAAGGAAACCCCTAGTGAACAAACCATTGAGGAACCGCCAAAATCCCAATCACTAGGTTACTACCTAAAACATGATATAAATGAGAATACCATAACAAATTGGATAAATGGTGACGGACGTAACCAATCCTCCAAACATGTTTCAAAGAAGGAGAAAGAGGGGAAAGATGAGTATGATACATTACTTGGGGGACCGGTATTCGAGAAGCTACTTATACAAAAAGTGGCTACTAAGAAGATGGCTTGTGGGAACTTTGAGATACCAGCCAGCATTGGAAAGTTGCAATATCTGAACGCTTTCGCTGATCAAGGATCAGAAGTAAATCTTATGCCCCTAACTATTTACACCCAACTAACCACGGAAATGCCGGCCACCACCCGTGTTAGGCTATCCTTCGCTGGTCAATCTTATGTATACCCTTTGGGAATTGCAGAGGATGTATTGGTCAATGTTGCAGGGTTCATGTATCCCGTCGATTTCATGATCATCGATGATAAAGGAGGTGGGTGCATGCCAATAATCCTTGGAGCACCATTCCTCACCACTGCTAGAGCTGTCATTAGGTATGAAAAATGGGAAATTGAACTTAAGTCAGGAAAAAGAAAGATTAGCTTTCCTATGACCCCACGATGTGTGCAAAAAAGCCTGATGAAAAGAAAACTCGAAAACAACATTAACCCATCGCATAATCATGTTCGAGAAAAAATCCTTGCATGGGAAACAAGAATCAAAAGCTACAAAGAAACTAAGCCTGAGAGAGGCAAATGCTGCAATAAAGTTCATGACAAGTTTGAGTGTAGTCAACTGACGGAGAATCATGTACCATTTGCAGAAGGAGACTTGGTACTCTTAAGGCATTCTAAGATAAAAGTACCTCCCGACAAGCCGACTCCCTGGTGGTGTGGACCATTCACAATTGAAAGCATACGCGAAGATGGGATGGCTACCTTGAGCAGTAAAGGAGGAGGGGAGGTGATTGCAAGTGTCGATCGATTGAAACACCACCACCCCGATAGCGAGGATCATAATTATATGGGATACGTCATCTCGAGAGACGAGGTCACGTGATAGCCCATGACCTTGAGTCTAGCTACAAGACTCGTTAATAAAGAAAAGCGCTTCTTGGGAGGCAACCCATATTTTGTGTGTTTTTATTTGTTTGATTTTTAATTGTTTGATTGTTATTTGTTTCAGTATGCATGCTTTATTTTTATTGTTGGTAGATCATGTTTCAAACTAAAATTGTGAAAATGCTTTATTTTGTCGTTTAACTTCATCTTAACTTCATATAAAGGTATTTTGCAAAAGCTAAGTATAAGGGGGAAACCCCAAATTTGTTTCTAAGAACGAAAATGATCTTGATTCGTCACAATATTAAATGAACATGTATATTAGTATTTGTTAGATTCAAATGCTTGTATCGAGTCATAATGATGTTTTGCAGGATTTTCCAGGAAGTAGGACATAAGTTTTTCCAGAAATTCTCCGGAAACTTAACATAAAGATTTCTGCAGGTAACTTCTGACGGCGTCAGGGCTTAACTCCTGACGGCGTCACGTGTAAATTCTGGAAATTTTGCTAGTTTTGTTTTTCTAACGGAGTCTTAAAGTTTTTGTTAATTCTTTAGTTTTATAAACTCCAGGAAATCTGCAAACATTGATTCCACAAGCATTATATCTTAAATTGCTTTCTAGGATTTGTTAGTGTATATAGATTTTCGCTGATTTTACGCGAGGTTGCCTTAATTGTTTTCTCAGGTTTAACAGGTTATATATGACAAGAAGACGATTTAAATTTCTGGAAGGGAAGCTTTGAACGTTCATTTTCTTAGAGGAAGATCTAACCTTGTTAACACACTATCCACACCGAACGAATCAGGGGAGTATTTGTTTTTCATTCTTTTACCTATTTTACTTTTACATTCTTTAATTGAACATTGGGGACAATGTTCATCCTAAGTGTAAGGGGAGGGTAAATAATGATACCTTATAGGATACTATTGCACTTGAGTTTGTTTATTTGATGGTAGGTGTGTAATAAAATTAAGAGAAATACTTGTTAGTGTAATTTTAGCTCCAAATTTAAATTTTTTTACAACATTTAGGAGTGAAACTTTAACCTTAACAAGCGTCTCATGTATAGGAGTTGTATGACTAGCACAAAATCGTACCATTCAGAAAAATTTTCCACTCAAATATGTGAGGTTCGCCTTTAGATTTGATAGGAAAAGCATTCATTATTAGTGCTTATGAGTGTACCGGTAGCATTTAGATTCTAGAACTTGCGTTAGTGATGCATCCCGAGACCGCTAGTGAGACTACATTCGTGTAGTAGGATTTACTACATGATAAGAGGGATTAGGATCACCCTTGTGTTAAACCCGTATCATAATTACTTGACCAATTAAGTCATATTACTTGACTAGTAAAGTCAATTAATTTTCCCCACACCTTAGCGTTGTACTCATTTTTAGTACATGAAACCCCTAGTACACCCCTCCGAGCCTATCTTTTCGTTTCTAACTTTAAGCATTTTACTTAAAGGAAGAATTTGTTACAACCCACCCAAATGTGCAACCAAATCGCCTTAGCCTTCCTTGTATGCACTCATCTTTAGTGCATTATTGTTACATGTTTAAACCCTTAGTTAATTATCTAATTGATTACATGGTTGCTAAGTCGAGTCATATCTTGTACATATTGTTTTGGGACGATTAGGACTCATGGGTAAAGTACTTGTGTTATGGAGTAATGGGGAAGAACATCATATTACCCCCATATGTGCATTAATCTTAAAAAGTACTCCAAGTGTTTTGATTATCTTGATTCGAGTCATTAGATTAGTTTATTGTAAAGTATGTAAAAATTCAAGTGTAAGGGGAATGTACATTCCTTATGATGTATTATTTTGGATGGTAGGATAAGAGTGTATGCAAAAAAAAAAAAAATAAAAAAAAAAATAAAAAAAATAACGGACTACCATCCCGTTTCATTCTATGTTTGTTTCATGTTTTTGTTATTTTTGATTTATTAGCTTAAGTTGAGTCGAGTCTTGGCCTAGCAACGCCATATTGTATGTGTAATTAACCAAGATGATTAACTCGCCACCAGTAAATATTGCCTTTATCCAACAAAACCATGTTTTCCATATCCCTACACCTAACGTTATAACCCTTTAAAAGACCTCTTTGATAGTTTATCCTAGGTGCTTACCCCAAGTGGTGGAGGTTTGATCCTTTCCTAAGCCTATGGTAATCTATTTGCTATGACAGGTAGTGGAGATGTTTTCCATTTCCATATTGTGATATATACTTTATTACACCCGAGAGATGTGAGTATCTAAACACTATTTGTGAGGTGCTAGTGTATGACCTCCGTGCTCGTCTTTGGTTTTTAGTGGAACAATTATTTGTTGTAATTACTTTTATATTAGTGTTAAATGACCCCTAACTTGTATTTTGATTATAATAAAAGCGCATTTGCTTGAGGACAAGCAAATCTCAAGTGTAAGGGTATTTGATGAGGCGAAAAGTGTACCGCTTTTAAGGGGTCATTTAAGCCCGAATTCGAGATTATTTGATCAATTATTGCCCTAAATCGTTCCTTTTGTCATTTTAGGTACTTTTGAGGAAGAATCTTGGAAAGGAAGCATTTTGGACGTTTTTGGAGCATAAAAGTGAAGAAAACGGCAAAGTCTCAAATTTTCTTGCAGGGAACAGTACCTAACGGCGTCAAGCCTTTGTACATGACGGCGTCAAGAGTTACAAAAGAGGTGGAAGTGGAAAATACACATGACGATCTAGGGAGTTTTTAAGCTTAGGACCTGACGGCGTTACCAAGGCCGTCAGGATCCAATTACTAGTGACGGCCCAGAGCATTTCTCCACATGACGGCGTCACAAACAGATCTAGGCAATACGATTTTATCAATGCAGCGAGTTGACGGCATCACGGTCTAACACATGACGCCGTCACGATGTAATATCTATATATAGTTTTCCAAATTTCATTCATTAGGGTGCAACTTTGAGGGAATAAACCCAAGTCCGAATTTTATCAGTTTTTCAAGGGTTCCAACTCCTTTATTCTTCCATGTTCAATTGAAGATAAGTATTCACTCAAATCATTCAATATGTCTATGTGTTGTGTGATTATATCTTACGCTTTTCTTCTCTTTAACATGCTAGGCTAGATTTTTTGTGTTTGCTTAGATGTAGTGAAACCTAGATGTTAATTATGGGTTGATTGTTTGTTTATGATTGTTACGGATGATTGTATTCGATGTTAGGCTTAAGAAAACTGGCAGACTTCCATTGGTAACTTGCTTGAACGTCTTAAGAAACATGATCGGAGGTGTACTACGATTTTTGGTTGTATTTAATGCGTAGGAGAATTCTAATGATCCCATGTTAGGAGCTTCTAACGGCTCGACATAGGAGTGAAGTAGGATCCTATAGAGTTAGGAAATATTGTACACGGCCCTACGACTAGTATAAAGGAATATGACCTGTCATCCATGCAATTGTAACAAGCTAATCAACCTGTAAAAGATATCTAGGGAGTAATGAAATCTAAGTAAACACAACTTTCCTCATTATTGTTTCCACAACATTAGTATAATAGTTTTATTTTCATTTCTTTTATTTTATTTTGATTGCATCTTTAGATTAATTGGGTTAGTTGGCTAGCAACTAATTCCACCCACTCCTTCAAAACCCGAGATTTTACTTCCTTTCATAAAAATATAAAAATACAAAAAGAATCATCCCTCACCTCTAGACCTAGTTTAGTTGGCATTCTAATCCTAGCGACACTATTCCTGAGTTGAACGATCAATCCCCCGGTACTTGTCACTATACTATACTACAACGATCAGTTACACTGCCTGGTGGGGGTTGTAAGCTTCTTAAGATCCCTTGAGAGGTAAAACCTGTTGCGAGGGTGCAATTCCCACGTATCAATTTGGAATAATAAGCTGGAAAAACCTTGGATATAATAAAGAGTTACCATCATCATCCAAGGTCTTGATCATACCCTGCAAAATCATTTTTGAAAAATTAAAAGGTTTTCTTTTACTAAGGCATATCACAGCTGATGCCATGGTAGTACCAAACTCATTCAAACCTGTTGTTTTAGGACTCTAACAGTGTAAGAGAGTATGAATCAAGAATTTCCACTAAGATGAGAAGAGACCTTTGTGAAATTTAATTTATTATTCTTCTTCTCATACCCCATTTTTTTCAAACCTTTGAAAATGGCGGCATTTTCAAGACACACAATCACTTCATTATCTGGTAGGTTAAGAGATTCCCTAATAGATGACTCAGTTATGAGTATATCTTGGCCATCTACCTTAGCCTTAATATGTTTTCCTTCATTACAAGTTATGACCTTAGCAGTAGCCCAAAACTGCTTAATAAAAGAAATGCATATAGGAGGATTCACAGTTAATGCATACCTAATAGGGGTAGCATTCAAGAAATCGATTATCTGTGTGAATCCTTCAGAACCATCTGGTTTCTTCAAAAAAGCGACCATGTTGTGTCTGTCAACAAATGTGCGTTTTGATTCAATTAGCAACACCATCTTGAATTAGGGTTTTGTAATTTGGGGATTTTGAAAATGATTGATAAAAGATGTTAGTGTTTGTGATTATAGAGAAATTATGTGTGCGTGAAACTGAATTATCGATTTGATTGGGGATTTAAACTGTTATGTGTAAATGTTACCAATCCACCCCTGCACTCTCAGGTCTAGCAGTACAAACCCAGCTGCAGTAACGTTTTCATAGCAGCAGATTTTTTTTAGTGCAAAGGGTGAATCATTATATTAATATCAACAAGTAATGAGAAAATTGAGCAATGACAAAAGTACGGGAATTAAGATTAAATATTTTCCATTAAAACTTAAAAAGAAAAATTACAAAATAATGTACAAAACCAGCTGTAGTAACGTTTTCTTAGCAGTAGAATCTTTTTATAGTGCAAAGGGTGAATCATTATATTAATATCAACAAGTAATGAGAAAATTGAGCAATGACAAAAGTACTTGAATTAAGATTAAACATTTTCCATTAAAACTTGAAATGAAAAATTACAAAATACTGGAAATAAAAGTTACACATTCCAAAAATCTACTAATCTAATTTTGGAGATTTCTCCGGGTCAAATGCCACATGTGCATCTTCGTAATCCAACCCATCAAACTCCACATCAGACAAATCATCATCATCCAATGTCTTGTACGCCTTGGGATGTTGTTTGAGAGATGGTTTTTTTGTTGCTTTGTATTCCTTTTTATCCTCAGCATGTTGTTTGATAGATTGTGTTTTTCCTGCTTTCTTTCTTTCAGCAGCCCACCAATTGTACCACGCATTTCCATCCAATTAAATTTTTTTTACACTTTTTGCCGCTTTCTTTTTTGAAGTAGACCTGCTTGAACCTTCCCCTTCAACCCATTATGCTGATCTCTTGTTGTTTGCAGACATTGTTTATGAATACTTCTTGCAGGTTTTTGTTTAGAGATTTGATAAACTAGGATTTGTGATTTGAGGTACACATGGAAACGAGTATAAAAAGGGGATATAGGAAAACCAAAAGACCTATGTTGAATGCAGGAAAGGATTGATGTTTCCCACATGTGGCTTGAACCTTTTCAAAATCTTCAGGCCAATCATGATCCATTGGGACGAGCGTTTGCCAGGGATCAATGCTTATAACTCTTGACAGAACTATATACGTATTAGTCGCCAACAAAGACTAGCCACAATGGAACATGATTGACTTGAAGAAATATACAAAATTTCATGATTGACCTGACTCAAATATCCCTTTGGAAAGTAGTCTGACCATGGATTTGCTGCAAAAAAATAAAAAAATATATTAAAATTTTAAAAAATATAGTGTAAATGAAATAAAAGATAATGTTGCAATTCAGGGTGTGTTTGAAACAACCTTTGTTCTTGGAACTCCAATGGCCACATTACTTGGTGGATGGTTGGTTTTAGATCATAAAAAAGAATGGAATACAATAAACCAACATACGTAACCCTTCTAAGTTCCCGCTACTGCTCGCTTTTTCGTTTCAACTCCCTTTGAGCAAAGGACTGCACCAGCCGCATTGCTAGATTGTTGAAAAAACAAAGCAAACAGTATGGGAACTTAGAATGGAAAGGTATGTTGAAATTCCAGACTCAAAGTAATACAAACAATCTACAAATGTTGAGTAAAGAATAGAGTATAAGTAACATCACTCATCTTGAATGCGATAATGAACTAGTGTGGCTTGTCATGAACAATACACGCTTTATCATTATCGCATTGAAGACGTCTCAATTATCAGGCCAGATCCATCTAACGTTGCAGAAAGGTTCCATTGCTTTGTTTTTTGGACACCGTCTAATAACGGTAGTGTGCTTGATCTTGATCACGCTTTGACACTTTCAAGAATGTATCTTATTGAAACAGCCAAAACTGCTGATCAAGATCAACCACACAAACGGTAGTAGACGTTTTCCAAATTAAGCAAGGGAACCAATCTACAACGTTAGATAGATCTTGCCTGATAATTGAGCTTTAAGTTATTAGAAAACAGATTCTTACTATCATTTATATTGCTCCCTTAGATGTGACGAACATACATATTAATTATGTAGATTCTACGACATTAGAGAGCTAATCGTGCATGAATGACAAGTTGAACATATACTTGATAATTGTTTATGTATTTTGGCAAAGAGCAAAGATGAATCAGTAATGGATGAAACACCAGAACAAGTTTATGTTCATACTTGAAAGTGGTGTCTTTTCATCCATCACTGATACTTCTTCCATCTTTGATACTTGGATGTTTTAGCCTAAATATTCGCACACACATCCGCCATTTTTTTCCTTATTCTCTCAATACGAATGCAACATAAGTCTTATAACAGATAGTCAACCTAAGCCTAAGATAAAATAGCCCTAAGGGAATGCCAACTCCCGAAAACAGCCATAAACCCTAACAATAAAAAACACGATATACAGATACATATTAAGGTTTCCAAGGCATAAAAACTTGAAAATTCTTTCTCAAGCATCGAACCCGAATTATTATTTACAACTTATACTTGATAATTTTTTCTGTATTTTGACAAAGAGCAAAGATGAATCAATAATGGATGAACAACACCAGAACAAGTTTATGTTCATACTTGAAAGTGGTGTCTTTTCATCCATCATTGATACTTCTTCCATCTTTGATACTTGGATGTTTTAGCCTAAATATTCGCACTAAAACTAAAAAACAACCATAAACCCTAACAATAAAAAACACAATATACAGATACATAAACCCTAACACAAAATAACCCTAATTAAATAAACACAAACAATGAAAAAATCAGATAAACCAAAAAAACAACTAAATAATCAGATAAACCAAATCATCTGTCAAACTTAGGGTCATTATAGAAGCCATCTATGTATGTTACCATATGCTTTCGATCTAAGTATGTTAGGGTGGAGTAGTGAGAGAGAGAGAAAGAAAGAACAAGGCATACAGCTGTGTGAGTGTGAGATAGAAAGAGTATTAAGTATATGTTGGAGTGTGTGAAGTGTATTTGATAAGCTTTGTATATATATTATATATTATAAGTGAAGTGTGTTTGATAAGCTTTGCATATATTATTGATGAAGCAAAAAGTGTACCGCTTTTGGGGGGTCATTTAAGGCCAAAGTCGAGATTATTTGATCAAATATTGCCTTAAATCGTTCCTTTTGTCATTTTAGGTACTTTTGAGAGGAATTTTACAAAAGGAAGCATTTTGGACGTATTTTAAGCGAAAAAGTGTAGAAAACGACAAAGTCTCAAAAGCATGCTGGAAATTGCCTTTGACGGCGTCACAAGTTGTTAGTGACGGCGTCATGAGTTGACAAAAGGGTGGATAAATCAAATACACGTGACGCGCCAGAATGTTTTATGAAGGGGGTTTGACGGCGTCATGTATAAAAATTCCAAGGCCATCAAGAGTTATCATAAAGAGTGACGGCCCAGAACCCATATAGAGTAACGGCGTCAGAAGTGGATCTAGGCAATACGAGTTTAATTTGGCGGCAAGTTGACGGCGTCAGACTTAACTCTTGACGCCGTCAGATTGTAAAATCTATATACACTTTTCTAGTTTTCATTCATTGTGTGCAAGTTTGAGGGAATAAAACTCTAGACGAATTTTCCAGCTATTTGAAGGGTTTCAACCCTTTGTTTCTTCCATGTTCAATTGAAGATAAGTACTTTACCAAATCATTCAATATGTCTATGTGTTGTTTGATTATATCTTACGCTTGTGTTCTTTTTAACATGCTAGGCTAGGTTTCCTTCGTGTTTGCTTAGATGTAATGAAACCTAGATGTTAATTATTGGTTGATGGTTTGTTTATAATTGTTGTGGATGAGTGAATTCAATGTTAGGCTTAAGAAAACTGGCAGACTTCCAATTGGTAACTTGCTTGAACGTCTTAAGAAACATGATCGGGGGTGTACTACGATTATTTGGTTATATTTAATGCATAGGTAAATTCCAGGGATACCATGTTAGGATCTTTTAGTCGGCTCGACATAGGATTGAGGTTGAAGCCTATAGAGTTAGGGAAGATCGTACACAGCTCTACGACTAGTATAAAGGAATATAACCTGTCATCCATGCAATTGTAACAAGCTAATCAACCTGTAAAAGATATCTAGGGAGTAATGAAATCTAAGTAAACACACTTTCTCTCATTATTGATTACACCACATTTAGTTTAAGTTTATTTTATTTTATTTTGATTGCATCTTTAGTTAATTGGGTTAGTTGATTAGCAACTAATTCCGCCCACTCCTTCAAAACCCGAGATTTTACTTGCTTTCTTTAAAATATAAAAATACAAAAAGAATCATCCCTCACCCTAGACCTAGTTTAGTAGAATTTTAACCCTAGAGAACACTATTCCTAGAGTTGAACGATCAATCCTCTGGTACTTGTCACTATACTTTACTATAACGAACATGTACACTGCCTGGTGGGGATTGCAAGCTTCTCAAGATCCCTTGAGAGGTAAAATCTTTTGCGAGGGCGCATTTCCACGCATAAATTATATATTACTAGCGGGGCACACGCGCATTGCGGCGGCAGGTACCCTGTAATTAAAGTTTTTGGCGAACAATGTTGCTCTATTAGTATTTATTTACGATAAAAATTACTTTACATATAGCGAAAATATTTTTAGATGCATGATAAACTGTTGAAGTTATGAGAAAATGATATATTATCTGAGTGACCAAGTCCATTTATAAAAAAAATTATGCATAAAATGTCTTACAAATTTTATGAAGAGAGTGTTTAGCAGCTTGATTTGTTTGTACATTGTGGTTTATAAATGATACTTTTAATTGAAAAGGTGTTTTAAATGTTATATATATTAATTATAAGTGTTGACCAGTCAATGTGTGTAGGTGCTAATGCTTAAATTGATTGTACATACAGCTTAATTTGTTGTATTTACTTAAAATGTATAAATGGAAATCTTAAAAAATTGGAAGAGAGAGAGAGTCAAAGATGCTTTATAAGATGTATAGATAAGTTTAAAAATGATTAAAAGTATAAAAACTAAAAGTATTAAAAGTTTAAAAACTAAAAGTGTTAAAGGTACGTACATTTGTATTTTAGTGTATTTTGTATTTAAAAAATTGCCCAAAGAGTACATATGACAAGATGCAAGGTTTTCAAGATCGGGATCGGATCCTACCCAGGATCTTTTTCGTCTTTGCAAGATCGTGATCGTATGATCGGATCGGGATCGTAAGATCCTACTAGCTATAATGTCATTTTCTTAATAGTTTTTGTAATATATTATACAAATTAACAAATTATTATATATCATAGACACAAAATTATATGAATGTTTCATCGAAATGTTGTCCTAAATTATGGTTATGAAATGTTATTGTTTAGGTTGAATTTTATTTTAGTTTAGGTCTACTCATTAGATTCATATCTAGTGAGATTTTTTATTTTCTTTTTATAGGTTTTCTTTAGTCTAGTTATCTTTCTTCTTGTTTCTGATTGTTAGCACTCTCGATGGATAACCGTAACATTGATCGTTTGGTTCCTCGATGCATGAGAATGGCCCTTTTTATTACTCGTATTCCGAAGAGGACTTAGGTGATGGTGATGTTATTGATGAGGTTAGGAGAGAAGAGGAAGTTGATCCTCTTAAGTATGTTGACCCTAGGAAAAGAATTGAAAAGGACAGTCTCTTTAACATGCAGTTTCCTTGTAAAATCGGATACATGAACTTTCATGCCTACCTTAACTCATTAGTACTTGTTTGAGTCAAATGCGTGTATCGAGTCACAATGAATGTTTTGCAGGATTTTTAGGAATGAAAACATATTTTATATTACTTACAAGCTCGAGAACTCAACAATAACTCGAGTCGAACTTATATAAGGTTGAGCTCAACTCATTAAACATTTCGGTGAGTTCATTTGATAGGTTTTCAATCTGTAAAATTTTAATATCGTGCTCAAGATCCTGCCCCTTAATTTTCCCCAAAATTTCAATCTCCCGCTCAAGATACCGGCCCTTTTTCCCCCAAAATCAAAACCCAGACACTAGTCAGATCTATCTTCTCTCTATTCATATCTTCTCCTTCTCTCTCGAACCCGACACGCACCACCGCCACAACGTATCCAGGGACCTCCCGATCATGTTATCTGGGATCGAGAAAGTTTGAACTCGGCTTGAGCTTGACTCGAAAAGCTCTATTTATCTGTAAATATGTGTTTTCTTACACAAATTAAAATTGAAATATAACCTAAGAATTGAATTCGATTCGACTTCAGCTCGAAAAGCTTGATACATTCATCAATAAGTATTTTGCACTTAGTACACTTACATATTAAAAAAAAAACACATATTTTATATCACTTACAAGCTCGAGAACTCAACAATAACTCGAGTCCAACTTATATAAGGTTGAGCTCAACTCATTAAACATTTCGAGCTCATTTGATAGGCTTTCAATCTCCAAAATCTCCAAAATTTTAATATAGCGGTCAATATCCCGCCCCTTAATTTTTCCCAAAATTTTAATTTCCCGCTCACTCCCACCCCCTTTAACCTAAAATCAAAACACTAATTAACACTAGTCAGCAGATATATGTTCTCTCTATTATTCATCTCTTCTCCTTCTCTCTAGAACCGACTCACACACCACCGCCACACTTCACCACCTTATCTCGCAGTCGTTCCACCAACCATCGCTCCTCTACGCCATCATCGTCATCAAGACAAGAGAACTGTATGGGAGAGTTTGTTTGCTTCGGTTGTTTGGTTCGAGATAACCACCACATCCACAACCATCACAGTCAAGCCACCATTACCCTCATCTCACCTATCCTACTCTGTTCAAGGGTTTGCTCAAACACATATTTAATTTATATTTTCATGAATGTGTAATCGAATATAAAACTGTGGAAAACTAGAAGGGGGGGGGGGTTGAATAGTTTTACGTCAATTTATATTTTAAAAACTTTGTTTGATAAAAACTTCGATTCTTATTTATGTGAATTTCAACACTTGCACAACTCAAACAATTTAATCTAACTAACTAAATAAATATAACGTAAATATGAAAGTAATGAAAAGATAGAGATAGAGAGATCAAACCACAACACACGATATTTATAGTGGTTCGGCTACGAAGCACCTCTTCACCCTACTCCACTCCTCGAGTCAACTACTCGAGAGTTTTCTTCACTATGTCAACAAACTCCCTTTTTGGCGGAGACACCTTACACAACTTTCGCTTACACCAATTAACGACACAAAGCTAGATGTCGAGTCCTAATAGTAGCTAGAACCAATCTCACACCACTACACGCCTTCTTCACAACTTATACACACCACTACTACACAACTACACACTACTACTTCACAACTACACACTACTTCTACTTCACACCACAACTACTTCAATACTAGATTTACAAACCCACCTAGATCTACCAATTACAATCACTACACAACTTTACAATAACTACAAGGTACACAACTAATCTTCAATACTTCTTGATTTGAGATGAAAGGAGTATTCTTTTCTTGCACTTTGAATGAGGATGGATAGTATCACTTGAAAACAAGAACTAATATGTTTATGATCAAAGGTTTTAGGAAGATGATTTGAGAGAATTAGAACAGAAAGTTTTAGTGCAAAAGGTGAGGAAAAAATTCAGATTTGAACCAGTATTTATAGGCAAAGAAATCTGACACATGAGCGTATGCCGACCCCCTTAAAATTAAGGGGGCCGCCCATAGTAACGACCAGATCTTTTTGTCTTTTCTGGGGAAAGTTTATTTGGTGAAAATTTAACTGAATTTGGTTAAAAATTTGAATTCATTTAATTATTATGAAATAAACATTTTCCTTTAATTACCAAAATTATTTTTCATAAATATATAAAATATTTATACCATTTTATATAATTTGTAATTAGTAAATAAACCTTCATTTGATCATAAAATGTATTTGGCACTTGTTTATTCATACCTTAAGTGAATTAGTTGGATATAATGATATTTTGTCACTAAATACTTATTTACTTAATGCTTTTAAATTTAATGATTTTACATTTTGTGATCGTCAAAACATAGGGGTATCGAGATATATTAATAACGTTTTTACGCATTATTTATATCAACAAAAACGATTTATATTGATTTTCGTGGATTAAAATTAGCCTGAAACATGTTTTTGATTATAAATTCGTGTGGTGATAATCGTTGCAGGTAGACTTATTAAGCTGGCATAGTTTTCCTGTTTATTGGAATGGAGATAATCGACGTGTTCTAAGAGGCCACTGTTTGGCTCTTAAAGGGAGTCTTACTTGGTTTCTACTCCGGGAGGATGTTGCTGAACAGTTGGAGTTTGCTTATCGCAGTTGCGTAAGTTATCTATCAAAAGATTAACATAACACTTGTTATATAGGAAATTAACTCAAATATGGTTGCTTTTTGTGAAACTGTTTCATTTGTACCAAATGTTAGTGATTTGCTTGCTTGGTAATGTGTTTGACATTTATTCGTTCCAGGTTTGGCACTGCAGAACATTTTAACCAATTGTATATTATTTGTTGCCCGAGTTGATATGCAACCCGTATATTTGTTTTTTGACGCTAAACTTATACTTGGGACATCTAATGTTGTCGTCTTTTATGTTAGCATTAATCACGTTACTTGTTTCTTGCAGGGGCTACATGTTATTTTCACGGGTGAGGATGATACATGGGATGCCTGGCTAAAAATTCCCTCAGCTGGATTTTCTGGCACACTTCATTTTCGAGGCGTGGGTATGCTCCATCTCAGTCACCAAAGCCAACCCATGTATATTTTTACTGTTTCATGGTTGGCAGATCTTATATTATGCAGCGTTATTAGTGCCTTGGTTTCTTACATTTCTCATATTTTTTTTGCAGAAAGAAACTGCCATTAGACTCAGATGTAAGCCACTTTTTATGTTGTTAACAATTTTATTTTCTAATGTAACACCATTGTATTTCTTAATTTATATTGCAGGTGACCACTCCAATGGCCATTGAAACTTTGGAAAACGTACCAGTAATGGAAACAGTGGTAAGTAATAAAACATCCACCTTTGATTTTTTTAGTTTTACATACATGACTAATGTACCGTGCATTATATATACATATAGGAACCTGTTAAAACTATCGGACATACGAAAACGCTTAAGCCGCGACAAACCGGTTCTACAGGTTACACCACCAACTATGATACCAAATATTGGTGAACAAAATACTGGACTAAAATTAGTACCAACGAAGCAAAAACATTTGGTCTCTAGTGAATCCTTGCAAAAGCAAGCTAAGGCGGCGAAGAGTCAACAGGTTTTAACTTATGATAGTTGAGAATTTGATTATATACTACATTACAATTTTATATATATTTGCTTCATTTATATACATTCGATTTTTATTGAATTTGAAATACAATTGTATATATATTTGCTTCATTTATATACATTCTGTTACATATATATATATATATATATATATATATATATATATATATATATATATATATATATATATATATATATATATATATATATATATATATATATATATATATACTAGCAGTAGTAACTCGGCTCCAGCAGTACTAACGTGGTACTAGTAGTAACTCTCCTATCATGTTTGTGCAGATAGTTGAACCAGTGGCTCATCTAGTTCTGTTATGTTGTGAGCTTTGACATGTTCTAGTTCTGCTCTCATCCTGATGTGTTGATATGCAGCAGCCTACATTTTCAAGGCTTTTATATCCAGATGATGAGATTAGATCAATTGGAGAAAAACTTGTAAGTTTAACTGCAAATTTTATTATTATGTTCATTGTTTTGGATTAAAAGTCTTCATGATGTTGTTCGAAGTACCGCTGATCATGTTTGTGTTAATATTGCTTAGATGGATTTAGTGCAGCTCATGAACTTCAAAGAAAATGTGCCAAGTATTTACTACTGCTAGTACAAAAGTTACTACTGCTAGTGAAAGTTGGTACTGCTCAGAGATTAAGACCGCTCGAAGTTGCTAGTTGCTTATGGAAAAGATTATAGATACTTAAGAAACTATTGTAAGCCGACTAGGACTCCTTGGTGTATAAAAGGATGTCCAATTTTATATTTTGTTCAGTTATATACATTTCAATTTTATTGTATTTGAATTTGTTTTGATATATATTTGAATTATATATATATATATATATATATATATATATATATATATATATATATATATATATATATATATATATATATATATATATTGATTTTTTAAATGTGACTAAAATATGCATATAGTCACACTTATTAACACTTTTGGTCACTGTTTGCTTAATTCGTTGTGTGACTAAATATTACAAAATGCCACACAAACATAAAATTCATGTGGCCATTGGATTATCAATAGTGACACAAAATACACATTTCTTCACGTTAAACAGCATATGGCCACACTTATTAACACTTTTGGCCACTGTTTCCTAAATTGTATGTGACTATATACTGAAAACAAACATGCTTTGTGTTACTAAATATTACAAAAGGCCACACAAACATAAAATTCACGTGGCCATTGGATGATCAATAGTCACACAAAATACACATTTCTTCAATATAAACAGCATATGGTCACACTTATTAACACTTTTTGCCACTGTTTACTTAATTGTATGTGACTAAATACCCAAAACAAACATGCTTTGTGTGACTAAATATTACAAAAAGGCCACACAAACATAAAATTCATGTGGCCATTGGATGATCAATAGTCACACAAAATACATATTTCTTCACTTTAAACAGCATATGGTCACACTTATTAACACTTTTGGCCACTGTTTGCTTAATGGTATGTGACTAAATACCCAAAACAAACATGCTTTGAGTGACTAAATATTACAAAAGGCCACGCAAACGTAAACTTCATGTGGCCATTGGATGATCAATAGTCACACAAAATACACATTTCTTCACTTTAAACAGCATATGGTCACACTTATTAACACTTTTTGCCACTTTGTGTTAAATTGTATGTGACTAACTCCAAAAAAACAACACCCATTGTGTGACTAAATCATCACAAATGTCACAATTATTGTATATTCATGTGGCCACAGGACGGGAAATAGTCACACTAAATACACATTTACTTGAATATATCATCTCAAATATCACATATATTATATATTTATGTGGCCAAAGGTTGAAAAATAGTTACTCTCAAAAAACATTCGCGTGACTATAAAGTGTTTATGGTCACTGATAATGACTAATCTAACAAAACTTGTGCCTAATTTGTCACACATATTCGGGGTTTTGGTCACTCTTTTTCGATGGAAAAGGCCACGAACTCAACAATGTGACCATATGCCACCTACGGTGGCGAGACCTTTAGTGACACACAACGAAAAAAACGTGTGTGACTATATGCATATCGTCACACATTTTTGGCGTGACCAATACAACTTTTTGTACCAGTGAAAAGAAGAACTCTATGCAAACATCGCATGTGGAAATCCTTACTTAATTCCACTTTTAACTCCACTTTTACTTGTTCAAACTTAATTTTTCTTTCTTCAAATTCTCTTTGTAATTTTTTTTTGAAAAACAAAATACAAAATTTGAAAAACCAACAAAAACAAAATACAAAAATAGAAAATTTCAAAAATCCAAAAACATAAAATCAAAAAATCAAAAAAATATTCTTCTCACGACATGTCTCTTGTATAAATCAATATATTGTATGGTTCTAGAAATGTCATTCAACAATGATACGGATATGTACAGATGCTTGAGCGAGCTTTCTCTATAATTTTTTTCTAAAACATGTCATTTTTCAAAATTTTCTTCTCTAATGGCTTTCGTATACTTTAGTACGAAACCCGGGCTTAAATGATGGCTTCTAGCCATATCAGTTCAGGACCCGTGAATCAAAGAAAGGAAATTGCTTAATCAAACCAAATGTTTTTAATACTTTTTCGAGCACTTATCCTAAAAACGAGAATCAAACCCTTATCTGGCTTGAGTTATCTTCAGAAAAACTTTCAAAATCTTTAAGCTCAAGACCATGATTGTTGATCTAATGTTAAATTAGATTTTCAAAAATATCACATTCTGAGCACCACCTTTTCAAGAATGTTTTATTTAATGCTCTTTATAATTATTATTTTTGTAGAATAAGTATTGTCACTTACCAATTTTGATCGATTATTTGACACGACAGATTTAAGTTTTTAAAAGGGAACGTATTCACTCTCTTTACGTTTCTGTTAATACAAATATCGCCTAAAAACGTTATTTATATTTTACGATCTTCGCTATGTTTTGTTAACGACAAAATGTAAACTTTAGTTTTAAGTAAAACATATTCTTAGTTTTCAAGACTTGCATAAACAAGACTTTTGCTACATTTTACATTTCAATAAACATAACACAAGTTTATTTCTTAAATTAGAAATAGTCGCATCACATTTATGGCAAGTTTTGTCATTATGTATTTATGGCAAGTTATGTGTTTGACTTGCTTTCATGTTGCTTGCAAGTATCATGTTTGACTTACTTTAAGTGATGTGACATTGTTTGGTTGATAGAAGTTATGAGACAAGACCTTGTTTGGTTTGAAGAGTAATTGCAAAAACCTACTGCAGACCCGGCGGTACCCTGGGGGTACACGGGCGGAACCCATTTGAGGGTTCCGCCTGATCCGCCGAGCACACAGTTTGTTGTGCTATAAATACCAAGCCATAACTTGATTTTTTGCTAACCTCTTGAGCACATATTTTACACACACACTGATCCTTTTCTTCTAACCTCTTAACATTGTAAATGTGAAGTTTCCTTTTGTAGCAAAGAAGCTCACAAGGTCGTCTAAAGTTACAAGTTTCCAACACAACGTTGCAAGACTTGGTAGCTTAGTATTGTGTAAACTCGTGTTGTTTACGCGTCATTTGTTTGTGTATATTCTGAAGTGAGTGGTTAGTATTTTAGTCCTCAAAATACAAAGAGTGTTGGGAGTTGTTGTACCCTAGTAAAAGAACTAAACGGGAGTGGTTGTGCCCTTGTAAAAGAACTCGACATTTAGCTTTGTGTCGGTAAAAGTATAAGCGACGTGTAAGGTTTTCTCCGCCGGTGAAAGGAGCTTGTTGACTAGTGAAAGAAACTCTCGATTTGGATACTCGGGGCGTGGACGTAGGGCAAGGAAAAAGAGTCCTTGTAGCCGAACCACGATAAATACTCGTGTTGTGGTTTGATCGTTTCTTTCCTTTACTTGCATGTTATATATATTGTGTTTGTGCATATATCTTTGATCAAACGGAAAGTTTCAAAGCTAACTAAACAAGTTAAAAAGATTTTAAAACGCTAAAACTATTCAACCCCCCTTCTAGTTTTCCACAATTGGCATCAAGAGCTACGTTACTCAAGCTTTTAAAATATATTGTGTTTTAAAACTTGAAACGATCCATGGATTTTGAAAATTACAAAGAAGGGCAATCTATGCAAAGACCACCACTCTTTGAAGCAAATGGTTTTATCTATTGGAAAAACCGTTTTGAAACTTACGTGAAATCTAAAGATATAGATTTATGGTATATAATTGTTGATGGTGATAACGTAGTTACTAACATTAAAGATGATGATCAAAAGAAATTAATAGGTAAAAATAATGAAGCTAAAATGATGCTTTACGACGCTTTGCCCAAGAAAGAATATGAAAGAGTCTTTTTGTGTAAAGCCGCCAAAGATATTTGGCAATCTTTAATTGTCACTCATCAAGGAAATTCACAAGTTAAAGATAAAAAAATTGATCTTCTTGTTCAACAATATGAACAATTTGTTATTACCGAAGATGAGATTATTGATAATGCTTTTGCTAGGTTTAACACTATTATTACTTCACTTAAAGCACTTGATGAATCTTTTTGTAGTAAGAACTTTGTCAGGAAATTTCTTAGAGCACTCCATCCGAAGTGGAGAGCAAAAGTGACGGCAATTGAAGAATCCAAAGATCTTTCTAGCATGTCACTTGATGAGCTTACTGGAAACCTCAAAGTTCATGAAATGGTAATGGAAAAAGATTCGGAACTAGTTAGAGGCAAGAAAGAAAAGGTTAAGTCCATTGCCTTGAAAGCTAGAGTCCAATCAAGTGATGATGAAGAATCTACTTCGGATAGTGATGATGAGGAATATGCTATGGCCGTGAGAGACTTCAAGAAGTTCTTTCGTAGGCGAGGGAAGTTTGTTAGGCAACCCAAAGATGACAAGAAAAACTTCCGGAAAGATCGTGACGATCGAAAAGGAAAAGTTGAAAGAAAATGTTATCAGTGTGGAGACACAAGCCATCTTATAGGAGAATGTCCAAAACCACCCAAGAGCAAACCTCAACAAGCTTTTGTGGGCGGTGCTTGGAGTGACTATGAAGGAGATGATGATGAGCCAAAGAATGATGATATTGCTCTCATTGCTCACAACTCAAATGAGGTACTCTCCGACTCATCTTACTCCTCTATAGATGATGATACTTTACAAAATGAATATAACAAACTTTGTGAACTAAGCTTAAAAATCATAAACAAAAACAAATTTTTGAAAACTAAAAAGGAGTTTTTAGAAAATGAAGTTTATGAATTAAAAGAAAAAGCTAAGAGATTAGAAAAGAGTAAAGGTATTGACACCGCATGCAAATCATGTGAAGAACTTAAACTTGAAGTTGAAAAACTTAAAATTACTCAAAATGATCTTATCAGACAAACCACAAAGTTCAAAAAGTTCGATAAGAGCATTTCATGTGCGGATGAAATAATGAAACTTCAAAAGTCACCGTTTGATAAAACAGGTCTAGGTTTCAGGAAAGTAGAAACCGTTAAGGAACAAACGAAACAAGAAAAGAACACACATGAAACAAACAAAAATGCTACAGCAGCCCGCGGACCAGACGGAACCCAGATTAGGGTTCCGCCCGTTGGCCCCGAGGTTTCCGCCAGGACTGCTGCAGCAGTTACTCCATCCACATCGGATCGTTCTAAATTTGTTAAAGTTACATATAAAAATGGAACCAAACCTGCCTTTAAAACTGGAGTAGGACTTAGTAAAAATGAATTTAGAGCTAAGACTACTCAACCAAGACCTAAGACTCCAATTCCCAAACGCCCCTTTCCAAAGAGCAACTTCAATGCTCGATCAAACTACCAACATGTTTGGAACCAAAACACTCCTGGACATTACCAAACCTCAAATTACATGCCATGGAACCCTTATGCTCTATTTTCATAATTGGGACAAATTAATGGTATGCTTAACCAAAATGGACCCATGAGAAATTGGGGACCAAATGTTTGAGTGTTTTTCGTAAAATAGGTGTGCCTCAAAGTTTGTTTGGATCCGGATGAATGGATCAAGGATAGCGGTTGTTCAAGGCACATGACGGGTAATAAAAGCCTCTTCTCTACATATCACAAATGTGATGGAGGTAATGTTACGTTTGGTAGTAATGCTAAGAGCAAAATCATCGGAAAAGGTACAATCTCTCATGACTCCCTTTCTATAGATGATGTTGCTTATGTTGATAACTTAGGATTTAATCTTCTTAGTATTAGTCAACTTTTTCGTAATAAGTATAATGTCCTCTTTAGTGAAAACGGTAGTAAAATACTTAAAGATGGTATAACCATAGCCAAAGGTGTCCTTAAGAACAACGTATACGTCATGAAGTTGGATTCAACATCTAGAGACAAACTTTGTCTTACCTCATTAGATGAATCTTCAACTTTATGGCATAGACGTTTAGGACACGCTAACATGAGACTAATCCAAAACCTCTCCTCCAAAGACTTAGTTCGAAAACTACCCAAGTTGAAATATGACCAACACTTTTGTGATGCTTGCAAAGTCGGTAAGCAAGTCCATAGTAGCCATAAGGCTAAAAACTTGGTGTCTACGTCTAGGTGTCTAGAACTTTTACATATGGATTTATTTGGTCCATCGGCTATACAAAGTTATGGAGGCAACTTCTATACTTTGGTCATAGTTGATGATTACTCACGTTATACTTGGACTAAGTTTTTGAAAAGTAAAAATGAAGCTTTTGATAAATTTGAGATTCTAAGTAAGAAAATTCAAAATCAAGTAGGATCTAATATTGTGTCTATTAGAACGGATCACGGTCGTGAATTTGATAATGAATTTGAATTTGGAAAATTTTGTGATAATAATGGAATTACTCATAACTTTTCGGCTCCACGTACTCCTCAATTTAATGGTGTAGTAGAACGTAAAAATCGGACATTACAAGATATGAGTAGAACAATGCTTAATGAACAAACTATTCCACAAAAGTTTTGGTGTAATGCCGTTGACACATCAACGTACATTTTAAATCGAGTCCTAATTAGATGATTTTTGAATAAAACACCTTATGAACTTTATAAAGGTAAAAAGCCTACATTAGGATACTTTAGAGTGTTTGGAAGTAAATGCTTCATTCTTAACATCAAGGATTATCTCACCAAATTTGACCCAAAGTCTTATGAAGGTGTATTCCTTGGATATTCACAAAATAGTAAAGCTTACATTGTCTTAAACAAAGAAACCTTAAGAGTCGAGGAATCGTTGAACGTAACATTTGACGAAAGTCCACCTCCCTCTAAGACATCACCTTTGGTAGATGATGACTTAGTTGAAAGCCAAGCAATTGAAAGTCAAGAAATCTTAGATAATGACAAGGAAGATGAACTATTAAACAAAGAACTTGCTAATGTCAAAGAATCTAAAAGTCATCCATTAGATAGTGTCATAGGCAACATTAACGAAAGAACACTAAGATCAAAAGTCCAAAATGAAAGCAACTACTTTTGTTTCGTGTCAACCATTGAACCGAAAAATATTAAAAAAAGCCATTAAAGATGAGTCTTGGGTAATTGCAATGCAAGAAGAATTAAACCAATTTGTTAGGAATGATGTATGGACATTAGTTCCTCAACCAACGAGTCAAACAATAATTGGAATGAAATGGGTCTTTCGTAATAAAATGGATGAAAATGGAATTGTGTCTAGAAACAAAGCTAGGCTAGTAGCACAAGGATATAATCAACAAGAAGGCATCGACTACGATGAAACGTTTGCTCTAGTAGCTAGGCTCGAGTCAATTAGAATCTTACTTGCTTATGCGTGTGCACATAATTTTAAACTTTTTCAAATGGACGTCAAAAGTGCATTTCTAAACGGAGTCATTAATGAAGAAGTGTATGTTGCTCAACCACCGGGCTTCATCGATTTTGAAAAACCTAATTATGTTTACAAACTTAAAAAGGCTCTTTACGGACTTAAGCAAGCTCCAAAAGCATGGTATGATCGACTTAAAACCTTCTTAGTTGACCATAAATACACCATGGGCTTAGTTGATAATACTCTCTTCACTAAGAAGAAAGATTCACATATTATCATAGTCCAAATCTATGTTGATGACATTATATTCGGATCAACTTGTCAAGAATTATGTGTGGATTTCTCAAAAATCATGCATGACGAGTTTGAAATGAGTATGATGGGAGAACTCAACTTTTTCCTAGGACTCCAAATTAAACAACTAGAAGATGGTATCTTCTTTAACCAATCTAAGTACATTAAGGACATGCTTAAGAAATTTGGATTAGAAGATTCGAAACCTATCAAAACTCCCATGTCCACGGAAACTAAACTCACCAAGGATGAGGAAAGTGAATCCGTAGATAGCACTAAGTATAGAGGTATGATTGGTAGTCTACTTTACCTAACGGCTAGTAGACCCGACATTATATTTAGTGTTTGTCTATGTGCTCGTTTTCAAGAAAATCCTAAAACTACCCATCTTGAAGCCGTTAAAAGGATATTTAGGTATATTAAGGGCACTACACATTTAGGTTTATGGTATCCCAAAGGAACGGGAATAGACACCATAGTGTATGCCGACTCGGATCATGCCGGTGACTATGTCGATAGAAAAAGCACAAGTGGTATTTGTACTTTTGTTGGACATTGTCTCACCTCATGGTTCTCGAAGAAGCAAACGGCTCTTGCTATCTCAACAACGGAAGCCGAGTACGTTTCGGCCGGAAAGGCATGTCAACAAGCTCTTTGGATGAAGCAAGCTCTTGTCGACTACGGAATTCAACTCAACGACATCACAATTCTTTGTGACAACAAAGGTGCCATTGATCTCAGCAAAAACCCGGTTCAACATGCTCGTACCAAACATATTGAAATCCGTCATCATTTCCTTCGCGACAACGTTCAAAAAGGAAATATCTCAATTGAGAAAGTTTCTTCCGAAGACAACATAACCGACATTCTCACCAAACCTCTTAAACGTGAACCTTTTAACCTTCTTAGGCTAGGCTTAGGACTCATGGAACCTACATTGTAGTTCTGGACATTAGACAAAAATCACAAAAATCAAAACAAATCCATAACAATTTTTCTCAGCAGGGTCGGCGGAACCCTGAGCCATAACGGACGGAACCCAAATTTGGGATCCGCCGTGTCCGTCGACCTGCAGAATCAATCCATTAGTTTATATTAAACCAAACACCCATTATTTCACACCACCACTTCCAAAACTGTTACTATTCACCATTTCTCTCATCCATACCCACGAAATTCTGGTCTTCAATCCAATCACATTACTAATCCATCATCATTGTAAGTATTCTAAACTTGATTACAATCCTGATCTGAGTCTAAGAATTCTATTTTTGCACAAAAACAAAAACTTGGGGTTATGCATTAAACTTGTAAAATTCATGCATAAAATTAGGTGTTTAACAAAACTAATCATGTTCCCCATAGTTAGGAATTGCATTCTTACTTAGTGTAAACATGTTTGCTAAACCACCCCATGTCAAATTCTTGCAAAAATTTCTCACAAGTAGGACAAATACTTTTTCGTCTCACATTGAGAATACAAAATCAAAACGTTATGTTCAAAACATCACTTGCATAATGTCTCTTGAATGCTAAAGGGAATACATAACCAATATGTATTTTCGGGTACATTCAAACGAAGCTACATTGACCTAGGAGTGTTTGGGTTATCTTTTGTTTTTATAACAAAACTTGCATTATAAAATATTTTTGATGCATCAAAATGAGTCAAGATAACCGCACCTCCACATTGTTTTCATATAGGCACACACTAGAACATCCACATTAAAATAGTAGTTTACTTAAACTAAAATGTGAAATTTTTGTTGTTCTAGGTATCATCATGCCTCCTCTAACCCATTACGACCATAAGGACACAATTAAGTACCTCCCAAAACACCACAAAACCAAAGGCCTTACGCCAAACCAAGTCAACATTTTCAAAGCCCTAGAAAAACGCTATGTCCATGAGGGTAGAACCATTGACCCGTCTTTCCTAGAAGGCACAAACCTTTATGCCGAATTTGCCACAATCAACTTTGAGTGTCTTTTGACTTTAGACGAGCCTATTTGTCCTAGATTCATTCTTGAGTTCTATGCATCCGTCACTCTATCCACGGGTGATTATGATTATTTATCCGTCAACTTTAGGGTTAGTGGCAATCAATACTCCTTCACTCTTGAGGAGTTTGCTCAAATCCTAGGAATTCCAAACCAAGGTACTTGTATCTACTCCGATTTGCACTCCCTCTCAACCCTTGACACCCTAGATGACCGTTTCCATCCTTATGATACCCCACTTGTGTCAAAAGATGTACTCCGTAACCACCTCTTTGTTAGGACAACCACTACTAGGAGAACCCGAACGGGTAATGAGGTTGATAAAGATCCATATGGAATGGAACTTAATGAACTCTTGCCCCAATTCAAGAAATGGGAGGAAGTCCTTAGAGCCAATGTTATAAGCACCATAGGAAACCGAGACCATATCAACCTTTGCCTATGCTACATGCTCTACTCTTTGTCCACTAGGCAACCTTTCAGTCTTGCTTACTACATGGCCAAGAGAATGGCTGACATTCCCGTGCATGGCACAACGGCTATGCCATATGGAATGTTCTTGACCCGTCTCTTTAGGTTCATTGCACCCATTCCTCCAACTCCTAACCGTCTTCAACTTGACTACTCTCTCATTCCACATACATTTGTCCCTCTAAGTGATAAGAGAATGTATAGAGCCCAAGGAAAACATCCTCATCCCCCTACCTCCTCCTCTTCTTCCTCAATGAGTGAAGATGACAATTTTCCAAACTCTAGGCTCCCACTTCTAGAATACCTTTCCCAACTTCCGGATATTCCAAATGAGTCGGAGGAGTTCAAGCAAACAAAAGGGATGTTCAAAAACATCGGGAGATTCCTCGGGAAGATGAAGAAGAAGATGGACCGTCAATGAGTGCGGGTGTGTTAGGAGTGTTTGGCACAAGGTGCTATTGGAACAATTTGGTAGTTTAAACAATCTTTGTGATGTATTTGTGTGTTAGTACAATGTTTGATACACTATGGAACATGTTTTAACTAACAATGTTGCAGGAAGACAACTTTTGGCAAGTTGTCAAATTTTCTTGAATTATCAAATTTTAACTAAGTTTAGTGAATTTCGCTAGCCCCCGGTCAAAGTCTTATGATATGAGTGTCTACATGTCTAATTTTTGCATTTCCTAACCAGATATGAATTATATTTTTGGTTTTAGGAGTTTTTGAAAATTTTGAAAATCGTTTCGCGGGTCAAAAACGTGGACTGTGAAGTTTTTCAGGCCTGGCGGATCCGGCGGATCCCAAATTTGGGTTCCGCCAGTGCAAAATCTGGGTAACCTAGGTTTGGCCCAACGGACCAGACGGCACCCTAATTTGGGTTCCGCCTGTGTATTTCCAGGGCGCCGCCAGTTGCCTGCAGAATTTCTATTTTCTTTTTCGCCAATTCAACATTGAAACAACAAAATCCAATCCTTTTAGGTAGAAACCCATTACTTGCAATGTGTTTAGCATAATAGGATACTCCTTCTTCCATGAACTTAACCAAAACCAATTCCCGCCAAAATTCAAATTTAACCATAACAACCTCAAGGACCCCTCAAACATAAAGGAAGGAACCCTTCTAAGGGATCCTTGAAATCCCTGAGATTTATACAACCAAAATCCACCAAAACCACTATGCATTTAGTGCAAAAACTTGTCTTCTCACTTCACCATTTTCATTGGATTGACTTCCATGACATGACAACCCACAATTAAGTTTTTCAAATCATTAGGAACCACCATTTTTGTATGGACTAACATCAAATCCAAACACTCCTTCCCATAAATCTTCATCACTATAAATTAAACCATCCTAAACACTCTCAAACCACACCTTCTTCATCACAAATTCTGAAACTTTAAACCATTTTAAACAATGACCAAGTCAAAAAACACCTCTCAACCATCACGACCCATCCGTAGAACCGCCCGGATTAGTGTAAAACCACTATGGTCAAACCAATCCATCAACATTAGTTCCTCATCTTCGGATGAATTCACCTCACCCATAAAAAATGAACACTTTTTGAATCTTGCCTCTCCATCTCCATCACCCAAACAACCAAATGAGCACACTCCACCACCTACTAAATCACCTATTGACCCAACTCCACCAAGTGCTCCAACTCAACCATCAAAGACTTCATCACCATCACCATTACCAAAAATTGAACCTATGGAACTTTTTGGGTCTCCTCCAACATCACCACACCCGTATGTCCAAGATTTAAATGATCTTCCACCAAGACATACCCAACCACCACCGTTTGCAAACCAATCACCAAGGTCAATTCTTGATCTTGATGATGATCTTGAACTTAACCAACCACCACAACAAGTGTACCAACCACCCAAACCGTTGTTATTTCACCCAATCTACCGTGAAATCCATGGTCCTCTCTATGGAGAACCAAATTTTGAACACCATGATCACCCAACTCCACCTCCTTCTCAAGCCCATACCTATGAGTCTTTCTTTCCTTCTTATGAGGAAATACAAAGCATGGTTGACAACCAACTTCATCAAGCAATGGAATTTCAAACCACCTTGCTTGAATCAATACCAAATCCATCCTCCACCCAAGAACCAAAACCAAACCAACCCCTAAACCAAGAAACCAAAATCAACCCATTTTCACCCAACCATCCCCATATTTGCTCAAATTGTGAGCAAATGGGTGAAAGCATAAAAATCTTGTTTCACCAATTCCAAAATGAAACACGGTTTGCATTCCAACATGTCATTGAACGTTTGGATGCACTTTCCCACCCCAACAAATCCTAAACAACCCTTGGAGGCCGTTTGCCCCAACTTAGGAATGTAGGATTTTTTTTTTCTTGGTTATTTTTTTTTTAGTTTTTGGTTAGTAAGTAGAAGAATAGTTAGCATTTCTTGTCTTTTGACTTTTATAAGTCAAAATTTTACTTGGAATGAAATTTCTTTCTACTTCCTTTTGTGCATTGTTGGTTGATCAATGTTGTGTTGTCTTTGTGGTTGCATTGTGTGGGGTAACTACAAGCTTAACTATATATATCACCAACTAACCATTTTTTGTAGGTCTCAAAATCCATGTTTCCCATATTGGTACTCCATTTAGGGGGAGTATCGACCAAGGGGGAGCATGGCGATTATTCCGCTTCGCTACTCTACTTTTTGTTTCGACAAAAAGGGGGAGAAATATATTAAACCTTCAATACTTGATGTGCTTTTCATCTCTTAAGTAAAACAAGGTTAATATAATTTTTTTTAAGTCTTAAAAACCAAGATTTTGTGTGTTACTTAAAAACAAAGTTTATGTTTTGTCATCAACAAAAAGGGGGAGATTGTTAATACAAATATCGCCTAAAAACGTTATTTATATTTTACGATCTTCGCTATGTTTTGTTAACGACAAAATGTAAACTTTAGTTTTAAGTAAAACATATTCTTAGTTTTTAAGACTTGCATAAACAAGACTTTTGCTACATTTTACATTTCATAAAACATAACACAAGTTTATTTCTTAAATTAGAAATAGTCACATCACATTTATGGCAAGTTTTGTCATTATGTATTTATGGCAAGTTATGTGTTTGACTTGCTTTCATGTTGCTTGCAAGTATCATGTTTGACTTACTTTAAGTGATGTGACATTGTTTGGTTGATAGAAGTTATGAGACAAGACCTTGTTTGGTTTGAAGAGTAATTGCAAAAACCTACTGCAGACCCGGCGGTACCCTGGGGGTACACGGGCGGAACCCATTTGAGGGTTCCGCCTGATCCGCCGAGCACACAGTTTGTTGTGCTATAAATACCAAGCCATAACTTGATTTTTTGCTAACCTCTTGAGCACATATTTTACACACACACTGATCCTTTTCTTCTAACCTCTTAACATTGTAAATGTGAAGTTTCCTTTTGTAGCAAAGAAGCTCACAAGGTCGTCTAAAGTTACAAGTTTCCAACACAACGTTGCAAGACTTGGTAGCTTAGTATTGTGTAAACTCGTGTTGTTTACGCGTCATTTGTTTGTGTATATTCTGAAGTGAGTGGTTAGTATTTTAGTCCTCAAAATACAAAGAGTGTTGGGAGTTGTTGTACCCTAGTAAAAGAACTAAACGGGAGTGGTTGTGCCCTTGTAAAAGAACTCGACATTTAGCTTTGTGTCGGTAAAAGTATAAGCGACGTGTAAGGTTTTCTCCGCCGGTGAAAGGAGCTTGTTGACTAGTGAAAGAAACTCTCGAGTTGGATACTCGGGCGTGGACGTAGGGCAAGGAAAAAGAGTCCTTGTAGCCGAACCACGATAAATACTCGTGTTGTGGTTTGATCGTTTCTTTCCTTTACTTGCATGTTATATATATTGTGTTTGTGCATATATCTTTGATCAAACGGAAAGTTTCAAAGCTAACTAAACAAGTTAAAAAGATTTTAAAACGCTAAAACTATTCAACCCCCCTTCTAGTTTTCCACAGTTTCCACATAGGAGTAAATAGGGGCGGAGGAAGGGGATTGCTAGTGGGTGCTAGGCCCCCTCCAAAAAGTCCAATGATTGTATTAAGATACCATTGTTTAGCTCTAATTTAACGTGTAATATACCACAAGCCTCTCCTAACTAGCGACTTTTCTATAATGAAAGAAAAAGAAAACAACCGACATGAAATATCTCCTTTCTAAGTGGCCACTGAAGAAAAATATATCTAAAATTTGGAGGTAGCCACTTTCTAGTTTTTATACTTCTTTCTTTATCCTTGAAAATTACTATTGACTTTGATTTTTTCTCACATATCTTCTGTCGTGTGTTAGTTGTTTGTTGCTTTATTCTTGACAATATGAATTGTACATTAAATTTTGTTCATGTTTCTTATTTTGGTTTTATGTTCAATTACTAAAACTATATGAGACTAAAGAGTTTAAGTTATATATAAGGGTGAGCATGGGCCGGTTTGAGACGGTTTTTGGCTAAACCAAAACCGTGAACTAAAAGTTCGGTTTTAAGTTTTTTTTTTAAACGAAAACCCATACCAAAAATTCGGTTTTTGGAGTTTAATATCACTTTCGCGTACAGTTAGCACATGAATTTAGACAAAGTTATCTAAAAGATAAAAATTGTCAATGAGGTAAATATGATTATAAGTCGTCTCATGATTATTTAAGGCCTGAAGTGAAAATATGAAATGAGACATTTTTGACAAAATTTTTTTGTTGTTAATTTAAAAAATTAAGGGACCCCTGTCAATAACTAATTATATCACAAATGTGGATATATTAAATTTTCGATGATGGTTTTATTCTAGACATAATATTTTATCTATTTTTTTTAGTTCGGATATTCAAAATTTTAGATAATAGTTTTATATATATTTGAATATCCAGATATCTATAATTTTTGAAAAACTTTTATATGAGTTCAAAAACTGTCTTTTCATAAAACCCCATTTTATAGTAAATTATGATCAAGTTTTGGATATCCGAATACGGATATTTTTTAAATACCCACAACCTAAATCAAGAAATCTTAAAAAGTTTCCGCTTTATTGCTCTCCCTAGTTATATACTCGGAAGCATCAAAATAGATTAAAACATAAATAAATAAATAAATAGATAAATAAATAAATAAAACAGACTTTGTTTTGAGTTTAGTATACTTTTTATGCACTAAATATGTTAGAAAAAATTAGGTTTAGTAATGCATTCGTAAGTTTTTGTGATGGTTTATTTATATAAACTAAAGTTGAAAACCATTCTATTTTTACTTTTACTCTTTCGGGTTATATAATGAACTTCGGCCCTCTTAACTACAAATCCTGCCCCTGAAAGTATGTATATAAGTATGTGTGTGTATATATATATATATATGTGTGTGTTTATATAATTATATATATTTCAAAATTTATAGATTGCTATATGCATGTCATATTTTTTGTCCTTCTTACCTGTATAAAAAGTAGGCTGTATATTATAAAACTTCAATTGTAATAAACAAATGCATGCATGCATGCATGGTTTGGTTATATATGCTCCTATATTATGTCATGAACTCATGATACATTTATTTATTGACAAATACAAATTAAGTGGAAATGATTATTTTATTGCCAAAAAAGGGAAGGGAATCAAATTTGACAGTTTTTTTTAGGAAGTTTACTTGGTCGAAATTAAAAAGTACGTTATTATCATATACTAGTATTTAGCTATATGTGTCACCCAAAATTGTAAATTTAACCTATTTCCAATCTTGTGGCAATAGAAGAAACCGATCAGAGTGTCACAAGAATACAATACGAAACTCAAATCACAGTTTTAGGTACATATTTGTACGTTAATTTAGGGAGTACGATTGTAGCTACTTCCTCCGGAGTGTGTTCTTAAGGAGTAGTATCCGTTGATCACGTTAGTGTTGAAAAAATGATAAAAACATAAGAGAATGTGTCGCACTCTTGTAAATAGTAGTTGCAGGTAGGGGTATAATTGAGTCAAGCCGAGCTCGAGCTTGATAGAGCTTGAGTTTGGCTCGAAGTTTATAAGGAAGGCTTGAGCTTGGCTTGATAGCTTGACAAGCTTTAATCACCCAAGCTTGAGCTCAGCTCGTGTAAGGCTCGAGCTTGGCTCGAAAAGCTTGAATTTATATATAAACACTGAATTGGATAGCCAAGCTTATAAGAAATTTCAAGAAAATACATGATAAACTCGAGAGGAAAAAAATTATAGAAAACATTTGAGAAAAATAAAGTTTATATGTCCGTCTACAAGTATTAAATTATTAAATCAATATTCATGCTAGTCTTTAAGTTGTTTAAATGAATATGTATACTAAAAATATATAATTTCTAGAAAGCTCGATAAAAGCTTGAGCTCGAGCTATTAAAAGCTCGAGCTCGGCTCATTATGTGTTTAGAGCTTGTTTATTGGGCTCGGGCTTGAGCTCGGGCTTGAGCTCGATAAAAGCTCGACTCGATCAAGTCAAGCCAAGCTCGAGCTCAAGTTGCTTGATAAAAGCTTGACTTGATTGCAACCCTAGTTGCAGGATTGACATTGTAACACCCGGTACTTTTCTTAAACCTATTTTACGAGCCAAAACATTTACTTTTGATTTTCGTCAACTCTTGAACTTCTTTGAACTTGTTTGGGTTAGAAAAACTGTGAATATCTTGTTTAACGTGAGCGTTGTTCCTTTATCGAGCCGGCACAACCTAGAAAACTCGAATTGTATTGCATTTGCCAAATTAATTGAATTATATTGAGTTTGAGAAAAACTTTTAAGTTTATACTTGACCTGATGGGAAAAATGATTTCGTGAATAATGACGCAATTTTCATAATTTTTCGAGTCCGTTTGCTATGTCGAATGACCCCCGAACCGCTCTGACGAAAAGTATTGCTACTTGACGACTTTGGTCCCTCCACCATTATATTTCATTTCACACCCCTTATCCTAAAGTTTCACTTTGGTCCCTCCCCATTTAATATAAAAATCAATTTAATTTATTTATTTCACATTTTATCACAGAAATACACACACATTCCCTCTCTCTCTAGCACCTCACCGCCGGCGTCCCCTATTCCGGCAACACCAGCAGATTCCGGTCGCCGGAAAGATTTTCCGGCGAAGTCTTTCTCATTCCTAATCGATAGATCGACTTATATTTCACCCTTCTGGAGATTACTAGCGCGTAACGCGCCCTAAAACCACCTCACGCGCCGCCGCCACCTGCTGCTCATTACCACCGAGAGCCACCACCACCTCCTTTCACCTTTCCACCAACGGTAAACCACCACACTCGCCACCCTTTTCGTTATTCTTGATTTATACGAAACCCTAGTTTTCAAAAATCTATATTAACTGATTTTATTATTAAATCTTTTATAAAAATTATTTTTATAATGTTTTTAACAATCAAAAGTCGTGTGGATTTGTGTTATGTCGCGACTCAGCTTACTCGGGAGAACCACCGATTCAACTCAGTGACTCGGTGTGAGGATTCTTGTGTTTTCTCATTCTTTCTTTTATAGTTCTTGTTGTTTTGTTCTCACTAAAGGTTGTGTTTGGATTTGGAGATATATGGGGTCCGTTTGGTTCGCGTGTTCTCGACAGCCAACCCACCAACACCACCGAGTTGACTCGGTGGTGGGGTTGCTTATATTCTTGTTGTTGTTATTGTTGTGAGGATGTTTGGGATTGATTTGGAAGTTGGTTGGGAACCGAGAAGGATTGTTGCTCGGATTTAGATTGTGATGTTATGTTTGTGTTTGTTTCGGATTGGATAGGTCTCGGGTTCGAGCCGTGACTCGTCTCGAGTCACGGCTAGAGTTATTATTATTTATTATTTGTATGTTTAGTTTTTGGTAACTGTTTCGGCAACCTTTTGAACATGGGATAACTTAACGATAATAATAAAACGGATAATAAAATATGAAACCTAAAATATAATTGTTATAGTTAAGTGGATTTGGATATCGGACTTGAATCCGAGATTGTGATGTTATATATATTGTGAGCTTGATTTGGATGTACCGGATTTACGATATTAGTTCTTTGGACATTATGGACCCTTTGGTACACAAGACGGGTACGTTAGGACCGTAAAGATCTTAACGTACCTGGAACCCGAACAATACAAAATGGTCGATAAAACTAAACAACTAATATTCACGCGAATGGTATATTCAAACATATTATATTGTGATGTCTAGTAATAAAAAGAGATTTTGACGATATTTAATGATTATTCAGGAGTCGTTGACTCGGGAAAATATTTTATAAACAAGCAGGTCATGCCGAAATTTCGTAAAATTCTTTATAAACTTTAAATTATTTTACCAAACTTTATTATTTCAAAACCCTTTTCATTTCTGTCACAACTCACCATTTCAAGTCATTTCCCAAACTTTGGAAAAATACTATTCATCAAAACACTATTTATCGTTTTACTATACATTATTTTCGAGGTCAATTTGATATTCTGAGAAACATTTGAGAATTTTACTATTCACTAAACACTATTCATTGCTGGAAAAGTTTTCACTATTCACTTGCATTACTCATTTCATCGTAAATTTAGTTTACGGGTATAAAAATTCGCGTAACCATGTTGGTTTAGGTGCGAATTCATTTCATTATCAGTAAGGACACTGCATACGGACTAGAGACAGTCTGCATATCATCATAACAACATTTTCATGTTATACCACTCTTAGGATTTTCAAATTTATATATTTGATAAATTTAACGTTTTCCTTATAATTATTTATAAATAAACGTTAACACCCGGTTTATAAACACGAAGAATATATCTAAATATTCCCACAATGGTCCCGACATATTTTTATATCCATTTTATCTTCATCAAGGTTATTATATTCATTTACCCAGTATTTTGGAAATTTATTTTATTTATTACGTAAGTTTATAAATATTACGACGGTTTTCATGAAAACTAAACAATAATCATCCGAACACTCAGTACTTGTACCCAACATATTTTTAACATTTTTATGACTTTATTAAGTCCCGGTTAACTTCGTTAATATTTATTTCTAGCAAACCCGGTACCCGATTATAACTAATACTTACACTAAACTACAACTAATATTACACTACATTTCCTAAGTTACCAAAACCGATTTTCCTTTCTCTTGCTCACCCATGACTGGCCATAGAAACACCCCTAGACCACATGACTTTTATTTTTTAACCTTATGTATTTATGTACTAGTATAATACATTATAACCTTGCCTAAATATCTAAAAACCTCAAAACATAAACATTACTAGTTTCCTAGAATCATAAGTTCATCTTTTTCTCTCTTTTCTTCCCCAAAACCCACGACCCAAATAAGATCCAAGACCAAAATCCATTATTTTTCAAAGATCAAAGCTACAAAGTTGTTCCTTTTATCATTCTAATCAAGATTCTTGCAACATAAACACAAGTAACACAAGGTTTCTCATCATCTAATCACCCATTATTTCAAAGTGAGTTATCAAATTTATTTTCATGATTTCATCTAATTAACACTTGTATCTTATGGTTTCCATGCTTAATTTCATGTACAAGTTAGCTATACCACATTATTTTTGTTAACTTTTTGAACATACAAACCCTAGAATTTGATTTAGGTGTTCCTTTGTAAAATTAAAATGATTACTAGTGATTAGGAACCCATGGCACCCTAAGAAGGTGTATGGTAGGATTAGTATAGCTTTGTGGTGTTTGCAAGAGATTTGGTTGAAGTAGAAACTAGTTTTGAACATGAAAAATGGATTTGTAACAAGTATTTATACATTCTGTCCCATTTTTGTAAATCCCGAAAAATCAGTAAATATAAAGGAAACTTTGGCAAAATTTTTAGAAAATACTTTCAAAAACGAATCCGTAGGCGAAAGAACGGATTAAAAAGAGTTTATAACGAAGAAGTTATGATTTTTGCAAGTTTATTGACGAAAAAGTATATTTTCTGAAAATACATACTGTTGGACGTTTTTCGTCCGACAAAACGAGACTTTAGACGTAACCCGGAGGAGCCAAGCTTTCCAAAATATATTACTACATACTAAGACGTAACCGTGGATATAAAGAACAAGTAAAACGGACTTATAACGACAAAGATATTCACGTTTCAATATCGGCAAAACTCATATTGTTTTGACAGCTTTTAGACAAAAAATAATAACACTAAAACTACGTAGTAACTCTAGATTTCTAGAAATAATACCAAGTACCCAAATTCATAAGTAATGAAGTATTAGTGATTACAAGTATATTTTTATCACTACAAGGCGTTATATCAAGGATTTCAAACCGAGGATTTCAACACTAACATTGATACATACGATATATATATATATATATATATATATATATATATATATATATATATATATATATATATATATATATATATATATATATATATATATATATACATTTTAACTAGTTTTATTTTTCTAGTTTCCTTATTTTCCTAAGTTTTGGAAAATGTATTATTTTGATAACAACAAGTATTTTTCAAAGAGTAGAGTGGTATAGAAAACATGTGCATGGACATTCATAACACCATTTGGTGATCTAAATTAGATCGTTCATCATTCATATTAGGTTGAGGCAGCTAACCGTTCATTGTTGTTCATTTCACTTCATCACAGTATCATCAGTTTAAGGTGAGTTTTCATAGCCCCGTTTTCAATTCAATATTTTCATTTCAAATCCCACGGGGGAATACATTGCATCAACCATTTTAGTACGAGCCCAAGTACCAAAACATATGTACATTGCTTAAGTTTCCTTACCAACCTGTTAAAGTCCCCTATTTATTATCAGGGACCGTTAATTTGCCAATTAAGCGAGCGTGAGTAGATAGATCTATCGAGGGTGACGCCTCCATCCGTGGTAGATATTACCAACAGTAAGCGGATGCATTTCATGTCTGTCACATTTGGGAGTGTTCTGGTAAAACATTCGGGAGGGGCATATAAATGTCATCAGTCTAGCTTCGGGGTCATGAGCTTAAGGTCTATTGTACTATTTTACTTGATTTTTATCTTGCACTTTTACTTGTGGTGGCCGTACAACATTACATTTTATAAACCTATGGAATTCACCAACATTCGTGTTGACGTTTTAGCAATGTATTTCAGGTTATTAATGTAGCTCATATGACATGCATTTGGACCTTCATGGAGTCGCGGGGTCGACGCGTCTCACCATTATTTCATGCACTTATGTAAACGTTTGATCTAGTATGACTTGTTTTTCATAAACATGCAACACCTTTTGGGGACCTCATATTGTGAACTCTGGATTATTTCAATGATCAAACGAAGTATTTTCCAAACGACACTTTAGGTCGTTCAATGTAACCGTAACTGTGATGCTATGACAGACACCCCCAGGAATTCCATTCCGCTGCAAGTCAGGTAAATTGGGGGTGTGACAGATTGGCATAAGAGCTAAGGTTATACCGAACTAGGATGTATCTTGGACCCTAGACTATAACCACATCAGCTTAGCATCTCATCATAAGTGCATAATCATGATACATGTTGTTTCATGCATACCCTGTGCGAGTATTTATACTTATATTCGTGTATATATATATATATATATATATATATATATATATATATATATATATATATATATATATATATATATATATATATATATATATATATATATATCATTTTATTGACCTGGTTCACAAGTGACATGTCTTCAGATACTCACCCTGACATCCTTTTATCAGATTCCGACATTGAAGATGCCTTGTCATCTTCCACTACCATTATACCACCAGTTGCACTCACACCACCATTAGCACCGTTGATTTGTCATAGGAACAGGGTTTTCCTATCATTCAGCCCATACATAGAATGCCTTTTGGTAGAGTATTCAGATTTTATTTTAATGGACTTATTAGGATGCTTATTGCAAGGAAGATGGTATGTTTCTTTCCTTCACTAGTAGAGCACTCACTACTCAGGTACTACCACCACCATCAGTTACTTATTACACTATTGGTCGTCCCACAGTGCGTACTTTAGTTTTACCTCTTAGATGTCGCGAGGTAGCGCGAAAGAGGATAGTATTCCATTCACTAGTACCACCATTGTCATTTTCCTTTTCCATTCCCACTTGCCATGAACTAGATAACACCTAGTAGATAATACCAATATCACGGACTGAACACGAACATCCGCAGATTCTTCAAGAATGGTTCAGAACCTACATTATTTGAGATTTGATCAATGCACAACTTCAGACACCACTTCAGGACTCTCTCGACCTTATGATGCCACAAACCTGATTTCACATAAAGAGACACCAGGAAGTCCCTAGACCAGACTTATATCCTCACTAGCTTTTACTATTATCCTAGCCACAGAAGGTGTGGGACATAGTCTAAAGAACATGTTGTCTTTTGGTTGTTGTACAAACAAATATATCAAGTGTGACTCTACTATGTAAGAAATGGTTGTGCTAATTGTGATATCGGTTCACGTAGACCAAAATTTTCATGTATTATATTCATGTGTTGTTGATGCGTGGGAATCGCAACAGGCTTTACCTCTCGAGGGATCTTGAGAAGCTTACAACCCCCACCAGGCAGTGTTCCTGATCGTTGTAGTATAGTATAGTGACAAGTACCGGGGGTTGATCGTTCAGCTTAGGAATAGTGTCGCTAGGATTAGAAACCCTAAATACTAGTTCTAAAGGTGAGGGATGATTATTTTTGTGTTTTTATATTTTTATGAAAGCAAGTAAAATCTCGGGTTTTGAGGGATTTGGGCGGAATTAGTTGCTATTCAACTAACCCAATACTAAGATGCAATCAAAATAAAATAATAAAAATGAAATTAAGCTAATTAAACTAAGGTTGTGAGCAGTAATTGGAGAAAATGTGTTTACTTAGATTTCACTACTCCCTAGATATCTTTTATACGTTAATTACTTGTTATAATTGCATGGATGACGGATCGTATTCCTTAATACCATTCATGGGGTGGCACACATAACTCCCCAATTCTATGAGCTCTTATCTCCTCCTACACCATGCCCAGCACAACTATAGGGATTGTAAACAGTGGCTCATGCATTAAATACAACCAATAAAGACCTAGTGCGCCTCGGTTCATGTTTCTTAAGACGTTCAAGCATGTTACCATTTGGAGATCTGCCAGTTTTCTTAAGCCTAACATATAAATCATTCATCCAAGACAAAGATAAACAAGTAATCAACACATAATCAATATCTAGGTTTCATTAGATCTAAGCAAACACAAAAGAGATCTAGCCTAGCATGATAGAATTAAGACAAGAACAAGATATAGACAACCAACACATAGACATATTGATTGGATTAGAAGAACACTTATCTTGATTAATCATGCAAGGTATCAAGGGGTTGGAACCCTTGAAAAACCTGTAAAGTTACACCAAAATCGTACTTAGGGTTTCTCCCAAAACTTCTCTTTTAATGTGTGAAAATTAGAAAACTATATATAGAAAAACAGGTCTGACGGCGTCAAGACAAACAATGTGACGCCGTCACCTCGCCGCCAAAACTTTCCTCGGACTGCCTAGATCCACTTCTGACGCCGTCAAGACTTAAAGACTTCCAGGCCGTCATGACTCTTTTACTCTTGACGCCCTTCCTACGTGACGCCGTCAAATCCGTTCTGGGTCGTCATGGAAATTCATGAGATTTGCTCTTGACGCCGTCAAGATTTTGCTCTTGACGCCGTCACCTACTGTTCCCAGCTTGGAAAATTAAGACTTTGGCGTTTTCTGCACTTTTATGCTCCAAAAACGTCCGAATTGCTTCCTTTTCCAGATTTCTCTCCCAAAGTACCTAAAATCACAAAAGGAACGATTTAGGGCAATATTTGATCAAATAAATTCGGATTCGGGCTTAAATGACCCCCTAAAAGTGGTTCATTTTTCGCCTCATCATATACCCTTACACTTGAGATTTGCTTGTCCTCAAGCAAATGCGCTTTTATTCTACTCAAAAGACAAGTTAGGGGTCATTTAACACTAATATAAAAGTAATTACAACAAATAATCGTTCCACTAAAGACCAATAGACAAGCACGGAGGTCATACACTAGCACCTCACAAATAGTGTTTAGATACTCACATCTCTCGGGTGTAATAAAGTGTAAATTACAATATGGAAACGGAAGATATCTCTCACTACCTGTCATAGCAAAATAGATTATCATAGGCTTGGGAAAGGATCAAACCTCCACCACATGGCGTAAGCACCTAGGATAAACTATCAAAGAGGTCTTTTAAAGGGTTGTAACGTTAGGTGTAGGGATATGAAATACACGGTTTTGTTGGATAAAGGAAGTTTTTCTGGTGGCGAGTTAACAATCTTAGTTAATTACATGTACAATGTGGCGTTGCTAAGCCAAGACTAGACTCGACTTAAGCTAATAAATGAAAAATAACAAAAACATAAAACATAGAATAAAAAGGGATGGTAGTCCGTATGTTTTTTTCTCTTTTTCCTTTTTCTATATATATATATATATATATATATATATATATATATATATATATATATATATATATATATATATATATATATTCTTTTTTTTTTCGAATTTTCTTTTTTTATTCTTTTTTATTTTTTTTTTATTTATTTTTTTTTTTGCATACACTCTTACCCTACCATCCAAAATAATACATCATAGGGGATGAGAATTCCCCTTACACTTGAATCTTTAAATACTTTACATTAAACTAATCTAATAACTCGAATTAAGAAAATCAAAACACTTGGAGCACTTTTAAGATTAACGTACATATGGGGGTAATAATATTATGTTCTTCCCCATTACTCCATAAAATAAGTACTTACCCATGAGTCCCAATCGTCCCAAAACAATATGTACAAGGATATGACTCGACTTAGCAACCATGTAATCAATTAGAAAGTTAACTTAGGGTTTAACAAATAACAATAATGCACTAAAAATGAGCGCATACACGGAAGGCTAAGGCAATTTGGGTGTACATTTAAGTGGGGTGTAACAAATTCTTCCTTTAAGTAAGATGCTTAAAGTTAGAAACGAAAAGATAGGCTCGGAGGGGTGTACTAGGGGTATCGTGTACTAAAAATGAGTACAACGCTAAGGGTGTGGGAAAAATTAGTTGACTTAACTAGCCAAGTAATATGACTTAAATGGTCAAGTAATTATGATACGGGTTTAACACAAGGGTGATCCTAATGCCTCTTATCATGTAGTAAATCCTACCACACGAATGTAGTCTCACTAGCGGTCTCGGGATGCATCACTAACGCAAGTTCTAGAATCTAAATGCTACCGGTACACTCATAAGCACTAATAATGAATGCTTTTCCTATCAAATCTAAAGGCGAACCTCACATATTTGGGTGGAAAATTTTTCTGAATATACGGTTATGTGCTAGTCATACAATCTCCTATCCATGAGACGCTTGCTATGGCTAAAGTTTCACTCCTAAATGTTGTAAAAAATTTTAAATTTGGCGCTAAAATTGCACTAACAAGTATTTATCATAGTTTTATTACACATCTACCATTAAACAAAGCAAACTCAAGCGAAAGTGCATATGTAAGGTATCATCTTTTTACCTTCCCCTTACACTTAAGATGAACATTGCCCCCAATGTTCAAGTAAAGAATGTAAAAGTGAAAAAGTAAAGAGAATGAAATCAAATACTCCCCTGATTCGCTCGGTATGGATAATAGGACGGCCAGGTTAAATCTTCCTCCAAGAAAATGAACAATCAAAGCTTCCCTTCCAGAATATAAATCATCTTCTTGTCATACATAACCTGTAAAACCTGACAAAGTAAACAAGACAACCTTGCGTAAAATCGGCGGCATTCTATATAAGTTTCTAAATCCTAGAAAACAAGATAAGATATAATGCTTGTGGAATGAAGTTTGCAGATTCCCTGGAGATTATAAAACTTAATAATTCACAAAAACCATAAGACTCCGTTGGAAAAACAAAACCGGTATAATTTCCAGATTTTTAACTCCTGACGCCGTCAAGAGTAAACCCCTGACGCCGTTAGAATTGACCTGCAGAAATCCTTATGTTAAGTTTCCGGAAAATTTCTGGAAAAACTTGGTCCTACTTCCTGGAAAATCCTGCAAAACTTCATTATGACTCAATACAAGCATTTGACTCTAACAAATACGAATACACATGTTCATTTAATATTGTGGAGAATCATGATCGGTTGTTTCTTAAAAACATATTTGGGGTTTCCCCTTACACTTATCTTTTGCAAAAATACCTTTAGGTGGAGTTAAGACTAGGCCAAACAACAAAGTAAAGTATTTCTACTATTTAATTTAGAAACATGATCAACCAATAATAAAAATAAAGCATGTATACGGAAGCAAATAACAATCAAACAAATAAAATCACACAAAACATGGGTTGCCTCCCAAGAAGCGCTTTTCTTTATTTACGAGTCTTGTAGCTAGACTCAAGGTCATGGGTTACTACGTGATTTCATCATTGGTTTCACTCTCTAGGTCGTCTTCTAAACCAGTTTTGTATTCCGGACCTAGTTGCAAGCACTCTTTGTAGAAACCAAGCATCCTATTTCTAACATACTCTACTCCTCTACGTCTATCCTCCTCATTCCTATAATAAGCCGCTTGCTTGTGTTCCTTTTCGAAATTAGAGAGAAGGCGGTATTGCTCAATCTTGTAGGGCATTTGATAAGCAACCTCATCATTCTCTTTCTTGAATCCAACTATCCCTAAAGTCGGATCATAACTCATCCTAGTGGCCTCAACAAATGGTTTCCCAAATATTATTTGACTTAGGCAAGCATCTATCACCGGACGAGTGTCCTCAACTATCATAAAATCGATCTCATAGGTGAGATTCCCTATAATCACATGCAATCCTTTCACTCTTCATGCAAAATTACTTATCAGGTTCTTATTAGGCATCATCCTAAAATTAAGTTGCTTCTTCATCACCCAATTGTAATAAGTCCTAGTCATGATGTTCACGGGGGACCTAGGGTCAATGTAAGCTTTCCATATATGCATGTGCCCGATATTGCATGGGATGTTAATGTTAGAGGGGTCTCCCATTTTGATAAGGGGGTCGCCAAAGATATATGTTCTCTCGGGACTATCGAATAAATCCTTATGGTATTCCCGTTCTTCCTTGGTTGGCAACTTATCAAAGTATTCTTCTATAGGTTCTACTTCCTCTACTTCCTCTCTACTATCAACCTCAACTTCCCTATTCTCATCCTTAGTCTCGGCTTCTACCCTATCTTCATTCTTGTCACTCTCTTCTATCTCCTTATTTATCGGCTTAATAGTGACAACATTAACAAAGTGGACCTGTTTAGATGATGAGGGATCCTTAATTTGGTTTCCGTTATTGGTGTCCCTAGTGTCCTTCCTAGGTGTGACTAATGCTTGGTTGTTGAGGGCTTTCAACAAGTTGTTAATCTTGTTGGTCATCTCCGTTTGTTGTTGGTTGAATTCGGTTTCAAACCTGGCTATGCGAGCCTCATGAGATGCCATAAACTTTGACATCAATCCTTCAAGATTGTTGGTACTACCATAGTTGTTAGAAGGATTGTTGTTGAAAGTACGGTTGGATGGTGGACCGGTTGGTTGGTAACGGTTAGGCGGATTGGAGGAATTGGGTTGATTTTGTTTCCACCTAAGGTTTGGGTGATTTTTCCATGAGGGGTTGTATGAATCACCGTATGTGTTTGGCTCGGGCTTGAAAGTGTACCACTTATCTCCCGCTTCGTCGGTACGCGTGGATGCGTAGTCCGCAAAAGCTGTTCCGGGGAGTTCCACACAATCACGAGTGTCGTGGGGACCACTACATAATTCGCATGAAGAAGTGATTTTGTTCACTTGGCTTGAAGGCTTAGGAGCATCGTAAGATTTCATGAGAAACTTGACTTGGTCCTCAAGTTCCATGATCCTACGGTCGGGAGTGCTAGAATTGTTCGAAGGCAAAGATATTGCCTTGACTGTTTTGTTCAAGTCACGGGGATCGTTCCAACTTTCGTTGTCATAGAGAGCAAGATCTTCTATGAGTTCCCATGATTGTTCCGCACTTAGATCACGTAGCTTACCACCGGCCGATTGGTCAATGGCTCGCCTCGTGGAGATGTCGATATGGTCATAAAAAATTTGGACTTGGAGCCAAAGATCTATGCCATGATGAGGGACTTTTTGGACTAAGTCCTTGAAACGAGTCCATGCTTCATAAAGAGATTCATTTTGACGTTGTTGGAACATCAAGATGTCATTTCTAAGCTTAGTAGTTCTCCCCGGTGGGAAAAATTGAGCAAGGAAACGAGTGGTGAGATCATCCCATGTGGTGATGGATCCCGCGGGTAAACGCTCAAGCCATTGACTAGCTTGATCCCGTAGAGAGAATTGGAATAGGCGTAAACGGGTAGTCTCTCTAGTTTCAACACCTAGGTCTATGGAATCTACGATTTTGAGAAAGTTCTTAAGATGTTGGTTTGGATCTTCGGAACGAAGTCCATGGAATGCACATCCGCTTTGCACCAACCGGATGGTGAAGGATCGCAAGGGGGTCACATTGGCTCCGGTGAGCTCAATGGTGTTTCGGTAGCCTTGGTGGCTAGGTCGGGAATACTCTCCTAAGGTTCGGGGCCTAAGGGGTTCCAGTGGTGGGTTTTGTTGTGGTGGGATGACGGGTTCAAAGATGTTACCACCTTCCATGATGTCGGATGGTAAAGAGTTACGAACAAAAGCACAAAGAAATGAGATAGACTAAAGAAAACCTAAAAATAAAAATAAAATCTTACTAGAAAGGAATCTAGCAAGTAGACCTAATACAAAGAAATTCTAACCTAGACAATAACTATTCCCCGGGCTGCGGCACCAAAAACTTGATGCGTGGGAATCGCAACAGGCTTTACCTCTCGAGGGATCTCGAGAAGCTTACAACCCCCACCAGGCAGTGTACCTGATCGTTGTAGTATAGTATAGTGACAAGTACCGGGGGATTGATCGTTCAGCTTAGGAATAGTGTCGCTAGGATTAGAAACCCTAAATACTAGTTCTAAAGGTGAGGGATGATTATTTTTGTGTTTTTATATTTTTATGAAAGCAAGTAAAATCTCGGGTTTTGAGGGATTTGGGCGGAATTAGTTGCTATTCAACTAACCCAATACTAAGATGCAATCAAAATAAAATAATAAAAATGAAATTAAGCTAATTAAACTAAGGTTGTGAGCAGTAATTGGATAAAATGTGTTTACTTAGATTTCACTACTCCCTAGATATCTTTTACACGTTAATTACTTGTTATAATTGCATGGATGACGGATCGTATTCCTTAATACCATTCATGGGGTGGCACACATAACTCCCCAATTCTATGAGCTCTTATCTCCTCCTACACCATGCCCAGCACAACTATAGGGATTGTAAACAGTGGCTCATGCATTAAATACAACCAATAAAGACCTAGTGCGCCTCGGTTCATGTTTCTTAAGACGTTCAAGCATGTTACCATTTGGAGATCTGCCAGTTTTCTTAAGCCTAACATATAAATCATTCATCCAAGACAAAGATAAACAAGTAATCAACACATAATCAATATCTAGGTTTCATTAGATCTAAGCAAACACAAAAGAGATCTAGCCTAGCATGATAGAATTAAGACAAGAACAAGATATAGACAACCAACACATAGACATATTGATTGAATTAGAAGAACACTTATCTTGATTAATCATGCAAGGTATCAAGGGGTTGGAACCCTTGAAAAACCTGTAAAGTTACACCAAAATCGTACTTAGGGTTTCTCCCAAAACTTCTCTTTTAATGTGTGAAAATTAGAAAACTATATATTGAAAAATAGGTCTGATGGCGTCAAGACAAACAATGTGACGCCGTCACCTTGCCGCCAAAACTTTCCTCGGACTGCCTAGATCCACTTCTGACGCCGTCAAGACTTAAGTACTTCCAGGCCGTCATGACTCTTTTACTCTTGACGCCCTTCCTACGTGACGCCGTCAAATCCGTTCTGGGTCGTCATGGAAATTCATGAGATTTGCTCTTGACGCCGTCAAGATTTTGCTCTTGACGCCGTCACCTACTGTTCCCAGCATGGAAAATTAAGACTTTAGCGTTGTCTTCACTTTTATGCTCCAAAAACGTCCGAATTGCTTCCTTTTCCAGATTTCTCTCCCAAAGTACCTAAAATCACAAAAGGAACGATTTAGGGCAATATTTGATCAAATAAATTCGGATTCGGGCTTAAATGACCCCCTAAAAGTGGTTCATTTTTTGCCTCATCAGTTGTGAATATGATGACTTTGAGTAACTATATATCCTCATGGTCTCTTATGATTTGATGAAGAGAGATTTAAGCAAACCACTCCAAGCATGACGCAAGCTGCTGTTGGACAAGTCGTTGCCAAGAACATAGCCACCGCCCTAACTAAGGAACTTACTCACGTGGAATTTATGGGGTGCAATCCTCCCTCCTTTAGCGGAACTAGAAACACAAAGGAATTTCTCAAATGGTTCGAAGAAATAGAAACAATATTTCAATGTGGCGACTGTCGTAAGGAAGACAAGGTTAAGTTCGCCACATGCACTTTTCAGGATTATGCCCAGGAATGGTGAACCAAACATATTAAGATGGTGGGAGTTGATGCTGCCTACTCACACTCTTGGGAGAAACTAAGAAGGATGATGGGTATAACATTTTGTGTAGGAAGTGAATTACGAGCAAAAGAACAGGAAACACTAAACTTTACCATGGTAGGAAATGATGTTGACGAGTACACTACTCATTTTTATGAATTAACACGACTAGGTCCTGCAATGGATGAACCGGAAAGCAAGAAACTTGAAAGGTACATTGGGGGACTCTCAAATGGAATTCGTATGTTGGTCATCGCATGGGAACCGGATACCATGTCTGAAGCTATCAAAATGGCGATCGAAGCAAAGGAACTCATAGTTCACGCCAAGACATCAGGAAACAATAGTGACAATAAAAGGAAGTGGAACAACAATCTAGGTTGCAATGCTTCTCAACAATCACCCAAAGGACAAGAAGTGAATAGAGCCTTTGCTGCAGAACCGCGCACAAAGAGAAGGTATATTGGAAAGTTACCTTACTGCAACCTGTGTAATCAACATCACCGAGGTCATTGCAGTAAAACGTGTGGAGTGTGCAAGAAGCGGGGTCATTGGACTGAAGACTGTAGGAAACTCAAAAATCAGAAGACCCCAGGGAGTTGCTTCAAATGTGGAAACTTAGGGCATTTCAAGAATGACTGCCCGGAACTAAGGAACAAGGAAAATCAGGAACTTGGAATCAAGACTGAATCGCTTGAGGAATAGCGTGAGATGTTGAAAGAGAACCGTCAGGATATTAGCAACATCAAGGATAACAACAATGCTTCAGCAGGAGGAGCTTTGTTTCAATATATAAACCGTAGTTCGACTCCTTTAGGGTTGTATCTTTCCTTTTGTACTTACCGTTGGTACGATGACATAACCTAGTTGTATTAAGCACTTTCCTATCCAATGTAATATCTATCTTTGTTACCTCTGTGATAATCATAACCTTCGTTTACTCCATTTTCTATCCCAATTGCTCAGACTTCAATCGTTTCGCAACATTTTAGCATTGTCTTATCAGGGATTAGGCTGATTTCGTTTTTGATGAATTAGTAGACTATTACCATTCGACAAGATTCACCCACGTATCCAATACACCATTCAAGCTATTTTACTATCATATGGGGAAACTGTTTTACAGAAAAATTTCTGAAGTAAGCTATTTTATTACCATCCTATAAATCGATTTTCTGTTATTACACCAAGTATTTAATATTATTACGTGAGGAAATTTTCATGTTATTTGAAAGAAAACATCAGGATACCAATTTTTTTATAACAATGCGTTGAACACCATCTAAAACTTTTGAGAAAAGTTATGATATTCTGATAAAATCTAACATCGCATCATTAGTCCTCAATTGTACATAGCCTGATCACCTATGTAAAATTCAGGAAGGATTATCCCATGAAGGAAATAATTACCTTTTCAAAGGATTGTTAATAACAATCTTCATTTAAAAGACTTGTAAACAAAGGAACTCTTCCATAAACATCCCTTTTGCCGAACTATCCCTGGATACTTACCCTACCTGTCACCCACTTAGCCATTAAGTTGGATTTTCCCATTGACTTCCCTAGGAGAGACTTTCCATATCAATTACAAGTAGGATTCCTCGATACAAGAAAAGCAATGAAAGGATTACAGAACTACTAACCAGAACTAGAAGTATATAGTGAGAGAATTCATAACTCAACAACAATCCTAAGATACTGCGAGACCATCCGAATCATCATCTCTGACTTAGTTGTCAAATTCTATCATTTAAAAGTACTAGCTAGACTGAGCTACAAGATTGAACTCGATATAAATGTCCGCAGGACAACACAATAGAAATAAACCAAGCTTCTAATTGAGACTGTAGAGCATTTCATTTAAACATGGCCTCATCCATACATAAACTTTCCTGCAGTAAGTTTTCACAAAGGACAATTGTTTGAATCAAGAATATCGATGTAGATTCCCCTAAGGCATTATGTCTCTAGAAATTTCAGATAACCTCACCTTCATACCAAGAAAGGGATCAAACCAGAACATATCTCCTTATCTACATGGGAAAACAGAATAGACATTCATCGACACAACATCAAGTGATACCTTCGTCTTGCCAATTACAACAATAAAATATTTCAGGACTTAAGTTAGTCTAAATACCTATGCTTGTAGTTATGCCTGATAACCACCAATAGGCATTATCCAACCTCAGGAACTAAATGTTAGACATCTATGCATGTAAGCGAACATTTCCTATTCTACCATTTTATCCTTGTTAGTGTTTTCACTTTTAAATAAAGTTGATGCGTTTACATAAATCACATACCTTGTGGAAAAATGATTTCTGAAATTCCTATTTTGAACAAGTACGATCCTTTTTGGTCAATCTTTAGCAACACTATTGTACAATGAGAAATATACATAGACATCAAACTTTGGTAAGCAGTCTTAATCACAACATGTTTGAAAACATTTTCCTATTTCATAACTACTGGATTTTGAATCATCAAGAAAAATATTACTCAGTAAATCATCTGCTCCAATTTTTTTTAATTCGTTATTCAGAAAGAGATTTCAAACAAAAACTCACCATCGCAAGACAAATTTCCCTACAACATCGCTTATGCATTTAGGATTTGTGACTTGACAATAAAGAATATTTGGAATATGTGATGAAGGAATTAGGAAGGACACCACAAATTAATCACGAACTTCAGTAGTGGAGACCAAACCCACTAGGCAAAGAAAAACATATATCTTATCATCCGTTGGAACAAAACACAAGGAATCAAATTGTTACCTATATTCTATCCCTTTCAGATAACGCCAAGTTCGAAGGACCGAACGTTGTGGAATTAATCACAAAGGTTTATTGTACCCATTTTAGTTATTCCTGTTAAGGAAACCGATTCACCTTGGACTTCATGTAATCATTTCAAAATTTCCTTCAGAAACCCATTTAGATGTAAACATCATCTATCATCCTCAGACCGATGGTCAAAGCGAGAGAACAATTCAAACATAGGAAAGTATGCTTAGAGCATGAGTGATTGACCCTAGAAATGGTTGGAATAATCACTCAACATAAATCAAATTCATCAACAACAATAGTTATCACACCAACAGCGAGAAACTGGCAGAAGTTAGGTTGGTACATAACACACATCATTTGGATTGGGTATCCTGAACAACAAACCATCCAGATTCAAGTGGGAGAACAAATTAAGTTAAAAGCATTGCCTTGGATTGGCATGATACCAATTGGATAACAAGAGAGGTTGAACCTTTAGCATATTGGACTATTTAAGATTCATTTTAGAATCGACCAACTAGCATACAAACTTGAGTCCTGGCAGAATTCAGCAGTATATATTACCAGTATCACATTTAAAACATTAAGAAGCGCAGACCATCTATTGATGGGCCAAACTCAGAAAAAGCTCAACTCACTAGTCAAGTAGGCATTCATGAGATAACCAGAAATTTTCTACAAGTCAAGAATCAGTTACAAGTTCATTAAAACTTCAAGTTGGTAGGCAGAGTTATGTTGAAAGTTCTGCCTAGGAAAGGCATGATATCATTCAAAAAACTTGGAAAGTTAAACCTGATATACACTGGACCATGTAATATTTCAGACAGAGTAGGCCTAGTGGCCGTCAGACTTGAGCCTTGTTAGAGAACAACAGCAACAGGATTACACAACCATGTATTATCATCTTTTCAGATTAGTCAATCATAATCCCATTTGGAAAGGAATCCAACCCAAAGTCAAACATAAACCTTGTAGGGGAACAAAAAGAAATCATGGACCGAGAGGTCGAACAATTGAAGCAGAGTCGAATTCCTATCGTTAGAGTTCGCTGGAATTCTCGAATACCATCACCTTTTCACCAATATGTTTTCAGAAACCAACATAAACTGAACTTCGGGACGAAGTTCCTTTTAGAGGGGAAGACTGTCACAACTCAACATTTCAGGTCATTTCCCAAACTTTGGAAAAACACTATTCATCAAACACTATTTATCAAAACACTATTCATCGTTTTACTATTCATCATTTTCGAGGTCAATTTGATATTCTGAGAAACATTTGAGAATTTTACTATTCATTGAACACTATTCATTGCCGGAAAAGTTTTCACTATTCACTTGCATTACTCATTTCATCGTAAATTTAGTTTACGAGTATAAAAATTCTCGTAACCATGTTGGTTTAGGTGCGAATTCATTTCATTATCAGTAAGGACACTGCATACGGACTAGAGACAGTCTGCATATCATCATAACAACATTTTCATGTTATACCACTCTTAGGATTTTCAAATTTATATATTTGATACATTTAACGTTTTCCTTATAATTATTTATAAATAAACGTTAACACCCGGTTTATAAACACGAAGAATATATCTAAATATTCCCACAATGGTCCCGACATATTTTTATATCCATTTTATCTTCATCAAGGTTATTATATTCATTTACCCAGTATTTTGGAAATTTATTTTATTTATAACGTAAGTTTATAAATATTACGACGGTTTTCGTGAAAACTAAACAATAATCATCCGAACACTCAGTACTTGTACCCAACATATTTTTAACATTTTTATGACTTTATTAAGTCCCGGTTAACTTCGTTAATATTTATTTCTAGCAAACCCGGTACCCGATTATAACTAATACTTACACTAAACTACTACTAATATTACACTACATTTCCTAAGTTACCAAAACCGATTTTCCTTTCTCTTGCTCACCCATGACCGGCCATAGAAACACCCCTAGACCACATGACTTTTATTTTTTAACCTTATGTATTTATGTACTAGTATAATACATTATAACCTTGCCTAAATATCTAAAAACCTCAAAACATAAACATTACTAGTTTCCTAGAATCATAAGTTCATCTTTTTCTCTCTTTTCTTCCCCAAAACCCACGACCCAAATAAGATCCAAGACCAAAATCCATTATTTTTCAAAGATCAAAGCTACAAAGTTGTTCCTTTTATCATTCTAATCAAGATTCTTGCAACATAAACACAAGTAACACAAGGTTTCTCATCATCTAATCACCCATTATTTCAAAGTGAGTTATCAAATTTATTTTCATGATTTCATCTAATTAACACTTGTATCTTATGATTTTCATGCTTAATTTCATGTACAAGTTAGCTATACCACATTATTTTTGTTAACTTTTTGAACATACAAACCCTAGAATTTGATTTAGGTGTTCCTTTGTAAAATTAACATGATTACTAGTGATTAGGAACCCATGGCACCCTAAGAAGGTGTATGGTAGGATTAGTATAGCTTTGTGGTGTTTGCAAGAGATTTGGTTGAAGTAGAAACTAGTTTTGAACATGAAAAATGGATTTGTAACAAGTATTTATACATTCTGTCCCATTTTTGTAAATCCAGGAAAATCAGTAAATATAAAGGAAACTTTGGCAAAATTTTTAGAAAATACTTTCAAAAACGAATCCGTAGGCGAAAGAACGGATTAAAAAGAGTTTATAACGAAGAAGTTATGATTTTTGCAAGTTTATTGACGAAAAGTATATTTTCTGAAAATACATGCTGTTGGACGTTTTTCGTCCGACAAAACGAGACTTTAGACGTAACCCGGAGGAGCCAAGCTTTCCAAAATATATTACTACATACTAAGACGTAACCGTGGATATAAAGAACAAGTAAAACGGACTTATAACGACAAAGATATTCACGTTTCAATATCGGCAAAACTCATATTGTTTTGACAGCTTTTAGACCAAAAATAATAACACTAAAACTACGTAGTAACTCTAGATTTCTAGAAATAATACCAAGTACCCAAATTCATAACTAATGAAGTATTAGTGATTACAAGTATATTTTTATCACTACAAGGCGTTATATCAAGGATTTCAAACCGAGGATTTCAACACAAACATTGATACATATATATATATATATATATATATATATATATATATATATATATATATATATATATATATATATACACACACACACACACATTTTAACTAGTTTTATTTTTCTAGTTGCCTTATTTTCCTAAGTTTTGGAAAATGTATTATTTTGATAACAACAAGTATTTTTCAAAGAGTAGAGTGGTATAGAAAACATGTGCATGGACATTCATAACATCATTTGGTGATCTAAATTAGATCGTTCATCATTCATATTAGGTTGAGGCAGCTAACCGTTCATTTTTGTTCATTTCACTTCATCACAGTATCATCAGTTTAAGGTGAGTTGTCATAGCCCCGTTTTCAATTCAACATTTTGATTTCAAATCCCATGGGGGAATACATTGCATCAACCATTTTAGTACGAGCCCAAGTACCAAAACATATGTACATCGCTTAAGTTGCCTTACCAACCTGTTAAAGTCCCCTATTTATTATCATGGACCGTTAATTTGCCGATTAAGCGAGCGTGAGTGGATAGATCTATCAAGGGTGACGCCTCCATCCGTGGTAGATATTACCAACAGTAAGCGGATGCATTTCATGTCTGTCACATTTGGGAGTGTTCTGGTAAAACATTCGGGAGGGGCATATAAATTTCATCAGTCTAGCTTCGGGGTCATGAGCTTAAGGTCTATTGTACTATTTTACTTGATTTTTATCTTGCACTTTTACTTGTGGTGGCCATACAACATTACATTTTATAAACCTATGGAATTCACCAACATTCGTGTTGACGTTTTAGCAATGTATTTCAGGTTATTAATGTAGCTCATATGACATGCATTTGGACCTTCATGGAGTCGCGGGGTCGACGCGTCTCACCGTTATTTCATGCACTTATGTAAACGTTTGATCTAGTATGACTTGTTTTTCATAAACATGCAACACCTTTTGGGGACCTCATATTGTAAACTCTGGATTATTTCAATGATCAAACGAAGTATTTTCCAAACGACACTTTAGGTCGTTCAATGTAACCGTAACTGTGATGCTATGACAGACACCCCCAGGAATTCCATTCCGCTGCAAGTCAGGTAAATTGGGGGTGTGACAATTTCAACGTTACTTTGAGAAAATGGGTAAATCCGAGACTTGTTGTTAGCGTGTGTTATCTATTTAAGTGTATCTTTCATTTCATTTCTTTCTTTCCATTTTTTTTCGACGATTTTCTTCAAGGAGTTCTTTCATCTACTTTCGTCTCTTTTGGGTTTTCGTTCTATTTCGCCGACGTATTCATTTTCTAACTTTCTTGTCGTCCACATGAGATTACAAATGTTTACTTCTTTTAACGACATTGAAAACTAATCCTTTTCATAATAACATGGATATTCGACGAACGTTACTTTATATATTACTTGAGTATTATTTCTGATATGTATTACCCGTTAAGTTGTGCCGATCCAGTAATCGTTGTACTTATACTTTCTTGACGACGTGTGCTTAATGACTTGTGCTTGTGCTTTCTTGATGCTGTTGTGCCTACACTATTGATGCCATTGTGTTTTCTAGTTGATACTAGCTGTGATATCTTGCATTGCTACATACTCAGGTGAGTTCATAGTCCAACTTTTATCTATTTTAAATGCTTTGCAAACTACTTGGGGTGAGAGACATGCTTTGTTTTTACTATGATCAAAATGGTTTGAAAACTGTTTATGGAACTGAAAACTGATATTTTTCTGGTACTGTAAGTGAAGCAGTAGCCATTTTGATAAGCACTAAGTATGATTTTTGCCACTATTAAGTCCCTCAGACCATGAGCCATTAATCACTTGCGAGGGATACTTGCGAGTGAGCGCGAATATAGGGATATAGGCCTATAGGAATTGACCCTCCCACTCCTTTTGCCAGATAAGCAATTTGGGTGTACTATATTCGAGGGTACTTGGCAGGTGCCCGACGTTGGGGGCTTTTGTTATATTATGAAATTCCGCGGTTATTGTCGACTTATGGTGTTTGTTAACGCTTTGGTCTCATGAGCTTAGTGCAGTGGGCGTATAACAACGTAGCCCCGTGGTATTTTTTGGGCGTATAACAACGTAGCCCCGTGGTATTTTTCGGGCGTATAACAGTGTAACCCCTTTATCTTAAAATTTGGAATATTGTGATCAATTACTTTACTTTAAACCTATGGATTCACTCAACCTTTGTGTTGACTTTTAGCATGTTTATCTCAGGAGTTAGATCTTTTCCGCTGCCTATCTTTACTTGGAGGTGCTTGGCGAAGGGCATGGCTTGGTCATAGAAGACTCCGAAAACCGTTTGGGACTGATTTAAATCTAATTTTGAACTATAGCTTCCGCACTATTTTTAACTAATGTAGATTGAATGTTTTCAATTATAAATTTTCTTCTAAAATGGTTTGTGTAAAACCGTTCTTTGTACTTCTTGTTTTGATAACAATCGAGTAGCACCCCCAGACTTGTATGCTTCCGCTGATCCGGTTTTCGGGGTGTTACAGACATCATGCAATTCAGTGTATTGCAAAAGTGTGTCTATCTATATATAATACATGGAAAACACATTTGTTTAAAACTTAAAACTTAAAAAATAAATAATGTTGTTAGACTAAATAACCATATTTATAAAAAAATAAAAATAATACAATCTATTAAATATTTAATTACAATTTAAACCACTAACTTCCTTTAATCTCATCTACTTTACACCAATATATACATAAAAAGGAGAATTGCACAAACAAATTAAAGCTACAATACATCGTCACCGCTATGCATAAGTATTCGTCTAATACAGTAAAACCCCTATAAATTAATAGTGTCGGGACCGAGATATTTTATTTTAGCGAGATATTATTATATTGATAAATTCATAATTTAGTAACTTAAAGAGGTTTTACGTATGACTTTTAAATTTTCAAATCCAATATGTACTAGTTACAAAAGATCTATCCCAGATCTTAAAGAGGTCATACTTTCCCGAACGGCAAGACCACATTATTATCGTGAGACCTCGTTTAACACCATGCTTCCTCCAAAGCTTTCATCTGAGTAGTCACTACGCCCTACCTTATTGCTGAGTCTTTGGAAGCCGTTCGCTAGATTCTCATAGCGAGGCGCTTCGAGTTAGCGAAGCACTGTAGAACCTCGACCCGCCTACTCGGGTCTTGTATGGATATGAAGGAAGGTATATTAGTTAGAGATGAAAAATAAATTAAAAAAATAAGTTCAATGTATACTAGTTAGAGGTGAAAAATAAATTACAATATATGCTAGTTATAGATGAAAAATAAATTAGAAAAACAAGTTCCAATATATACAAAATACAGTGTATACTAGTTAGATATCTTTTATATAATAAAAAAATTACATCATTTCGGAGTTTTTTTAACAAAACAATCTTAATGGAAAAAAAATTGAACCAATAGGAAAACTCGATTTTGACACATAGGCGAAATTGAGCAATATGATTGGCCAATAAAAAGTCATAATTGAATTGCTTTTGGTCAAACTTTAATAAATTTTGTGGAGAATTTGATTGAGGAAAAAAATATATAAAAATATAGGTGTCAAATTTATGAAAATAAAAACTTAAAAAAAGATAAGGTAATTAATAAAACATTAGTTGTTGAAATTTAAATATATTATATGGAGTTAAGTGTAAAATTATAAATTTTCATTTTTTTTAAACTTTATATAATAAACAAATAACCCCTTACACTTTATACCCCCTACACTACATCAATGCTCATGCTACTAAACTCGTACATTTTGTACAACATGATATTAATTGTTAAAGTTAAACAACAACATCAACATCTATGTCAACTAAACAAAGTTAAATCTTTCATTCAATTTTTTTTTTTACAAAATATTAATTGATAATAATACATAATGAAAAGGGATAATTACTAAAATGGCCAAGTTGCCCAATCGTTGGGCATTTTTGACCTTAGAAAAAAAAAATTTCCGCTTTTGACCAGTTGCCCAACGCAACTTTTAAGGGGGGACACGTGTCGCGCCTATGGGACGCCATGTGTCCAAGGTTGCCCAAAATTTGACAAAGTTGCCCAAAAAATAGCCATATGTCGCCCCAAAAAATTGACATGTGTCCTCCCCTTAAAAGTTGCGTTGGACAACTAGTCAAAAGCAGAATTTTTTTTCTAAGGTAAAAAATGCCTAACGATTGGGCAACTTGGCCATTTTAGTAATTATCCTTAATGAAAAACTCATGCATACTTATTAGTTGTAATTATATCATAATTTTCACGGGTAAATTCTTATATATCCGTATAATAAACAAAATTTTAAAAATAAATTTGATTTATGTGTAAACCCATGTGATCAAAGAACCTTTGGCCTAATAACATTATAAGGGGACACGCTCAAAAATCCAATATAAGGTCAATGCCACGGTTATATTTATAATTTATGCTAACTTACTTTCGCATATGTTGATGCTCTAACTTTTAAAAATATACATAAGATTTTCTGTTTTTAAACAATAGTACTATATAATTAAATTTTTCTCGAAAAATCCCGTGCGTGCACGAGTATTATAACTAGTAAAAACTAAATTACAGTGTATACTAATTAGAGATGAAAAAATAAATTATCAAATGCATATTATGAAAATATTTTAGTGATTATTAATTTATAATTTTGTTGGGACCAACATATATACACTGGGGTTTTAAAAAAGTTATTATCTTATTATTATATCGATTGACGATTGGGGTCCAAATTTGTACTGATCCTAAGTTGGGATTGGACAATAATTAATTTTATCGAGGTTATTAATTTATCGAGTATTAATTTATAGAGGTTTTAATGTATATTGTTATGCATTATGCACGCTTCGAGACTAGGGAGGATTCAAAGTGTTTTGTTAAGCAAAGTTGATCATTATATACGTATATACGATTGCACAAGGGACTGGTGATAACATCTGAATTATTAATGTTTTAATTAAAGGGTCAATTTCATATATACCTAAATAAAACATCAAAATGATATATTTATTCAAAACATTTATTAAATACATTTTACATCATGCAATTCATGTATTTTAAGTATATATGACATTTTGATGTTTAGATTGGGTAAATATGAAATATCATTTAATTAAATATGTGTGCGTGTGTATTAACAAATAGATAAGTGATGACATACCATTCAAACAGTTCGAATACCTCCTCTTCAAACTCAATTTGGAAACTACACTCTCAATGACTTCACAGATCTCCAAAAATCTCTTCTAGCGTAAAGTCATTTACAAACAATGATTACCGCTATGGGAATTCGTCAATCGAAGGTTAACACCCTCCGGGGTGTATCCTTCGAAGATACATCACAAAAGCTCTTCATGACCAAGTCAACCCACGTTCACTACCCATTCAAGGCTTCCTTGCCAAGATAGGGGGCATGGGACATTACAACCAACGGTTACCATAATCCATGAGATACCCCTCATGATCTCTGGCATAAGTGCAGAAGCTTGACAGAACCTATTTTCTTCCACTATAAATAGGATGACAATAATTCAGGTTTGGTCAAATCTTTTTCACCCTCATTTCATACTTTAGCACTCATGAAACCATAATTACATACTTACTCTTACGCCAGAGGTGATTCGCAGGGTCTAACCCTGCAATTCACTTGACATAGTGTTTTGTATTTCTTACTTTCAGGTTACCAAGCAACTTGGCATACAACACTGACCTTCTAATCCTTCAATACTCATCAATAGACCTGATAGCGCTATATGTTGCACAATCAATAAGTAAATAAACATATTATATTTTTTTAACGGCGATTGTATTAAAAAAACATACGGAACCAATATAATTTTCAAAAAAATCAAAACTCCAAAGCACGATGTCTGATTCAGATTTCCAATTACCTGATTACATTTTGAACACGTTCGGTATAATGATGATGAATTATAAATAACATTTGAGCTATAGTAAAAATATTTGAAAAAAAAAAGAGAAGAGCCTCTATTACATCAATCATGCATAACCCATGCTTCATTATTTAATTATAACACATGCGTATTAAGAACTCGATCTTACAGCCAAAATTATATATTCCGTACATAAGAAAAAACATTAAAAACATTTGCTTTATTACTTTATTTCCTTTTATAATGTTATCGGAGAATCTCAAAACAGATTTCTCCAAGCATAAAATAAGTAATGAGAATAATCATCCCAAATTAAATATTGTTACATGCTTAATATACATTATTAAAGGTGCTTCTTTTTTTCGATTCAATTAGATTTAACTAAATTAGTGATATATATTTATGAAGCGGACAATTTCTTAGAGTTTACAGTTAAACGTTTTGATCGAGGGATTTCTATAAAAAATAAAATTAAAATAAGACGTTGTTGTCAATTTATGTCCTTTTCATTCTTGATCTTTTCCTTTAGCAGATTTGCTTAAACACGTATTAGCCAAATGATATAAAAGTATATATAATGACATATACTTGATATAAAAGTATAATCCTTCAATACTCATCAATAGACCTGATAGCGCTTTAGTTGATAGGTACACATTACTACACAAAAATCGTGACATATACTTGGTAAATATTTAACTTTAATAATACGATAATAACAAACTACCTGATCATTAACAGGCAGTACAAGATACTCGTGAATACTTAATACAATTCATCATAAACACACTCTATGAAGCCTTGCATTGTAACGAGCTTATCTGCAAAAAATTTGTTCAACAGCAAAAGGCCAAAATTTATAATGATATGCTATAATTAGAAGTTGATGTTACTAAGTGAAATGGACTAATGTTTTAATTAAGAGGAATGTTTCTTTCATAAATATGTCATACACAACCAAAGCGATCGACACCGGGATTTCCTTACCAACATGAGAGACTTCCCGGCTCATAATCTCTTCGATTGTTCTCAAGCATATGCATGTCTTTATAAAACATTTATGGTTGTGGACAAGATCATATCCTCTTAAGTCTTAAGTTTTACAAGTATATGAATCCTCTATTTATACGTGTAGCTAACCAAATTTTTGTGAAATCTCATGTCATCCCAACTTCCATATACTCGACATACATTTTTGTGGTTGATTTATGATATGGAGCATGAAAAACTATACCAATTGAGTAATTACTTGTGTCTAACTAAATACAGTCATCACACACGTTGACACGATGACTTGTACTCATTAAGCTGGCTAAAGGTTCATATGCTTACCAATTTATATCATTCTCTTGAGTGAATTATAATTAATCTCATAGCGAAGGCCATTCCAAAAACAATAATATCGATTACTTTAATGACTCTAGGGCCGATGAACAAGAAATCAAGAAGGTGTTTGTTGGAAATATTAACATAATACGACATATTATGGTCAAGCTAGTATATAATACTTGACCTATACTTGACCATCAAAAGGGGTCGAATCAACAGCGCGCCAAGAGTAGTTAAAAGGACAAAAATCTAGGGGATAATGCCAAAATGCTCAAGTTGCTCAATTGATTTGCTTTTTAGCCTTTCACTCAGAAAGTTCCGAAACTACCCACTTGGTAATCGACCCCTCCCAGTGCCCACCAGAATGCATAAATTACATGAGGTAAAACATGCTAAAAAGTCAATACAAAAGTTGAATGTAATTCATAGGTTTAATAAAGGGCAAATTATTAAAAAAAAAAAAAGTATGATACTTGCCACGTATTCATCTTCTGGGTAGTGAACAAAAAATTTTCATTTTCAGCACCATTAACTTTTTTTTTTTTTTTTTTTTTTTTTTTAGGGTAATATGTGACTTGAAGTATCGATTTTGTTCACGTGTACCGGTAAACCCTTAGTTTATATATTTCTCAATCAGATATATTCCCATCTCACACCAATCAATCCGATTCACATACCAATATGAACAACCAAATCACCACGAAAATCATTTAACCAAAACCCCACGAAAATCATTAACACATCTTCTTCATTCATTGTATTTCAAAGGCGCGGTCTTCAAGATCCTTTCAAAGAGGGGTCTCGGGTAGGTTTGTTTTTGATTTTCGTTATGTTTTTGTCTTAACCGAATGGAAGAAATGGATTAAACGATTTGTTTTGTTCCTTCTTTGATGTATTCGGATAGTAACAAGAAGCATGTCTTCTTAAATATTTGTGATGATGAGAGTTCAATCAAAAATTCTTATAAAGATTAGATAAAAAAATTGAACCAAATCTGAAATCTTGTAGCAATTTTTATCTCTTGTTTGTTTGATGAGAGTTGGTGAGTGATATGTGAGGGTTATGGTTGTGTCTAGGTCTAGGATTGGATGATGGCCGGTTTTGAATTAGATTTTTGGTCGAGGCTGTGATTGTCTAGTTTGATTTATTTTCTTTACTTTTCATTTTATTGGACCGATGATGATGTAATAACTGAGGTTCAAAAGAGTTTTGTTGGTATTTGGTTTTTGGTCAAATGGTGGTGTAGGACCGTAGAACAACCTATTTCACATATGAATCTTGGCTAGATCTAGAGAGAGAAAGTAAGTAGAGAGAGAGAGAGAGTGGATGGGAACTCTAGTGTGTGGAATAATAACCTTGATATTACTAATGAATAACCTGAGAGAACCACTAGAGAACCAACCTCTCAAATGAGGTTTACAATAGTATTTATACTTGAAGTCTAGGGCATCATCTATCTTATACATTATTACACTAATGGCCCTTATACTTTCACATAATATGAATACTAAGCCTAAACTTCATCATAATGATATTCTAAAGCAACCTATAACAATACGTTAATGACCGACACTTTTTATAAATAAAATACGATGCTAACAATCTCCCCCTAAGTGTTGGTCATTGAGGTTGAGCGACGTCATCATCTTTGTCTTTTAAACTTTATCATTCATAGCTCTTGATGTCTTTAAGAATCACTAGATGAATCATAGTTCCAGTTCATCATGCTTCATTGTTGTTGAAGTGATCCGATGATGTCATCTGCCTTTCGTCACTTCTGTGTTTGTGGTGGTTGTCTGTCATTCCAACATGCTCATACGTCTTAAGTCTTTGTCATACATACATTTGTTATTCCCGTTCTTTCACTTTGATCTTTGTCACGTTACTTTGTAGATTCTTCTTTTTGGCGTAGAATCTTTCTTTGACTGTTGCTATCCTTTGATCTTAGTGAGAACTTTCCTTTGACTTTGTGAAGCATGTATGAGCATGTGGAATCTTTCGCCATGGAGATGATGTATAGCTGCAGGTAAACAGTTAGCAATAAACAACCGGTACTTACAGATAAGGAATTAGAGATCGTCAACAGCATAGTGTGAAGACTCCTTCTAACCCTTACCATGGCCGTTCCCATATCAGATACTCTCGAAAGAGCTTACGAGACCTACTAAGTAGCTCAATGACTGGGTGAGTCGCTGGGGATCACTCCACGACTGTAGACCGTTTGAAACCACCGCGAACACTAAGCGTAACCCATAAAGAATTACCGAAGTGACCTGCTGTCAGGGCTGCTTGATGTTGACCCTGGCAGGAATTTCCGTTCAATCATTGAGAAACTACATAAGTAAATTCTCTCATAAACGTTCTCGGCAGATTGCTAAGATCTGCGTAGGACTCTTAAGTTTACATCTGGCGTCCTTAATGATGAACAACCAGTGTTGAAATATCATGTGTTCCTATGAGATCTTTTGATGAATCTCGGGGCTCTAGACTCGATAAGTGCACATTTGGTTTCCTATGCGGAGATTAGGGAGGGGTCTCCTGCTTCAATATCAACCATCTCTAAGAGATAAGTCGATAGATTACACCGGTTCCCCGTGAGAATGAAACAAGCTCTTTTAAGAGAACTTGAGTGGCTAGAAGGTTTAGTGCAGTGCGTCACTGGGTCCATGATGTCTTTATCTTCAATACCGGTGTCACCTTAGTAACAACCAGTAGTATATGAATTGAACCCGGTGTCTGCCCTAAGGTTGAACATATGGAGGGCTATTTCTTTTCACCCTTTTTCATAACTTTTCTTTTTAATTCTTCAACCCCTTCTTTCTCCTTTCTCATTTTCTCCTTTTTTCAATCATACCTAAGGACTTCTAATTCTAATATATTGGAATTGTCCTTGGGTAGATCCCTCTGGCTCTGGCGGATCATAGGACGGTTTTCCCTAACCTTAGTCACCTTATTACTCCATGAATCCTATAATTGCCATGAAACCTTTGATTGAAAATCTCTCAAAGTGTTTTATGAATATAAACACATTTTTGTTGACACTTTGAGAGTTTTTGTTTCTTTTGAAGGACTCCCCCTTCACATGTGCTCATGGATTTTTAAGAAATTTGCACATGCGTGAGGAGTTTGCACTTTTTGAATTGATCCACTTTCAGTGAACATGACCGATTCGAGACACGCTTACATCACTAGTTAGACTAGCTTGAAGTTATTACCCGTCCTGGTCAAGTCCAAAGAAAGTCTCTCGATACGGTACATTCTACTCGGACAAGTCCTATTCGAGACACGCTTACATCACTAGTTAGACTAGCTTGAAATTATTACCCGTCCAGGACAAGTCTTTTCGATTACTGACATTTTAAGCTTCGTCAATTCATTGGTACATTCTGAGTCGAGCTCTTTTGAGATTCAGTCACAAGCTTTAAACATCTTTGATCACATTTTAATCATGTCTTCTCCCCCTCAAAAATAGCATATCATGATATTTTTGATATCAACTGATTAAGAAAAAGCTTTTTGGAGAGATAGACAGATTTGTTGTTGCATGAATTCGGAACTATTTTTGTTTAAGAAATACTCCCCCTCAAAACTCGCATATGTTTTTGAGAAATGTTAAACTTTTTAAAGTTTATAGGGAAGGAGTCGTCTTGAAGCAAAATTCTGAAAGAGAAAGAAGTTTCAGATTTGTTGAATTTTGCATCAAGGTTTTTTGAAAAACAAAGACTTCTCTTTGTTTGAATAGGAATGTCGCACTGAGGCGTACAACAGTGTCCATTTTTAGGATAAGTGCACTTTGTTGATGAAAATCATTTTTGCGTAACACTTTCCTTTCTTTGAAAACTTGAGTTGTGCACTGTAAGGTGTACACAAATCATTTTGATGATGAGCACCGATTTTGATAGATTTTGAAAATCTTTTTGAAAAATCGTGAAAATGTGGTGCTCAAAATGTAAGAGAATTTTGAAAATCTAATTTATCATTAGATCAACAATCATGGTCTTGAGCTCAAAGATTTTGAAAGTTTTTCTAAAGAAAACTCAAGCCAGATAGGTGTTTGGTTTTCGTTTTAGGATAAGTGCTCGAAAAAAATTTTGAAATCTTTGTTTTGATTAAGCACTTTCCTTTCTTTAAAGCACGGGTCCTGAACTGATGTGTCCAAAAGCCACTTGATTAAGTCCTTATTTGAAATCTTTTCGAGTTGTTATACCGGACTTAAGTTTTGAAAAGATTTCACTTTGAAGCACGGGTTGTAAGCTGAAGTACTTACAAGCCATTGTGAAGAAACTTTTGAGAAACGACATGTTTTAGAAAAACATTTTCGAAAACTCTCGCTCAAGCATCTGTACATGTCCGTGTCATTGTTGAATGACATTTCTAGAAACGTACAGAATATTGATTTATACGAGAGACATGTCGTGAGAAGAATATTTTTGGATTTTTTGATTTTATTTTGTTTTTGAATTTTTTTGAAATTTTATATTTTTGTATTTTGTTTTTGTTTTTATAAAAGAAATGGAAAATCAAAAATAGAAGATTGAAAGAATGATTTTATAGAATTTACAGAATTTGAACCCTCTGAAGAACTGGGTTCTGAGATAGTTGAAGCACCTGCAACCAAAGACGAAGAGGTTTCACAAATAACAGTGTTAGAAGTACATGAATCATCACTTTGAGGGTGTTGACTATCAACGGTTGTTGTGGTTTCTACTTCCTTATCCTGAAGATTATCACTATTATTTGTCTTGGTGCAACTATCAAAAATCTTCCCTGTGGGAATCCACCTAAGACCAACTGTTTTAAAAACTTTCCCCGTAGGAATCCACCTAAGGTAAGATCTAGATGTAGTTTTCTTATCAGATGCAGCGGAAGTCTCAGTCTTGGAAAAACTACATTCTTTAGATATCCACCTATTAGGTTTCTTAACCTCTTGCTTCTTATCAATGGGTTTGTTTTGATTTGGTGTCTTAGTGGATTGGGTCTTGACACTTGATTTGGAATTCTTTGTGTTGCATTCTACTTTCCTAGTATTCTTATTTGTGCCACTACTCTTAGAAGCAAGTCAATCCCTAGTATTTTGTTGAAAGTTTCTAGGTAATGGTTTACTACTACTAGCGGTGCTTTGGAATCTTGTAGACTTCATCACACTAGGTTTTGCACCTAAAATTCCGTTTTTTCGATGTTGTGCCTTTATTCTAGCTTCTTCTAGATGATGATTGAGGACCATGTCATTAGAACCAACAGACTCATTAACAGTTTTTGGTGTCTTATTTGGTGTACTATACTTAGAAGAGCCAGGTGAAATCACATTTTTGTTACTTTCAACAAACAATTTTTGTTTTTCAACAATCTTTTCCATTACCTTTTCCTTGGGCAAGGGTGGTGGAGTGACTGGTTTTGACAAATCCTTTTTCTCATCGACTTTTGGAGCAAACCGTGAAATAGACATTTTTGGTTTTTGAACCATATTTGGAACATTTGGTTTCTCCGAAGTCGATGGTTTTGCAAACTTAGTTTCCTCACCCTTCCTTTTTTGACTTTCAAGCTGAGCCCTCAAAAGATCATTTTGCTCTTTCATGTTCTTGAAGGCACGCTCATACGACAATTTGTCATACTTACATTCTTCTTTTTTTTGATCAAGTTGTTTAAAACATGACACATTTTCTTTTTCAAGCTTTATAAGAGCATTTTCATATTTTGAAACAATTGCCGAGGTCTCAGCTCTCAGTCTTTCATCGTCTTGAACAGAATATGTTTGTAAAATGATGGACATGATATCAGTAGTCATAACAGCTTCAAAGAGAGAATCATTTAGATTTTCCAAAACATTCATGTTTTCACGAGTATCATTAGCTTCGTTTACCAGGGATTTGTGGTCCTTGACAAAGTCGGCCGTTTCTTTTAAGAACGCTCGTTCAAAATGGATTACCCTTGCACTGATGTTATTCAGTGGGATAGTAATTTCGTTTTCAAAAACTTTTTTCTGCTCAATATGAAAACTGGAATGCCAGTTGTTAATATCGATTGTAGTTTTAGAAGCAACAATGTTTTGAAATTCTTGAATTCTCTTTTTAACGTCATCCAGAATGTTTCTAGCCTCACTTGTATTAAAAGTGTTGTTAGAAGACATTTGTTCCATTTTTGAAAGAGATTTTGAAACAATTATTTTCTTAGAAAACATTTTTGAGAATGGTCGTTTTATGGAAAACACGGATGGTTCTTTTTGTGGAACAAAAGTAATTCCCGAAAATTTGTTCAATTTGTTGTAATCAATGGGTTTCAAATCCTTTTGTTTCATTTTAGAAATGCTCTCTTCGACATGTTCTATCGTTTGCACAGAATCCCGAACGACGGGAGGATCATGTTTAGTGTAAATCACATTACCATTATACAAAACATTCTGTTCCTACTGAGCTTTCTTGAGATTACTGGGGGTGTTGTTACCAAGAGCCACTTTATGTTTCGTATGGTAAATCGGATTAGTTTGATTTGAAATCATTTTCATTGTTTGACTTGACTGACCCGACTTAACCACTAATTCTTCTAAATGTGCAATCATGTGTTCTGACTCTACGATTTCGGCCAAAAGTTTGTCTTCTTTCCTTGCAAAATCCTTTTTCAACTCATCCCTTTCTTTTTCAAGATTGGTATAAGCTGTTTTTTGTTTAGAAAGTTGGTTTTGTAAATCAGAAATTTCCGCGTTTAAAGCTTTTATCTTCTTGAAAGAATTAACATCAAGTGAATCAAACTTGAGTTGCAATTGTTTTTCCCTTGAAACGGAATTTTGATAACCAATTTCTAATTCAGACAATCTTTTGTGATGAAACTCAAAAGCATTAGCGTTTTTCTTGTAACTCTCAAGCTCAGCGGTCAATTTAACATTCGCGGCCTTAACATCGCGATTGACCTTTTTCACTTTTTCAATTTCAATGCTGCAATTATTCAATAATGATTCAAAGAAAGCACGGGTTTCCTCATCATTAGCACCATTTTGTGCAACTTGAACTCCATTAGGATCCATATCTGAAGTTTCATAGTTAACACTGCTATTAACTTGATCCCTCACATATGTATCGTAATGAGGTTCAGATGGCACATAATGTGGCTTCTCATGAGCAAACGGATTAGCATCATTACCATTATTTGGTACCTCATGGAATGGATCTGAATCATAAGTAGGAGGAAGATCAGAATCACTGCGTGATGTTGTTGCCTGCTGATTTGCCATAAAGTTGTAGGTTTCATTGAGATCTGCTGAATTGTCATTAACTCTTGTTGTAGCTCTAAACTCATGTTCATCAGCAGTCAACGGTATTCCCGATTCTTCTTTATTGGCTAGCATCAACAAGTACTGGATCTTTTCAACCCTCGTCATTGCATTGACATTGTTTCTGTTGTGACTTGCTGATGGCGGTTTCTGAATCGAAGTCATGAAACAATCAATCCCATTTTGATTAAGCACATTCTGATTCACAATCTGATCCATCTGATTTCCTACATACTGCTCTGCATATTGCATCTGATTCCCCATCTGTATACTCGAAGCATATCCTTGCTGATTGTTGTTGTGTTGTTGGATGTTTAATGCATTGAAGACTGATGCAAAACCATTGGACAAGGTACTCGTGATACTGTCATGATGAGATGCCATTGATTCAATTCAAAGAGAAACGTTGTTCTTAGGATCTTTTGAAAGATAACAAAGGTTGTTGTTGTAGATTAGATGTTTTGGTGAAGTTGAAAAGCATTATCGGTTGATATGATTGATTTCGTAATTTCCCGCCAAAAATAAAATTTGAAAATTTTTCTCGCCCAAATTTGAAAATCACTAAGAAATACAATTCTAAGGTTACCAGAAAAATTTGAGATTTGAAAAATTTTTCGCAAAATTTTACCGAAATTTTTTGAATTTTGGCCAAAAAATTTGAATTTCGGGCCAAAATTTTCAACCTTGTACCAAAATTAAAATCTCGTGTAAAAATTGAACGTTAAGTCTCGTGTGAAAAATAAATTTTACTCAACTTTTCCCAGCAAAATACTTCTTTTTTTTTTTTCTTTTTTTTTTTTTTTTTTTTTTACCAACTCGATAGGATTGGTGATTCAAACTCGGTAAGTCTAACTCGATAGGATTGGTGAATCAAACTCGGTATGTTCTTACAAATCCCAAACTCGATAAGCCCAGATAGTGGTCCAAACTCGATAAGTTAAGCAATTCCCCTAACTCGGTATGTCTTACAAATTCCAAACTCGATAAGCCCAGATAGTGGTCCAAACTCGATAAGTTAAGTAGGGTCCTTAACTCGATAAGTTATTAGGGTTTCTAACTCGATATGTATCCTAACTCGATAGAGGTACTTGAGTTGGGCAGAGTTTCCCCTTAGTTAGAGTCACAATACACCTAACTCGATAAACGATTAGGAATTGAAAGGCTAACTCGCCAAAATCTCACGTAACTCAATGGAACTTAACACCTAACTCGATATACACCCCTAACTCGATACACCCCTAACTCGATATACACCCCTAATTCGATAAGTTTTTGGAACCTAACTCGATAGACCTTAAGACTTAACTCGATAGAACTTAAGACTTACCCCTAACTCGATAGAATTGATCACTTAACTCGATAAGTTTTATCCTAACTCGATAGAAATTGTACCTAACTCGATAAACAACAAATCCAAACTCGATAAACAGATTTTCTAACTCGATAACATTTTCTCCTAACTCGATAAACACCAATTCCTAACTCGCTAAGATATTACACCAAACTCGATAAGAACAATGCACCTAACTCGATAGAACTTAAAATCCAAACTCGATAGAATCTGAAAATTACCTAACTCGATATGTTGCGATGAACAGTAACCGAAATCTTAAAAAATCACTTTTATACCAAGTTTTTTCAACCAAATCAAACCTAAAACAACCTATATTATCCCCAGGCGATTGATACCACTTGTAGGACCGTAGAACAACCTATTTCACATATGAATCTTGGCTAGATCTAGAGAGAGAAAGTAAGTAGAGAGAGAGAGTGGATGGGAACTCTAGTGTGTGGAATAATAACCTTGATATTACTAATAGAATCACTAAGAGAACCACTAGAGAACCAACCTCTCAAATGAGGTTTACAATAGTATTTATACTTGAAGTCTAGGGCATCATCTATCTTATACATTATTACACTAATGGCCCTTAGACTTTCACATAATATGAATACTAAACCTAAACTTCATCATAATGATATTCTAAAGCAACCTATAACAATACGTTAATGACCGACACTTTTTATAAATAAAATACGATGCTAACAGGTGGAGATGATGGGTGGAGATGATTGTGGGGTTTTTTTTTTTTTTTAATTATGGTTTGTGTGATGAGGAAGGAGGAGGTGGGTGGTGGGTTGAGGTGGCCGGAGCGGCAGTGGTGGTCGGAGTGGGTGGTGATGGGGTCGGAGTTGGTGGTGGTGGTGGAACTGGGTACCGGTACTTCACATATTAGCCTAAAAAAAAAAAAAAAAAAAAAAAAAGGTTAATGGTGCTGAAAATGAAAAATTTTTGTTCACTACCCAGAAGATGAATACGTGGCAAGTATAATACTTTTTTTAATAATTTGCCCTTTAATAAATAAATCACTTGAGCACAAGATTTTAAGTCTGGAATAATAGAGTAACAAATACATATATTGGGTAAGCGTCAAATAATTTCTGCTAAGCTCATGACACACAAAACGTTAACCGGCACCAGTAACCCTGGCGTAAGTCGACAGTAACCGCGTATTTTCCATAATATAACAGTTGCCCCTAAAGCTAGGTACTTTGCCAGATACCTAGTTAACTCGAATATAGTACATCACATGTGGACCGACCTTAGTCCAACATGGCGGGAGGGTTAATTCCTATAGGCCTATATCCATATATTCGCGCTCACTCGCAATTGATTAATAGTTCATGATCGAGGGACTTGCTTTTGGCTAGGAAGGTACTTAGCATTATCATTTCAATCAGGACTAGCATACCAATAAACAATTGTGCTCATAAAAATAAGTAAATAGCATGTATCTCCTCCATGGGTTTATAAACAATTTAAAAGTAAAAGTGGGGCTACGAATCACACCTTAGCAACAGAAAAACGAGATATCACAAATAATCAGATTGTATGGTACAGCAAATGAACCTCAGTACAACCTAACAATTAAAAGGCGTTTCTCAGAAATAATTCTCGAAACGATTTATAAAGCAATACTCGTATTTGAAGTGAAAATAGTTTAGTTTCAATGGCGTTTGAAAGAAAAGAGAAGTTTAAGACTCGTGTGAATATGAGAAAGTTAAATAACAAAAGTCGGCGAACGTGAACGAATAAGCAAAAGAAGAATAAACGAGAAGAGAGAAGGAATAAAAGAAGAAATAGCACCAAGAAAGAGAAAATAAAACAAGAAAAACAAAAGAAAACATCAATAGGTAGTTTCGGTATTTACCCGTTTTTCCCAAATAGTTGATATAACGTCGAAATGTATAAGTTTTGAAAAGGTTTTTAGGATTTTAAATGTTTAAGTTATGAAAGATGTTTATCGAAATTTGGACATGACGCGTCCGTTTATAAAACATTTCCAAGTCATTTTGACTCTTGAATAATAGCATTGGACATTATTATTCGCGTATATATTAGTTGTCTATCGACCATTTTGTATATGTTCGGGTCCAAATATGTTAAACTCTTATGAGTCTATCATACTCTTCCGTCTCATGTACCAAAAGTGTCCATAATGTCCATCAACTAACATCGTAAATCCAATATCGTCCAATCCTTGTCCAAGCAACGGTATTATAATAAATATCCAAGTCCAAGTTCAAATTATATCCCATATGTCAAATTATTATCCCGAAACACCTCTCGATAACTAATAAATAAATAAACGACACAAATAAAATATAACATGACTCGTTAACTAAAAATAAAAATAAATAAAAATAATTAAACATCATCGTGACTCCCGTGAGTCATGGCTTGACTTCACGAGCTTACTTAGCTCGTGACTAACTCAAAACTTAACTAACCAAACAAAACCGATAAGCTTTCAACATCAAAAATAATACTAACCCTACGCCGTGACTCACCAAGAGTCACGACTAACTCGATGTGGGTTATTACCTCTCGGCTGAAGCAACACAATAACCAAATCCAAACTCCAAACACAAACACAACCAAATCCAACATCCTAATCCTAACCGAATCACAAAACAAATCCAAACCCAAACCGAATCAAATCCGAACACAACAAAACATAACTGATGAGGCGAAAAATGATCCGTTTTTAGGGGGTCATTTAAGCCCGGAATTGAATTTATTTGATCAAATATTGCCCTAAATCGTTCCTTTTGTGATTTTAGGTACTTTTGGAGTGAATTCTGGAAAAGGAAGCATTTTGGACGTTTTTGGAGCATAAAAGTGAAGAAAACGGCAAAGTATTAATTTTCCTTGCTGGGAACAGTACCTGACGGCGTCACAAGCTTCTTCATGACGGTGTCAAGAGTAATACAAGAGGTGGAAGTGGATAAAGTCCGTGACGGTCCAGAAAGTTTTGTGCATTGGAGATGACGGCGTCACCCAAGGCCGTCACGTGTAAAATTAAAGAGTGATGGCCTAGAAAATTTCCTGAAGGCTTCACGTAGGCCGTCACGTGTTAACTTGTCAAAACTTGCGCGCGGAGTAGCTGATATTGTTTTGGTCATAACTTTTGCATACGAACTCGGATTTAGGTGATTCAAAAGCCCACGCGAAGAGGACGAAGAGATCTACAATTTGGTGAAGAAATGTTGGTCGTGACGCTGTCATGATTGGTCTGACGCCATCATGATCGGGCCGACAGAAAATCAACCTATAAATATAACATCATAACTTCACATTTTGTAAGCCCTAAACCCTAAGGTCGATTCCTGGGTTTAGGTAGGTGTTTTTCCAGCAACTTAGAGGGTTTCAATCACTCCATAAACATCTTGTAATGGTTTGATGATTCTAGCTTAATTCATGTCTTCAAATATCATTATTGTTGCTTGTTCTTTATTAATTATGCTTGGCCAATTCACCTTGTGTCTACTTATGATTGTATGATACTTGTATATAATTGATTAGATCTTATTGATTCCTTGTTGATGTTTGTGTCTATCTTCATCAATTAGGGTGTGACACTTCGATAGGTCTAATTGGCTTAGTTTATAATTCTTGATTCCTATTGTCTCTTGTTTGGTTGATTGTATTCGATGTTAGGCTTAAGAAAACTGGCAGACTTCCATAGGGTAACATGCTTGAACGTCTTAAGAAACATGAACCAATGCGTACTAGGTTATTATGGTTGTATTTAATGCATGAGCGAATTCTAATGATCCCATGTTAGGAGCTTCTTGCAGGCTCGACATAGGAGTGAAGTAGGAGCTTATAGAGTTGGGGAAGTATGTACGCCACCCCACGAATGGTATTAAGGAATACAACCCGTCAATAAAAACAAGGCGTGACAATTCAATAGGTAGAATTAGATAGCTAGCAAGGAGTAACATATCATGGGTAGACATGCTTCACACCCCTTGTAGAACCTTAGTTTAGTTTTCTTGCACATTAGTTTAATTAGTAGCTTTTGGGTTAGTTGATTAGCAACTAATTCCGCCCCTCCTTCCAATACCCGAGATTTTTACCTGCTTTTCATAAAATATAAAAACATAAAAAGAATCATCCTTCACCAATAGACCTAGTTAGATTAATTGCAATCCTAACAACACTATTCCTGAGTTGAACGATCAATCCCCCGGTACTTGTCACTATACTATACTACAACGATCAGGTACACTGCCTGGTGGGGGTTGTAAGCTTCTCGAGATCCCTCGAGAGGTAAAGCCTGGTGCAATTCCCACGCATCAAATTTTTGGCGCCGCTGCCGGGGAATAGTTATTGTTTAGGTTGAAATTTATTTTGATTAGCTCTACTCATTAGATTCCTATCAAGTGAGATTTTTTCTTTTTATTTTGTAGCTTTCTCGTAGTCTATCTTTTCTTTGTGATTTTGTTTGTAATTTGCTTCAAATGGACTTTACACTTAGACTTCTGATGAGTGCTCAAACACTCATCATTTTTGGTCAAATCTAAACTGCAAAACATACAAAAACACTCAGAAATGCATCAAAATACTAAAAATATTTCAAAATTGTGTTTTATATGTTTTAGATGCAAAATGAGTAAAAACAAATGAAAAACGTACAAAGTTTGCAAAACTGGCAGTTTCAGTCCCCCAACTTTCAAAATTTGGCAAAAATAGTCCCTGAGCACTTATTTGGAAAGAAAAGTCACCAAAGGTCCTTTTGAAATCATAAGTTATCATATTTAGTCCTTTGGTGAGAAATCTGAAAAGTTTTGGAAAATTACAAAATTAGTCCCTAGAGTTTCAAACTTTGGCAGATTTGGTCCCTGGTGGGATATTTTTTGATGAAAAATCATTTTTAGTCCTTGGAAATTCAAAGATATTCAATATTGGTCCTTGGATAAAAGTTTTTCACAGTTTGGCAAAAATGACCCCTAAACTTTGCAAATTGACATATTTGGTCCCCGGTGTTTTAAAAATGAAAAAGTACATTTTGGGTCTTTGGGTTATTAAAGTTGTTAATTTTGATCCTTGTGATAATTTGGGGAAGTTTCATTTTTAGTCCTTAAGCTTTTGGAATTCTACATATTTGGTCCTTGTGGTACAAATAAACAAACGGACCCTTATTTTTATTTTACCCAAATACCAAATCCATGTACACCCCAATTAACCCCATGCCCAAACACCACATCTAAACCTAGCCCAAACCAACCCTCAGCCCACCCCCGTTCCTAATATTACCCCATGGTCAACTTTGACCCTGCCCTTGACCTTTGACTCCACCTCACCCTCCACCTCACCCTTATCCCTGCAACACCACAGCCAAAATCATCATCACCTCCACCCTAATACCTCTGTCACATTCAACCTTATCCCTCCAATTGCTCAAAACAACAACAAAACAACAAAATAACACCCCCTGCCAAGTCAGAATTACCCAAGTGGTCAAAAGTGGTTTCCCGCCAAAAACATTTCAAGAGCTGGGATCAAATCAAAGCAATCCAATGGTCAATAAAGCTGATGGGAAGGACTCAAGACCTCACCAAGACTTATATAAGTCAAGAAAAAGTGGAGCAGTATGTATTAGTTAGGAGTAGCTTAGCTTAATTTTCATTAATGTTGGATTAGAGTTAGTTTAGCTTTCAAAGTATCTCAAAGTTGTATTATGAGTATTTTCTATGTAATTTCAAGTTTCATTAATCAAGTTTCCAAGTTTCTCTCATTCAACTTAATTTTTGCTCAAAATTGCTCTAAATCCATTATAGCTTATAAGTTGTTAAATATTGGTAATCAGTGTTGCATACTCTCAGTAAAGCTTCATGTTAGTGTAAAATTGGGATCCTTAGTTCAATTCTGTCTTAAATTGTGAATGGTGGTTTGGTCAACAAAAGTCAGCAAGGCAGGGGAAGTTATTTATGGTGATTCTGGGTAGATAATGGGTGGTTAATGATGATGTGTAAGCCTATCCAAAGATAGGTTTAGGTTGGTGTTTCATCTAATTCAGTCAGGATTCCAAGATTGTAAGCTTCTCTTTCATTCTTAGTTCTTCAACACATGTTACTAGTTTGATAATACCATTTGGTTGTTGTTTAAGTTCACTGTTCTAATTAGTTGTCTTATGCATAATTGAGCTTCTGTGATCAATAATATACATTTGGTAGCTGGTTTCATTGTTTTATGATTTGTATTGTCTTGATGTAGTGGATCTGTGATTGTGAGATCTACGTGTTCTTTGTAAGATTTCAATGTTCAGTTAGCTTTAAATATGTTTAGGAAACCTGTTTAATTCATAAAATTAGTAGGTTTAAGCTTTAAACTCACAAAGTTAGTGAAAACAGACCAGTTAAGGTGTGTTTGGTTCAAGCTGCAATTCTGTGTTCCACTTAGGTTTAGGAGTGACATTTGGTATCAACAGCTTCCATTAGGTAAATGTAGTGTAAGTTAAGCATAAAATCCAGAGGGTTAGTGTAAAAAGTCAAAATTAGTTTTTTAATTCCCCCACAGTCCACTGTGTGGAAATTTAAAACCTACACACCTTCAATTCATGCCTAAACTAGTTTATGTAGGTTAATTTAGCTTATTATAGTACTAGTATAACTTAAGTAATAAGCTAGGATCATCCCAATCTCAAATAAGTCAAATCTTAAGTTTATATCAAAAAGTCAATTTCACTTCTATGTAGAAAATCCATTTTTTGAGGGAATTATTGTGAATTTTGTGTGTGGATTGAGACTTTGAAACTTTTAGGTTTTGAAGTCCCCCAGCTCAGCTTTATGTTTCCCCCTCCTTTCATTTTCGAGATTTTTCTGGTGGGCCCCAGCTTGCCCCAAAGTAGGCTGCAGGGCAACCCTTGCCCCTGCATCAGCAGTTATCAGCCCACCACCACCACTTTTGGTGGTGGTTTTCTGGCCACCACAGTGGTCCAAAGCCCCACCTCTTAGGTTCTTTCCACCCCCCCTCCTACCATACTTCTAGCTTTGACTTTTGTTTGACCTGAGAACCCTTGGGACCCACTTAGAATCAAGTTTGTCCCATTTTCAGTCAAATAGCAAATAAGCCAAGTGCTTATTTTGATCCATGTGCTTATTCAGTGGTTACCTTGGGCTTTTTCTTGCTTAAACAAGTTCATACAACTTATTTGGACCTGAATCATCCATAGTGGGTCCCACTTAAGCCCATTTTAGCTTATTTCTCCATTTGGTCAACAAAAGTCAACTGTGGAGCCAAAAAGATTCCACAGTGCTTATTTTTAAGTTGTAAAAAAATAGTTTTTACAAAAGTTGTGTGTTTTTAGTTATAAAATAGTTTTCAAAAATAAAAATCAAGAAAATCCAATTTAAAAATAAGTGATAGTTTCTATTTAATGTAATTTAAATTTTAATTTTCATTTTTATATTTTTATTAAGAACTTAGCATTTTTATATTTTTCTTAATTTCCTTTCATATTAAAGTATTTTTAGTAAATTTTTCAGATTTTTATTTTGTAATTTAGTATTTATTAGATTTAATATTAGTTTTATTAGTAATTAATTAATAATTAAGTTTTAAATAGCATAATTAGTTTTTATTAAGTAAGACCTAGTTTTTATATTTTTCCTAGCTTTTATATAATATAATATAATTTTAGGAATTTTTCTAGAATTTTTACTGTTCATTTTCTATTTTTTATAATTTAAAATAGTTTAATTAGGTAATTAATATTTAATTAGTAATTAATTAATAAAAAAAATCACAAAAAGACAAAAATACTTATTTCTAATTTTAAAATTAGTTTTTAATTATTTTATAATTTTAGAAATTTAATTTTCATTTTTCTAGTATTTAATTTATATTATATTGTATTTAAGTATTTTAAATATTAATAATTAGTATTAATTAGTAATTAAGTAATAATAAATAATTAATTAGTGTAAAAATTAATTTTCTTTTTCTAAAAATTTTCTTTTAACCTTAGGTTTGTAAAAAAGTCATATTCACCCCCTGTGGGTTTTCAGATTTCAGTTTTCACTTTTTATTTCGTACGTTTACGTTATTTGAAATGTGAACGTACGCGTTTTTAGGTTTTACACATTTCTGGTTTTTCTGATTTTACCATCTTATTCATATAGCTTATTTAAGCTATTTCCTTGTAAATTCCTTAGTGTAATCAAACACAAACCCTTTCCCGTCCAAATTCACCCGATCACAAAACCGGTTTTATACCATCCACACCTCGTCGGGATATAACGACCCGGGGAAACCCTATACTATCACCGGAGAATTGGAACTGAGCTATCTTTGACTTATTGACCTTGGTCAACAATATCTGATCGTTTCGGGACCGATCAAATTTTGGCACCGCTGCCGGGGAGGTTGTGCGTGTTATTCTAAACGGTTTTAAAGATTGGTGAACCTGGATATACATCCATTGTATATTTACCATCCTTGTGTATATTTTCATAAAAACAGTTCCCGAAAACTTTTTAAAATTAGTTTTCAACGAACACAAAAACACAAAAAGATTTTCTTTCTTATAAAATGTTTATCAAAAATCCCAAAAATATCCATCTTTACCCTCCTACCTTTTTGATTCTTCATCCCTTTACCCTCTATCCTTTTGATTCTAACTTCTTCCACTTGTCCTGTAATTGATTCTAATGGCATCTCTCGATGACGATTTCTTTGAACAATGGGCCTTTGAGAGCAAAATTGAACAACTTATGGCCTTGTCAAAAATGTCGAGATGTCGTGTTGATTATGATGGACCTTCGATCCCTATTCCCTCTCCGGTGAGGGAAATGGAACAAGAAACCAAGGTGACAAAGGACCCTGTACTTCCCTCTGATGATGGAAGTGATAAATACGTCCAACCTTCGGTTGTCCAGAAATCTAAGCTCACAATTGCTCGTAAACCGTCAAGAATTGATCCTAACCTTTCACGGTTTACGGTTAAAAGTTTGTCAAGCAAACGTACAGAGCTTAGGGCAGTGACTGAAAAGAACGACTTGCCCAATTTTCACGTTTATCAAAAACAAAAACCCGAGACCATAACGGAAGTGGTGGGAATTCCTAGCTCTAAGAGCACACCACTTGTCCCACCTCCGGATTTTATTCCTTGTGTTGGTTGTGGTGAGCCGCTTTTTGGTTTACCATGTCATTGGTGTACATGTGAAAAATGTGGTAATGATATTCGAGACGGGAGTTGTTTGTTTTGTGGTTCGAGGAATTCATTTTCTTATGATCCTAATCAGAACTCATTCAACGACTCTTCAAAATTTTCCAATTACCCATCACATTCATACGAGCAAGAATCATATTATCCAAATCACAATAATGCTTCGTATCATAATACACCAAACTTTTCGTGTGAATATTGTGGAGGTCCTCACCAAGGTTTTGATTGTCAGAATAGTCAAAATTTTGGTTACAACCAATATCCATATAATTCACCAAACCAGACTCAACAGTTTAACTGTTGTGAGTACTGTGGTGGCCCACACTACAGTTCTGATTGTCAATCGGGCAACACGCTTGTCTATGAGCAGTTTCCTGATAACAATTATGACTCTAGCACATACGACTCACAGCCACATCAGTTTTACTGTTGTGAATACTGTGGAGGTCCTCACTGCAGTTCTGATTGTCAAACAAGGAATCCATTTCCTTGTAACAATTATGACTATTCATTTCAAGACCAACCTCCACAGTACCAATTGACCCAAGCAACTCCTCAATTCCCGCAAGACCTTTGTCATGAGGTTCTTGAAGCATTTAAAAAATTTAAGGAGGGGTTGGCTACTACATCGTTTCAAGATTCTCGTGAGAAATCAATGGCAGAATTACTTGCTGAAGAACGAGATGCTAGAAACGAATTGAGCATGGAAGAATTACTTGCTGAGCAAAGAGCGGCTAAAATACGTGCCAATCTTCGCTATGCTGCTCTATATGATGACGATGATGACAGTGATGATGATGAAGATAACATTGTTATTATTCAAAAAGATTCATCAGATTCATCTGTTGTAATTCCTTCCATTGAAAATCAGGGAGAAAATAATGTGACGAAGTCACTAGCCGTTGATAAAATGGAACTTGAAAATTCCATAACTGCTAGTACTTCTAAACTCCCTTAGTCTATTGATATCACACCCGAAGTTCACACTCACTCTCCGAACATGGGGGATGAGCATCTTAGCACTGTTCCTCAAAAGGAATTGGACGAATTCATAAAGTCTAGTGTTGAGAACCTTGTCTCAATACCAGGAGAGTCACAGGGAACTTTTGATCATGTGTGTGACCTACCTTCTCACACTGAAAATCCAAAAGATCATTTTGAGACTTTCTCCGATTTTAATGATGATTGTACATCTTATGGAGAAGTTGAGTATGAGGAGGCACCATTGCCTCATTCGGATGTTGACCCTCTTATTGAGGAGTTCACAAATGAACTTACTCACATCAATCAACTTCCATTGGGAAGTGATGATGGTCTCCTTGATTTTGAAGCCGATATGGGAGAAACTGAAAATCTTTTAAACTCTAATCCCAACATCGAGCTTAGTACTTCACGTGCTGATGAAAATTCTTTATCTTCTGGAGACATCAGTCATGTGGAAGGATTACCTTCTGAGCTATTTAGCTTAGAAGAAGAGAATGATAATCACTTTGTTCCCGAAGCATTCAAGACTACTCTCACCAATCCTCTATATGAATTCGAATCCGAATTCACTTTAATTTCTGATAATCCACTCTTTGATATTCAGAATGAGGATTGTGATGAGTCCACAATGGAACAAGAGTTCACGGATTCACATCATGTGTAAGATTCTCTTCATGAGGAGTTCTCCGGTGAACTCACTCATCATATCATGACTCCTCCGGAGTTTGATAGCCCGGGGGGAGATGCACTCAATCATGAGAATTTTCAAATTCCCACCCACCCTCCCGGGTTGTTTACGAGCTTAACCTTTGAAATCCAAATTCAGGCTAATGAGTATGCTCTCGAGGAAGAATATCTTATCATGATTTGCATCATGGTTTTCTTCCTTTTCTTCACCTATAAGGTGACTTCTTCTCTTCTTCACTCCTTCGGGAATGAAGACACTATATTTGACCCCGGCATTTTTATGTACCATTATCTTGAGCCGGGATTATATCTCATCGGTGTGGAACTTTCACGTGCTTCAAATGTTTGTCCAAACATCTTGAATGAAAGTCCGATGGAAGATTGTCTCTTCCACATGATGCTTCCCCAAGGACAAATGAATTCGGGGTCGAGTCAAGCTAGCGACTCGGTAAACAAAAACAGTAGCATGTACTCAGGGTTTTCACCCTAAGTGTGGGGGAGTTACCCCTGCTGTGGTTACAAATAAAGTGAAAAAACAAAATGGTATTTCCACATTTAGCTTGTAATGTTGCCCTTTTACGTTCAAAGAGTCGGCATAATAACCGGGACTTTGAATATTGAGGACAATATTCATTCTAAGTGTGGGGGGGGGGGGGGGGGGGTATTCTAGCGAATTTTATCACATTTTACTATCTAGTACCCCCGTTTTGGCCAAAATTTCAAAAATTTTTAAAAAAAATTTCACTGGTGCTTCAAAATTTTTGTGGTAATCAGTCCGCCATGTCTAACCGACAAAGGGATTGGCTAATCCAGGAGAAAACGGCTCTTGGTAAAGATATATCAAATCCATTTATGGCTTGCAATTTGCCCAAAATTGTATGGTACCTCAACTCGCCATATCCCATAAAGCGAATGAGTTGGCTAGCCCGCAATATTATGGCTTGTGGTAAAGGCAGTGGAAAATCCATAATTGGTAATCAGCTCACCAAGATGTTGACTATTCCATCAAGAGTTGGCTAGTCCAGAAGCAAACGGCTATTGGTAAAGACTAATCAAATCCGTTGACAGCTGGTGGTTTGCTCAAAATCACACAGTTATCAGGTGGACCACAGTTCTTACATCTGGCTACTCCAGAAGTAATGGCTTTTGGTAAAGAGTTTAAAATCCATCAAGTTTTCAATACAGTTATTGCTAGGGACTAGCAATATTTTAGTGTGGGGGATTGATGCTGACTTTCTTGTTGGATCAATGGTGGTCGTGATACGATCCATAATGAGTGATCCAATTCATCACATGTAGGGATATCAAAGGGAAGTGATAGTGGTGGTGGTAATGGTGCTAGTACATATTCATACTCATTATCCTCCTCGGAGTCTGCCTCAACCCAATTTTGTTCCAAATAATTAGAAGTATTTGACGCAAAAATATTTGGCATTGTTCCTCCTCTTCTTCGTCGGTTGAATCTTTGAAAGGTTCTTCTTCGTCATCAGAAGCGAAGGCATTCACGAAGTCAAATCCGAACTCGGGTGAGGGTGGTAAGACTTGGAAGTTATTAGGTAGAGTGGGCACATAATCGAGAGAAGTGGGTACGCACATGATTTCTATTAGAAGAATTACTATGTTAAAACAATTCAAATGTTTATGGGAAGTGCTCAAAATGTGACAAGTGTGTATAAATCAATATATTAATATGTTCATGTAGTATAAAATGCTTACGGGGAAATGCTCAATTATGTTAAGGGTACATATATTCATATGCTAACATGTTTGTGTAGTATAAAATGCTTAATAAGTCCATAATCGTTTGGAGGATGGAAGACACGGAGAGCGGAAGGCTATAAAATGCTTTTGCTTGTACGTATGGCTATAGTTTAGGTCTCAATTAGACCCGTTTCTCTATAACCATGGCTCTGATACCAATCTGTAACACCCCCAATTCATGGTGCAGCGGAATTCAAACTGGGTGTTACTCGACGGCACAATAGTCACAATAATAGAAAACGAACTTTAATTGAGTCGTTTTAAAAGGTTTATCATTCAAATTATATAAATATCAGAGATTACAAAATGAGGTCCCAGATGGTTCCATGTTTACAATTTACATTAAATGAGTTTTTGAATGATAATAGAGTTTATAGCCCTCTTGAATATCCGTGCCCTTCCGTGCCATCCTTGATCATCATGGACCTGAAATACATGCTTAAGAGGTCAACACAAAGGTTGAGTGATATTCATAGAGTTTGTTTAATGGTTGAACACAATATGTTGGTAGTGTGAGTTAATTAGACTCAAAATGATGAGCTACGTTGTTATATGCCCATAAAACGTATTATGACACTAAGCTTATGACACCAAAATGTTAACGGGTAACAATATCAATTGGCGGAGTTATCCCGGTAGGTACTTTGCTAACATACCTAAATCTCAAATATTAGTGCATTTGTTTGAACTTAGTCAATACAAATGGGATTCGTCAATCCCAATAGGCCTATTCACAATATTCGCGCTCACTATTGCTAGTGATTAAATGGTTCATAATAAGGGATATTGGTTTTAGCAAGGATAGTACTTAATGATAATAAAATAATCAGGCAAGCATACAATTGAAAAGCATTGTGTTCGATTGAAAAATAATAGCATGTATTCCCCCCAAGGGTTTGTAAAACAATTAAGTAATGGAAAGTGGGGCTATGAACTCACCGTGAGTTGGATGATGTATAATGAGAATGATGGATATGCCGTGAGAACTTCTACGAGCAACCTAGAATAATTGTTGCAACTTAGGTTTGGAATAATGTCTAAGAATACGAAGAATTGCCTATATATGTCTTGCATTTAGTCCATGATGTGGTACTTTGTATAGTGTAAGTATATGAAAAAAATGGTTCATGAAACATGTATAGTTTATATATCGTTTACTACCGTTCGGGCCGACATAATTCAGAAGTCATGTAGTAAACGTTCGAGGAGCCAGGACACTTTAATTCGTAAATCCACAACTCATCTCGACGGCTTACTTAATGAACTCCTCACATGAGGCTCCCTACTATTGTAGTAGTTGATAATATATATATATATATATATATATATATATATATATATATATATATATATATATATATATATATATATATATATAAGTTTTGATCCAAAAAGTTACATGTCCAATATTTGAATAAACTTAGGAAAGTTTATTTTTACATGAAGATTGTTATTAGGGTAAGTTTCTTAAGTCTTGTATGATAATTACTTGTAAGATCTCATGGTTCTTTACATGAAGTAGATCCAAATTGTATGTTTAAGTTATCGCCAACTCTTTAGCTCATGTTTTCGCCTAAGTAAGTCTATATGGTCATTTAGTCATGGCCTTGTCGTGACCTTTGGTCATTGTTCCATGGTCTTGAGACTCAACCTTGGCTCTAGCCATGGTTGTGGTCTTGAATCTAGGTCATTAGACCTCTTGTTCTTTTTAAACAATAACAATTATATAGTGACTTATATATATATATAAAATAGCTGTTCAGAAACTGAAGAAAATCTCATTCGTTATTGGTTTTCTGGAGACGTGCTCCTGAGTTTTTGAAGAAAACATGATTCCGGACAACTTTTGTGCTTTAACTTTTTCATGAAACGGACCAGAAGGGCCTCTTTTTGCGTGTTTAAGGTTCTGCCACAGAAGGTTTTTAGGCAGTTTTACCGTAAAGTTTTGGTAACTTCAAATGGTCATAACTTTTGACTCGTGTACTCGTTTTAGGTGGTTCAAATTGCTATGTTTTCCTTGTTAGGTCCTCTACTACAATATATAATTTTCCAATATCATAATTATACCATTTTGGTCAGATTTTACCATGAAAGTTACTAGTTTACTTGTTTAACTAACATAAGTTAACATATATATACCAATACTTGTTTTACTCATTTTTATACATCATGGACATAATCATAAGACAATATATAGCATGAATGATATGTAAATAGCATGAATATGATAATTAACAAGAATTATGTTAGGGTTTTGCTTACAACTTTTGGCTTTCAACAAAGAAAGGTAAGTAACATGTAAGGTAAGGACTTTGATAGACTTAAGCTTCACCCTACTTCACTTCAAGCAATCTTTCTACACTTGTATTCTTGAAAGAGAGATGATGAAAGTTGAGGTGACTTGAGTAGATTCAAACTCAAGAGAAATCACCAAAGTTTCTAGGGTTTGGAAGTAGTTTGATGAATCAAAATCAAACTAGGGTTTATGTGTTGATATAGCTCTTGATTCCTTGAATAATTCTTGAAGTATAAGATCAAATGAAGAGAGCATGGGTTTGTTTGTGTTGTGAACGAATAGGAGGGATTGGGAGGGCTTTTATAGTGAGTTGAGAAGGTGCTAGGAAGGTGCTCTGAGGAGGTGCAAGTATTTAGGATATTTCCTAAACTTGGAGACCAAGTTGTACACTTGTAAGGATCCTAGGGCTTTATGCATGAGATCAAGACAAACAAGGGTGTGAATCCCCCCCCCTAAGTCAGTTTGAATGAGATAAGGAAGGATGAGTTGGTTTGTGATGATATTATCTAACTTATGTAGCTAGTTTTGACTCCGTAAAATGCTAACCGTAAGTGATTAAGCAATAATACGTAAAACCGGGTATCGTAAAAATGTGAAACTTGGAAGAATGACTAAACTTGTCAAAATACTCCATAATAAAATATAAAATGAGTGGTAGGTTCCATTGGGGTGCTAAAACCCTGCTAAAACTGGAAGCTCAAACACTCATCATTTTTGGTCAAATCTAAACTGCAAAACATACAAAAACACTCAGAAATGCATCAAAATACTAAAAATATTTCAAAATTGTGTTTTATATGTTTTAGATGCAAAATGAGTAAAAACAAATGAAAAACGTACAAAGTTTGCAAAACTGGCAGTTTCAGTCCCCCAACTTTCAAAATTTGGCAAAAATAGTCCCTGAGCACTTATTTGGAAAGAAAAGTCACCAAAGGTCCTTTTGAAATCATAAGTTATCATATTTAGTCCTTTGGTGAGAAATCTGAAAAGTTTTGGAAAATTACAAAATTAGTTCCTAGAGTTTCAAACTTTGGCAGATTTGGTCCCTGGTGGGATATTTTTGGATGAAAAATCATTTTTAGTCCTTGGAAATTCAAAGATATTCAATATTGGTCCTTGGATAAAAGTTTTTCACAGTTTGGCAAAAATGACCCCTAAACTTTGCAAATTGACATATTTGGTCCCCGGTGTTTTAAAAATGAAAAAGTACATTTTGGGTCTTTGGGTTATTAAAGTTGTTAATTTTGATCCTTGTGATAATTTGGGGAAGTTTCATTTTTAGTCCTTAAGCTTTTGGAATTCTACATATTTGGTCCTTGTGGTACAAATAAACAAACGGACCCTTATTTTTATTTTACCCAAATACCAAATCCATGTACACCCTAATTAACCCCAAGCCCAAACACCAAATCTAAACCTAGCCCAAACCAACCCTCAGCCCACCCCCGTTCCTAATATTACCCCATGGTCAACTTTGACCCTGCCCTTGACCTTCGACTCCACCTCACTTTCCACCTCACCCTTATCCCTGCAACACCACAGCCAAAATCATCATCACCTCCACCCTAATACCTCTGTCACACTCAACCTTATCCCTCCAATTGCTCAAAACAACAACAAAACAACAAAATAACACCCCCTGCCAGGTCAGAATTACCCAAGTGGTCAAAAGTGGGTTTCCTGCCAAAAACATTTCAAGAGCTGGGATCAAATCAAAGCAATCCAATGGTCAATAAAGCTGATGGGAAGGACTCAAGACCTCATCAAGACTTATATAAGTCAAGAAAAAGTGGAGCAGTATGTAGTAGTTAGGAGTAGCTTAGCTTAATTTTCATTAATGTTGGATTAGAGTTAGTTTAGCTTTCAAAGTATCTCAAAGTTGTATTCTGAGTATTTTCTATGTAATTTCAAGTTTCATTAATCAAGTTTCCAAGTTTCTCTCATTCAACTTAATTTTTGCTCAAAATTGCTCTAAATCCATTATAGCTTATAAGTTGTTAAATATTGGTAATCAGTGTTGCATACTCTCAGTAAAGCTTCATGTTAGTGTAAAATTGGGATCCTTAGTTCAATTTTGTCTTAAATTGTGAATGGTGGTTTGGTCAACAAAAGTCAGCAAGGCAGGGGAAGTTATTTATGGTGATTCTGGGTAGATAATGGGTGGTTAATGATGATGTGTAAGCCTATCCAAAGATAGGTTTAGGTTGGTGTTTCACCTAATTCAGTCAGGATTCCAAGATTGTAAGCTTCTCTTTTATTCTTAGTTCCTCAACACATGTTACTAGTTTGATAATACCATTTGGTTGTTGTTTAAGTTCACTGTTCTAATTAGTTGTCTTATGCATAATTGAGCTTCTGTGATCAATAATATACATTTGGTAGCTGGTTTCATCGTTTTATGATTTGTACTGTCTTGATGTAGTGGATCTGTGATTGTGAGATCTAAGTGTTCTTTGTAAGATTTCAATGTTCAGTTAACTTTAAATATGTTTAGGAAACCTGTTTAATTCATAAAATTAGTAGGTTTAAGCTTTAAACTCACAAAGTTAGTGAAAACAGACCAGTTAAGGTATGTTTGGTTCAAGTTGCAATTCTGTGTTCCAGTTAGGTTTATGATACGTGGGAATCGCACCAGGCTTTACCACTCAAGGGATCTTGAGAAGCTTACAACCCCCACCAGGCAGTGTACCTGATCTTTGTAGTATAGTATAGTGACAAGTACCGGGGGATTGATCGTTCAGCTAGGAATAGTGTCGCTAGGATTAGAAAACCTAAATACTAGTTCTAAAGGTGAGGGATGATTATTTTTGTATTTTTATATTTTATGAAAAGCAAGTAAAAATCTCGGGTTTGAACGATTTTGGCGGAATTAGTTGCTAGTCAACTAACCCAATACTAAAGATGCAATCAAAATAAAATACAAGAAATTAAAATAAACTAAATTATACTAAGGTTGTGAGCGATAAGTGGAGAAAATGTGTTTACTTAGATTTCACTACTCCCTAGATATCTTTTACACGTTAATTACTTGTTATAGTTGCATGGATGACGGATTGTATTCCTTAATACCATTCATGGGGTGGCGCACGTAACTCCCCAATCCTATGAGCTCTTATCTCCTCCTATGCCATGCCCAGCACAACCATAGGGATTGTAAACAGTGGCTCATGCATTAAATACAACCAATAAAACCTAGTGCACATCAGTTCATGTTTCCTAAGACGTTCAAGCATGTTACCATTTGGAGATCTGCCAGTTTTCTTAAGCCTAACATCGAATTCATTCATCCAATACAATTATAAACAAGTAATCAACACATAATTAATATCTAGGTTTCATTATATCCAAGCAAACACAAGATAGATCTAGCCTAGCATGATGGAATTAAGACAAGAACAAGATATAGACAACCAATACATAGACATATTGATTGAATTAAAAGAATACTTATCTGAATTACACATGAAAGGTATCAAGGGCTTAGAACCCTTGAAAAACCTGTAAAATTCGCACCAAGTTCGTACTTAGGGTTTCTCCAAAACTTCTCTCTTTTTTTAATGTGAAAATTAGAAAACTATATATAGGAAAAAGGGTCTGACAGCGTCAAGACAAATCTTGTGACGCCGTCACCTCACCGCCAAAATACTTCTCGGACTGCCTTGATCTACTTTTGATGCCGTCATGTGTTATGTATTTCCAGGCCGTCATGAATTTTACTCTTGACGCCCTACTTCGTGACGCCGTCAAATCTGTACTGGGTCGTCATGGAAATTACTCTTGACGCCGTCAGAAATTCCTTCTTGACGCCGTCACCTACTGTTCCCAGCAAGGAAAATTAAGACTTTGGCGTTTTCTTCACTTTTATGCTCCAAAAACGTCCGAATTGCTTCCTTTTCCAGATTTCTCTCCCAAAGTACTTAAAATCACAAAAGGAACGATTTAGGGCAATATTTGATCAAATAAATTCAATTCCGGGCTTAAATGACCCCCTAAAAG